>JAAXCT010000023.1:0-1200000 GCA_012490785.1 Eragrostis nindensis
ACACAACCACGAATCTGAAATTCTACGTCCAAATGTTGGAATTCCCCCAGGAACTCAAGCACACGAACGCAAGAAGCTCACAAACTCAACAATGGTGGACACACAGCCTATTGGATTTCCGGCGACGAACGCCGCCGCGGCGACAAATTCGCCTGTATCTTGGCCTTCTGTATTGCCTCACAAATACAAGTGGAGACTCACTCCTCGGCAGCCCGGTGATCCTCCATGGTGATCTCCCGGCCAGCCACACAAGCACTCAGGAGACTACATTTTCTCCTACTCACACTCGGCACTCCACACAGGTTACATGGCGACCTTTTATACTGTGACGCTAAGCAACTTCCTCCTGCGGCCCTCATGCGCACACCCGCACGAGCTCCTCAAGACCCGGCCTTCTTTCATCGAGAGCCATTCGCTCTTCCGCCATGGCCGCACGTCTCCGAGCTTGCCGCGAGTCTGGTCAGCGCACCCCTGATCGACGCCAATCTCTAACCTATACACACACACACACGAGCTACTGACTTGCGCGACACACACGCAACACAACTGAAGGCACACACGCGTTATCAACTAACCAACTTACTTGAAACATACTCCAAGTCATGATTATCCTAACACAAAATTGAACCATTCAATCAACACTAATCGATAGAAATGACGAATATATCAACGGCTAGGAGATACAACGATGAGAACGCTGGCTTTCCCTCGACGAACAAAATCACTACACACAGATCCAAGATGAATTCACCGCACCAACAACTAGAAGCACTACTCCCTGACTCACGCTGCGAATTTGACTGCAACGAGCAGCAACAATGAGAATGCTGGTTTGCCCCCAAATAGGCGAACAAAATCGCTACACACAGATCCAAGCTAAAATCCACTGCACCAACATCTAGAAGGAAAAATTTTCTAACTGATGATCCTGCGAAATTGGAGGGAACGAGCAACACGAAACAATAGAAATGACCAATTAGATGAACTGACTACATATACGCCGGACAAATCGCAGGTTTCGACAGAGTCAAATCAACAAACAACAGCGAAGAAAGAAACAAATAAAAAACGAGCACTCACACCAACTAATTGACGAGGAAATCAAACAGGAGAACAAACATATCCCGATTAACAAAGAAACAACGAGAAAGAGGAAGATAACAGAGAAGAAGGGAGGAGATGAGCTAACCCTACGTTCCTGTTGCTTCTGACGCGCAGGCGAAATGGGGAACGAAAAGTTTCCCCGCCTGCTGAAATTCTGAGGACGCTCCGCGAAATATAAGACCAGGCAACGCCAGAACGAATCTAAAAGCACGTCGGACGGTCACAAATTCGGGCATCAGCCTCATCAGTAATGCCCAGGCAAAATTTAGCTTTCCCGTTCAGAAATTATAAGCAATGGCTGTTCTCTTATTAGATAAATTAACAAGGTTTGGAACGGCAAACTATATGGATTTTGCATCTAGCCAAGGATCAGTTGCATTTACATGTCATAAGCATTATTACTGTAAAGTATGTACAATATAATATATGAAGTGCACTGAATTAGTAACCATTCTGGTTATCTACAGAAGACCTCAACAAAAAAGCTGTATGTTAGTTTTGGTGCTACCTTCTTTCTTTGTGACATAAAGGCTTCGGGGAAAGCCTTTCATATAAAACTCCTTTCTTTGTGACATAACTCAGTAGTACACCAAGAATTGATATATAACAAGAGTTTTGCTCACTATATTGCAAGTTTGGAGGTAAGCTCTTGTGTTTTATGTAACTCTGGATACATGAATTGCTTCAAGCAATTGTTTCTTGCAAACAACTCCTAAAGATCAGCCGATGCCGAAGATTTCTACTCTTTAGTAATATCTGTTGTTGGATCGAAAACATAATAGCTTCTGTTATTCAGATGGCCTGCTAGCTCTTGTAACAGCTCATGAATCACTTACAAGAAGTACTATACGTTGGCAGTGTAGTTATTTATTTATTTGGAAGCAAGCTTGCACAAAAAGCTCTGATGTAGAGATTTGTTGGTAGACCGTGGCTTCCTGAAGAAATCAGGAAACATTTACAAACGTGCACGAGGTGAAAAGTGCAAGATAAAAGTGTGGCATCATTCATTAATGGTACCAAATGCAGATACTGAAGCCATGGCAAGAACAATCAGTGCCACAAAATGGGCCTGGATCTTTTTTTTTTTTTTTTGAACCTAATGGGCCTGGATCTTAGTAGTGCTTGTACAGCATGATTTGTCAATCTTATATTTATGAATTATCGGGATAACATTGCACACTCAATCACTCATTAACTACTCATCTTGATCTAAATAACAAAAACAGTTCGGGAAGAAGTGTTACGGCATCCATGGGATTAAGACGGAAAGATTATATTTTTGCTATAGAAGAAATATCTGTGACTTAACTGCTCTAGGATAGAATTATGCAGCGTGTCTAAACAAGTACCAGCTGCCTGCTAATATTCTGCTTTGATTTCTAAGACAGCAATTGACAGGTTATTTGTTTCAGTTCTGACTATTATTGTGTTGTGCTTCATCCAAATCATCCTTTGCGAGAGGATGAATATAACACATCAACCACATTTTGTCATTTGTGTAATTTGACGAGTCATCCATACTGAACTGATAATCATCTTTATCAAAAAAAATTGGTAGCCTGCAGTTTTCCTTTCCTAACTTGCACGGACATACTGCTGTTGAACAGAATTTTAATGGTGTGGCCGAGTTTACTCGCAGTTTACCTGATGCGTGATCTGTTCCATTTCCTCCAACCAAACTGAGAGATATTTGAGTTTGAATTTATTGTAGCATAGAAAACCGCAAGCTTCTCCTAGGTACTGAATCACTACTCTGATTAAACAGCATTCCAGAAACCTGAAAAGTGTCTTCAGTTGTAATATCATGATAAGGAAAAAAACAAGAAAGAAAGAGAAGGAAATGGTCCAATTGCTAGATCAATTACCTATTTGTTTGGATAGTACCATCCCAACCAGGCGCACCTGGTGGCAACCCCCTTCTCCCCGCTCAGCACAAAGGAAGCTCTTAGGCCGCTAGATCTGGTTCCGAATCACTCGAGTCACCGGAAGCTGCTAGCTATGGAGCTTGGCACTTACCAGCCGGCGTTGCTGGAGCGGCTTGGGAAGAGCAGGCGGGGAGCGGGAGAGTGCGGAGCGGAGGCTGCTGCAGCAGCGCGGGGAAGAGTAGCATGCGTAGGAGGGCACCGAGCGGCCTCACCAGTCACCACCACGCCCGGCAGCAGCCGAGCAAGCCCTCCCGAGGTCCTTGGCCTCGCCCTTGAGCGCCCGCGGCCATCACCGCGTGCCAGCCGGAGTCGACGCCGCCGCCGCGCCGTCCTCTGCGCCGCCGCCGCCGCCGCCTCACCACACGAGGCGGGCGGGATCTGGGCTGGGCCCAGCCCAACACACACGACCTAAGACGCTGAAAATCACTGGCTAGTGGGACCCACAAAGCCGTCTCGCCCCACCAGTCAGCCAGCCACGATGAGGGGGCGGAGCCGGTAGCCGGGCACGGACGTCACGACGGCAACGCCACGCCGCTGCGGAGCGGGAGGGTTCTGACAGGTAGGGCCAGCGCAGAGCCCCACCATGCGGGTCCCACCTAAATCCGTGCGAAAATTCAAATCGCTTCGGCTTTTCGTCTTGATCACAAAAGGCGGGCAGAGTAGCCGCTCATTTTGGCCGCGCACCCGCCTCGCCTCCGCTGCATCCACACCGTCTCGCTCTCCCCGCGTCGGCGGACGCGCCGCCTCTCCGACGAGCTCGTCAAGGCGCTCCTCCTCCTCGTCCTCGCTGGTAACGACTCCGATCTCACACCTCCTGCTTGCATCTTCGGGTTGGTTTGGGGCGCATGGGTGGGGATGCCGCGCCTCTGCGCGATGGTGATTTGTGCTGGTGGGATGATGCGGGACTCGCGGCGTGCTGGGGATATGGGGGGAGCACGCGATTTTGGGGGCGCGAGCACGGTGTGCGATCGCCCGCGGCGAGGCCATTGAGTGCGCTCATCGGCGTCCTCGACTCGGCCGGACGCGCGCTGTCGACGATCGTGCTCCGTGCTCGCGCAGCGCCACACGCCTACTGGTAGGGAGACTGAGCTCGGGGGCGTGATGATCGCTGAGCCTCGGAGATGGCGATGCCTTCGGCTTCATCCCGCAGCGACGCTTGGTTTGTGAGGCGGTGGGAGTGGCTTGCGGCGGCAGTGTTGATCGGAAGGAGGCGTGCGCGCAGAAGCGGGAATGCAGGTTGAGGAGGCCCTTGGGGACGGCACGCGGCGTGTCGTGGTGGCGCTGCACGACGATGAGCTCGGCATTAGTGGACATGGGTGAGCGAGGACACGACAACATGCGGGTGTACTGGTACACAAGGCGTGGAGTGAAGCGGAGGCTGCGGTAGGTTAGTCACCACCGTATCATGGAAGCTGTCGTCGGAGGTGGCTCGTCGGGGCAACGCGGAGCCATGGTCCGGCTTAGTTTTGGGCATTGGGAATTGGGTGGCTATTGAGCAAGGAGTGGTCGATTTTGTGCTTCAACATTCGAGAGGAATGTTGAATTGGGCAACCGGTACCAAGGGGAGTGCGAATTGGGCAGTGCCTATGGTTTCAGATACAGTGTGTATGTAGGGTCCAATTGGGGACATTTAAGCGCAAAACTGAACGAAAAACTGGGGACAACATTTTAATTGGTTTCAGATATGGTATGTTTACTTACTACTAGTAGTTGTTCGTATGGTCCAACTGGGGAGGCCCTACAAGTTCTTGATTATGACATTCTGAATGATTTGTGCTCAGGGATGGCGACGAAGATGTTGAAGGCACTGGGGCGTCACGTGAGCAAGACCTGGCAAGACTTCTTCAAGGATGCCTTCTTCAACAGTATCTGGAAGAAGAACTACGCAGAAGAAGAGAAGGGCAAACCAGATGATGAGGTAATTATGTAGGATTTGGAATGAATTTACCAGAACCGAAATTTGTTTTTACTAGGCTGCTAGCTAATTATATTCCATAATATGACTTAATTTATGTGGTGTTTGGTTTCCAGAAGCTACTGTTGGAAACGAAAAGAATGACGGGATACCAGCAACTCATCCTTTTCGGACTCGGCACCATGTTTTGGTCGGTAGCGAGCTCAGTGATGGTAGACGTGCAAGAGAAGCTGTCAGGTTTATCACCTTATCAGATGAGCTACTCTGGAGTGTCACGGAACCTTGACCTAGCCTTCTACTATATGATCTACTTCGGTGTGACTTTGACCATCATGCTGTGTGGCCTCATCGCTTCGTCCTTCCCCAACTCCAGCCTTTTGGCCCCCGTAGTGGCCGGATTTGGTGCCTTGAAGTCTTTAGCTTTTGTTCTTATAACAGCTCATATCACATCTCTTAAGTTTCATCATGAGCACTACCTATGTCTTTGCTCGATGGTTGCATCCACTTCTGTGCTGACAGCATATTGGGCATATTCAGCTCAAGACCCACTGGTAAGAGGAATCCTTTCATACTAGTATTCAAACAATAAGAGTTTAGGTTAATGTGACAGAGCTTCTAGCACTTGACATGACATATTCTTTCAGCTGCTTCATATTGTGGCAAAGTTGCTTTTCTGGTTCATCTGTCTGGTGTGCTGGTTGGTCATCTCTACTGTTGCTTTGATAATTTGCTTGATAATCACTGCTGTCATTGCGATCCTCAGGTTGATAATTATCTAACTGATCAGCACTACATTTTGCTATGTAAATATATCTGGACTAACAAGTTTGTACTCATTGGATGAGCAGCGCTTTTGGCGATGGTTGTTTGAAGCTCTTCAGTCCAGCTCCAGCTCCTCCAGCTCAGTAAGAAGCATGCTCTTATGTAGTTTCATTTTTCCTGTGTTTGACATAGCTTCATATTTCTCAGAGGTTACTCCTGTACTAAACCACTTGTGATTCAGTCAGCTTTCAGTGCTCATTTGTTATTGCATTCCTCTGTTTCTTTGTTTGACATGACACAGGGGTAATGCCCCAAATCCTGGAGCCCCCCTTCTTGCTCAAGCCCAAGTACCTCCACCTGCTGCAGGCGCCCAACAACAACTTCCTGGACCTTGAGTCAGCTTACTCTAAGAAGGTATTGTATGCTTTTCTTTGTTCTCTTCTCTGTCACCGTAGTACTATGCATTAGCACTTCTGTCTGTTCACACCATATGTTCTCTACTAGTACTAGTAGTACTAGCAGTATTTTCCTTTTTAGGAGTATATTTGAGTACTGTTATGTAATACTTATTGTTCTCATTTGTACATTCTCTGTAGTTTTCCACCTTTTTCTTTGGGTGTTGATGCGGTAACGCTGTAACTGTTTCTTTGCAGTTTTGATTGAAGAGAGTGTAAGGAAGCATTAGTACATCTGACACGGCAACTGAAGAAAACAAAATGGCCTGTGACCACCAGAGCACCGAGGGATTCCATTGTTTTGTTCGTGCTGAAGGTTGTCACACCTGTTGATTTTCCACTAAACATACTGGCTGGCATTTGTGCCCTGTACTACTCATACACAGGATAGTATGTTTCCGGCACTGTAACGATGTTCTGTCGGCCCTTCATGGCCAGTCACACCTGATCTGAACACACGCTGTGAACCATGCTAGTACTGCTGTCCGTGCATAGCGTACAGTATCTTCGTTCTGGACTATTCATCGTCTTTTTTTGAATTTTTTTTTTTGTCGTCATCCACTTGAAGTTGCTGCATGTGGTGGTTGCGGATCACAAGTTAAGTCTCAAAGATCAGGGAGGGGAATACTGTAATTGAACACGACGATCATATCATCTTTCCCCTGTGCACTGCCGGGGCCGCGCCTGCATTCTCATGTTAACTAGCAGCACTAGAGCATGTTAACGGCCCGTCCATGCCTATCAGGTTATCATCCGTCAAGCCTGTCCAGGCGGAGTCACCTTGAGCCTCCCGACTGAGCAGTGAGATTCTCTGACATCTCTCTCTGCGATGTCAAGAACACGAGTGTCGAGGTGGCAATTTCTGCTGGAAATTGATAATCCTACGGGTGCTGCTCACCTAAATTGATGAATCTTTTTTTTTTTGCGAACTAAATTGATGAATCTGAACATGTTCAAGCGCTGATCAGTTTCTAATGGCCGTCTGCGATACATCACATTGCAATCCTGGAAAAAGGAACATCATAAGGAGCCCCGGAGTCGGGTTCGCAATTTTCTGGCATCCCCTGTAGCAAAATTACTTCGACGCTCTTTTGGTTTAATTTTGTTTTTAGTTTAGGTGGACATTTGGCTCCCCGTTGCCTCGTCGAAAAGGGGGGAGAACTATGAGTTGGTTTGAAGTGAATCCACGACGATTGTTAATCTAAAACTCCCTTTTGTTTGCTTCGGATATCTCTGTTCACTCAACGATCACCCAACTTTCCTCTTTGCGAGATGAACGAATGTTCAGGATAACCTTCCGACCACTGCAGTGAACTGTGCATGGGAAGCGAACCCGTGCTTGCTTTGGTGCCGTGTCCGGCCGTGGCCATGCATGGCCATGGACAACACGACAGCATCGTCACCATCTCAAACGCCTGCACTGCATCCTTCAGTTTCGGCGCCGCAAAGGCATCAGATGGTCGCTGGTGATGGCGCCGCGTCCAATCGTCCACCTTGGGCGCCATCTGAGGACGCTTAGCGAGAAGACCTGATCATCTCGAGGGGTACTGGTCTGTTGGCCCGAAATTTGTGCAGTTCACCAACACTTGATAATCGGGCAAAATTGTACTAGTACT
This sequence comes from Eragrostis nindensis, assembly GCA_012490785.1. Classification (NCBI taxonomy): domain Eukaryota; kingdom Viridiplantae; phylum Streptophyta; class Magnoliopsida; order Poales; family Poaceae; genus Eragrostis; species Eragrostis nindensis. Next base: position 7,778 of record JAAXCT010000023.1, read on the forward strand.
ACTTACGTGTCAGGCAGCTTTGAACTCCCAAGTGCAGATCCTCTGCATCATCAACACCAACTGCCTGCAGAGGCCCATTCTCTGCATTACCAGTGATCTCGGCCGTCCAACTAAAATTGAGTGGCCCTGCTTGCTTCTACTGCTTCCATGCTCAATCCCCTGCCACGACTCCGTCGGTGTGACAGAGTGAGACCATTGTGGACCTGGCCACGACTCGTGTGCCAGAGCAAACACGAATTATTAGGAATTCGCCACCTGTTGGGAATTCTTCATCGTAGCAACAAAGAATCCCGACATGGACAATCAAATGACACTCAAGAGGCAACGGAACAGCGTTTCATTACAAGGGTGTAATCTCTCCTGTCCCGTCCCGTTCTACGGTGCCCGGGGGCGGGTATTTATAGGGAAGGCCAATGGTCATTTCGACATGACCAAATTACCCTTGGCCACCCACTATATACGCGGAATATTCTGTACAACATCGTCATAAGGGTACAAATGACATTTCCGTTTGACGACGGAAACCCTAGCTAGGTGACGTCATTCGCCGGCCTGACTCTCGGACGTCGTCATGCCGGGCTTCATCTCCTACAGGGACTGCCGCCATTCTTGGCCGCCATTCCTGGTCGCCGCCAATTCCGACGCAGCGGCTGGGAAGACCGCGTTCTTCTCGAACAATGTCGGCGACCCGATATTACAGCTCCCTAGGCTGTCGCCAATTCTCGGCCGGGGACTCGAAACGTCGGCAGCGAAGTAACCTGCAGCCAAAAAACCAAAGGCCAAAAAGGGTGTCGTTATTATCGTAAATACCGATCCCCAACACCACCCTTGCCACCATGCGAGACAAGGGGCTTAATTTGTTGTCTTGGAGAGTCCACATGCGTTCAATGATGATTTGGTTCACTGCAGGTATTTTCCTTTTCTTTGATGGAGCAATTTTTAGGGACTCGATTATATTCATTGTATGACCGATGGATTTCTAGGGACTGACTTAGATCACTAATTTATAGGAAGATTAGTTGACTAATGTTAGACTGCTTAGTTATGGTAAACTTGTGGATTGCAACATTTTATAGCTCCAACATGTTTTGTCAAGAAATTGTTACCACGTAGCAGTTTTTTTTTTCTTTCTCTTTTTGTATAGATAAGATGCCGGTACCTTAGGAAGAAATGCATATGCCTTTGACCTGTATTTGCCAATAATTTAGTTCTTATTATGTGGATAAAAAAGGGTACTTGTTTGATTTGCTAGTAATTTTCTGTAATATATACTCGCTAAGAATTTGTTAGATCCTCTCATTGTGGTGAAAGGGTACTATGCTAAACACAACCAACTAATTACAAGGATCGGTCTAACTGAATGATTTTATTGATAGTTCAGTGAGCTTATCTGTTTATCTGAAAGTTATCTGACAATATTTCTCGCATGCGTTGTATATGTTTGAGTATGTCTTTCTTCCCCAGCTGTGTCTTCTCATATGTTCATAAGTAATTTCTCCAGTTCCCATCTTAAATTCATTAATGGAAGTGCATGCAACATATTATTGAACCTTTTGTTTACTGAACTTGTGAAACTTGAATTGATGTTTTGCGCTGTTGCGCAGGCTGTGATTCTGATACATTGCGTGCCTTGGAGCGTCGGTCAAGCCGTGTGGGATACACTTCTTGTGGTGTTATGGAGATTTCAGGCTTCGTGGTCATTTTGTTCATACTGTGGTATTTGACCTTTTTTTAGCATATTTCGAAAATTGCTTACATGATATTTTTAAAGGCGTTGTAAAAAAGCCTTCAACAAGTTTGGAGGCATCCCCAAGCACTCCTCAAATGTAAACTTTTGAGGCTCTTTTTCATAAAACGCCAGTCTTCACTTCGCTGGTACTAATGCGTTTCTAGTGTTGTTTCGAGTTGACATCCTTGCTGAACTTGCGTGGTTACCACTCTCAAAAAGCCTTTGTACAATCTGAAATCAGAGCTGAAGACAGGAGAGGTCCTATGAAAGAAATGGGGTATCTTGCGCAGTTCACATGTCCGACAGACCGAGGGGGCTATCGGTGACATCCTTGAGCTTTGCCGTTTTGGATATGCACACACTCTCCATGCTGGTTTCTGTTGATGGCACGGCAGACGATGGTTTGACAACCTGAGAATGGCTAGGCAATTAAGCCTCTGCGATGAGCTTTGGTCAATGGTGCAGTTCACTTTCTGCAGGAGCGAGTTGTTGAAGCTTCCATGCATCATAGCAGCTTTTTTCTCTTGTGGTGTGTGTTCTTTTTTTTTTTTCCTTTAGCTCCATGTTTTTGCTCATGTGTGTATGGCACATCAAGCACAATCTCAGTTCTGAACATTGGTTGTTGTCTGTTATTCTACAGGCTGCTTGCTGCCTGTTTATTTGCTTTAGGCTCTGATTACTCAGATATGGTGACTCTTGCATACATTCACGTCACAGGCAAATTGTGAAATTCTCAACCGGATGGAATGTCATGGGCCTTGATAACCCGGCCGAAAGGCCATTAACCAGACGTTCAGTAAGAGATTCTGGTGCAACCGAAGTGTGCCTCCAAGGAAACAAACATGCAGGTCCAGATCGTGATATTTTCAGGAAAGTCGATGGGTGATCAATTCATTGTGAATTTGGTTGTGCTACCAGCGCAGAAAACCAGACGTGTCATTACTGTCAGAGTAAGTCCAAGTTTTTTTTTTTGAAGCCTCTCTTACTGGGTACACTGTAGCATCTGTTCATGTGCAACACACTCACTCACACCACCACACACACCAACTCACACCCACGCACACGTCCAAACCTACAACTACACTCAGCATCACCGAAGATCGCGTCCTTCCAAAGATCACCAGAAACCGTCGGCCTCCAGTGCGCGACGAGGGACGTCGCATTCCCTTTGTGGCATCACGCGTAGAGGGGCACCTGCAATTTATTTTTGGGAATAAATCCCGGTGAGAAACCAGCGCCGATCCCAGGGATCGAACGCTGGTCGGCAGGTGTCAACCGCACGCCTTGCCGCACGAGCTAACGCTCGGTCTCAAGTCCAAGTTCTTTAGTTGGCTGTTTGTACAACAGTAGTTGAACACTTCAGACAAGATAGCCAAGAAAAAAAATGCCACACTACAGCTCCTGATATCTCTGCGATCAAGCACAAGAATCAGCAGTTCACTTCTGCCTTCGATGTGTTTATTCAGGGAAATATGGGAACATCTGTCAACACGGCACATCGTCCAGAATTCAGATAAATATTGTTATTCAACATTCATCTATTGCAGTCTGGTGGGAGGAGACGATGGCTGCGGCAGGAAACCAAAATTTTCAAAACACAAGCCTGCAAGGCTGCAACCAAGCCAAACTATCTTCTCTAGGGAGAGACGACATCTTAGCTGGGAGCTGACTTGTGGCTTGGTGCGGGACCTGCGGGTCTAGCTACTCCTAGTGTGTTCTTCTAGAAATGTATACTTTGGTGCCAATAATTCCTTCTGTAAAATGTCCTTTCTAGTGGACTGGCGAGGATTGAGGAATGTGTCCTAGACTTTGCCTGTATGGATGAACTGCAACCTCTGGCTCGGTATTGTGCCACTACCGATGTGCCAAATTTGTAGCGATGGAAATATTTTGGGTAATCATACATATAGGTCACAACTTATATTTTGCAACGGAATAAAGTTTCGTACACATATGAAAGTACTAATAAGAAATAAGAATATAGTTCTAGGGATTGGAACTTACTGGAATTTTAATTCAAACTGATAATTTAGTAAAACAAAAAAAGATCAGAACAAACAAAATATAAGTTGTGTCTATATTGATTTGCAAGCGCAAATCAGAAAGTTTCAGTTTTTAGATCACATATGAAGGACGGCCGGAATTAATCTTGTATGTATCGAAAGTAGTTTGGAGAGAACATAGTTTGTGCGATTCGAAATTTATTTGAATTTTAATTCAAATTGAAAAGTTCTGGACAACAGAAAAGTATCACCACAAATTAAAAAAATAAGGTCCATGCCGAAATTTGAGTTGCAGGAGAAGGGTAAAATTTCAAAATTAAACTAATCCATATATTGTCCGGTGCTGTATGTACTGTTTAACCTCTCCTGCATGGAATGGTCCTTTATGCAAACACACAGAAGCTTCGATACAAATCTCTCTCCCTTGCCACTGAACTTAACCTGGCGCTGCCTTCAGCTTATCAGGCGCTAATCCCAGAGCGCCAATGTTCTGCCTGTTCCCCTCCAGCTTCCCCTTTGCAGTGCCTGCTGCTAATTTGGCTTCCCCTTGGCAGCAGCCACAATTCGCAAGCACTGAAGGATGAAATGCCCATGCTCTTCTCTTTTACAAGAAATTCTGATATATCTGTCCTCGCCTACCACCAGGCAAGCACAATCCAAACTGTCTTCCGCATCCCTTTAACACAACAGGCATTTCAAAACTGCACTATGAACTCTGAATATTATCATCCAAGAGGCCCAGACATCAGAACTGCAGGAGGACCAGTGAAACTACATCTGGAGAAAAGCTCTCATCGATAAGGTCAACTTTCAACTTCGTAGGGTCGCTACCGCACTCAGAGATCCTCTTGTAAATTAGCACAACAGTGTTCCTTCATTTTCCTAGTTTTGTGCTAGCTACCCAAACCTTTTTCTTTCAACCGTACAGGCTTTGTAGTCCTTGTTTATTTGTTTTTCCTTTCTTCAATAAAATCACACTAGGAGCCTCTCATACTGTTTCAGCGTTAATATAAGATTCCCTCGCACAACATTTTGTTTCCCTTCCCTCTAGCTACGCCCCTGCACTTGCTCTACTTACTACTGCTCCAAGCCTAATTCTCCAACCATAGGCGCCAAATTGCTTCTTTCACGTCCAATTCAGCCTACAGTGAATGCTGACCAAAAGGTTCAGGCTGTAGCCTGACTTGGTGCTGCAAAGGTGTACAGTTGCCCTTAATTAATGATCATTAATTAAGTAGTAGTGAGGCGTCGGTATGTCAGCTGTGGCGCGTCAGCATGGATATTTTGTACCCATTGAGCAAAGATGAAAAGGATAAGTTGAACAAGTATGGTCGTACAGTTGATAGTTACCAAGATGTATATACATGTAACTCATATAAAGTAATGCTCGCCAAATTCCGAATTTTGCAATGTTATTATAAGCAGATTGCAGATTGCTCGGGAATTTCATGAGTTATCTATTGCTCAATGCTGACAAGCACCACACGAGATAGAGTTCGAAAGCTGTTACATTCGGTTTACAGGAGACCTCAATCTCGAAAGGGAAAACATCAAAAAGAGTTTCATGTTGTGGTATGAGAAGCTTGAACCACAAATCATATCTCTGTAAGAGTCCCTTTGCCACTTACTGGACCGAGCTGCATCAATGGTATTAGGCCTGCAATGCAAAGCATGGATATGTAAAGCTAAATAACAAGGTATTAGGCATGGAGTCAAGTATCTACAAAAAAAGGGCTAGAGAAAATGAAACGCAGACAGGAAGGGCGAGCTCAATATTGGCGATAACATGAAAAGAAGAAAGAATATCAGGCATAAAGGGAGAGAAGGAAGAACCTAGGAGCACAAGAAGAAGAGTATTTAGTTCTTTGCAGCTTTTAAATTTTTGTTCTGATAAAAACTCTTTCATCTGACAAAACTGTGACTGTAGTCTGCATAGGTTTCACAAAAACTGTTAACCTGGATTCTAATGCTAGGCATTACCAGGTTTTGCTGTAAGCTGAAGCACTATTATTTGGAGTTCTCTAATAAAGGAAGCAACAGGTGATTTCCTTAGTGAAAAAAGTAAAGAATTATGCAGTATGTTTGTTGAAATAAGGATACAGTGATATGGTCATAAATACTTACGTCAACGTCATCTGCATCATTAGTTGGATAATCAATCTAATCAGCTCTGCGGTGTTGATGAAATGGAAGGCAACTAGCAGATTAAGAAAACAAATTAGGTGAACCTCCAAACAAGGTGAAACTGTGAAGACTGAACTTCAACTTCAAGAACCAGAAAAATGTGAAGACAACTTTTGTTATGAGCCATGATTTCCTAGACAGTAAACGGTAGACAGTCGGTCGACCACCGTTTAGCATTTAAATCTGTTTAAACGCCGTTTAAACACGTTTAAACGGGCTAAACGCCGTTTAAACGCTAAACGGTGGGCACCCGTCTAGCGTTTAGATGCCGTTTAAACGGAGTTTAATTCCGTTTAGGAAAACAAGGGTTATGAGAAAATGTATGCTGTTTCTTACATGGTGCGAGGACTTTGTGGCCTTTCGGAACTCCTTGCCCACAGCCAGCTAATGACAAAATAAGATGCAATAAGTATTTGAAGTTTGAAAGCAAATTAATACGAAAAACCAACTTGAACTTGAGCAATTAACAACCTTAGAACAGTGAGTGGAAAGGAAAATATGAAGACAAAAGCTTTGGCAACAATAGTAATGATCTGCAAATGAAAGCTCATCAGTGCTAAGCAAGTATTAATGCATTGAATAGTGTAACTATAATCTCACCCAGTAGACACTATCTCTATGGAAAACTAGAAGAGCCATCACAACTTTTCCGGTAGAGTGCAAGGGCTGCAGAAAATATACTGTTAGTACTGGAAGTAATAGCCTGGACGAAGCAATATATATACAACTAACCAGTGGATCCTGTGCAGCATAAGCCCAGTACAAGGTCATGACGCCTGAAGCTACAATCATGGAATAGTCGGCGTGCCAAGCACCAAGTCCTGAATGAAACAAAACCAGCCCAAAGACCCCAGACTGCCAAGCACCACATCCAGAAAAGAACATTGCCCATGGAAAATAAGAACTAAAAGTGCTGGCAATCAGTCCAATCACCATACACCAGTACACGCATGTGAGGTAGATGACGCAGTAGAATGCTTGGTTCGGATGAGTGTTCTTGATGTGTTCCAGAACTTTTACATCTCCCCCACAGTGCATGGACAATATGCCAACAGCGCAGAATATTAGATATTCCCTAGCCCTGACTTTCTTGATTGTGTCCAGCTGCTTCTTGGTCTTTGCATTCCTTTCATACTCTTTAGTCGTGAGGTAGTCCCAATTGCCTTTCACAAAACGTAGTGCCACCTGAACATGCCAAATTCAGCTCAACTTAGCGAAATGAGAACCAGCAAGCATCCATACATGCATACCAAAATGTGCAAACTGAAAAACACAAATTGTAATGAACCTGTTCGATCAGAGTCTACAACTCATAAACATGCCAAATGCAGCACAATGAAAAAGTAATATGAGAACAACGCATAAATTCAGAATCAGTGCAATATGAAAAACACAGAATAATAAGTAGCAGCCACTGAATGTGATTGACCCGATTCTACCTTCAATCCACAAGTCAAACAACTCCTGAAGCCCAACTGAACCCACAATCCACAACTCCTCAGACCCAACGGAACTCACAAACTGCTCAATCTGAGTCCACAATCCACCACAACTCCTCAAACCCAACCGAACTCACAAACTGCTCAATGAGAGTCCACAATCCACAACTCCTCAAACCAAACTGAACTCACAAACTGTTCAATCAGAGTCCACAATCCACAACTCCTCAATCCCCACTTCCACTCCACGAACACATTCAATTGAATTGGGGCTTGTTGAATTCCGTGATGCAAGTTTCCATGACGCGGTATGGCGATCGCATCCACCTATTCACCGCTTGCACAGTGCACACATACGCCGTGGTTAGCGCAGCAGAGCCCGCTGCCGCCTCCTGCAACCACCGTGACTTTTCACACGGCCCGCTTGCGCCGCTCGCAACTAGTGGTGCCGACCACCGTGACAATGCCATCGTCCCACCGCAGCTGTAATCCACGCGTGCTCCCGCATTTCTCCCGTCTCCGCAGGCCACGAGGGCACCACCGCACGGCGAACGGCGTCGACAACACCAGCCGCAAGTTACCTCGGCCCTTGTCCGACTCGCCACGCAACCACGATCTCCGCAATCACCACGCGCCCCCAAAGTTCTCGTCGAACTCCCGAACCCGCACCAGGGCAGGCCGCGCGGTCGACCTCCAGCGCCGCCCAAATCCCACCGCCGCCACCATTCCACAACAATCACAACCGCATCGCCGCGTTCCCCCACCCGCGCGCCACAGACCAACAAAAACAAAATCGCGCGGGTTTGGACTTCGGAGCGAATACCTCACAGAACCTGGAGAAGAGGGTCGCCGAGGATGCCGTCGGAGAGGCGTCGCCGCTCGGGAAAGCCACTGGTGAGGCCTCGCCGCTCGGGGAAGCCGGCGGAGGGGCGGCGCCGCTCGGGAATGCCATCGGAGGCGGCGGCGCGGACTGCCCCCAGGGAATGCCATCGAGGCGAGCCGCGAGCGCGGGGGTTCGGCCGGGTGAAGGCAGCAAAAAGCAGGGAGCGGGTTTAAATTTCGGCTTGCTCGGGTGGGTCCCGCACTTGGAGACTCTGTGGCGCCAGCTGTCCGGTGGCCGGGCGTTGCCGTCCTCCCGGTCCGGCGGCGTGCGCCTCCCCCGTTCTGCGTGGCGGACGGACGCGGCCCACCAGTCAGTCGCTTGTTTAAACCTTTGGCCTGCCGGTTGGTGTGGAGCCCACGAAGCGAGAGGTCGGGTGGGCTCCAGCTGCCAGCCCTCCCGCCGGCGTGGCGTTCCGCTGTGACGTCCGTGCCCGGCGGCCGCCTCAGGCTTCTCGTTGTGGTTGGCTGACAGGTGGGACACCGACGGCACCTGGGCCCACGAGTCAGTATTTCATTTCTATCAAAACACTTTCGGTTCATGTCGTGTGAGTTGAGCGCGGCCCAGCCCAAACTCGAGGGAGGCGCCGGCGCCGGCGCCGGCGCGGCAGCCGGAGGTGGCGGCGACCCGACCAGCGACTGAAGCGGCGCGGCAGCGGGAGGTGGCGGGGACCCGGCTTTTGCCTGGAGATGGCGGGCGTCGCTGGCTCAGGCGCTTGGAGGCGCGGCAGCATCGGCCGGCTGGCAGAGGAGGGCTTGGCCGTGGGGCTGCAGGAGTCACGGTGAGCCAGGGGTGATGAAGGGTTGCGGATTCGTGCACCGGGTTTGATGCTGCTGCCGTGGTCCCAAGCAGATCCAGTTCCGGCATTGGGGATGGTGCTCCCGCGGTGTAGGATGCTGTTTGTTTTATACTACTAACTAGTGACATTGGTTCAGATGTTGTCAGTGAGTGGGATTAGGATTAGTGGTTTGGATGCCTTGTTGGGAAGTCTCGGCTTTGTGTTTAGAAGTTTGTCGATCTTTGGTCTACGCATAACTCTTATTATATTGTTTGTTATGTTACTCTAGAGGCTAGTGCATTAGGTCTAATAGATTCTAAGCTGCGAAGGCTGACGGCCTCAGTTTGATTGATTGGGACATGCTCTGTTTGCACTGTAGAGAAAATTTAGCTAATGTCTCAGCCTGATCGGAAACAGGCCAATTAGGGAAGAGAATATGTGCAATAATGGGAGTAGCAGTTTCACCTTGTGGCTAGGGTTTGGTAACGATCACCGTATAAGGCTGCATTGATTGATTGGTCATCAACCCTTTTGTGTGCGCTTTCGAATGCTGGGGTGCTACAGGTTGTAAGAATTTCGTGGTTTGAAGATTTTGCATCCTGCTCAATGTTTTGATTTCTATCAAGTGGCAAGGAAAACTGTGTTACATCAATATCTTTCTACTTCATATTCGGTGCAATTGAAGGCTCTGATTTACATTGTGCTTACCGAACTTGTCATGCTTTATAGGCTAACTTGATTATGTGCTTGACTAATCTTTAGCTGAATTAGTGAATGATACAATTCTTAGCTGAATAAAGCTAAATGTAACAGCGTAGATTACACTTTGTGAAGTGTAATAGCATAGATCATCTACGGTAGATGATACCATCTCATGAGTTGATTAATGAGGGCCATAACCTTGACAAATGTGGACGCCATCTAAGCAAATTGTCCCCTCGACCACCCCAGTAAGGCTATGGTCAGATGCTTGTTTACCTATTTGTCTGGCTTCCCATTGTTTTTGAAGAAATACCAGGCTTCCTTGTTAACTTGTAACCCAAAAAAATGTCACATGTTTTGCTGTGGTTGAAACCACATCAGTCAAGCAAAACCATTTATTAAGTTTCTCTTTATAAATAACTTCAATTTACATTTTGTTGTTCTAGTGTTGACTCTAATGCCATGCTCGAATTTGAAAAGGACCACAGTACCTTCTTTCTGTGCTACATCGCTTCTAGCATGGTTATACTTGTCGCCTTGCAATGGATGGGGTGAAGATGCTTAGTTCAGGCTTTAAAAAATTGAGTTGGTACACAGATACAACCGTGTCCTAATGCTACGGTTTCATTACTCGTTAATAAACTGTAAATGTATTACTTTTAGCCCAATTTGTTTATTCCTTGTAGGTTGAGATTGAATGATTAATGACAGCTATCGGTGGTCTTTTTCAAACTTACAAAAACTTTGTAATAGTGAAGGATACCTTGTCTTTCAAATATGAATTAAGTTTCAGAAAGCTATTAACACACTGTGAAATCATTGCTAATTGCTACTGTGGCTGGTGTAGTATGATAAATTATACACGATTATTTTACATTTACTAATCACTATTGGCTAGTGTGTTACATACCACAGTTAGCATGATAGATTACAACACCCTTGGTAGCTCACACGTTTTCAACCAGTGTAGCTCCGCTGTCTACTGAGATTCTTATGATGTGAGGCTGACACACAAGCAATGTGTTACATTTAGCGCTGCTAGCTCCCTGAACTTGTCTGTTGTCATGGAAGCAGAAACTGATTTGCAATGTCATGTTGTCTCTGCATAGGTATTTATGATCTGTTGGTTTACGACTAATAGGTATGCGGTTCCTTTTTTGTGTTTGCAGTGGGTTGCGTATTCTGAAGAAGACCATCATCACCATGTATTAGTGGTTAGAGCAATGCTGGATTGAATACAATGTCGCGCTTCTTCTCTTTACTGGTTTGAATTCTGCACCACCAAATTGAATCTAGGTAGGTGCAATTGATTCTTCACCCAGTTTCGTGTTGGGAGTTCCACCTTCTCCTCCAATAGCTTTGATTTTTCTTCTGTTTTATAGGATAAATGGAAGGAGTTGGAGAGATTACTTGTGCAAAATGCTGTCCATTTCTCAACATGCTTTGCACAGAATCAGGTTCATTTAGTTGTGACTAGTGCTTTGCATTTAACGTTCTATTTGAATTTGTCACCAGTTCTCGCCCTTCCTCCCTCTTGCACATACTAAACAGGAACCAAACGGTGAAAGAATGAAATTTTATTCAGCCTGAAATTCAGTTGGAACTACCCAGGAAACTAATGTAGAAATGCTCATATAGCAGGCTAAATTTGCTAGGGATGCCTGATGGGAACATGTTCTTATGAGAAAGAGGAGACTATAGAGTTAATTGATTTCTCCTAGGAGTAAGTTGTGAACTAATACAATAGGTCTCCTTATATAAAGGACACTAATAGACAAGATCAATATGAATTATATCTGACCTAATTAATGAGATGATGCAGTAAAAGTATTAATTGTTATATACATCTTATTTATTATGAATTCAATGGACCTGAGGTAGTGATTAGTCAAAAATACGCAGTATAAATTCGAGATGGAATAGTAACATACCAAGGGCCTATATGCTGCGGCTACTGATTTGCTTCTCATGTAACCTTATTATAATAGTCTACTTGTTTTCTTTCCTTTTTGGTATGAAGGTTGCCTAGATGAAATTATTTTGTTGAATGTATAGGAGAACCGTGTTTCATTGAATTGGAAGATATATCTTTTCCCTTTGTTACAAACACTTTTTCCTTGTTCTTATACTCGCATCTCATCAACAAAAGTAAAACGAACAACTACAGAAAACATTACATGGTAAGCACCCAATGTGCTCAATCTCTTGGCACCCACAGATCGCCAAAGCTCCAGTTCTTTGTCAGCTGCTCTCATGATGGCTGATATGCCGGTGAGTACACAGGTGTTCCGGTGTCCCATACTGTTTGCACCCCTAGGATGATCAGCGTGTTGAACCCCTGTATTAGGCCTAGATGAAAACAGCCACATCCTTTTAAAAAGTTATGCTTTAGATGGTTTAATAGTTTCCATAAGGAGCCACCGAACTCAGATATTAGTAGTGCAAGTTTGCAACCTCTCCCAGCTACATTAATAGATGAACAACATCACAATATTTCTTACCATCCACTGGTTTATATGTTTGTCAAATTGTCAAGTTGGTTTTGATGAGAGAATGGTTGAGGTTAATATGAGGCACAATGATGGTGGATCCCAGATCCCAGCATATTTTGTCGTCTGAGAAGCTATTATTCTCGGTGCACCTTCAGAGGAGTAAGTTCATGAAACTGTTAGTTTCATATATCCTAGTTCCTTTCTTATCTTGGCATTGTAACAAAGGAGGTAACATCTTTGGTTTCTTGGGGTGTAATAAATGTAGTAAAAGTAACATGAAAACATGAAGCGTCCACAATTCTAGTGGCTACTGAGCTACTCTCGATAAATATGGAAGCATCAGATTAAACTTTATTTTTTATATTATTCAAATGGATAACAGTCAAAGTTAGAACATATATTATACCCCCTTGACTTTTGCTGTCATCATTTTTCTACTTTTGAACACAGATTTTTCATGTGTGGAAAAATAACTGCTGATACACTTGAAACAAAGGTAGCCAAAACCTCGTGGAATTTTTCATGCTCCAATTATTAATGACCCACATGACAAACAACTGAGAAAAGATATGTCATCTGAAAGAGAACCATGGCAAACATAAAAGCAACACGACTATAACTCGAGCAGCAGACCAGGTATGCAAAGTCAGTCAACGGAACTGATATTCAAATTGTCAGTCAACCTTCATTTGATATCTGGGACACTCAGATCAGCAGTAAATTATGCTGTCAAAACTTTCAAATATTCTTGTGCGTCTGTAAGCACATTGTGGGAAAAAAAAAACTAATAGTGTTAATCAAGATAGTGCCTGGTTTTCTTTTCATTGTGGATAAATATTGCCCCACTTGCTCTGATTTTTATTGATTCTGTATTCATCTGGATCAGAGACCTGAGGTTGATTGGGTGAGCAAACTCAGAGAAGATGTAGGCTTTATGGTGGATGACACATGATCTATGGTTGTGGATTTCACGGTGACATTGATGAAATAACATGCCTTCTCTGGTTCAGCCAAGTCTGCAAATTTGCAAGCCGTCTGAAATATGAGTTTTAATCCAAAAGAGGAATTCCAACCATTACTGGAGACTGGAGAGTAGCTCTTTTTAGCGTGTACATAGGTATTTTCATATTCGATAACAATTTGGAGCATATCCAAATCTTTTCTTCGCTTATTGTCCTACTGATGGCACATCTGTGTCGCAGGATACATGTTGCTACTTTCAGCTGAGACCACTTATGTTATGGGCCAGGATCAGCTGGCCCAGCCCACAAAGAGGGCGGCAGCCCCTAGGGTTAGGGCTGCCGCCGCCTCTCTAGCGCCGCCACTAGGAGGGTGGCTAGGTGGGGCTGCGGCTCCACCTTCTAAAAGTGGCTAGGATTAGATTAGGAAGGGTCATTGTAAGTTAGGAAGGATGAGATCAATTGATAAGATCCCATCTATAGAGATTGCTTAGAGGTTAAGTTAGAGTTGCTTGGGAGTCAAGTTGGTCCTCTCTATATAATGAGGGGATTGTATTCAGATTGAATCAAGAAAAGAATAGTAGGGGTTTAACCCTAAAGCTCTCCAACTCTCTCAACAGCCGCCGCCCTCCTCTCTCCTTGCGCCTGCGCCTCCCTCTCCCTCTGCCTAGCCACACCAGCCCTCCTCCATAGCCGCAAAGGGGGCAGCAGCCCCCTTTGATCATAATAACTGGTATCACGAGTCCATCTTGATCCTCGGCCTCCTCTCTTCCATGGCCTCCACCAACGTTGTCGCCACCACCACCGATCCGATGGCCGACATTGCCGACAGTTTGAGCAACATGAAGGCAAGTCTCGATGAGTTCTTCGCCGTGGCCGACGCGTTCTTTCAGAAGATGCTTGCCAAGGAGGAGGAATCTGCCACACAGGCGGCAGATCCCACCGCCATAGCTGATCCGCATGTCACGGAGGACTCCACCATCGTCGTCTGCAGCAACAACTTCGCCTCCAACAACCCACGCTACTGTTCACAGATCAGATCTGGATGTTCCCGCAATTGCGAACGTCATCCCGGCATCGTCGGCCGATGTTCTTGCATCGACGGGCAATTCTACACCTCTGGCGGCTCATTCGGCGCTGCACACCTCCCCGGACGACGACTCGACCTCTACTACTGTACCGGCCATCATCGTCAACCCTACAAACAGCGGCGCTGCTACTGTTCACGCGATGAACAGTAGCCGTGGTACTGTTCACACGGCCGATCTGGTCGCTGCGCCTAATCTGGGCGCCACGAAGAAGACAGTCTTGGTCGTCTCCACCCGCATGGATGCCCCGATCACCCTGAAACTCGCCCCGGCCTTCTTCGGCGACATGGAGATTGAAACAGAGGAGCCACATACTACCGCGGATCTCACAATCATAGTAGATCTATCTACTAAGGAGACAACTGCTAATCAGGTTTGCAATGTTTCTAAGAGATTAGATGGTTTTGCTCCTCTCTCGCCTATTGCCTTTGGATCAACAAATTGGCTCTCGCAAGATTTTTTCGTTGCATCTTCTGATTCTCGGAATTCTTCTGGATCACAACCTGATGGATCTATTTTGAAACTTGGAGAGAATTTGATTGAATTTAACGCTTTGAATATGGGATTTTTCTGCAATGTAATTGATGAGTCTCGATTGGAGTTTCTTGGTGCTACAAGTCAGAAAGGCATATCTGAATGGAGCGACTCAATTCATCCAAAGGACTTTCTAGACTTTTTATTGATGGTTTCATGGCTAATGGATCTGAATTGCTGGACGCTTTTACTTGGAGTTCTGAAATTACAGAGGTTTTATCAAGTTACGCTCCACAAGAGTAATAATTCCCCTATCAATTGCTATAAAGATCTGTGGAATTTTCTATGGGGGATTTCTTCGCTAATGGTATGCAATTCTGTTGGGTGGAACATTGCATTTGGATCTCTGAATTTTGGGCAGCCACCCTTTTGGATTGATCCAAAATGCCAGCAAAGTGGTCATCGCACCAAGGAGTTCACCGCGGAGGAGCCGCGCTACTTCATGCCCTTTTCCCAGTTCTTTGGGGAGAAGGAATTCCAGGAGGTTTCAGTGATCACGATGAGGGGCTCTACATCGACAACTCGCCCCCTGTCGTCGCCTACGCGCCATGCTCCGAATCTTCCGATGTCGTTCATCAACAACGACCCGGAAAACAGATCTGGATCTGAGGAGGTCGCGCGCTATCTAGCCGCGTTCCTCCTAATCTTCATGAGGATGGGCGTCCCTACACTCCCGGACTTCACCGCCAACAACTCTGACATCGACGATTCAAGGGAGCTCATCGCTGCTAATGACATGGAGTTTATCTCCGAGCCTCCACAAGCACCAACTCCTGATTTGCTGGTGGGAGGCACAGGCCAAGACGTCTCCAGATTTGCTAGTGGTGCAAAGTTGGCCATCAACATGAACAACAACAAGGACAGTAAGCCACAACTATTTATTTTCTTGTTGTTTAATTCAGTTATGCTTGCATTGCGCTCCTGCCTGCTACCTTCGACATCAACAACACTCGAATCAAATGGAGGGACGACGTAACTGATGACCTCTCAAAGGCCTTCACCATTCGAACTAGAGCAGGAGGCTCTGGCTCGGATGCATTTCTTGGGACAGGAGGTCCTATTGCTCATGGTGCCAAGGGTGGGACTCATCTCTCCACCTTCTTCTATGGCGCCAAAGGTGGATGCACTTCCACTTTCTTCTCCACGGGACAGCATGGTGACGTGACAATCTTCAACAGTGGAGACTCCATCAACGGGTTCAGCTTCCTCAACATCAACAACTACAAGTCGGCAGTTGTCTTGGAGCGGAACACCAACCACGTCATTGACATTCTACAAGCAAAGGAGCATATGCCACTTGAGATAGGTGATCTCAAATGTACCGGTCGCTTCTTCTACAACACCGGCGCGACGAGCTTCAGCAACCTCATCTCCAAATTCTTCCTCGTGGACATGGCCAACATTGGACTTCGTTCGTCGCCGGCCTCTACCACTCCGTACTCTACGCCAGGATGGGAGGTTTCCCAGCGCGAGGACGCGCTGGATTTCAATGGCGGAGGATATGTTATGGGCCAGGATCAGCTGGCCCAGCCCACAAAGAGGGCGGCAGCCCCTAGGGTTAGGGCTGCCGCCGCCTCTCTAGCGCCGCCACCAGGAGGGTGGCTAGGTGGGGCTGCGGCTCCACCTTCTAAAAGTGGCTAGGATTAGATTAAGAAGGGTCATTGTAAGTTAGGAAGGATGAGATCAATTGATAAGATCCCATCTATAGAGATTGCTTAGAGGTTAAGTTAGAGTTGCTTGGGAGTCAAGTTGGTCCTCTCTATATAATGAGGGGATTGTATTCAGATTGAATCAAGAAAAGAATAGTAGGGGTTTAACCCTAAAGCTCTCCAACTCTCTCAACAGCCGCCGCCCTCCTCTCTCCTTGCGCCTGCGCCTCCCTCTCCCTCTGCCTAGCCGCACCAGCCCTCCTCCATAGCCGCAAAGGGGGCAGCAGCCCCCTTTGATCATAACAAGTTATTTCTCAGGACAAAGATGCTGTGTGTGCTCTGTCAGTCATTCGACATGGACAACTAGATTTGATTGCCCTGCTCTGCTTAGTGGACGTCAAGTAACAAATCTGGTACCTGTTCATTGCTCACCGTGTTTGCTTCTACTGTCAGAAAGGAAGAAAGCTTTCTGTTTTTCGCAAGTCTAATTAGACACACTGAAAGCATTGGAAGAGATGAGGAACGCCTGCGTATTGGGTGGTGTCAGACTAGGTGAAGTGAATACTGTTCATAAATTCATACACTTTACTATTATAAGTTCATTTTTTTTGGGGTTGCTGCCTAAAAATTCCACCTGCTGTTTTTAATGTTGCAGATTCAGGCTGTGCAATATCCTAGGAGTGTCCGATTTTTCCGGTGACCTTTGCTTTCCTAGCGACATTCACACTCTACTTTATAAATGCACTGACATTGTTTTCCTTAACTGCTGATGCAGATTTTTGAACCTGACAATGCTGCTGTTGCTCAGGATCAGAAAGATACACGCTTCTTTGGCATTTCAAAGAACTGGTTGAGCAAGTAAATTGGTATATACTGCACCCTTTACATGCATGTTCCTGGTAGAGTGAAATGTTCTCTACAATTCTTTAGAAAAAGCCCTGAGGTATGCTCTTTTTGAGTCTGCTTGCTAATGCTTCCATCTCATACAATGATAAACTTCCATGTGAGTAGTTGCTTGGACATAGAATTTTCCTTACTGGCAGCTATTTTCTTGCAACAGAACCAAGAAAACACCACTGCTACCCTTAAAGTGTGCAGTCTATCCTAGACATAATCTCAGCTGTGCAGTCTATCCTAAACACCTGACAGCCCGAACTCCACATTCTATATAGGTCTTTGGATACAAAGGTGATTTGACCAGCAGGCAAAAGTCTAGGAAAGAGTCTGCTCTCAGAGCATCAACGTGACTCCATCAAGTGAGATGCCTTCAACTAGCCCACGTTGCTTGCGCTCTTGGTTGCAGCCAGATCTCACAGCAAAGGTGATGCGGGACGGGAAGTATTTTGCAACCGGTTGTCAGATGGGACTCTACATTTGGTGATAGGCGTAGAGATTTGGAATTGCATGAAATGACTTGAGCAAAGATGGCTTGGCTGCTTTGTGCAGGAGCGAAAAACTGGTTACTGTGTATCCGCTTAGTTTATTTAGCAGTGTCCCCCCTCCCTCCCTCGAAGTGAAGTCATGTACATGCAGGGAAACAGGATAACATGCGAGAAAGGCATATTTTCCTTTCTCCATTAACAAGGAGAATGGGTTGTTTCTTCATATAATTTTTTCCCCAAAGGTAGTGAATGCAATAGTTATGAGGAACATTTCTATGCTCAGTAGATATTTGCTACAAATCTCTCTATATATATATCGTTATGTAAAACCTGAAGACAATCTGAGTATAATGTGGTTTGATTTTGGAATTTAGAATTAGTTAGTTACAATTCAGCTATATACTTATATTTTATAACTTTCTCTTGATTTGTATATGTGGCTTGAAGAACTGCCTATTTTCAACTCCTCCGAGCCAACCTGGGTTCATGAAAACCAACGAAATTTGGAATGATGTATGGCTGCCCCAGGGTCCACTGGGAGATATGCTTAGAGGTCTCTTCAGTCATACCGTAAAGCGGAAGACAAGGTTTCGCGCTGTTCTTATAGACGGCCTCCGTGCTCGTTTGTGCCCCGTCTCGGCCCTGTGGCTACTCTGAGATGTCCGAGGTCTCCGCCATGCTATGTGACCTCACTTCTTACTGATGCTGCTGACAGGCGTGGCATAGTACATAGTCCGCTTTTGGATGTGGAGAATCGACTACGCTCGGCTACCATATAAATACTCAGTTGTTTGGTTCCTGGCTCCGAAACAGAATGTCATTACCACGAGTCATGTTCTTTCCCCTGGCTGGCTGCTTGTGCAGAAGTGGATACGGTGCAAATCCAATCTGCCCACCAAAACAATCGTCGACGAGGATAACGTGCGACCAACGCTTTGCAGTCCTCTTCCGCCTCTTGCTAAGTCCTTAATCCGGGCTGCGGACGGTTGCTAGCTTTAGGTTCCACCTCCAGCCACAGTCCGACACCTCTGGGAACTTCCACGTCAGAACAACGAGCCAACCGAACACTGCTTAATGTCTCAATTCACGCAGTTGCATTTTTTGTGAAAGTTTGAGAATGACATACCAAGCATCATTCTGTACATGAATGTTGTCAAATAATGCCGGATCACCCAAGGGCTCACGGCTCGTGGCGTCGGCTTGGGTCATGTTGCCTATCTGCTGTGGCAACGAGGAGGCATGGATGGATTAGGGTCTGTGACGTTTTGGTGTTGTGATGCTGAATGCACGTTCGAGCATGTTTGGCCAGGAGCAGGTGATGCTGGGGCGTAATAGGGGGCCACAAGACAATCCTTTCGATGCGTCAAGTGCGCTAGCTTGGGACGGCTGGATGCGAGTAAAAAAAACAAAGGATGCAACACTAAACCTGGATTTTTTTTTTAGTGGGAGTAACTCCCTCTGTTTTTAAATTATAATCTTTGTTGACTTTTTGAGTTACATTAGGCCATCCGTCTTATTCAAAATGTTAGCTTAAATATGCAAAGTTATAACTTATGTTTCAATTTTCTTTAGTCATAAAACAAATTATAACAAAATATATGATAGGTTTTAATTTTTTATAAGACAAATAATCAAATGTAACTCAAAATGTAACGCGACAAAATTTTAAAATTGAGGGTGTAGTAGAGACAGAGATAGCCTAAAAGCACACGCTGAATGGATTCTTCTGTTATTAAGAGTAGAAGGCTCAAGGTCAGTGGCGCCTGGCGGAGCCAGCCGGTAGTCCCAGGACTACCCGGCGCTCTGGATTCAACGGAAGTGAAGCACTTTTCACTTGTTGTTTAACAATGTTTAGTTATTGTGCCTACCCAAATTCTCTACCCTGGCTAAGCCACTGCGCAAGGTCTATTGTCATCCATCCCGCACCTGCCATAAGACACAAGCCAAAAGAAAAACTCTATACTTTGTTAGAAGAAAAAACTATCATTCATGCAAATTGTCACTTATCCATCACTTTGTTATCCATAATCCATTTGAAATAGAATGATTTTTTCACACATTTTGGTTTCTTAACTAGATTCAGATTAATAGCTTTTTGAGATTTTATTCAGATTCACAAATGATTACATGATGATGTGCCAATACAATATCAAGGAACGGAGCGCTGCAAGTAATCATATTAGTGAATTTATTATTGTTCTCCACTCAAAAGCTAGCTCTAGAGTTCTATCTAAGGATGCCATAGTTTTTCTTCACATTCGCTCTAGTTTGCATTAAGTTCAATCCAATGTTTTAAGTACGTTTGGAGCATGCTTCGTTTTATCCGCTAGCTTGCTTGAGTGTGCATCCTTTGTGAATTACTTTTTTGTCACGTGCGTAGAATTTTAGTATGGTTATTTTAACTAAAATTTGTTGGTCAATTTGAGAAATGCTCTAATGACACTGGATTTGAAAACAGAAAAATAAATTATTTAGATTTTATGCTGAGGACGTTTCACATGCTTGTTCATTCTTGAAATATTGAGTAGGAGGACATCATAGTGAACAATTAGAGGTGAGCATTGATAGTGGCATAGATTCTCTAAGTAGCTGCCCTACATCAATACACTCCTCAAGACGTTACAAATCAAAGAATGCACAAGCTGTACTATTTGAACATAGTTGTAGTTTACGAAGACACTTGGTATACAAACTATTCAAAGGCTTCATAAGTTGTACAATTTTTCCATTGCTTTTTCTTTGTGTGCATTCCGTAGAACCCCCCATATGTATTTATATGTGATTAAAGGACATGCATGATTTTTTTTGATAGACAAGTATTTTGCAGGACTTGTATGGAACCTTTACAAATGTATATCGATCATCAAAATAAACTAATGTATATGTTCGGTTCCTATCATGGATGCAGAACGGCGTTTGCACTGATTGGTTTGGGCAGAACAAAACTGATTGGTTGGGTTAGGTAGATTTTGCATGAAGCTCAGCATAAGTTTGTGGTGGCGTCAGTGTTTTGTAGATAGAGTAATGTACACGAGATTATAAGGGATATAAATCTTCGTTAAAAAAGAAAAGAAAAATATCTTGATGAAAATATCCTAACAAAAAAAAGTTATCCAAATACGGCTATTTGCATCCATACCTGCACCTGAAGTGAAGTGATGTAGATGAAAACATTTTTTTTGCGAAAAATGTAGATGAAAACATTATAGATAAGTGACAGGGCATGTAGCCTAATGGTTACAAGAGCCTCAGTGGCACCTTAGGTCCTGGGTTTGACCCTCGTGGGAGCAAATTTTCTAGGATTTAACAGCGTTGTGCTTTCAGCGGTAGGCGACGTGGCCGTTGACAGCGAGGCTGTAAGCTTCATGACCATTGGAGCTAGGGAAACCCCAAGGTATGAATGTTTTGGTGATAGGATGAGAACAATGAACGTGACTAACACTCTTTGTGAGATCTTATATGTCACATATGAAGAAAGCTCCGTCCGTTGGTGGTGAACGCCAACACACCATAAACTTAATGACAAGGATGATTGGTTGCCTTCATCTACACAAGAACGGACTTGATGGAGTCGCGGAGAAGATATGGATCAAGGCTAAGGACATGCTAGATCCAAGCGGGTGTTGCTTGGTTAGATGTTAGCTTGAGTCCATAGGAAAAACCGGACTATCAAGAGGGTTCGAGGTGGTTCTCTTAGTACACACTAGTTATAGAGATCATTGGATGCATGGTGAGTCTCTCAGGGGCTAGGGTGGCAGAAGAGGCTTGAAGGAACCAAGTTTGAAGATGTTGGAAGCAAGGATCAAAGAAGTGGTCGAGTTCCAGCAGAAGTGAAACCACCGTAGGATACGGTGCCGGTCACCGTATGATACGGTGACTGCAGCAGATGAAGACCAGAGAAGAAGAGTTTCTGGGAGAAAAGAGAAGGAGCCACAGTATGGTACGGTGCCAGTCACCGTATGATACGGTGACTGCGAGAAGAGAAGTCCAGATGAGGTGATGACCTGGCAGAGAAGACAGAGGTCATCGTATGATACGGTGAAGGTGTCACCGTATGATACGGTAGTCACCGTATGGTTTCCAGAGATTTGGCAGTTGCTGGAAGCTGAAGAAGATGAAGCCACCGTATGATACGGTGGGGGTCACCGTATGATACGGTGATACCTGAAGATGGAAGTCCAGAGATGGAGATGCTCTGGCAGGTGACGTGGAGGTCACCGTATGATACGGTGATTCTTACGGTGACTTGGTTTCTGGACACTTTTGGGCAACGGCTAGTTTGAGGTTGGTGGCCTATATATAGCTGGTTGCTCGCCCCTTTGAGTTGCTCTTGGACCCAGGAAAGAGGGGAGGTGCTGCCAAGAAGCCAAGAGGAAGAAGTGTGAAGCACTTGAGAGGGATTTGGAGTGATCCTAGTGCTTGAGAGAGTAGCAAGTTGCATCCTTTGATCTCTAGGCTAGTGTGGGCTTGAGAGAGTCATCTAGGGCTGTTACTCTTGGTCTATGGCAAGGCCTAGACCTGTTAGGCGTCGGTTTTGAGCTGTCCAAGGAGATTGTGGAAGTCGACACAAGTTTGTACACGGTCTTGGAGCTTCCCGTGCGAAAGAAGCATCACTAGTGGAGCGCCCTTTGGCACGCATCAAGTGCGGAGCCTTACCTCCGGAAGAGTACCCGGGATCGAGCCCGGCGGGACGTGCCCGCGACTTCACTCGGAGGGTGAAGTGTGCTCTAGGAGGGATCGCCATCGAGCGGAGGGACGGGGTCGAGACTCCGCCGGGAGTGACCCAACGTGGAGTAGGGGAAGGCGCCATCCTTCTGAGACCACGGAAAAACATCATGAGCATTCTCTATCCCTTCTCCTTTACTACTCGCATTTACTTATCGCACTTCATATGATTGCTTGTAGTACTTGAGTTGTGCTCTTATCTTGCTTGTATGTTTACCTTGGTACCTACTAGCTTCACTAGGTTTGCTTGATTGCCTTGCTCGTGTGCTTACTTGTTATAGCCTATCTAGTAGCTCTAAGGACTCTACTTAGTGTGCCTAGTATCTTGGTTGCCTTGTCTCTAGTTATCTTGTTACCTTGCCTTGCCTAGCTTAAGTCTTCCGCTATCTATCTATCTTGTGCTAGGTTGATAGTGTGGTGTGATTGTGTTATCTATATGCACTAGCTATATAGGTTAAGGATACTACTTAGTGTGCTTTACCTTGTTACTAGAACTACTCGCTAGGAGTTGCTTGGGTGTAAGTGTTTGGAAATAGATTCTAGAGTGCACCGATTCACCCCCCTCCCCTCTCGGTCACACGATCCTTACAAGTGGTATCAGAGCCAAGTGCTCATTATTAGGGCTTTACCGCCTTGAGTCGTGACCGGGATTGTGTGTGGGAAAATAGAGTCCACTCATGATGACGTTTCTAACACTTCCATCGCCTCTACCTTGATTGAGCCTTATGATTGTGTGCTTAATGACATTTCCTACTATGATGTGCGTGATGAGTATGATGAGCTTGTTTTGAATGATAATGAGGATATCACTAACTTCGCGTCAAGAGGCTATCCATCTATTATGCACAAGCATGTTGTGAAGAAGCTTATCCGATCTCTACCACTCTCACGGTTTGGTATTCTTGCTTTTGCTCGAGTGGATGAGTTTGTGAACATGCCCTATGATGAGGTGGTTGCTATTCTCTCCTCTCTTGAGGAGGATATCAAGAAGGGCAAGGATATCCCTCATGCAAGTGAAGATCAACACATTGAAGCTCAACCTCTACCTCAAGCTCAATCATCATCTCGTGTTGGAGAAGGTTCTTCTTCTCGGGATCAAGAGGATGAATATATCAAGCTATGTGATGAGTTGGACCACATCTCAATGAAGCCGAATGAAGATCTTGTTGAGTTTGCTCTTCGGATGGATTCACTCATCAAGAGGATAAAAGAGAACAAGCTTTGGATAGTCACTAAGGGTCAAGGTCTTAGAAGGTTTCTTGATGCTCTTCCGAAGGACAAGTATGGTGATCACATTGAGTTTGAGAACTTTGAGCTTGAGTCATATTCAATTGAGCAAGTCATTGAGATCGTCACAAGAAGAAGGGCTCGCTCTTTGCTCTCCAATACATTCAAGACCCCAAGTGATGATGAGGAAGAAGAAGAAGATGATAGAGTTCCTGTCTTCTATTGTGATGATGACTATTCAAGTGCTAGTGATGATGAGCCGGAGCCTATCAAGGAATATCACATGAAGAGAGAAGTCTTGCCATCCCTCTTTGAAGACTACTACAACTTGTATGAGCCGGATCTTGCCGGTCGGCCTCACTATCATCTCTTCGACATGTATGATGTGTTCTATAGGAAAGATAGGGAGTCTTGGCTTGATTGTTGGAAGAGACTTCTTGTGTTGGTGGCTAGAGTGAACTCTTTTGAAGGAGAAGACAAGATTAGTGATGAACACGCTATTCACACGGTGATCTCTATGCTACCATACAATAGGAAGGTCCACATTCTAAATGATCTAAATGATGACATTAGTGGTATGACTCTCAAGGACATGATCTTGATGACACTATCCTATGAGAATCAAATCTACAACATTCTTGAGTACTTCAATGCTAGTGGAGATGTGGGAAGGTTTCAAGGTCTTCATCTTGGAACTCATGTCACACACATAGGTGTTGGTCGGACCATGTGGAGACACAATGGAGTCACCAAGGCAATGATTGACGCCTTGGATGCATTGGACTTGGACTTTCTCAATGGAGTTCCTATGGCCTACATCAAGAGCAAGTAAGAGGTAGATAACATGTCACTTGATTCTTTTGATACTAACCCTCCTCTTTGCTTGATGGCTACTTCCAAGGTGAACTACAAGATTGGTGGCAAACATTGGGTGTTGGATAGTGGGTGCACTCAACACATGACCGGTACTTCATCCATCTTCACCAACTTGGAAGAAAATGAAGATCATGACAAGGTCACATTTGGGGACAACTCCAAGCACAAGTGAGAGGTCTTGGTAAGGTGGCTATCTCAAATGACCTCTCTATCTCTAATGTATTGCTTGTTGAGTCCCTAAACTTCAATCTTCTATCCGTTGCTCAAATATGTGATCTTGGTTTTTCTTGTAACTTTGATGCTAATGGGGTGGTTCTTCATAATGATGCTATGGGTCTCACTATCAAGGGCTTTCGTCATAATAATCTATATGTTGTTGATTTTGAGACTAACATTGTTGCCCCTAACACTTGTCTCTTCACTAAGTCCGCTCTAGGTTGGCTATGGCATTGAAGGCTTGCTCACATTGGTATGGGTCAACTCAAGCATGTAATGAAGAACAAGCTAGTGAGAGGAGTCAAGGATGTCACCTTTGAGAAGGACAAGCTATGTAGTGCATGCCAAGCCGGAAAGCAAGTGGCTTCACCTCATCATCCAAGAATTTCTTGTCAACATCAAGACCTCTTGAGCTCTTACACATTGATCTCTTCGGGCCTACAACTTATGTGAGCATTGGTGGGAATCTCTATTGCTTGGTGGTAGTGGACGACTACTCAAGATATACTTGGGTATTCTTTCTTGAGAACAAGGCACAAGCAATTGGGATATTCAAGAAGTTTGCTAGAAGAGTACAAAATGAGTATGGACATCACATCAAGAAGATTCGGAGTGACAGTGGGACGGAGTTCAAAAACTCTATTATTGAAGACTATTGTGATGAGATTGGCATAAAGCATGAGTTCTCGGCTACATACACTCCTCAACAAAATGGTGTTGTTGAAAGGAAGAACAAGACACTTATCACTCTTGCTCGTGCTATGCTTGATGAGTACAACACTCCGGAGAAGTTTTGGGCGGAAGCTATCAACACGGCATGCTACACCTCCAACCGGATCTATCCTCACAAGTTACTAAACAAGACTCCATATGAAGTGATTGTTGGGATAAGACCGAATGTTGCCTACTTCCGAGTGTTTGGTTGCAAGTGCTACATCTACAAGAAGAGGGAAAGACTTGGCAAGTTCGAGAAGAGGACCGATGTGGGCATTCTTGTCGGTTACTCGGGCTCGGCCAAGGCTTATCGGGTTTACAACACCTCTACCGGCTTTGTTGAAGAAACCTATGATGTGCAATTTGATGAGTCTCACGGGTCTCAAGAAGACCCTCCTTCTTCTCATATTGTAGGTGATGAACCCGTGGAGGAAGCTTTGGAGAACATGCCTATTGGTGAAGTTATTCCTCGTGAGATGAACCTCCGACACCTCCTCCAACAACTTCATCAAGTGGACCTTCTACGAGCACATCTCAAGAGAATCCAAGCTCTCCCTCAAGTGAACAACATCAAGCACCTTCAAGTGATCCGCAACAAGCATCTTCGAGTCAACCTACTCCAAATGAACCGCAACAAGCGCCATCAAGTCTACCTCATGCAACTACGAGCCAAGCTTCACCGAGCAATCAAGAACAAGCACAATCTACTGCAACTCAAGATGATGGCTCGGGTTCACCTCTTCGACAACAAGACACTCACATCTCTAGGGAGCAAGCCGCAAGAGATGCGCAAGATACTTCGCCGGCTCCTCCTCCTCCTCGACAACAACCTTCAAGGAAGCACAAACCCATTGCTCGGGATCATTCACGTGATCTCATCATTGGGAGTCCTTCTCAAGGGATAAAGACTAGGAGAAGTCAATATAAACCTAATTATGTTGATGAAGCTAACATTGTTGAGAATTTCTCTTTTGTCTCTACCCTAGAGCCGAAGACGATCGAGGAAGCCTTGAAAGATCACAAGTGGGTGCTATCCATGCAAGAGGAGCTCAACAACTTCAAGAGGAATGATGTTTGGAAGTTGGTGAAGCATCCCAAGCGGTCCAATGTCATTGGCGCTAAGTGGGTCTTCAAGAACAAGCAAGATGAGAAGGGAGCAATCGTGAGGAACAAGGCAAGACTTGTGGCGAAGGGCTACTCTCAAGTTGAAGGCGTCGATTTTGACGAGACTTTCGCCCCCGTCGCTCGTCTTGAGGCTATAAGAACACTTCTTGCTTATGCTTCTCATTTTGATTTTAAACTTCACCAAATAGATGTGAAAGGTGCATTTCTCCATGGACTAATCAATGAAGAAGTTTATGTAGAGCAACCTCCCGGCTTCGAGGACCCCGAGCATCCGGACCATGTGTACAAGCTCAAGAAGGCTCTCTACGGACTCAAACAAGCACCAAGAGCATGGTATGAACGACTTTGAGATCATCTCATCACCAAGGGCTACAAGATCGGTAGTGTCAACAACACTCTCTTTACTAAGCATATTGGTGATGATCTCTTTGTTTGTCAAATCTATGTTGATGATATCATCTATGGCTCCACTAACGAAATCCATAATGATGAGTTCCGTGCTCTTATGAAGAAAGAGTTTGAGATGTCCATGATAGGTGAACTTCATGTCTTCCTCGGTTTTCAAGTCAAGCAAATGAAGGAGGGCACGTTCATCTACCAAGAGAAGTACACTCGAGATCTTCTTAAGAGATTCGGCATGGAAGACTCCAAGTCCTACGACACACCTATGGCTACAAGTGTCCCTCTTGATGTGGATGTAAAAGGTATACCGGTGGATCCTAAACCCTATCGTTCTATGATTGGTTCACTTCTTTACCTTACCGCATCTAGACCGGATATCATGTTTAGTGTGTGTCTTTGTGCTCGTTATCAAGCTAACCCCAAGGAGTCCCATATGAGTGCCGTGAAAAGAATTCTTAGGTACATCAAGAGCACTCTGTTGGTGCTTTCTAGGTACTCATTTTGTATGACAAATAAGGTGTTTTCAATACCTTATCGCGTCATTATTGCTAACAATTAACCCCCATTATCATATATATACGTAGTTTCTGTGTATTCGGAAGTATTTGCAGGAAACAAGAGAAGATAAGGAGACTACGAGTAAAGAGCAGCCGGAGGCCCGAAGAACGAGGAAATTGGAGACCGTGCTGGTCGGCACGGCCTTTGTGCCGACCGGCACCATGGAGGTCGGGCCCAAACTTGAAGCCCACTCGGAGAATATGGAGCCCAGAAGAAATATCAGAGTCGGAGTCGGTGAAATCCAGTCCACAACCAAAAGAGACTATAAAGAGAAGATCTTGGTCGCGAAGAAGAGGGCGGCGAGGAGACAGACACACACACGGAGATTTTGACCTAGGTTGAAGGTTGTGGCGGCGAATACGGCGATCACCGATCATCACCACCAAAAAGGAAGATTGTGCCGACCGGCACAACTCCGTGCCGATCGGCACCTGTGGGACCACGCCAAATTCCCGCGTCCTACTGTACCCATGTTCATGTGTTGCAGTATGATGCGTGAGTAGATCTCATATTCTCTCCGTGGCGAGGGAAATCTGGTTATGTAACTCTCATACTTACAATACTCTTTTGATGCGTTCAGTCTATGTGGTGCTTCAAATTCGTATCTGATCCATACGTGTTTATCACATAGTGCAAGAAACCAGTGGGGAACTATTAACCCTCGTCGTGACAGGATCGGGGCGAACGAAACCACCATGTCTTGTAGAATACCAAACCTATCAATTGACCTACAACCTGAGTTGCATGCCAGTACCCCAAACCATAGGAGAGAATCCTTTCCTAACCTTGATACAACCGCAGGCCCCTTTCATCTCTAGCTGTTAATCATCCCTTCTCACACACATCTTTTGCTATATTGATTTAGTAGTTTAAATAATAGTTTAAGTCCCGCTTGTTCTCTGTGGTTCGATATTAAACCTTGGAATACTCTAAGGGAAAAAGTGCTACAACTGTACACCGTCCTCTTGCGGTATATAAGTGGGTGCGTACAAACGACCAACAAGCACGTTTTCTGGCGCCGTTGCCCGGGAGCAAGCCAGTTCTTTTACTATTTATTTATCCTACTAACCTCTAATCCTCTCTTTTCTAGTTTGTTTTTGTGTTTTCTTTCTGTGTTTTCAGGATGGGTACTCCTGAACCGGCTCATACGGTTAGGGAGCATTCACTACCGTCTCCGGGATTGCTGATTCCACAAACTTCCGATGAGAAAGTCACTGCTTCGTCATACGTTCTCAACCCGACCATCATCAAAATGGTCGAGCACAGCAAATTCTCTGGGACGAAGGACGAGAACCCGTACACACATCTGCAAGATCTAGAAGTTCTCTGTCAGACCTTCAAGCATGAGGGAGTGCCTCAGAATTGGTACAAATGGTTGCTATTTCCATTTTCTCTAGATGGAAGAGCCAAAGATTGGTATAAATCTGCAGCCCGTGAAGCTAAGGGAAATTGGGATAAGCTTGTAGGAAATTTCTGTTTGCATTTCTTCCCGCTTCCGAAGGTGCAGAAACTGAGAAGAGAAGTGGTTAACTTCGAGCAAATGAAAGAAGAGACCCTCACGCAAGCATGGTTACGCTTCAAATCTTTATTGAAGCAAGGCCCCGATTTGGGCATGGATGATAACTTGACTGCTCAGACATTCTACATGTCTCTTGGAGGAACCTCCAGGATGCATTTGGATAGTTCAGCTGGAGGGAGTTTCCTCGACTTGACTGCTACTGCAGGTCTGGATCTTTTGAGTAAGATATCGAAGACTGAAGCTATGCATAAGCATTGGGAAGAATTCCAAGAAGGTCCAATTCCCCTTGAAAAGTCGACGCCGGCAAAAGATTCTATGGATTTAAAAGCTAAAGCGGAAAGCTGTACAGTATCCGAAGCGGAATTAACAGTAAGAACAGAAGAACCAGCGCAAGGTGATCTGAAAAGACCCAGATTGAAGGAGGTGCCGACCGGCGCGGCCCCTGTGCCGATCGGCACACATCAGTCCATTGTGCCGACCGGCACATCTCCTGTGCCGACCGGCACTCTGAATGCTGTTAAAGGGATTTCCAAGACTGAAGCTGCAATATTAGAGGAGCACGAGAACAGTTTCGTGAATAAGTTTCCGAGACCAGTAGGAGATCCAACCTTAAGCAATGCTAAACCGTTGGACGAGTTTGAACCGTTGGATTGGATCCCCATTGATTTCAGCTCAAATCTGCTAAGTATGAGGAGAACATACGATCCAAGGTATGCCTCTTCTACAGGAGTTCAGTATAACTTCCCTAAAGACACTAGAACTTCGGAAATACTGGATAATGTCGTCATTGGAGAAGTATTGGGGAAATTGTATAAGGATGATATGGAAATTGACCAGATGGAGGTTCAACAAGCAAAGAAGCTATTTGATAGTTGTTTTGTCCCATCGCCGTATGAAGGATTGTGCGGAGTATATGCAGTCGGCCTTACGGAACGAACGGAAGTTGATCCTTACATACCGTGCGAGATTGGATATAGAAGCTTTCCTAAAGCATTATGTGATTTTGGTTCCCGCGTCAGTTTGATGACGTATGAAGCATTCATGGATATGCCTTATGACATAAAAGGAAGATTGCTAGGAACCGAGCTTGAGCTAATCATGGCGGATGGAAGAAGAACTAAACCACTGGGAGTTATCAAAGATCTGAACATAGAGGTAAAAAAGAATACTATTCCGGTGGATATTTTTGTTCTTGATAAAGGTGAAGTTGGAGTCGAAGATATTATTTTGGGAAGACCTTTCTTAAAGCTTGTACAAGCTGTTATCGATGCTGGAAAAGGTCACCTCAAATTGACTCTGGGCGGAGAGGAAGTCCTCTTTGAATTCGAAGACCCACCCGTCGTCCAAGAAAGTGACGACCCACCCTCTCTCCAAGAATTCTTCACAGAAAAAGATGAAGAAATCAGTACAGGATACTCAGACCCATTGAATAAACTGTTTGAAGAGTCAGATAAGGAAGAGGCCGAAATCCAAGACGGTGCCGATCGGCACGGTGGGTGTGCCGACCGGCACGAAGGTGCAAATCCTGAATTTGAGCCTTTGGGTAATCTGGATCCTGGTGCAGCACCAGAAGTAGAACAGAAGCCACTTCCTGACGGTCTGAGGTACGAATACTTAGGCAAAGATAAAACTTATCCCGTCATCGTCAATAGTGCTTTGAATGAAGAAGAGACAAAACGATTGCTTGCTGTTCTGAGGAAATACAAGAAAGCGATCGGATATTGTCTTGATGATATCAAAGGAATAAGTCCAGCTTTTTGCACACATAAGATCAATCTTGAAGAATCAGCTAAACCAGTCGTTGAAGGCATGCGACGATTGAAAGAGGGCATGAAGGAAGTTGTGAAGAAAGAAGTGCTGAGACTTCTTAATGCAGGAATGATTTATCCAGTTGCTGATAGTGAATGGGTGAGCCCTGTGCACTGCGTGCCAAAGAAAGGAGGACTCACAGTTGTGCCTAATGAGAATAATGAGTTGATCCCTCAACGGACAGTTACAGGATGGCGTATGTGCATTGATTACAGGAAACTGAATACCGCTACAAAGAGAGACCATTATCCATTACCGTTCATCGATGAAATGCTTGAAAGGTTAGCCAAGAACTCTTATTTTTGCTATCTCGATGGATATAGTGGTTTCTTTCAAATCCCTGTTAGACCTGAAGACCAGCATAAGACTACTTTCACTTGTCCTTATGGAACTTATGCGTATCGACGAATGCCATTTGGTCTTTGCAACGCACCGGCTACATTTCAGAGATGCATGAATGCTATATTTGCGGAATTCATTGAAGACATTATGGAGGTATTTATGGATGATTTCTCTGTTCATGGTACTGATTTTGATCACTGCTTAGCAAATTTAGAGAAAGTACTAAAGAGATGCGTAGAAGTTGATTTGGTTCTTAATTGGGAGAAATGTCACTTCATGGTAACCGAAGGGATTGTCTTGGGGCATGTTATTTCTAACCGAGGGATTGAAGTAGACAAAGCTAAAATATCCACAGTTGAAAGGCTGCCACCACCAACTGATATTAAGACACTGCGAAGTTTTCTTGGACATGCAAATTTTTATCGCAGATTTGTCAAGGATTATTCAAAGATTGCCAAGCCATTAACGGAATTACTGCAAAAGGATGTTGAATTTGAAATGAATGATGAAAGACTTCATGCTTTCCGGAAGTTGAAAGAAGCATTATGTTCTGCACCTATTATGCAACCTCCGGATTGGAATTTACCTTTTGAGATTATGTGCGATGCAAGTGATTATGCAGTAGGAGCGGTTCTTGGACAACGAAAGGAAGGTAAAGTGCACGCTATCTACTATGCTAGTAAAACTCTTAATGAAGCCCAGATTAATTATACAACAACAGAGAAAGAGATGCTAGCTGTTATATTTGCATTTGAGAAATTTAGATCCTATATCCTCAACTCTAAGGTCATTGTTTATACGGATCATGCTGCCATTCGATATCTTGTCTCTAAAAAGGAGTCAAAACCTAGATTGCTTCGTTGGGTTTTGATGTTACAAGAATTTGACTTGGAAATTAGAGACAAGAAAGGGGTTGAGAATTCAGTAGCAGATCATCTATCTCGATTGGTGATTGAGGACAAGAAAGGATGCATTGGCGATGCCATGGCACAAGAGCAGCTATTTCGAGTTAAGGATCATAGAGAATCATGGATGCAAGACATCATAAATGCATTCAAAGGGAAGCTTGATGATTGTAGCAAGAATTCAAGAAGGAGGATTGCCAGTGAAATGAGGAAATTCATATGGGATGATCCTTATCTATACAGATATTGTGAAGATGGGGCTGTTCGAAGGTGCGTACCTCGCGATGAACGCGAAAGCATATTGGAAAAGTGTCATTCATCTGAGTATGGTGGACATTATGGGCACTTTCGAACACAAGCAAAGGTATGGGCTAGTGGATTTTATTGGCCTTCGATGCATGAAGATGCGAAAAGGTATGTTGCCAGATGCCCCCAATGCCAAAGAATTGGAAATGTCAATGCTCGTAATGCTATGCCTTTGAAGTATAACCTGCAAGTTGATATATTCGATGTTTGGGGCATGGATTTCATGGGACCGTTTGTTAATTCTCATGGTTATGAATATATTTTGGTTGCTGTGGACTACGTGTCAAAGTGGGTAGAAGCAATACCATGTCGAAACAGTACAACTCGTGAATCCAAGCAGATGTTGGATGAGTGTATATTTCCCAGATATGGTGTTCCTAGAGTCATTATCACAGATGGTGGAACTCATTTTACCGGGCATGAGTTTACTAAAGCTTTGAAGAAGATGGGTATTGAGCATCGAATTGGGACAGCCTATCATCCACAGACCAACGGCCAAGCAGAAACTTCTAATAAGCAGTTGAAAGGAATTCTGCAGAAAATTGTTACAAAAGAAGGAAAGGATTGGTCAAACAAGTTGAATGGCGCACTTTGGGCTTATCGCACAGCGTTCAAGACACCAATAGGTATGACACCCTATCAATTCGTCTATGGAAAGACTTGTCATTTGCCTGTAGAGTTAGAACATAGAGCATATTGGGCGATCAAAGAGATGAATTTGGATTTAGATGCTGCTGCGGTAAAACGGAAGATTCAAATTAGTGAACTTGAGGAGATGCGCCTCAAAGCTTATGAGAATGCGGCCATTTATAAAGAGAAAACAACGAAGTGGTATGATAAAAAGCTATTGAAAAAGGAATTTCACGAAGGAGACAGGGTACTACTATTCAATTCAAGATTTCGGTTGTTCGGTAAAGGCAAATTGAAAAGTAAATGGGATGGACCGTATCTCGTTCATAAAGTTCTTCCTTCCGGAGCTGTTGTCATTATGGATGGGAAGCAAAATACATACACGGTGAATGGCCAACGACTAAAGGTATATCTTGAACCTGACACTTTTGAGTTAAAGTCTTTTGACGTATACTATGTGAATTGAGTGATTGGGTGGTCGAGCTTAACGACGTAAAACAAAAGCACTGTTGTTTTTACTGTTTTTCTGTGTGTTTTGTGTTTCTTTGATTTTATTGAGTCGGTTGAGGCAATTTTGCCTCCGTGCCGACCGGCACAACATCGTGCCGATCGGCACGGGAGAGTCCGTGTCGTCTTTGAGTCGAGTTTTGCCCTTCCTCCAAGACATGCTTCGATGACTTCCAAATTTAAGAGATAGAGTTCGGTTCGATCAAGAGAATTATAGATATATATATGAAGGAGTTATCTCGGATCTCATCATCAAAAATCGAGCACCGCCGGAGTTCCCACCAAGCCCTAGAGCAGAAAACAATGCAAGGCGGCGAAACCGGAAGCGGAGGTGACGGTGCCGATCGGCACGACGGCTGTGCCGACCAGCACGGCGCCGTACTTTCGCCAATGAGCCCAACTCTGCCGTGGGAGAGCAACAGGAGCCTAAACCCCACCGAGGACGATCCAATCGTCTGGTCGCACCTGAAGCAACGATGGATGATGAAGAGTGAAGCGGACGCGTTCAATAGGGAGAAGAAGGAGATGGATGACGCCCTTCGGAAGAAGGTCAGAGAGGTGCTAGTACGTAAAGGTAAATCCAAGATCGATGATAGCACACCGGTCACCGATAGGTACACAATGGATCGACTTCTCGCTATGGAACGTCCTTTAACATATGATGATCTTATCACTTTTGAATCGGTCCTAACTGCTAGCGAGAAGGAGGAGTTAGACAGGGACTGCTTTCTGACCATCCATAGATCCCGGCTGAACAATGGGAGGATTTCTGACAGCTGTGCCGATCGGCACGCATCAGGTGCCGACCGGCACGGGGAGCCCCCGCGCGTCCTGACCGATTGGGAAGACCTCCAAGAAAAGATTCTGCATAGGAACACCAGAGGTTTTGGATGTAAGTGTTTTTACTGTATGAAAGACCATCAGAGGCAGATTGAGAATTATCTAGCTGATCCTGAATGCATCCCTGCGACCTTTGTCTATGATGATGGCTTTCCTGTTGCTAAAGGACGCATGACTCCTAAAGAGATCAATGATGAAATTCAGAGGCGTATTGACAGGGACAATGCTGCAAAGAGGAGAGCACGCAACCTGGCAGATCTAGAAGCGTACTTTGCAAGGAACGGAAGGCGTGCCGACCGGCACGGCCATTGTGCCGATCGGCACGACGTTAAGATTGTGAATTTCATTGAAATATCTGATGATTCCTCTGATGATGAGCCAGATGCTAAGAGATCCAAAGAAGTAGAGGGAGTTCGGCGTTCCGCTCGTCTTTCTTCAAAGCCAAGAGCAAGATATACCTCGGAATCAGTGAGCTATATAGAAGCATCCCCTGCACATGAACACCCATTAGCTAATCTTGTTGCAAAGGATGAAGAAGATCCCGAAGAGGATCCGGAAGAAGATCCCGAGGAGGAAGAGATGGAAGACGAGCCAGAACCCACTGATGCCGAACCACCCAGTGCAGAGGGAGCTACAGGAGGCCTTGCAGGAGCTCAAGGAAGTGAAGGGCCGCGTTTTCAGGTGAATGGTGCCACGTGCCGATCGGCACGTGTGCCGTGCCGACCGGCACCTCGGGGTTCTGACGCAAACTCGCCCCTGAGAGATGAGCGTCATGATCGTCCTGCCAACTGCTGCCCAATCTGCAGGAGAAACATCGAACGTCTCTATTATGATATGGAAAGATGCTATAGGCACCATCGGGACATTGATATAAGGATTGATGACATGGAGAGCATGGCCGCGGCGGATTACTCTTTTCTCATGAGGAACATTCGAAGCATTTTTAGCATGTTGAGGAGGCATGGCATTTCAGATTAGGTTGGTCTAGTCGTTTTTCTTTTGCAATAGGGACATTGCAAGGTTTGAGTGTGGGGGATTCGCCCTTACACTTCTTAAGGTCGTTTGCTTCGAATTTAGTATGGTTTGAGTTAGTGTGTGAAAGTGTGAGAGTTTTCTTAGAGTGGTTTGAGATGGTGTGCTTAGTTAAGCTTTGAGGTCAAGAATTATTGCAATGTCTTGAATAAAGTTAGTGTTAGTTGTCGAATCGATGCGTTACCCCATATTCTTGATTTTGTTTTTGACGATCGTTTTGCCAATCTACTTGAGTTCATTGAATAATCGCTTGGCTTTATATGTCCACTTTTCGAAAACCCCTTCTATCATCATAAGTTGAAGCATTTAGCTGAGGATTTGATTTTGTGCCTATTACACTAAGCCAAATGAGATGAGAGAAGCCTACACATAAACCTTTTGATAGGAAGACGTCTTTGTCAACTCTTTGCTCTTGATTACGACTAAGCTAGAAGGGAGAAGTTTCATTTGTTCATCTCAGTTTGCTAGCCATCTATCATCAAGTTCTTTCTATCCGAAAAACCGATATTTCATCGTTTCTCCCTTCTCCTTGATACAACCTACAAGCAAATGTGAAGTTTAGACAGATCTCGATCCAAAATACGCTCTGTTAGCAGTCTGCAAAGAAACAAAAGAAGAAAAAGAAGAAAAAAGAATTAAATTGGTCTGGTGCCGACCGGCACATGCGTGCCGATCGGCACAAAGAGGAAAAATAAAGAAAAGAGTCAAAAATAAAGAGAAAAATGAATATCAGAGGAAGCAGACTGCAGCAAGAGTCAAAATTCTAAAAAGATCTGTATATACTTCAGGCTTGATCCCTTCTTAATTCTATTTCGTTCACTCTCGATTGTTTTCTTTTCCCTTGATCCTTGTACTTATATTCTGTATTCTCATAATGAAAACTCCCTTTTAGAAGGCATGATTGAGCGAATTGTTGACCTAGTTGTTCTTTCGATTCAATTTGGTTATATTACTTTCCGAGATCCACAAAAGAGCCTTATATTATAGAATAGGAGAGGGAAGGAAATACATTTGAGCGATTGAGTGAAGTCTGAAGCTTTTGCATTCTTCTTGATTGATATGAAGGGAGACAAAAATATTTGATAAGCCTTGTGATTGATTTGGTCGACTCAAGTTTTGAGGTGAAATTATTTTCAAAAATCGAGAGAAGGTTTCGTGGAGGGATACTAATTCGATGAGATGATTGACAATAGCTAAGTTAGAGACTTGTGAGAGTTTTTGTTTCTTAGCATGACGAAAGCACGGTGATGATTTTCATGGTTTAAATTGCTCGAGGACTAGCAATGATTTGAGTGTGGGGGAGCTGTTGGTGCTTTCTAGGTACTCATTTTGTATGACAAATAAGGTGTTTTCAATACCTTATCGCGTCATTATTGCTAACAATTAACCCCCATTATCATATATATACGTAGTTTCTGTGTATTCGGAAGTATTTGCAGGAAACAAGAGAAGATAAGGAGACTACGAGTAAAGAGCAGCCGGAGGCCCGAAGAACGAGGAAATTGGAGACCGTGCCGGTCGGCACGGCCTTTGTGCCGACCGGCACCATGGAGGTCGGGCCCAAACTTGAAGCCCACTCGGAGAATATGGAGCCCAGAAGAAATATCAGAGTCGGAGTCGGTGAAATCCAGTCCACAACCAAAAGAGACTATAAAGAGAAGATCTTGGTCGCGAAGAAGAGGGCGGCGAGGAGACAGACACACACACGGAGATTTTGACCTAGGTTGAAGGTTGTGGCGGCGAATACGGCGATCACCGATCATCACCACCAAAAAGGAAGATTGTGCCGACCGGCACAACTCCGTGCCGATCGGCACCTGTGGGACCACGCCAAATTCCCGCGTCCTACTGTACCCATGTTCATGTGTTGCAGTATGATGCGTGAGTAGATCTCATATTCTCTCCGTGGCGAGGGAAATCTGGTTATGTAACTCTCATACTTACAATACTCTTTTGATGCGTTCAGTCTATGTGGTGCTTCAAATTCGTATCTGATCCATACGTGTTTATCACATAGTGCAAGAAACCAGTGGGGAACTATTAACCCTCGTCGTGACAGGATCGGGGCGAACGAAACCACCATGTCTTGTAGAATACCAAACCTATCAATTGACCTACAACCTGAGTTGCATGCCAGTACCCCAAACCATAGGAGAGAATCCTTTCCTAACCTTGATACAACCGCAGGCCCCTTTCATCTCTAGCTGTTAATCATCCCTTCTCACACACATCTTTTGCTATATTGATTTAGTAGTTTAAATAATAGTTTAAGTCCCGCTTGTTCTCTGTGGTTCGATATTAAACCTTGGAATACTCTAAGGGAAAAAGTGCTACAACTGTATACCGTCCTCTTGCGGTATATAAGTGGGTGCGTACAAACGACCAACACACTCCTACAATGGGCCTATGGTATCCAAAAGGCTCGGACTTTGGACTTGTTGGCTATGCGGACTCGGACTTCGCCGGATGCAAAGTGAGTAGAAAGAGTACCTTCGGTGGATGCCAATTTCTTGGACAATCACTCATCTCATGGAGTTCCAAGAAAAAAATTGTGTGGCTATCTCTACGGCGGAGGCGGAATATTTGGCGGCCGGTGCTTGTTGTGCTCAACTCTTATACATGAAGCAAACCCTATTGGACTATGGATTATCTTATGGGCAAGTACCTCTCTATTGTGATAGCGAAAGTACTATCAATATGGCTCTCAACAAGGGTGATCACGGCCATGCCAAGCACATTGAAGTCAAGCATCACTTCATTCGAGATCATGTGGCCAAGAAGGATATTGAATTGATTGGTGTTCGGACTCATGAACAATTGGCGGACATCTTCACCAAGCCACTTGACAAGAAGACCTTTTGTAAGCTCCGGGGAGAAATTAATGTTCTCGACCTCTCCGACTTCACTTGATATCCTTGAGCTTACATTTGTATATATGTATATATACTTTGTTTGTGTTTGTTTTTGCTGTTGTTTTTGTGTGTTCTTCTTGTTTTGTAGGACCGACGACTAACCTACTTGAGATAGCAATGAGCATGGGTTAAGCTTGAGATTGGTGGCACTTGGCTCCCGAGGCTTTGAAGAATGGCTCGTTGTGATCAAGCTCATGGAGGGCTCAAACTTGTTGTTGGTAACTTCGCTCTTAGCTTTCTCTTGTTTTACCCTTATAGCATCATGCATTGTACACTTATCATTCCTTGCATTCGCATCATGCATCTTGCATAAGTGTCTCGGCGCCGAGCACCCATCTAGGGGGAGTTGCTTATTCACAATATGAGTATATGACCTCCTATGATGAATTTATAGCAATGCTATATGAGCTTCATGTCTATTGAACCAAGATTTTTGAGCTCCGAGGTTAAATCCACTTGCGCGGCTCAAAGTCTAAGGGTTCATACATTTCCATCATCATCAACTAACCCCTATGTACTTCAAGACAATATTCTTTTGAGAATGTGTGTAGGGATAATTGTTGGGAGATGGAGAATCACTGATCAAGGGGGAGCTTCACGCCAAATCAAGTAACTCATTTTCCCACTTGTCGCATATATTTACACTAACCTTTTCTCCCTTGGAAGATTTCTTTTTGGGTGATAGATGCCAAAGGGGGAGAAGAGTTGGGCTTAATGATCGAGCGAGAATATGGGGGAGAAGAGTTCGAGCGGAGAAGAGTTGGGAAGAAGAGTTCGGGCCTATGAAGGGTCGTGGAAGATGTCACCTCAAGGGGGAGTGTGTACAAGAGAAGATCAAAGGATCAAGACGATCGATCTTCGCTACAAGAGAAGATCAAAGGATCAAGACGATCGATCTTCGCACAATCTTGAGGTGATAAAGAAGAAGCAATGCCGTCTCAAGGGGGAGTTTGTACGAATGAAGATCAAGTGATCAAGATGATCGATCTTCACACAATCTTGAGATTGGTACACTTATCAAGGGGGAGCGGAATTCTACAAAGTAAGTATGAAGGTAAGTAAACCCCTTGCAACCTTTGCTTGTCATAGCTCCATGTGCTTTCTTTCACTTGTGATATGAGTTTTTGCTCTAACTTGTGACTTCTTTTGAGCTATGACTTGCCTCGACCTAATCAACAAGGTAACTATCTCTCTATCATATACTTGTTGTTTAGTGTCTTGATCGAGTTGCGTTTTTATCTTGGCTTTTGTCATTACATTCTTTATCTTTTCGATCATTTTTATCATGGTTGTCATCCATCACCAAAAAGGGGGAGATTGTAAGCTTCATGACCATTGGAGCTAGGGAAACCCCAAGGTATGAATGTTTTGGTGATAGGATGAGAACCATGAATGTGACTAACACTCTTTGTGAGATCTTATAGGTCACATATGAAGAAAGCTCCGTCCGTTGGTGGTGAACGCCAACACACCATGAACTTAATGACAAGGATGATTGGTTGCCTTCATCTACACAAGAACGGACTTGATGGAGTCGCGGAGAAGATATGGATCAAGGCTAAGGACATGCTAGATCCAAGCGGGTGTTGCTTGGTTAGATGTTAGCTTGAGTCCATAGGAAAAACCGGACTATCAAGAGGGTTCGAGGTGGTTCTCTTAGTACACACTAGTTATAGAGATCATTGGATGCATGGTGAGTCTCTCAGGGGCTAGGGTGGCAGAAGAGGCTTGAAGGAACCAAGTTTGAAGATGTTGGAAGCAAGGATCAAAGAAGTGGTCGAGTTCCAGCAGAAGTGAAACCATCGTAGGATATGGTGCCGGTCACCGTATGATACGGTGACTGCAGCAGATGAAGACCAGAGAAGAAGAGTTTCTGGCAGAAAAGAGAAGGAGCCACCGTATGCTACGGTGCCAGTCACCGTATGATACGGTGACTGCGAGAAGAGAAGTCCAGATGAGGTGATGACCTGGCAGAGAAGACAGAGGTCATCGTATGATACGGTGAAGGTGTCATCGTATGATATGGTGGTCACCGTATGGTTTCCAGAGAGTTGGCAGTTGCTGGAAGCTGAAGAAGATGAAGCCACCGTATGATACGATGGGGGTCACCGTATGATACGGTGATACCTGAAGATGGAAATCCAGAGATGGAGATGCTCTGGCAGGTGACGTGGAGGTCACCGTATGATACGGTGGTCAGAGTCACCGTATGATACGGTGATTCTTACGGTGACTTGGTTTCTGGACACTTTTGGGCAACGGCTAGTTTGAGGTTGGTGGCCTATATATAGTTGGTTGCTCGCCCCTTTGAGTTGCTCTTGGACCCAGGAAAGAGGGGAGGTGCTGCCAAGAAGCCAAGAGGAAGAAGTGTGAAGCACTTGAGAGGGATTTGGAGTGATCCTAGTGCTTGAGAGAGTAGCAAGTTGCATCCTTTGATCTCTAGGCTAGTGTGGGCTTGAGAGAGTCATCTAGGGCTGTTACTCTTGGTCTATGGCAAGGCCTAGACCGGTTAGGCGTCGGTGTTGAGCTGTCCAAGGAGATTGTGGAAGTCGACACAAGTTTGTACACGGTCTTGGAGCTTCCCGTGCGAAAGAAGCATCACTAGTGGAGCGCCCTTTGGCACGCATCAAGTGCGGAGCCTTACCTCCGGAAGAGTACCCGGGATCGAGCCCGGCGGGACGTGCCCGCGACTTCACTCGAAGGGTGAAGTGTGCTCTAGGAGGGATCGCCATCGAGCGGAGGGACGGGGTCGAGACTCCGGCGGGAGAGTGACCCAACGTGGAGTAGGGGAAGGCGCTATCCTTCCGAGACCACGGGAAAACATCATGAGCATTCTCTATCCCTTCTCCTTTACTACTCGCATTTACTTATCGCACTTCATATGATTGCTTGTAGTACTTGAGTTGTGCTCTTATCTTGCTTGTATGTTTACCTTGGTACCTACTAGCTTCACTAGGTTTGCTTGATTGCCTTGCTCGTGTGCTTACTTGTTATAGCCTATCTAGTAGCTCTAAGGACTCTACTTAGTGTGCCTAGTATCTTGGTTGCCTTGTCTCTAGTTATCTTGTTACCTTGCCTTGCCTAGCTTAAGTCTTCCGCTATCTATCTATCTTGTGCTAGGTTGCTAGTGTGGTGTGATTGTGTTATCTATATGCACTAGCTATATAGGTTAAGGATACTTCTTAGTATGCTTTACCTTGTTACTAGAACTACTCGCTAGGAGTTGCTTGGGTGTAAGTGTTTGGAAATAGATTCTAGAGTGCACCGATTCACCCTCCCCCCCTCTCGGTCACACGATCCTTACAGAGGCAGTGGTGACTTCGTCAATCTCGAGAATTTGTCGGCTTAGTCTTTAAAGATGCTCATAGGGGTAGGGTTTGCGTATGTACATTATAGAGGTGAGTGTGCGTGCATTGTAGGCAAGGTTTACATTACCGTTTTGACCGTGAAACCAGATGCCGCCGATAAACTGGTGAGAAAAGTCCGAAAAACCGGTTTGAGAGGAAAATGCAAAAAAATTGAAACAAAAATATGTTAAAAAAACTATATGCAACTTTCAGTGCTGTGGTGAAACAAGAACACAAAATTTCGATTGTTTGCTTGGTCAAAAAAATCAAGAAAGATTGCAGGTTTAAATGGAGAAAGAAGAAAAAGGTTTTTTTTCCCTTCCCTTTTCAACCCAGAAAACTTCATCGATTTTTTTCACCCATCAAACCATTGTGTTGCAAATTTGCTCTAGTTTTTTTTTTAAAATATTTTTGCAAATTTAAAAACCAAAACCCTAAAATTTAAAAACGAAAACCGACGAACCAGGTAAAACGGACCGGCTTTTTCGTCCGAAAACCGATCTGATTTACCGCGGTAAGGAAACTCTGATTGTGGGTGTCTAAGTTGTACTGTATAATAATTTAGAAAAAAGACATATAGATAGAGTAGAGATATATATCTTTGTAATAATCAAAAGAAGGATAGAAAACCAAAGCAGACGGTTCTGGCTTGAGGACATGCGTATCTGCGGGGGCACGTAGAGTGCGTTTGGTAGCCTGACCATTTTCATCCTGCATCGTGGGACTGACTGCACCGACCCAACTCTAGTATCACTGTTCATTCCTAGCTTCGTGGAAGATGCAACCCGTCTTGTTCGGTAGGCTGCAATAGGCCTGTTCAACGGGTTAAACCGGCCAGAAAACCAATCACCTTACACAAAGCTAGGAATGAACAGTGATTAAGTCAAAATAAACAGTAATGGGAAATGAAGTACAGACACAACTTCATACGAGGTCGCTTGGCCACCCCCAGCCTGCGCGGTCGCCATGCGCCCAGCTTCCGAGCCGCGCGCGCTTGCCACGCCGCTTGCTCGCCCCGCCGCTCCGCTCGCCCACGCGAGCGCTTGCGTCGCGGTCCACTCCCATGGCGCACCGCCGCGCCCGCTTGCTCGCTCCGACACGCTGCGCGCCAGATCCCATGACGCGCCGCTCGCTAACACCTCGCCGAGCTTTCTTGGCGCGCCGCCGCGCCCGCGTGCTCGCTCCGCCACTCTGCGCTCCAACTCCCTACCATGGCGCGCCGCTCGCTAGCACCTCGCCGGCTCGCCGAGCTTCCACGGGGCGCCGCCGCCCGCGTCTCGCGCCTCAGACAGGCCACGACGAAGACCGACTCCGGTTGGGCGAGGAGCAAGTTCTTGAGCCCGATTCAACGCGCATATGAAGCTCCCCTCCGCGCCGCAGCTCCCTGGGTCTGCCAGAGCGCGACAATTGCCCACCGCGCGCCGCCGCTCCTCTCAGTCCTGTTTCAAATCCCGACCTCGACCCCGCCGTCGAACGGACTGCAGTGGATGACCACGGACCACCGTGGCGTTGCTGCGGCCCGCCCGTTCAAGTTCACGCCACACCCGTCTCGGTCTCGCAGGAGGAGGAAGGGAAGGGCAGACATCAGATTGCTACATTAGTAAATATTCTTTGACATGCTCAGATACATCAAACCACCGGCTCTCTCAGATATATCAAACCACCGGCGATAGACAACACAACATAGCTTCCAAAGTTTCTGACCATGCTCTCCACTCATACAGGACTGCGGGCTATGCCTATGCTTCAATTAATACACTGCCACGTGAATCTTTTTCTTCTCCACTAGTGCGACATGCGTCTGGGTGGGAATTGGCCTCCAGATTTGCTGACTCCAAGTTGCCGACATTGAAACATAGTAAACGCCCAACAAGCAGAGGAGCAAATATACCTTCCATCCATCACCATTGCTGGACAGCTCTGGCTGTAAGCAAGAATCCAAGGTGTGCTTGTTCGTCACCTAAGTAGCTCAAGGCATCTCATTTGATGGAGTCACGTTAATGCTCTGAGAACGAACCCTGTCGATGATCTTCTGCCTGCCAGTCAGATCTTCTTCATATCCAACAATCTGCATACAAAACAGAATTCAAATGAGTTGGACAGGGCTGTCAGATGTTAACTGCCGTGTAGATCATGTTGATTATTGGACCAAGTGCGCACCTGCGACTCTGTCTGTGTCTCACTGAAAGGATAGTAGGGAGCGGGAACTGAGGAGGGGGTTGGGGAGGAGTTTGAGCTTTGAACTTTCATGCCCGGGGTGTTGTCTTGCTTTTGTTGCCTAGAGGAAACAGACAACAGTTACCAGTAAGGGGAAATGTGAAACATGCTCAATTCTGCAAATATATACTTTATCTTTGTAAATGAAAGCATTAGTTAGCAGACATGATAATTGAATGCATCAATAGTCCTTGCTTCAGGAAATGGAAATCTATCAACCTAGTCTGGCTATTAAAATGGTTACTCCAATGGGTCTAAAAGAGAGCAGATCCGGACTTTTGGGAATTTTCAAAAAAAAAAGAAGGGAATATCCAATCTAGCTAAGCACGTGCGTGCAAAA
This sequence comes from Eragrostis nindensis, assembly GCA_012490785.1. NCBI lineage: Eukaryota > Viridiplantae > Streptophyta > Magnoliopsida > Poales > Poaceae > Eragrostis > Eragrostis nindensis. The sequence goes on from JAAXCT010000023.1 coordinate 52,146, forward strand.
ATTATACATTGTAGCGACTTACATGTTTAGCCAGCTCCTCGAAATGCCAAAAGAGTGTGTATCTTTTCGCTCTTGAACAACAGCAGAATTGTCAGGTTCAAAAATCTGCATGACCAGTTAAGGATACCAATGGTAGCGCATTTCTAAAGTGTGAATCACAAAAAATGATAGATTACCAGCAAAACAGGATACACTCCTTGGGGATTGCACATCCTGGATCTGCAATTTTGAAATGGCACAAAGCATTTTTACATGTCCCAAAAAAGATGTACTTTGTATAGTAAAGTGCATGAATTGGTTGGACTTGCCTTGGATGATAGGACCTCTATGGCATCAGCAACATCAGGAACAGAGCTACTGTCCAGTTGTCTATCAGTTCTTCCAATGTTTTCGCATGTGTCACCAGCCTTGCCAGAAGCAGATAGTCGTCTTCTTTTATTAACAGCAGGAGCACTTGTTTCTTCATTAGCTGCGGCAATACCTGCTGAGCAAATATCATGAGCTTGCAGTGAGCAATATTTTTTTTTTCACAGCTTGAATTATGAACTAAGTACCTGAGTTGTCTGTTGGATTGCTTGTCGTTTTTTGATATCCGGTAAGCGGCTCAGAGCAATCAAATCTAGCTGCTTGAGTGGAATATTGACTGACCGTGCACAGATTAGCATCTTTGTCCTGAGAAGTAGGTGGTTTAGGCTGAAAGTCATGAATAGAGACAATTGTATCCTGCAATAAAAATTTGCTGGCTGGTTAAGCATCCATGCTGTAGGAAAAATGCTCCAAACTTTATGTCAGATGAACACCTGTTTTACGCACTCAAACAGCCACTCTGCAGTAACGGATGGAGTTCCTCTTCTGGAGTAAGCCTCATACTTTTGACCAATTGCAAATTTGCAGATAAGATGAGTCACTCCCTTCCTTGCTTTTACTGAAAACTTAGCGCCTAAAGTGAAGCACAAGTTCTTCAGTAGACACCTTTCTTTTTCTTCATATAATGAAATGCAGAAATAGAATTTTTCAAACCCAGGTAATGGAATACGACAGCGCAAAGGTGAGAATATAGGATGATTTGTAACATCTTGCAAGCAGCCCTCCTTTACAAAATTTCAAATGTAAGAATTAGAAAGTAGTTTCCCACTTGAAAAACACAAGTGAAGTGACATTGATCACAGAAACACATACCTCCAAACAAGAGCGTATCCATTGAGTTGAAACAACAGTCGAACGGGAGAAATCACAAGGCATGCAGCTTCGACCATGGCATTCAATTATGAATTCTACAGGTGTAGATTGTATGTCATCCACGATAATGCCTCCACCTTCTCTGATCCACTCAACAACCTCAGGTCTCTGATTCAGATGAATAAAGCCGCTTTGTCAACAGAAATAAAAGCGAGTGGGAAATCAAATGTTTGCACAATGAAAAGAAAACTACAATCTACAAAAATATGATTATTATTATTTATTTATTTTGGCTCTGATCTTCTACATACAGTAATTTCAATGTAAAGTGACTTCTAAACACGATGACCAATTGGCAAACATTCGAAAATTTTGACAGCATGAATAACTTTTGACCCTGAATGTCCCAGCCATCAAATTGAATTGATGGCAAACTGGCAATAGAAGGAATGGATGGCATGTTAGCAGAGTAGCATACCTTGTCATGAGAAAATGAATTTGAAAAACCAAATGTTCTTCCTTTGAAAATATTTGAGGACTTGTTACTTCCTGAATTCATTGTAGCAGTTACTTGAGATGATGGACGGTACTCGCCAAAGCTGGCTCCTCCATTCTGTTGACTTGATTTGGCAGACCTGGCTGCCTGGGCTTTACCCATGTTGTCATGTTTGCCTCTTCCTGGTGTTCTTACAGGTGGCGTATCTTTTTCAAGTTCTTTTCCATGTGGGTCATTCACAGTTGGGAAATGAAAAATTCCACACGAGCTTTTGGCTACCTTTGTTTCACGTGTATCAGAAGATTTTTCCATGCTCACATGTGAAAATTCTGCAATCAAAACGTACAAAAACGATGAAATCAGAGTCAAGCTGAAATACAGCAAATTGGGGTGCTTGAGTGATCCATTTCAATAATCTGAAATACAGCAAATTGGGGTGCTTGAGTGCTTCCATACCTTTCAAGAGTAGGTCAGTCGCCACATGAATTGGGGACACTTTTACTTCCTTTTTCGCTTTGCTGCAGTCTTCTAACCACGTTACTTTTACTACATTAATTATACCCCAAGCAGCCAGACGCCGTACCTCCCTTTTTTCGCTGCAAAAGAAAATAAGAACCATCAGCTGCAACTGCAAACAATTGACAAAGTAATTAGGATATACAGAAGAAACAGTTGCATGAACTTACTCCTCTGAAGGAGCGCCAAGAACAATATGAGTAAGCTTCTCACTTAGTAAAATATGCCTGGATCCACCCCCATTGCGAATCAGTATGACTAGCCTTAACATCTCTTTTTCATCAAATCCCACCAGAGAAATTCTGCAATTTGATAAATATAGATCATCATTTTCCGCCTCTGAGTCCTCAGCCACATGACTAACAACATGCATCTCATTTGACTCTTGGAGACAAGATGCACCAACAATATCAGTGCTGCTGTTCTTTCCAGCATCACCAACTGAAGTTGGCACAAATTGTGAGGTTGATACTGAATCATCGACTGATGTTGTTGTGACAGGTTGAAAACTTGCACTTGCACTACTGATCTCTGGATTGTGTTGCTCCTTAAGGGAACTTTTTATACCACAGAGAGCAGAGGAATTCTGACAAACGAGGTAGCTATTTTCATCAACGCAAGCTTCATTCCCACAAAGAAAATAGGTTCAACAAGTTAGTTTAACCCTACAAGATTTCTAACTTATATATACAGGAGCAATAGACAAATAGCAGCAGCAAAATAACACGGTAGTGGGTATGTTATTACCTCTTCGAGTAACACATTGGTCAACCCATCTTGGGGTAACAATGTGGACACTGCCCCACCTTTTGGCCACGACATATTTGTCACCTCCAGGTGTGTAATAACATGTCAAGAAAAAATTTCCTAAAGTTTTTTTGTAATAAATAATAGAAAATCAGATAGCAATTAACTTTTTATCGGACACAGCAATTAAAATTCTCAACAGAGTACTATACTGCAGTTGATTATTTTGTTTCCCAAATCATAGAAGTTTAATATAGTTTTACATTCGTTTACATTATATCTCTTCTATTGCTGCACGCAAACAAGGATCCAAACAAGTATGGTACTTGCACATGGAATCTCAAATATAAAACATTAAATGCAGAAAGCATCAAAGGATATATTTGCAATTAAATGAGTGCACTTTCGTGTAAGACTGGCTGAAAACTGGCCACCATTCTGCAATACTATTTTTTCCAATTCCTTCCGTTCATCTGATCAAACAAAAGAAATCTAAAGCATCAATAACCACGTAAATGATCATTCAAAAGAAAAGGTTTATGTGTTCACATGTATTTCCCTTATCTAGTGGCAGTAGCTTAGAATGGCCCACAGTTGTGATCTCTTTATCTATAGTACGCAGTTCACTACCTTGCACTTGGATCAATTCCTAGTTTCCGACAGAAATATTACCACAGTCCACAGGTCTAATTTTCTTGCCCCTTGCAAAAAAAAAGGTCTAATTTTCTTGCAATAATATAGCAAATTTACAGTTTCCAGTGCACATTCTTGGCAATTATCTTAGCATATGGTATGAAAGTTAATGAAATTACATAGAAGTCACTTTCATAGTGGATTTTATAAAAATCATTTTCAGGTAAACTTTTAATAATTTTTATGTATAGTAAGGGCCCACATTTTGGGAATTAATTTTTTTATTACACACATTGTAGGCTAAAATCTATTTTAAGCCAGAGACAGCAACTATTAATGGTTCCTGGTTGATTTCTACAGGGAGGAAACGGTACAAATCCTACCCAACCTCCACAAAACCCAGCAACATATCTGCTAAAAACTAGAAGGCAACACTGCTAGGACTTGAAAACATGTCTTAATCTCAGCTGGTTATTGATGGTTTTGAAAAGATACCAAAAGAATGAAGAAATCAATTTTACCAGCATCAACTCTCACCTTGACTACAAAACTGGCCAAAAATAAAGTGGTTTTTGGTTGCATTGCATCACAGAGGCAGTACTATGTTACTCACTTTTAACACAAAGCTGAATAAAAATACAAATGGAATTACCTTGATTCAGTTTAGTGACGCAAATATTCAACCCAGTAAAGGGAAGAATCCTGTAGGGTTCATGAGGCACAACACGGTGTTCAATCCAGCACTGCTCTAACCAGTTCATGGTGACAACAGGCTTCTTTAAGGTATTCACAGCCCACTGCAAACGGGAAAAAAAGAAGAATAAATCCCATCCCTACTAGTCATAGGCCCACAACATAGGAGTATAAATGCTGAGCGACTATGAAATTGCAACAATTTTTTTTGCTTCTATTCCAAGTGCAAAGTTCAAATACACTAACTGTAGCACGCAGTTATTCTAGTTAGATTTATACAGCGTAAGAGCCTTCATACATACCATATCTACATAGGCAGGTACGAAAAGCAATATTAAACTATACGAAAACAGGTGAGGTGCCAGAAGCATTGTAATATATCAACCCTCATTGGCTTAAGCAAACAGCTTTTCTCAGCATCAAAAGTAGTAGTATTAACATCAACATGAACAGAAAAATCAGGCAATTGTTTTGAGTCTTTTGACTAAGATTTTCTATAGACCCGATAACCTAGAAGCAAAATTTCTTTTGGTTGTGGTGAGCTAGACATAAATTGAAATAAATAATCAGATCCATAGAATTCCCGTAGAGGCTAAGTATGGCATTCCAGTGTCTTATAATTTACAGCCTGTACAGTGCTCGAATCCTCTCACAAAACACTATTCAATCAGCTGCTACAGTACTTTCAGCCACCAGCCACCAGCCATGCCGAACAGGCCCTTACATTTTTCTGGAGGTATTAGGCGGGTTATTCACTAGAAAATATAACAATTACCTTAAAATCGGATTCTGCAGCATAGACAGCATAGTAGAGCAATGTGAAAGAAACATTGACAAAATAAACAATGAAAACACGGTCTAGTACACCATATCAAATGGAATTTCAATATTTAATGTTTCTAGAAGTATAAAGATCATGCATGAATTGACCATACTGACACCATGGAGTTGTGGATAGCACCATCGAGTACATCGACAAACTAAACACCATTATCTGTATTAATGTCACAAAGAACTACTTCTCATGATATATGTGCTATATAGCAACCCATGTAGAACGAACATGTCTCACAAATCATATTACACCCGAGTGGAAATCATATTGTATCAACAGCTACTAGCATAACTTACTTTATATTTAACAGCCATGACATCCTTCACAATTACAAAGTTCACATCCATGGATCGGTTAATTTCCAAAAGACCTCCCATGGCTGACACTAATTCTTCAATCCTAGCCTTCAGGAACAAAAGTTGAGATAAATACTATGATGTTTACAAATGAAACTGTAGCAAAAGGATAAGTTGTGGATGTGTACCTTCTCGGCTTTTTCAAATCCTGAACAGAGTATCTTAACCCCATCCATGGCAAGGCAACAAGTATAACTTTGCTTAGGTAGGAAACGACGTTCTTTCGCACAGGAAAGAACGCACTGTGGTCCTGTCCAAAATCAAGGATGATCTTATTGACAACACTTCAGGAATTCCCTCAAAAAAAAAAAAAAAACAACACTTCAGGAAAAATTGCTATTGAAACTAGAACTATGGTTTTGCTTTGTGGTTACAACTATGGATTATTTTATCCACTACGGCACAAAAAGATGACATTTTGGGCTCCATATTAACAAGGAAACCTGATTTTTTTTCCTTCCAAAAGAAGTCTCACAAAATAGACAAATAGGTAAATGATCAAAGCTTTACTTGGCTTGTTCTAAGGAAAAAAACTTTATATAGATTGCATCCACGCGTTTTCAAGATCATGTTCATCATTAACAAGTGAGACAGTATCATCTTGGCTATTATATTTAATTTGTTTGGCAGAGAATTACAACATACAGCTACAGACTATAATATAATCAATAAACAAGTGTCTATGAGTTTCAACGCTGAAGAATGAAAGATTTACAAAACACAGAGTAAATTGGGTCCTTTGCAGAATGTGTATCGGAACAAACAAGATACACTGATATATATTGCTAATTCAAGTCACCAAATAACCATGTGAACCAAAGACATTAATAGAATTTGTCCATGAGAGTAGACAGCAATTAGAATAGGGTACATGATGCAAGATCATCAAACCAAGGTATATTACGAATTAAATACAGCAAACAGACAAATTCACACAATGTTATGCATTAAGTAAAAAAGGTTATCTGTAGCAATCCAGGATCCAAACACGGTTTAGATAGCCTTGTGTGGTTAATTGGAGGTTGTTACCAAGGACTTTTGTGGCCCTATATGCCGACTGTTGCCAATTTTAGCTACAAAGGTAATATTACTAGTACCACTGTTCCGAGTACTGCCCAAATGGTCCTAATTTTGATAAGGCTGGTACATCAACTATCCAATTTAACAAATTTCAGCTCCACACTGTAAACATCAGCGGCTCGGCGCTTTTTGTCATTCAAATTGAAGGCAACAGACCTGGAAACCAAAGAGCTCTCAAACCTTAACCTACCTATAAAAATCTGACACCCTAGCCTGACAAACACTAAAATAAAGTACGAAATTTCAGCATAATTATGTACTTCACCAATTAGACCCTAAACATGGTAGACGTGAATCACAGATACATAATAACCTTCTCAAATTCAAAACAGGAGCTTCAAATTATCTTGGCATTCAAAACAATTGGGCCTAACTTAACTGGGATCTGGACTAATTCCACTGGTTAGAAAACTAATTGCACAACTTCACAGCCATCCGAGAACATTTAGCACCCATTTTCCAAAACTGCGCAAAATCAAGTCACATTACCTAGCAATTTGCAGCCTTTGGCCTTCAAATCGGCAAACTTCTCCTGCAGAAGAGCAGACCAGAATAGGAACGAGCATTATTACTTATTAGTTAGGGATTTGGGAAAACGAAGAGGCGGTCGATTCGCGCGGGGTTGGGGAGATCAAGTCAAGGGCGCGTACGTGGGAAGAGGAGGAGATGACGTGAAAGTCGAGGGGCCCCGTGCGCCCGGGGTCGGCGCAGAGCAAGACCTCGGCGCCGTTGAGGCGGAGCGCGTCGTGCACGGCGTCGAACACCTCGGGGGCCACCAGGTTCCGCGACAGGAACACGCTCGCGCCGGCGAAGGTCGCCCCCCTCCGCGCGCCGGCGGAACCTGGGGGAACGGAGGCGTAGGACGGCGTCATCGGAGAGCGGCGGAGGCGGACGGGCCACCGGCGGCGGGTTTGGAGGTGAGGAGGCGGGAACTGGCGGGGGAATGGATTTTTCGGAGGGGGGAAGCGACAGATGGTCTGGAAGCAGGCAGGGCTCAAGTTGCGGTGACGTGTTCGGTGTGGTGGTGGATAGGACTGCACGCTCGCAAATCTGCGAAGGTCATTCCTCGGCTCAACTCTTTCGGGTTGAAAGTTTAGCTCGTTTTTTTTTTAAGAAAAAAGAAAAAGCTTAGCTCGTTTTGTTAATGAGTGTGAGCTGCTCGCAAGCCAAGTAACATCATAAACATTTTTTTTTTGACCCTCAAGACTGCGATGTTGAGCTTCCAAATCTTATATTCATCTTTATTTAAAGCATATTTAACATGATTTGCATCTTAATTTTTAGAAATTTAGACATAACATCTCTAATTCTATATCATCACATTGATGTACAAGTCGTGAGCCAACTCGCAAATTTAACGAGCCAACCGAGCCGGCATTCTACTTTGTTAAGGTAATAAACCGAGCAGAGCCAACTTGTTATGCCAACGAGCCGGACCGTGCTGAGCCGGATCGCCCTCAGTAGTTCATGCCTAGATATGCATGACAATTGACAATTTATTCGTACATTCCTTGTAGAAAGTTCACTGCACTACAGAAAAGATACCGTGGATTAATGTAGCAGACATAAAGGTTTGTAACAACATGCTAAGTATATATGATCTGTACAATCGAGCAATAATATATAAAACATACTACAAACGTGAATAGATAAAACGAAATAACACAGACAAGGTTTCCATAAAATTACACAAAGAAAAAACAGAGTTGGAAACAAGTTGCAAATGTGAAACAAAAATCAGAACACATGACAATTACGAAATGTCCATTACTGTTCACACCATGTTAGGCCACGTTTGAATCAAGGGATTTTTAAAGGAAATACACAGGAAATGGTTCCTTAGGAAATATAGATGCGTTTGGAATGAAGTAACGGTTGCTTCCTTTCTGAAGGAAGGGAATCAGACGACATGCAAATCACAGGAAATAAAACATCCAGTCAAAACCAAGGGAAATTGTCTCTCGCTGCCTTCTCCCACCTCTGCCATCACCTCCTCCTCCTCTGTAGCCTGTAGGCGCAGGATTTTAGTGCTGACCAATTTGAGGGAAGTGCAGAAATCTCACAAAGAATCTCTAATTCACCAGATTTGACACTAGATTCCACAAGATCTCTCATTCCTCAACCCATTTTTCTATTCTTCAAGGTCTGTCGCTGCTTCGGGCAGTGGAGACGAGAGCTCCATAGAACAACAATGGCGCTTCACTGTTTTTTCCTTTTTGCTCTACGTGTGAATGCTTGAATGGAGGGAAGAAGAAGGAGGTCGTTCCACATGTTAAATTGCTAGACTCACACAATTTAGGCTATGGGAACAATTGCACATCTCTCATTTTGCAGTTTTTAATACATACGGTACATAATTACTTCTTCGTTCTAGAATTTAGCCGTTGTATATTGTATCTTTTATCTAGTCTAGAATTTGGCTCCAATAGCTTTTACTATTTATCCAATTCCTATGTTACAAATCCTGCAATCCAAACACCAAGAGTTCTCCATTCCTTTGTTTTTCATTCATGTGGTTTTCTAACTTTTCTCATTCTTGTGTTTCCTCCGTTCCTGCGTTTTTTTTCCTGTTCCTGCATTCTTCATTCTTTTTTTTCATTCTTTTGTTCCAATCAGCCCCTTAATGTGAAACTATTCCAGTCGCATTCCTTCATCCTACGACGCCTAGCTCTCGATGACAAGGCTGGAACCCCCCTCGTCGTGTCCGATTCAGTCAAGGTACTACTGACTCCTCTGTTTCCGTGTCTCACGTTCCGTTTCGGGCTGCCGTCGGTCCATGCAGATATGCTTGTGCTCTGTAAACTCACAATCATAGTTTCGTAGTGCAGTACCACATCACTACTCCGTTTCCATGTAGTACTTCCCATGAATATAACGTACCTAGCATGTGGAGAATTCATGGCTGCTACCTAGTTTGTGAAGAATTCATGGCTGCTGAATATAACGTAAGTTGTGTTTGAAGCTGTTAAAGCAGATTGCTACCGTGGCTGATGTAGTATGAGGAGTAAGGTGCCGTTCGGATCCCCCTCTAAAGTGCCCTCTAAACTTTATACCCCTCTAAAGTAAAAAGAATCTTACTATTTAGGGGTACTAAATAAAATTTAATTACAAAACCTTTCTGCAGACGGGCATTATTTTTCGAGACGAATCTAACGAGCCTAATTAATCAATGTTTTGACACAATGATGCTACAGTAACCATCGTCTAAACGCCGCTTAATTACCCTCATTACGTTCGTCTCGCGAAATAGATGGGGGGTCCTGGACTTAGTTTTGTAATTTGACTTTGTTTAGTACACATAAATCGTGCCGGCATCTTTGATGTGACTGCTACAGCACCCTCTAAAGTGATCCAAACGCGCCCTAAGGCATGCCTAACCTACTGAAGTATGACTGTATGAGTTGTTACGTATCACATAGCATGACAAGTATAGGTCTTTGTTACATGTTACATTAAAATAGACAATGGTATTGTTCATGTACACAATTTCCTTTATTTCCATTGTTGTGTTGCACGGTGCTGTCCACAGTGATAGTTTGACTAACGGAATAAGTTTACTTCACTTCATATTTGCCTATTGAGGTTCGTCTATTTGACCACCACACCTGATGAACCGAGTATTTTGGCTCTTGAACTACCTAACCATTTTAATAACCCCTTAGAGCATCACCAACAGACTAGCCAGAAGAATTTCTAAATTTCCTGATTTTAGCCATTATCTAAAATAGAATGCCTCCTAAATTGGTTGAGGAATCCAACAGGTTATCTAAACAAATCGCCATTTTATTTTCAAACTCGCCACGTCAGAACGCTGCTGCCTTAGTTTTCCTCCTGCCACCGATCACCCGTACGCCTCGATCTATTCTGGCAGGTGCCGTCGGCCACAGCCGCCGCTTGCGTCTTGCAGAGGCACGACGCGCTGATCTGGACAAGGTCCTGCCGTCCGGACGAGCCCTTCGACACCCTTCGCAGGCGAGCGCGAAGTTGTCCGTCAGCTGCTCCTGTCCGTCGCGACGCGGTGAAGGTAACGAAGGCTTCAGTGTCCAGGGCCTCTTGTGCAGGGAATGATCAACACGGATGATCAACTTGTGAATGGCTTCACCGTTCCAGTGTTTCATTTTGCTGTCGTGGATTCTGAAGATAAGTTACACCCAGGTGTGGGAAGGAGACCTCCGCGAAGCCAAGCGCGGGAGAGACGCGGGAACACGCTTGCATGTGCGGGATCCAGCCGCAAAAGCAACGATGGCGAGCGAGGGCCGCTCGCCAAGCCTGGCTAGCGAGAATCGCGGAATTGAAGAGAAGCTATTTTCGCGATCCAATTAGAGAGTCTGTTGGAACGCTGCTTTTGAGAGAAATGGCAAAATTTAGAGAAAACTAATGCTTTGGCGAGGCTGTTGGTGATGCTCTTAGGGCGGTATTAGAGGTGGCTTTGCATGCTTGGCATTACACGTGCACAAAAGATGTCAAGTATATTTTCAAACACAGAGGGGAGGACTATAAGAATCAAATAATTGTCAAGGCCATGTGCCGTGCGAATGAGCAGGCGGATGCGCAGTGGGTATTTAAAAAGGACGGAGAGGGATGACATTTAATGCCATATCGTTAAGATGGTTTTGCATATAGCTTGGGGGTGTACAACACCTAGTTTCATTTTTTTAGATAATGGGAAAGAAACGTCCCGGCCTTGACCTCAAAGAGGCTACAACCCACTTTTACATCAATAGGCAGCTCTTCCGTCTGCCATCACAACTCATAATTCATAACGAATGGAAGCAAAAGGAGACACCAACATAGTTTACATGAGAATTTATTGAGCAGCAATCCTATTGCTAAATCTTCATCCATGGTTGGTAAATATTTGCATCACCGTCGTCTCCAATGATCGGCATGCATCTCTCATCATGTTGGTGTCTTCATCCCACTTTTGCAATTGCGCCCACGCCCGCAGCCAATGGGTGCCTCTGTATAGTACCTGCATATAAGTTTTCATCAGAACCTTGTCAAAAACAATATCATTCCTACTTAGCCATATAGCCCAGCATAACGCCGAAACTCCACATAACAGTTTTGCCTTTGATTTAGAATCAAACCTAGGTAACCAATCATTGAAAAGGTGATTAACACTAGTAGGAGTATCTAAATCAAAAGTAAACTGAACTATTCGCCAAATAAACTTAGCAAAATGACAATCAAAGAAAAGGTGTTGGATAGTTTCATCATGTGAACAAAAGGCACATTTCTTACTACCATTCCAATTTCTTCTAGCTAAGTTATCTTCGGTAAGGACTACTTCTCTATGCAAGTACCACATGAAAATCTTAATTTTGAGGGGTAATCTTGCTTTCAAAAGCGTTGTATTTTGGCGCACATTACCATTGCAAATTAAAGCATTATACATTGAGTGGACGGAAAAGATGCCGGTCTGATGTAGACTCCATCTAAATGCATCTTCCCTGTCATTCAAATTAATGTGAGCTATCCTAGCAACCAGGTTATGCCAAAGTACCAAATTATTCCCTACCAAACCACGTCGGAAAGAGATGTTTAAGGGTATTGAGCTAAAAACAGTTGCAACAGATATATGCTTTTTCCTTGCAATGTTATACAAAGAAGGGTACTGTTGACTAAGAGTAAAGTTAACCAACCAATTATCCTCCCAAAACCTAGTGTTTGTCCCATTATTTAAATGGAAGTTACCATAGGAAAAGAATTTATCTTTAACCTTCATTAAACCAGACCAAAAATGTGAATCACCATGCTTTCTTTGTACTTGTGCTATTGGTTTATCTTTCAAATACTTCCTTTTAAGAAGTGTTTGCCAAATCCCCTCTTCATTTATTAACTTAAACAGCCATTTGCTAAGTAGGCATTGGTTTTGTATGTCAATGTTTAGAATCCCTAAGCCGCCTTGGTCCTTTGGTTGACAAAGAATACTCCATTTCGCCAATCTGTATTTCTTCTTATGACTATCACTTTGCCAAAAGAACCGGGATCTATAATACTCCAATTTCTCTAAGATGCCTCTTGGGACCTCAAAGAACGAGAGCATGAACATTGCTAGGCTCATAAGAACCGAATTAATTAACACCAATCTGCCCCCCACAGATATATGTTTCCCTATCCAGCTGCTAAGCTTTTTCTCAAACTTTTGTTCTATTATGTTCCATTCTCTGTTACTTAGCTTTCTAAAATGCATGGGAATACCAAGGTATTTGAAGGGGTAAGTCCTAGATTGACACCCAAATAACTGTGAGTATTGTGATTCGTATGCCTCAGCTTCCCCAAAACAGAAAATTTCACTTTTATGGAAATTTATTTTGAGCCCAGACAATTGTTCAAAGGCACATAACAGTAGCTTAAGATTCTTTGCCTTCTCAATATCATGATCCATAAAAAGAATAGTATCGTCTGCATACTGCAGAATCGATAATCCACCATCAACTAGATGTGGAATGACCCCTTTTATCTGTCCGTCAACTTTTGCCCAATTAATGAGAATGGCTAACATATCTGCAACTATATTGAAAAGTATGGGAGACAATGAGTCCCCCTGTCTCAAACCTTTCTTCGTTTGGAATTCCTGTCCCACTTGGTCATTTATCTTGATACCCACGTGACCCCCTTGCATAAAAGAATCAATCCAATTGCACCATATTGGAGAAAATCCTTTCATCTCAAGAGTTTGCCTCACAAATGACCATTTCACCTTCATAGGCCTTTTCAAAATCAATTTTGAATATGACCCCACTTTGTTTTTTCTTATGCATCTCATGGATGGTTTCATGAAGAACCACGACACCTTCCATAATATTCCTACCAGGTAGGAAGGCAGTTTGTGTAGGACTAATCATAACACCTAGTTTCATAGTTGAGGGGATTAAGTAGATAAACCTCAATAGTTATGGGGGGCAAGTAGACTAGCTTATTCCCTGATCAATTGATGCTAGGGCTATAAACGAGCTCATGAAGGCTTGAGCTCGGCTCAAACAGGATCGTTAACTGCAGATTGGAACTTTAGTGTCCTTAGTTCCTCACACGTAAGCACGACGTAACTAGCAGTTGGGTTAGAATCTTATCAGAATGTGTTTCTCATTTTGAGGAGCACTCGGCAACAGCAATGTATTTAGACATGTTGGTCAATAGAGGTGGTGCAGGTGCAGTGGGCTTTAGACTGTCTCCAACGGTGCTCACCCAAATCGAAGATGCAAATGACTGAATAGGTGCCCGTGAGCGTGAACAGAGGAGCCGCAAAAACGTGCGTCTCCAACGATACGCCCCTTTTTCTCTGCGGAGCACCGCCGCCGCCGCCAAGCCCCGCGCCTCCGCGTCCCCGCCTCCATCCCGTGCCGCCCCCGCTCCATGCGCCGATTCGAGGAAGAGGGAGGACGAGGAAGGAAGACAGCTGCCCCCGTCCCGCGCCGCCCTGCTCCATGCTCCGCTGTCGGAAGAGAGAGGACGAGGAAGGATTGCACGCAAGAGCTTCAATCGGCCATGGTACCTTTGACTCTGGCAGAAGATTTGTAATGAAAGAACTCAAATTGTGCCAGATTGGGTGGACGGGGGAGGGAGGGGAATCAATTTTACAGAATAACTTGCCTCAGCAGATGGTCGATTGCTCGATTTGCTGCGTCGGCGCGGCCAGGTTGCTGGCTTGCTGCTACCCTTGAAGAAGCCAGTGGAAGCCGCCTGCCTCCACGCGCGCGGCCACGGACGCCGCCTTGCACGCTCACCGGACCTCGAATCAACCTCATCCCCTGTGAGCGGCGCTAGAGGCGGAGGAGGAGGTCCAAGGCAGCGGCGGCGAGGAAGAGGAGGAGGAGGGGAGCGCGGAGGACGAGCCGGCGAGGAAGAGGAGGAGGCGGGGAGCGCGGAGGACGAGCCGGCGGTGGTGGTGGCGTCGCGCCCCTTTCCCTTCCCGGGCCCGCGCCGCGCCGAGAGAGAGAGAGAGATTGAGAGCGAGAACGAGCGAGGAAGAAGAAGAGAGAAAAACGATTCGATGTTTGGTCGCGGGTGGAAGCTCACGCATTTGTGCGTTGCGAAGTGCCGGCCTCCGAAAATGGGTGGTTGCTTTGGGTCATCCGTTGGAGACAGTTTTTCTCCCTTTTACACCCCAAATCATGTGTAAGTCCTAAAATAGGCTATCTGTTGGAGATAGTCTTATGCTATGGTTTCTCTCACAATGGTGAAGGCAAAAAGCTGGGGTCCACATCAATTAACAACGTAAAAAAGCCCAACCGCTTGGTCCCTTTTGCATAGCGCGTCACTCTCTCCATTCTCCACATCTCTCTATCTCCAGCGTTTTCTCCACCGGACTCGCGCGGAGCTCAAGCTGGAGGTCCTCCGACCTCCGTTGCTAGATCGAGTTCCCTTCCAGCCAATCGATCACCCAAGGAGCGACGCACGGGTGCCAAGATCAACCATGCCGGCAGCAGCGTGGCTTCCTTCCTCAACATCGCGGCAGCGCGGCCTGCGGCGGAGCGGACCCCTTCCTCAACATTGCTGCGATGGTGGAGCGGTCCCCTTCCTCCAGGCCGCAGCGCCAATGGGACGGCCCCCTTCGTGGAGGCAGCGTAGAGCCTTTCTACAGCCCGCGGCGGCGATGGCGGCCTTATCCCCAAGCTCTTAGCAATGGCGGGTTGCCTCCTTCGTGGCCTCCTCACGGCTAGATCTGGGGCTAGGCTTGAAGCTTTTGTTCATCCTGCTGGCGCGAGAAGCAACCGTCTACGGGAGAGAGGGGGAAAGAAGAGAGGTGAGGCAGAGAAATTTTTATTTTATATGGGCGGCCCTTATAGAAAAAGGGTAACTTTAGCCATCAATGTGATAAGGTCCGCTTTCACGTTGTATACAGACTGGTGAGGAACACTTATTTATTGCATAAAGACTGGTTTTGTAGCACATTGTGGTTGCTCGGCGGTGCCCTGTCGACTTAACGATTGTGGCATCTGGTACTCCAGCTATGCGGCGGTGGCAACCGTCATTTAAATGAGCACATCAGATCTGGCCGCTCAGAGCAGCCTCAGGAATTAATTGTGCAGCAGTGCAGGCGGCCGTTGAGAAGAAGTTGCCGCTTGCTCCTTTGAAATGTGCACTTGGAATTAAAAACTGTTATGCAATGTTCTGTTCACTCAGCATTTGCACCGATGGGCTGGGTGTGTTTGTTTTCATTCCCTCTAAATTTTAGACATGTCACATCAAAAAGAATCTTTACGTTTAGAAATATTTTGATTAGTTTAATGACAAAACCTTTTTGACAGATGGATATTAATTGCGAGACGAATCTAATGAGCCTAATTAATATATATTTTGATACAGTGATGCTACAGTAACTATCTTCTAATCGCCGCTTAATTATCCTCGTTAGATTCGTCTCGCGAGTTAGACGGGGGTTTCTGAAATTAGTTTTATAATTTGACTTTATTTAGTACATATAAATAGTAAGATTCTCTTTGATGTGACCCCTCTAAAATTTGATATATAGTATGCGATTATATCTTTTTTGCTTTTGCAGATGGCTGTGAATACTTTGAAGAAGCCCATTCTCACCATGATCTGGTTAGAGAAATGCTGGATTAAGCATCATGTTGTGCCTCATGAACCTTGCAGGATTCTTCCATTTACTGGGTTTAATATTTGTGCAACGAAACTGAATTTAGGTAATTCAACTGCAATTACCAGCTATGCTGACTTAACTTCTTGAATCTTTTGCTTTGTTAGAATGAAACCTGTCTAGATGAAAATAGTGATCTTGTTTGTCAGAATTCATCTCCTTTCAGCCGTATAAAATGTTTCCTTGATGAGCAACAGAACCCAGAGATCAGTAGTGCAAGTTTAACCTGTTCCAGCAATCGATGATTCAGTATCAACATCACAATTTGTGCCTGCTTCACTTGGTGATGGCAAAGATCAACAACACTAATATTGTTGATGCATCTAGTGTCCAAGAGACAAATGAGGTGCAGATTGCTGAGACTCAGACGGAAAATGATGATCCAAAATTTATCAAATGGCAGAATTTCTCTGCTGCGAGCATGGGATGCTTAACCAGTTGCCAAATTTTCATTGCAGGATACATTCGTCCCTTCTGATGATTTTTAGTCGAAGCACGTACTTCTCACGATAAAGATGCCGGCCTGTGCACTGTCAGTAAAAGAAGAAGATTATCCGTTTCTGGCAAGGCTGATGATGCATGTGAAAAAATTGAAAGAACTGATAGACAGCCGGACAGTAGCTCAGTTCCTGATGTTGTTGATGCCATCGAGGTCCTATCTGTTAAGGGTATAGTGTCTTATTAGGAATCTTTAGTATTAAAGTCCTTTTCCTATTTTATATTGTACTCTTGTCTTCCTAAGACTCTCTCATGTCCCTTTATATATACTCCATCCGTTTTTAATTATATGACGCCGTTGACTTTTTCGTTAAACTTTGACCAATATTATAGATTTAAATAATTACTTTTTGAATGTGAAATGAATATCATTGGATTCATCATCAAAAGCACTTTGAAGTTAACTTATACACTTAGCTATTTTCATAAATATTTTGAATAAGACGAACGGTCAAACGTAACGAAAAAAATCAACGGCGTCATATATTAAAAAAAACGGAGGGAAGAGCTCCTTTGAAGCTATATTATAATACAATTGCTATTCATAACACTATCAACCAAGGAAAATCCAATGTGATTCATGCACTTTACTATTGAAAGTACGTCTTTTAGGTATGTCATGTAAAGTGTTATGAACCTTTTTAAAATTGCAAATTCAGGATATGCAATCTCCCAGAAGTGTATCCATTTTTCTGATGATCTGTTCTGTAATTCGCCCTTGGTACTTCAGAAAAATATTGTTATCCTTAAGTGGCATGCAGACTATTGAACCTGACAATTTTTGCTGTTGTTGAAGAGCAGAAAGATGCACACTCCTTTGCCATATTAAGGAGCACGCCAAACATTTTTTACCTTAAACTGGTAAGTTGATACAGTGTATACCTTTATCATGCATATGTATAGCTAGCTAGAGTTGGAATGTTCCCTTAAACACATGAGGTATGCTCTTTTGATGCTTCTGGAAGAGTTCGGCTCATGTGTTTTTGGGATGCTCACAAAATCACCACTGTTTTTGGGCGGCAAGCCACATCATCTTTCCTTTTGGCAGATTCAAACAATGCAGGGACACGGACCGGATGTCATGTGCTGGAAACCAACGGCCACTGGCTTATGTACTGCAAAGAGTGCTTATGTCCAGCTAGCCTCACGAGCTGCAGCTGCGAATCCACCACCATTTTTATCTTTGCATTTACTACAGCTGCTTTGATCAATATGGGCAGACAATGACATCCAGCTGAAGATCAAAACATTTGCATGGCGTCTCCTCAGCTCGGCTCTCAATACTGGTAGCTGTGTACACAGAATCATCCCCATGGCGGACGGCAGATGCTCCTGATGTGGTCAACCGGAAACAGAGTCCCATCTTTTCCTTCATTGCAGTTTTGCCCGCGCTGCTTGGTTCCGGTCATCCATTGGACTACGCACACAAGCCCAGCCAGACCAAGGGATACTTCATCAGCTGGCAACCATTCTACAACAAGGTACGAATTTTACTTCAGGACACATCCTCGCCATCCTGTGGTGCTTATGTAAAGCAAGGAACTGAATGATCACCGTTTCAACAAAATTGTGTGGACGGCCGGCAGGGTGGTTCATGAGGCGCAAACAACATCAACTGAACACCTGCTCCATGACCACCACACTGCTACAGAGACCATGTCGGCGACAGGCATACCATCTTCCACAACATCTTCAGGATTGCAGGTATCCCCTCACAAAAAAAAAAAAAAAAAAGAGGATTGCAGGTATCCGCCGCCAGAAGTGGAGTTCGGATCTTTTCGGATGCATCTATGCAGAAACCACCTCACTTGTCTCCAAATTTACCGCCAGCATTGGGATCTTCATCATCCACAACACCGCGACGTTGAAGACTGCTTTACCTATCCAAGCATTACTGCTTGCTCCTGCAGATCCACTCATGCCATAGGCAGAAGCGCTACTGTTAGCAGCACACCTAGCCAAACATCTAAATTGGCAGCATGTTCACTTCTACACCGACAACCAGATTTTCGCAAATGCGGCGCAGCACAGGGATCCAAGACATATTTTTTCGAAATAGGTTTCCCCCTTTTCCATTAACGAATTAACAGAAACTGTGTACAGGTAGCATTACATCTATCAGAATGTTGGATAAAGAAGTAGAAGAAAAGAAAGGCTACAGACAGAGTTTCGCCTCCCAGAAACTTAGATAGACTACGAAAGCAAAAGAGATACCCAGGACCTAGCAACATCAATTTCAGAGACTCAGGTTTGTCATCAACAGAGAAAGGATGGCATCTTCCAACTTCAGCAATCGACGTTCTGCTCCTGTGCAGCAGCTTCCTCCTCTTGCACTGAAGCATACTGGAGCATCATAATGGGGGCTTGCGGTTGTGGATTGTTGGCGTCGACATCTGCAACTGCCTTGAGAAGGCCTTCCACTCCCCGAACCAAGTCCTCCTTTGTCAGTCCGCTGAGAAGATCTGCCCAATATTTCACAAAAGAACAAGCATGATAGACAATAGAGTTAGGTGCCTTGATAAGCTTGTCATTAAAACAGGCACTATTTCTAGCTTTCCAGATTGCCCAGCAGATGGCTGATAAACCAATGACATAGACTTGATCACCATGTGGTAGATATCTATGAATCCAGCTGTAGTATTGGTTAACTGAAGTTGGTTTTCTTGATCTTCTCCTGCAGGATGTCAGCTGCAGAAGAATGAGGAGTGACTTCACTCCATATTTCAGTTACCTTTTTCTCAAAATCCGGATGTGAAAACCAGGACAGTTCAAATTTGAACTGCCTCGGAGTTTTCTTTTTAGCATGACTCGTGGAGATGAGAAGCAGGTTATGATCAGAGAGCTCTCTTGAGACTTTCTGAATAGTTACCCGTGGGAAAAGATTCTCCCATGCCTTATTGATTATTAAGACTCTATCTAACTTTTCAAGAGTAGGATCCGTTTGATTGTTCGACCATGTGAACAGTCCACCACTCATGTCAATTTCTCACAATTTGTGAGTATGAATGACAGAATTAAACAGGCGAGAGTAATGACTCAAAGTGTTACTTTTATTTTTCTCCTCACTGTACCTGATCACACTGAAGTCACCACCTATGATGAAAGGGTCACTGTCAAAAGAAACTCAATTTTGAATTCACCTTGAGGAGCCACATAGGTATTTAAATTTGACCATAGTTGTTTCAAGAATGTATTTTCCTCTTTTGACATCTTTGACTTCAAAGGTGTCTTTGTTAATACCAGCGAGTAAACCACCAGCCCTTCCTCTGGACGGTACCCAATTCCATACATATGCATCATTCACATAAAATTTTTTAAGGAAAGGGATTGAGTAATCTTTTTTAATGGTTTCCTGGAAGCACATGAAATCAGGACAGTGTTCAGAGATGAATATTTAAGGAAGGTTGACATTCCTTTTTTTGCCAACCCCTCTATAATTCCAGAAAAAACCTATCATTTATTATTGTTTTGATTTTTCTTTCTCACCTCCCTCACAGGTCTCTGTGAGATGTTTAGGGTTTAGGTTTTTTTTTTTGGGGAGATCAGGTCTCTGTGAGATGATTGGAGGCTGAGGATCAGATCCTGATTTCAGAGGTCTGGTGGCCTTTTTCTTTGTGATAATCTTGGCCTTTTTCTTTTTTTATGAAACAAGAATGAAACCCTCTGTCTCAGAGGATTCTTCATCATCTATCCATTGAATAAGATTAGGAGAATTGACATCAGTCTCCTCTTCAATTACAGGCATATTGCTACTTTGACATTTCGATAATAAAGCACATCTAGCATCTTCAAGATTTCTAACAAGATTGATTGTTTCAAAATCATCATTACTAA
Source organism: Eragrostis nindensis (assembly GCA_012490785.1). NCBI lineage: Eukaryota > Viridiplantae > Streptophyta > Magnoliopsida > Poales > Poaceae > Eragrostis > Eragrostis nindensis. Next base: position 72,620 of record JAAXCT010000023.1, read on the forward strand.
GAAAAGCACCCATATTGCTAGCCTTATCTACTATATCAATATTGGATAAAACAGCAAAGGAATTATCATCAGTGACAGAATGGCGTTTAGGGATAGGGGAGGAGTTACCACTCAAACTGCGTCTCCTTGTGCCTGCTGTTCCAGTTTGTCTGTCCCCGATTTTTTCAGCAACTTTTTGTACAGTCTTCCCTCCCAGGTTGATTCTTGATGACCTTCATAGAGGTTCAATCTTCTTTTTGACTTGTGCAGGATCAACGTCTGGTTGTACAACTTCAGCTTCAGCTTCTTCTTCCTGAAGCAGTATCTCTTTTAACTCCGCGGCCTTTCCAGTGACAGCTTGCACGGCATTCAGTACCAGCTGTTCCTGAGAATTGAAATTGACATCCTCAATCTCCTTTAGGTTCAGAGAGCAATCCATGCTGGGGAGTCACAGCATCTTTGGAGTAATCAACTTCTTTGGGTGTTTCCTCTGAAATTTCAGCAGAGCTTTCCATTACATTGTCCCCCTTTCTGGAAAAGAGCCTTAGGGGTAAAAGAACTAGTGCATCTCATCATCCACTGATGCTGAGGATCTTTTGTTTTACTTGATTCACCTCCACCATATTCAGGTGGGTCTTCAGGTCTTCATCACTGTCATCTAATCCAATTAGGGCATCAATCTTATTAGCATCTCTTCCAAAAACAGGAATGGAGCAAACTTGAACAGTGTTACTTTTCATAGCATCACCCATGAGTTTTTCACTGGTAGTTGATTTCACACTACCAGATGCTTGTTTTGTGTCGAATTTAGGTGGAGCAGACATAAGTGTCAGAGTGGAGGCTTTCTTCAGATAGGTCTTGTCACCACTGACCACAATTTGTGGTGTGTTGGAGCTTTTATCCTCAGATATTCTAGGCTTTTTTGGAGTTCTCTCACCAGCCTGATCATTCTTTGAGTTGCTATTGGGTATGGCAGTTGCTTCATCAGGAGTTGTGTTTGTTGCTGGGACCTCCCTTTCAAACAGGAAATCATAAAAATAATCTCCAAGTTCTCCTTCTGCCACTGCAGGTACCTTTGATACATCTCTGCACCCAATCTTGACTCTGACATAATCCTTGTAGATACTGCTTTCATTGATCTCCAAGGTCTTTCCTACAAGAGAAGCAACTGAGGCTATGACAGGTTCACTTCTATGTTCATGAGGGATCTTCCTTATTCTGAACCAGGCCTTCTGCAGAGTACCCTTAGAACCAACAGCAGGATTCCAAGGTTCAATGCTAATGCTTGCGTTTGCACTTTTCAATCTCATGCTGGAAAAATGTGACCACTCCTCGATCTTCTTTGGCCTAGAGAACCTCATGCTGAATTGATTCTCACTCCACTGTTTGACATGGCAGCGCCAACCAGCAGTGAAAATCGCCTGCAGTTCCTGTTCAATCTGCCTCGCTGTTGCTTTTCCTTCCAGAACAGTAATCAGAGCAGTGCTAACCCTCTCTTTGATGGCATTCACATTAGGAACATTGTCAATAGAGAAAAAGCCCATCCTATCAGATTCAACTCCACACAGACTAGCAACATAGTCACAGGCCTTCCTATCAGGACAAATCTTGTTCGCATGATTACTGCCACAGAATTTGCATTTCTTGATCAGAGGGCAGACATCTGAACTATGTTCTGAATCACCACAAGAAAAAAAGTAGCATCTGCTTCTTGCCTATTGGGAGGAACAGGGATTGGTTTCTGTGGTTGATTCCCTTGAAAATGTGGTGGCTGGCCATCCCCAATTGCAGCATGGTCCTGGAAACCTGGGCGACTCGCACCAGTTTTCTCCTTCCATTGTTGCTTCCTTTCATGTCTCAATTCCGGCCTGTGCCCCCAACTTTCCTCTTCTGCAGCAGCTCTTTCCCATGGATTTTCCTCATCCTGCCACCCCTGATTCTGACCATGACCACCCCTCCCTCTTCCAAGACATCATCCGAGTCACTGGTCATTGAGGCCTATACTACAAGAATTCATAGACCTCCATCACCACACTTCCATCAGAGTGCACAAGATTCCAAGAAGATTTAACTCTAGGGCTGATGGGTTAGCCAAACGAGCTCAACAGAATACTGTCATACCTCCTGTTTGCATTCTTGTCCAGTGCAACAGGCACTTACAACATTTCAATGGGATCAATTCCATCCCATCTTTTTATCCTGCATTCGAATTAATATAATCATTTGATCCTCAAGAAAAAGAAAAAGCGACTCAAAAAAAAAAAGTCAAGGAAGAAAGGACCCAAGCGTACCTCCAATCCAGGCGCTGCCACAATTTTCGTGCTTCGGAGGCCACTCACGGTGCGGGAGGAGCAACTGGAGGACCTGGAGCTGCGTCACCGCCACGGCCGTCGGCACCCGGCCAAGTCTCTCCCCTCCAGGAGCAGGCCGCCGCCGCCGCCGCTCGGGAGGAGCAGCACGGAGGTGCCGCTGCCCCCCGCACCGCCGACGCCAAGCCGCAGTCGGAGCGCCGCCGCGTCCGCCCGCCACCGCCGGCATCACAGTGCCCCGGCCGGTGTCGCCGCCTCCCACCGCCGCGCCGCCGCATCTCGGGGAGGGAGGGAGGGAGACTGGACTGGGCCCAGCGCCACTTACGTGACCAGAGTCTGATTGACTTCACGCAACTGATGGTGGGACTGAGAGCTTCCGTGCCCCACCAGTCAGCCTGACGCACCGGAGGGGGCTCGCCGTCGCCATGTACCGGCGGCAACGCTATGCGCCCACGCCGCTGCAGACGGAGAACTACGCTGACACTTGGGGCCCACGCCGCGGGCCCCACCAGAGCCGGTAGGGAAATTCGAAGTTTCGAACACCTCCCGCTGCCTCGCCATCAGAAAGCGGGAGCCATCTCATTTCGCCGCCGCCACCTCCTCCTCCTCCGCTCCGACTCGTCGGGCTCGGGTCTACGTCACGCTCCGATGGCCGCGCCGAGATCCCACGCCGCTGGCACCGGCTTGGGGACGGACTCTTCCGCGGGGCCGAAGGTACGGACTCCCACGCCACGCCTCCTTCGATTCGGGTTGGATTTTGATCGCTCGCGTGTGGGTGTGGGGAAGCCGCGTGGTGGAGCTTGGAGGCGGGCGGGCTGGGTCGGCTTGCAAGCTCGGTGGTGGGGGTTGATGAGGCAGGGCAGGGATTACCGGAGTTGTGGGGGGCACGCCGGCCGGAGGACTCCGACTAGCACTCGCGTTTATTTTTGGGGGGCAGCACGAGCACCGAGGAGGATCGTTCGCGCCGCTGGTACGGCCGAGTTGGGCCAAATTAAGAAGGACGACGAGCGCGTGTCTGGGCGTGCGTTCGTCGGCATCCTTGTTCCGCCTCAACTCGGCTGGACGCGCGCCCGTGGACGATCGTCCTTTGTGCTCTCGTCGGACCACGTGCGTGGTGATCGCCGAGCTTGGAGACGGTACATGGTGGAACCACAAGCTGGAACGGTGGCTAGGATAGGGGCTGCGCGGCCGTGCATTGCGTTCATTTCGATTCGCCAATCATTCACATGGGGAGTTGTTTTCGGCTGTCTGTGTTGGCTTGGCTGGTGAGGAGGAGGTAGTCAGGCGACTTAGAACTAGCACACACCCTCAGAATTGTTAGGGCGGTCGGGAGCTAGCACGCGCGCAGGATTTTTGTCTGAATTAAACGAATGCAGCTGGTTATATGTTGAATTCTGTCAGTTATATATGCTGGTTAGGAATATGGATGGGCCAGCATCACATAGGCTTTGAGCCAGAGCAAGGCCTGCTTGGCTTGCCTGGGCGTGAAATACAAAAGGCAGAGAAGGCACAGCTGAATGGGCATCGATCATTTTACACAGAAACAGAGCATCGCTCATGTCCATCTTCTACCTCTAGCTTCCCACCTCCTACTCTAATTCTCTGTATCTCTATCTCAATTGCTTTGCTGTGATCTGACCTCCGTCTCCCCGAGGTCGTGTATCCCTGAGTTGTACCAATTCGTACTCGTGCTATTGAGCCATGGAGGTGGTTGCTAACAAATTCATAAAGCATTACTGGTAATTTGAGAATTTAGTAGGCATCCTTTGTTTTTCTTTTCCAGGCAGAGCAGAAGGAGAGTTTGTTCCGTTACTACATCACCAAAGAGTACGAGAGGATTGGTAATGGCAACACCATCGAGAAGGTCAAGGAGGTCCAGATGAGGAAGCTCAAGGGCTATCTGGCCTTGTGTATGTTTGGCTTGGGATCAATCCATTGGGGTGGAGGGGAGAAGGTGGTAGAGCACCTGGGCAAGGATTTCGCCGACAAGTGTGTTCGCTTTCTTACGGTGCTTTACTTCTTGGGCCTCGTTGGTGCGACTGCAGGGACCCTGCCAGACAATGCTCTTTGGCCGCTCTTCTTTGCAGGACTTGGGGTGTGGCTCTCATTCATTTTTGTCTTAGCTCTGTTTCACTTGGAAACAAGGAGGCATTATCTGAATCCTGATGATGCAAGACATTCGTTTTGCATATATTCTGTGCTGTTTAGCTTGTACTGGTCCCATGCCGCCCAAGATCCACTAGTAAGTTTGTTGTAAATTATTCATATGCAGCCTCATATTGAGCTAGATATAATACTAGTACTAATTCTTTCTCATATGCAGCCACTGCACACCTTTGGAAAGCTTATTTTGTCCCTCGCCCGTGGCCTTTTCTTCGTGTTAAGGTTCTTATATCATGAATGTAATGTTTAGTGCTTTTGATTTTTGCAACTTCGTATGCTTATTGTATCTTTGTTGTGCCATCAGATGGATTTGGAATTCAAAGGGAGATGCCTTCAGCTGGTTTTGGGTAAATATTTGCTGCTGCAGAAGTCGTCGGTAAGCATTAATATTTCCTCACAATGTCATTTAATAAAATTTTTAATTTTTTTTCAACAATTGTAATGTTTATATTGTTTGCCATACAGTAACATTCTTCCTGATCGCGATCGAGATTCGTAGTCGATCTAGGTTCGTGATACAAAAGGTAAAGAGTATTTTCTCTTCTACTTGAATACTTATGTTCTCTAGCAGTAGTACTTCTTTTCTATTTAACTAGTCATGCAATAATTTTTCGATTTGAGGGATGATGTGGTGGTACCGTGACCATTTCCTTGCAGATCAGAGTGTAAGGAAGTACATCTGTCATAGCAATTGTAAGGAAGGAGAGGATTCCACTGCATAGTTTGTCACAATCAATCGATCTTTTCATCAGAGGAGAGTAAGTTCATAGCTGTGGTCAAGGATGACAAGTGAGAAGGCGAAGAGTATTGAGAGAAATGGTTGGCCAGTTTGGTCATGTAAGAGTTCGTTATAACGCTCTTTGGTACTTGCGCTGTAAACGTTTTCACCTGCATGATTGAGCTATATCCAGCTGGTAACGCTGCAGGCAAGCAATGGCCTTATGTGTTGTTTGGCATGCCTGAGGTACTGTTGTGGAATAATGTGAATGGTGTCTGTTATGTCAACTCTGTTCTTTGTGCAATAACTTGTTACCTCCTTTTGTAATTTGAGGGAATGAAGTCACCCTCTCTTTTGGTGGTCCATTAGACTAGAGTAGATCCTCAGACAAAAATTCGCATCTGAGCCTGTCCTGTTTCAGCAAATTACTAGTATGCATTTGACTGGTTTCTACCATCTGATACCTTTTTGGTCCTGAGCTTACTTGCACCTGACATGAATGTTTGATTGTTCTCATGCCCAGAAACATACTAGAACTGCAGTATTGTTGTGGTATAGCAATGAGTCATCTCGAGCCTCTAGTCTGAACAATGATCTCTGACAGCCCTCCCTAGCAATGTCAAAACACAAGGATATCAGAGGCAGCGATTCTACTGACAATTGATTACTACAGCAGCTGCTGCTCGCGAATAGGTTTCCTAATCATAGAAACGAATTTTGATGCAAGCCACTTAGTCACAAATGTTGGCTAAAACTAAGGAGCCTTTGGTTAGTAAGTAGGAATGAATATATTATAATTATCACCTTTTTTTTTATCACATTACTCCTTTTTTGCTTTGGGCCGTTTCTCTATCATCCCCACTCTCCCCATCATGGGATAACTTTACAAGAGAATGAAATTGCCCAACATTGCGATGGATCAAATATACTATAGTGATAGTAGGCTGTTCAAATATACCGTTAACGTTGTCACTTTGCTGTTCATTCCTTTTTGTGTTTTTAGTGATTTGTGTTTGCAATATTTTTGTTTGGATTGGTAAATTGCGAGGTAAGTGAGTTGAATTGTTGAAGGATCATTTTGCAGTGAACCGGTACTTGCCTCGCATTAATTCTGGTGTTGCCTGGCCATGTGCCAATCTCCACACCAAGTGCTTAAACTTTGTTCGGACAGCTCAGAGCCCAGATTTTAGTCCAGGGGACAATAGTGCCTAATGCTGCATGTGAACAGTAGCACCTGAGCTCGGGCCATGGTCAGTCTGCAGTCTGTCCATACAAACCTTAAATGCATATTTGACACTGGAAAGATCCCGAAGAGGAATAGTTAGAATGGTAGAGGCATCCTCTTGACTGAACAGATCAGTTCAACTCGTCATCCTATTGTACAGTTTTGGAGAAGAATTGGGTGTCTTGTTGTGCTGATCCATAGTGTTGATCCTCTTGGCAACCATGGGTCTCTCGTTATAATGATGGACTCACCATCTCCCACACGTCAAATAATGCATTTCGTCAGTAGCTCGATGCCTTTCAATATACTCCTCCAGGTGTAGGACAACCTTGCCTCTCACTTGCACTGAGAACATCACAATGAGTGAAGTACTCCCTCCGTTCGGGGACATATGACGCTGGCTGACTTTTTTCTCCGAGGATTTGGCTACATAACAATTCAGGGTTTCGTACCAGACGCCAACCTTGCTAAGTAGAAAGTATGAAAATCTCCAAAACCGAGACCACCATCACTTTTTGGTTCCACTATCTTCTTCCAAGATAACAAATGCATCTTGTCGATATCTTGTTGATGTTGGCACATCAGACAATTCTCTCAACTCTCAACTCACAAGAACACACGAAAAATCTAGTAGTTTGTGCTGAAATGAAGCTACAGGTTTTCTGGTTTCTCTCTTTATTATATTAGCAGGGAAACAAAGTAGATCATGAATCCTATAGAGCCGGATCAGGCCAAAGTGGCCTCCTAACTTCTAGCTCGCCACCAGCACTAAGCCGTGGCCATTACATACTCCATGCCTAAAGACTAGGACTCAACAAAACCGACTCTGACCAACGCTAACTGCTAACTGACTCTGAACTTTGTCAGCCAACTGAAACTGCCGGTTTGAACACTGAACAAACTAAATAAAGACACTAGAGCACTAAACTGATACGAGACTGAAAGCTAACAGTTGACTCCACCGATATCTACATATCATGGTACTCAGCTCATCACAGAAACTCTTAGTTAGATCAAAACAAGCCATGGCGTATGTCGGATTTTCCTGGGCAACAGCCGTGATCAATTTTCCTTTTGCCTGCCTTCGATAGAAGTTTCTCCTTCCAACTTGGATACAACACCAAATACTACCCTTTAGATATTGGAACACCTGTTTCTTGGAGTGACAACGACTGATATACACCAGAAGACCAAGGTGATGCAGGATGTGTTTTACAGTTACTCTCCGGTTATATGATGTGTTCTTGCTGAACCTTGCAGCCGATTTCTCTTTATAGATATTCAGACCAGAACATTCCTCATAATCTATTAGGCAGTGTTACCAGTGGCTTTCACGAGTATGAGTGAGTCATCTGCAAATAGAGACACACTCGAGACACCCTGTCAAAGCTTCATCCCTTGAATCATATTTGAAGCATCTACGTGATGAAGTAGGGAAGAGAAACCTTCAGCAGACAATCAAAACAAGGGATCTTTGATCTGATAGTTGACTGATCTCGCACACTTCGTGAGCAAAGTGATATCTAGCTAGTTTTGACAACATCACCTCCACAAAAACTCCGTTCCAATCATACCAAGTAAGTTTTAGAGAAAAATATCCATCTAGACCACGCCCACGCCTTTTGTTCTGCAGAAAGTGTCATCTAATAGGTGTCTTAAGACCCATCTAAACTCTTTTCTTGTGATGACACTGGTTAGCTCAATTTGAGCTAATAATCAACATCATCACAAAGGGAACGGGAGGGAGTACAGTCGGAGGTGCAGTAGAACTTATGTTGGCAAGTTTCTCTTTTAAGAGGATTTTCCTCGGACAACGGACGGAGACGGATGAGAGCAGGAGCCCCCATGATATCTGGAACTAACCCAATTTTGTTTGGCAAGGGCCAAAATACTTGGGTGGACATTATTAACTTGTATGCCAGTGCACTGAGAAATATAATGTATATATGTAGTGAGGCACAGATGTGGAAACCAGCCATGCATTCTGGTTAATTGTAAATATATAATTCCTCCACAAAAAAAACTGTGAATGTATATAACGACAAGGCATAAGTATAATTATAAAGACAAATTATGTGACTCTATGATACATATGGAATGTGTTCGATGAGCTCAATTCAGTTGGATTATGGATGTTTATTTACTGGATGTTTTGTTCAACATGAAATTATGCTGAAGTTGGGATATATTCATCCAACAACTCGCTCGCGTAGCAAAAGATAGGAGAAACGAAGCAAGCGACCGGGGCCAAACAGATAACTATCATTGCCGAAATTATTCCATCGCCTTGACTCGAGATTCTTCTAAGAAAATCTATCATATACAGCCATAGCACAATCAGCATTCCCTGCAATAATGCATGCAAACATTTAGTTACCATTCTGCCATATGTAAATCAATGAGTAGATGACAAACACATACTGGTTTAAGCATAACAGGAACAATAGCTGCAACATATTGGACTTGGACATGCCAATCTAGCTAGGTTAGGCTGGCATGAATGACGGATTCAGTCCAATCTTAGAGAGAACTCATAGCATCTGAGTGCTGAATAATGTATAGACCATTTAGTTGGAGAGGTAATTGAAAGATTAAAAGAAAGTATAGTTAGCTAACAATGCCAATTGTAGGAAAATGAAATTTCTGAATATTTTATCTCAGTGAAGAAGCTAGAGGTCGGGAACCTCTTATTATCACACATCCAGCAACTGTAATATCTTTTCTTCTCTTAAAAACCTCTTGCATGCATGTTTTAAGGAATGTGTATGTATCTTGCACTTATGTTTTACCTTTTCACAATGTGCTATCCAAACAACTTTGAGAACGTTTCGTGCTACAGTTAAATCTAGATCTCAATCAATCCAATGAATACTGATGTGTGCAATTTATCACCTAGACTAGACTTCCCAGTATAGATCATATATTTCTATGCGTAGTGTTAAAGCTATAAGGTGCGTACGTATGTGCAATTTAGATATGGTTATGTATAAGGCGAGATTTTCATATAAATAAAAACCAGCAAAAACAACTTGTGCGCGGAAACAAAGGTGCTTTATACCTTGACAAGGCACTTGAAGACCTTAGCGGCGGCCAAGACGATGATAGCAGCTGCCTTGTCCAAATCGGCTTCCGTCAGCTTGTGGGTGTTCGTCCCCACCTTGACATGGCTGCGCTCCTCCTCGACGAACCTCGGCTGCGCCTCGCCGCCGGCGTGGCAGACGCAGCAACTAGGCGTCGGCGTGGGAGAAGGTCGAAGGATACCACGTTGCATCCCTAATTCGTCTTGAATAATAATAAATCGGGACAACTTTTTTTTTTTTTTGAAAACAACTGATGCCCACCCGATATATACAGAGCTCTTCTAGTTCTAGTTGGCCCAAAAGAAGAGCCAAGTTGGGCCTGCCGGGCCCAAAAGTAAGGTTGGCTATGGAGTTTCCTCCTGACGAAAAAAAATGATGGTCACGAGCCCACGAAGAGGGAGCTGTCGACGTATAAAGGGAGCCGCGCAAGTCCGCCCATTTCAGACCAGTACAAACGTGATCCAGTCCCGTAGGGTCTGTTAAATTTTTTGTTCAATCACCCAAATTTGTGTTATAACCTTTACTCAAGATTTTAAAGGTGTGAACAAAAGCCTCCTAGCCTTATATGTTTCTAATTTTACAAGTAGTAGATTACAAAACAAACGGTGAAGATCAAGTTCCACCTACGAAGAGTATAATAAATACAAAAGAATCCAATCAGATATACCTTTGTATTACAAATTTTGTCACATGCTTGCCAGACGCATCAAACTTCTAGAAATCCAAAATACTTAAAAAAAAAAACTCTTCCCTGGTAACAGGACCGATGTGACCACCTCACTAATTGCATTATTACTGGTTCAAACCGTACAACAAAACCGAGTTGTCCCTACAAGCGTGTACAAAAAGAGCCAAAGTTCTTCAACATACTACAGAATCAGGGTATAAGCAAGCGGTGCACAGAATGCCATGCCTTTTATCTTCTCCAGTTGTGCCGAAAACTACCTCCAATCCTTCCGCGATGGGGAATCAATCCATGTTGCTGACACTGATACCATCAGTCCATCCGACAAATCGATTGCAAAATACTTTCCGTCGCACATCACATTTGCTGGGGAGATACAAGCAAGGTATGCATTAGAGGAAGCATAGTGTATATTTAGTTTATCATTGTAAGGAGGAAGGGGAACCATTACTATGCAGGCTCCAAAAGAGCATAGATCAGCGCTATTAAAGAAATACACAGAAGAACAATTCTAGCAGAGTGCATGCATATAGAAAAATTAAGTGCATTATATATCAAAAAAAAAAAACTTGCTCAACCAGCTCCTTGAAATGCCATGAGCGTGTATCTTTCCAATCTAACAGCAGCATTGTCAGGGGTAAAATATCTGCAACAGCAGTTACGGAAAACAATGGTAGTGCATCTATAAAGTATGAAACGTGAATATCAACAGCAAAGCATAGAACGCCAGGAAAATAGAATACACCTTTTGAACGCTCAAAAAGATGCCCTTAGAATAATAGTGTCGGAATCGCATTGCTCAGTGCCCAGGTCTCAACAGGTGTTTCTCAGCTCTTCAGATGCTTTCAGAGTGTATCATTAGCCTAGCCAGAAACCCAAAGCGTTGTTGCTTACTGCTTAGTGGTAGTAGGATCAAACTACTTATGGTAACCAAAATTTCTTTTCACAGTTTATAAAATGAACAAGTTCCATATTTATGTTTAGATTGCTTGATCTTACTTGACATCCACTAAGCACTTTAGGGCAGTCAAATCTAGCTGCCTGTGTCGAATGACTGAAGATGAACCTGCCAGCGTCTTTGTCCTGAGAAGTGGTTTGGGCTGAAAGTGATAAAAAAGGGACATGTATCCTCCAAAGAAAATGTGCCATCATGTTAAGCAATCGTCAAGTAGTAAAATAAGGAGAGATGAATGTACGCTCAAAACTGTGTATTCAAGATGAAAATACCTGTTTACACACTCAAAAAGGCACCCTTCAGTAATGGTTGGAGTCCCTTTTTCGGAGTAAACTCATACTTTGGACCGCTAGCAAACTTGCAGATAAACTTAGCTGAACCAGGGAAGTCGTGTGGTTTCATCAATGGCATGATGAAATAGGTTTCACATCATCCACCATAATGCCTCCAGCTTCTCTGACCCAATCAACAACTTCAGGTCTCTGATCCAGATGCATATAGCTTCAACAGAAATCAAAGCAAGTGGAAGAATGTTTATTCATTATCAAATGAAAACTACACACTTTTTTTTTCTGCATGCTTATGGACCGACAAGAATTATTGTTAGTGTTACATCATAAATTATTGTAGATCCGAGTGTCTCAGACACCACATCAAGATTGACTGGCAATTTGACGAGTCAGTCATTTTGACTGACTTTACAGACCTAGTCTGCTGACAAGGTTAGTCATATTGCTTCCATCTTTGCCACTTGGTGATTCTCTTTCAGATGACACATAATTTTTAGTTGTTTGTCGCTTGAGCACTAATAGTTAAGGCATGAAAACTACCAAATGAGCTTTTGGCTGCCTTTTTTTACGGTGCATCAGCAGCATTTTTCCACATGCGAAAATTCATGTCCAGAAATAGAAAAAATGACGAAAGCAAAAGTCAAGCAAGGGCAATGTATGTTCGGCGTTCCATTTCATAATATAAGAACAAGCAGGGGAGATATGGTGTAAGCAAACGAAAATTTATTTCTTAATAGAATGACATGCAGTTCTATGAGTTCGAGATAAAAAATCATCAAGGCAAACAGTCGTTCCAATGAGGAAAGAAAATGAGTAGATTATTACATTTTTTTTACAAGAAGCTAGCAGCAGCAGATAGCACCTGGATATGTTACTACACCATCTCAGATATGCAATGTTGAGATTAACTCATTTTTGGGCGATAAAATAGTCACTACCTCCAGCTTCACAGATTTCATGATAAATAACATATATGCATATAACATTTATATTTTTAGTGCATCATCTCATGGATTATATTGATCCTGTATATTATTGCCCTTTATATAAGAATGTCGCACAAACTGAAAGTTGAGAAGTGGATTTTGGTGCTGCGGGAGCAGCAGCTTTTCTGTTTATCATTGAACTATATATAGCCTATTACACACTACCCTGGTGTACTCTAGGATCTCAAAGGAATTCATTCGGCTCGAGAGTTTGTCTGGTGGTATAATGGACATCCAGACATGTGCAACTTGGCACCTGATTTGACAAGTACGGATTCTGCTGTAGTCCTTGGTCAGGTATTTTTCTGATTTTTCTTTGAAGCATGCATTTAAACAGAGTGCCAATATCTCTGTGTGAGTGTGTGTGTGTGTGTGTGTGTGTGTGTGGGGGGGGGGGGGGGGGGGGGGGGGGGGGGGGGGGGGACCAAGAGGATGGATGCACAGTTGCAACTTTTATTTAACCTTGACTCAGTTGCAACTTTTATTTAACCTTTCAAAACTGGTGTTGTATTATCTTTAATGTTTTTGTCTTGATATAACTAGATGGGATTCCAGGCTTACAGCCGCACAACTAGCCATAGTGGCTCCTACTCTTCAGGCATGGCCTGGTCCTAGTGCTCCCACTACTAACTGAAAACCAAAACGACTAACAGCTCGGGCTAATCCCTTTGACAGAAAGGAAAAACACACACTGACACGACTAATACACAAGGTTATTGCTAACAAAGAAGACCTACTTAGTTCATGACTTGCTTTTCGGAAAACTCAATTAAGTCTACACTCTATAGTCTCCTCTCATGAAAACATGATCCGATCAGCTGTCCCAAACAATTTTAACCTGAGATATGAGCATTTCTGCATAAATTTCAATTGAGTTTCCCAGGTGGTTCTAACTCAATTTCAGACTGAACAAATCTTAAGTCCTTCACCTTTTAGTTCCTGTTTCATAGGTGTGAGCAAGAGTGGGGAGGGAGGGATAGGAAGCTTGTGACTCATCGAAGTGGATAGAACGTTAAACGAAAAGCACCAAAGCATATAGCCACAACTAAATGAGTATGCTTCAGTGCAAGATATGTCGAAAAAGGGACACCATACTGCAGTATTATTCTCTCCAGCTCCTTCCACTAATTGATAAAACAGAAGAACAACATATACACAATGAAGGAAAATATGGAACTTCCAACACGAAACTGGGTAAAGAATCAACTGCACCGATTCAGTTTGGCGATGCCGAATTCAAACCAGTAAAGAGAAGAATCCAGTAACGTTGATGAGTCATAACTCATAACATTATGTTCAATCCAGCAATGATCTAATCACTTCAAGGTGACAATGGTCTTCTTCAGAAAATCCACAAATCACTGCAGACACACACACACACACCCAAAAAAAAAAAGCATACTATTAGTCGTAAGCCAACAGCTCATCTGTACTAAATGCAGAGATAATATGACCTTGCACAACAGTTCTTACTTCCATGCCAAGAGAGAAGTTCAAAGGAGCTAGTAGCACCAAATGTAGCACATAGTTTGGCTTGTTAGCTTTGCATCTTAAGAGTCTCAGTAGGTAAAGGAGCTAAACTGGGTGAAAACAGGTTAGCTACCTGGATTGTTGTAACCTACCATGTACTAACAAATAACTAATTGTCATGCTAAAAGTGGTATGTAGTACACTAGCCGTTGATGATTAGTAAATAAAAGAAGCATGTATGATTTCTCATTCTACAACAGCCACCGTGACAATTAGCAAAGATTTTTCATACTACACGTGTTGACAGCTTTTGTAAACTTATTTTATATTTGGCAGCCAAGACATCCTTCAAAACTATAAAGTTCACATCAATCAAGAAATAAGTTTGCAAATGATCTCTAATGTTGTCACTAATAATTTACTCTTGGCTTACAAGGAAAAAAACAACTCGGTATAAAAGTAATACATTTATTAATGGAACTGTAACATCGGAACATGTTTTGATATCTGGTAGTATCTCATTTTTTTATAAAGCCTGATACATGTTGAAATTATTTGTCCACAGGAACTTATTAAATGGCCTTCTCAACTGTTATAGTTTCAAACACAGAATTGGAGGTATTTTGGCACAGCGAAATGCATGACATTCTGGGTTCCAGGTCAAAAAGAAAGCCTGATATGATATCTCATGTGATCGTAGGCCTGTAGCTTTACTTAAAGTTACCAGGGAACATTCTTCCTACATTGCATCTACATTTTTCAAGATCATGGGCCTCATCAATCAATTCATGAGACGATATAATCTGTGCTACTACACTTAGCTTTATTCAGCTGAGAATTGTAACATTCAGTGCTACAGATTAGTCTCGCAACTAATCGAGCATACAAATTTTAGCACAAAACATGGCAAGTTTGCTGACCACAATGTAAATCAGGGGCGTCGATTGCACCGAATTTGAACAAGGAAGATACTAATACAAAGTAATCATCAAATTATGGGACCAAACAGGAATGTCAATCCAAGACATTAACAGAGTTTCCTAATATCCTCGAACCGAGAAATTACTAACAAACAAAATACAGCATTAGAGTCAACTTTGCACTATCTGTGGTAATAACAAATAAAAATGCTATCTGTAGCACTCAGCATTCAAACACGCTGGCATAAAGGTCGATCACCGGTCGAAATTAGTATAGCCGTGTATGCTGATAGCTACTAAACCTTAACTGCAAGATGGAACTGATACTACCATATTTGTACATGTTCCACTGATGGGCTCATTTGAGATGGGGATGGGACATCATCTATTCAAGATTAACAAATTTAGGTCCACAAAGGGAAACATATCATATCAGTATCAACCAAATTGAGGCCTCCCAGCTAAGAATCTATCAGGCCTTCTGATATGCTAGCTTCTAGAGTAACACAACAAACAGTAAAATAAAGTACCAACTTTCACTGCATTAAGAGCTGTACTTATGTATCACAGATGCTGCACAAACCTCTCAAATTGAAACCTGAAGCTTCCCAATAGCAGGCAAACCACTTCGTATGATTTCATCCCATCTGGACCAATCCCACATTACATATGGATCCGGTTGGGAAGACCGACCACGGCCGCAGGATCGCAGAGGCCGCAGCCCTTTCTTTACCCCTGGCTCACCACGACGCTCGCCGCACCACGGTGAAGGCCGCCTCTGCCAGCTGGCCGCGCATCCAAATCCAAGCGCCTGCGCCAGGGACGCCCGCCATCTCCAGGGCCCAGGCGATAGCCGGGGCGCCGCCATCCACCTCTGCCGCGCCGCCACTCCGGTCGCCGCCAGCTCTCCTCTCGGGGGAAGTAGGAGTTTGGGCTGGGCCTTGCTCCACTCACATGACCTTGCTCCACTCACATGACCCAGGGCCCTATGACTGGTGGGACCTCAAGGCCGCCGGTGTCCCACCTGTCCGTGGCCGACGTCGCCTCACCGGCCACGGGCGACATGTCACGGCGGCAACACCACACCCAACCTCTCGCGTCGACGCAACTGGCAGGTGGGGCCGCATCATCGGACCGCCACGCAGAACGGCGGACTCGTCCCCCGGCCCGGAGCAGAGGAGAGGGAACTGACAGCTGGCACCACCGAGGTCCCACGCTGCGGGGCCCACCCAAAAACCCAGCCTCTCAAGTTTAAAGTTTAAACCCCCTCCTCCCCTGCTTTGCTTGGCTCCACACCAAAGCAGAGAGGGAACCCACGCGTTGGCGGCGCGCCTCGCAGTTCCGCTCCGTCCTCCTCTCCGCCTCCTCGGCCGGACGCCCTCGCCGCATCCGCTGGCGCCGATGGCACCCCCGAGCGTCGCCGACGCTCCGAAGGAGGCGGCCCAGGCGAGCCGCTCCTCCACGCTCCGTCAGGTACTCGCTCCGGACCCCGCGCGTTTTTGGCTTTCGTTTCGTTGGTTTGGGGCGCGCGGGTGGGGAATCGCGGCGGCGCGGTGGTGATTTTCATGGAATGCTGGTGTCGGCGGCTGGATGTGTGAGGCGCGGGAGGTCGGGGTCGGATCAATCGGCGAGGCATGTGTCCTGGTGCGAGCTTGGGACCGGACTTCGAGGAGACCTTGGCGACGCATGGCGGTGACTGTGGACACGCGGTGGTGCTGCCCTGGCGAACGGAGACCAGAGAAATGGGGGAGCACGCGCGCAGAACCGTTCCGGCAGGGTGATGGCGTTGCCACGCAGCGGTTGGTGGTCGGCGCCACTAGCCGCAGGTGGTGGAAACGCGCAGCGTAGCAAGCCACAGTGGTTGCAGGATACGACCGGCGGCGTGTTCTGCCGCGCTGACCAGCGCGTGGGTGTGCACGCACTGTAGACGTGGTGCGGACGTGCTCGTCAGACAGCATCGAAGAAGAAATTGCACAAGGGAGTATAGCAGGTCAATTTCGAATCGAAGTCAAGTAGCTGTGGGTTGTGAACTCTGATCGAGCAGTCTGAGTACAGTAGGTAGAATCGGATCAATCATGTTCAGAGGGAGAGGGAACTTAATCATTTCTTTGTTCTTTCAGGTTGCAGTTGCACTGATTTGGCATGTATGGGATGCTAAATTGGGCACGTTTAACATTTAACATACACCTCATCAATCGTGCCAAATCAGTGCAAAATCAGTTGCACTGATTTGGCATATATGGGATGCTGAATTGGAATACACCACTGATTTATTACTTATCATTTGTCTGTTTTTCAGATTATACTGATTTTGAATGCATGTATGGATACTAGTTTTTCATATTTTACTGGTTTTGGGTATGCATGAACTCTAGTTCTGATTCACTATTTCACAAAGTTGTGCTAAATTTGGCATGTTCAGATGGCTGTGGACTGGGTGAAGGCCAGTTGGAACAACCTTACGACCAAGGAGTATGAGAGGAAGGCAAACACGATGACACTAAAGCAAAGGGAGGGCGTCAAGAGAGTCCGGGTGAGGGGATACCTTAGCTTCTGTTCAGTGGGCGTAGGGGCCATGCACTTGGGAGGAGCAGCCAAAGTCTTGGAACACATGAAGAAAAGTCGTCCAAAACTAGTAGCCAACAGCACCATGTACCTCACGTTTGCCTACTGGAGTATGGTGATGGGAATGATCGCCGGCACTTTCCCTACTACATCCCCTTTCCCTATGTTCTTTGCTGGATTTGGTGCATGGCAAGCAGCCCTCTTCGGGCTTGCAATGTTCCATTTGCAGACTATAGAGTTCCATGAGAATGTGGAGCATGCTGAGTATTCCATGATGGCAGCATCAGCTCTTGCGACATGGTACTGGGCACATGCAGCCCAAGACCCGTTGGTAAGCTTATATTTATATGCTGGATCATTTCAAGCTGTTACTTTCAGTACTAAAACAACATCTTTTCTGCAGCCGTTGCATTCTCTAGGAAAAGGTTTCGTAGCTGTTCTATTCTTTCTTTGGGATTTCATCTGTATGGTAAGTTTATAATTAGACTGTTCAATAACAATTAGTTCTTCGAATTGATGAACTTATCGTTTGCGGGACGTGCCTCTTATTAGTTATTCTCAAAACTCTGCAGGTCCTCTGCTTGCCAGTCACTATTCTAAGGTTGTTCATTGCTTATGTTCAAGTTGATATTTTTTTTCCCTTTAATCAGCTTCTAAACTTTCAACACTTGCCTTGTCTTATTTTTGTCAATAGCTCTGAAGCATGCAGCAAATGGTTACCCGAGAGTTTCAGAAGTCGTGGCAAGTAAGTAGTATGCATTGTTTCTCATTAATAAAGCTGCCTCCAAATTGTTTCTGATTCATCAAGATGAAGCTTGTTCTTCAAGTTTTCACCTTATTTGGACGTTCAACTGATAGTTTTCTCATTCCATTAGCTGCCTACCCTCTGTTGAACGTCCACACAGGCGAGCTGATTAGAATCTTATGGACCAAGTAATGATGTTTTTTTTTTTTGCGAGGACCAAGTAATGATGTTGTAAGTATTTATTACCATATAAATGTATATTCCTCATTTCGACAAAGGTAATTACATGAATCCATACTTATGAACTTATAACATAACTCCATGTTCTTTGCATTACAGGCATAAAGAATTGATAGTTCGATAAAGCGTAAACTGACAGCTACAGAGTGGTTATCAGTATGAGACAGCTGCCTCTTGATGGCATAGCACACGTTTTATCTTTTTCCCTGTTGAGACTTGTAGCTGTAAGAAATGTTACGGCTTAGAACTCTGTCATCAGGTTTAATCCTCGTGTCTGTATTGAGTAATGGATTTGCACATAAAACTCCAGAGCAAATCGTAATCTGCTTTTCAGAATGTGCGGTTTAAAACAATAATTGCAAGTTAGAGGTTTTGTTCAGGAGTACTTTGTATGAATTACATATACGCCTTAGTTAGTAAACTATACAGCTATGACCACCGAGTGAAGCTACATCCTGAACCTTGTGGTCAGCGTTCGCAGTAGGCTGAACGAGCTCATGAAAGAGCCAAATCGACCCTTATCGATCGCTGTAGAGGAAAGTGAAAGTTGCGTAGCTAGGGGAGGGTGTTAGGCAATCCTAAACTTATTGTAAATTAAACTTGTATACTGTTAAACGGCCGCCGGCAGTAAATAGCAAACTTGCACAAATTTGAATCTTTTTTTTTAGATAATGGAAACTGATAAAGTTCCCGGCCTCTGCACAGCACGCAGCCCGGTTTTTGTTTTGTTTTTGACAATTATTACAAAAATGATGACAATCGACAGATTGACAAGAAGAGCTTAAAAGAAATCAAATCAAACTACGGAGGACCGAGTCTATTATTAAATCTCCACCCGTGAGAGGCATAAAGCTCCAATGCAGCGACCTCCAATGCTGCACTCACTCCACGAACGTGGTCACGGACCTCCTCAGGCTGCAGCAGCGCCCAGTACCGCAGCCAATAAGCTCCCCTGAAAAGTGCCTGCATATACGATGTATATTTAACATTATCAAAACAAATTTCATTCCTACATCGCCATATCGCCCAGCACATGGCAGCCACACCTACTAGGATAATTTTACGCTTGTCTGAGTTAATATGAGCAAGCCAATCTCCCGCAATATGACTTAAAGATCTAGGTGGGCTAAGCCCTGTAGCTGTTTGAACTACCCTCCAGATGGTTTTAGCATGATGACAGTCGAAGAACAAGTGTTGGATTGTCTCATTAAGATTACAGAAACAACACTTTTGGCTCCCCAACCAGTTACGCTTAGCTAGGTTGTCTTTGGTTAAAATGACACCCTTCACCATATACCAAAGGAAAATTTTAATCTTTACGGGTAGCTTCAACTTCCAAATTAGCTTATGACGGAACGGAGTGCCTTGATTCATTAGGTAAGCATACATAGATCGAGTCGTAAATTGACCAGATCTAAGTAGTTTCCATGACACTGTATCACGTTCATCAGTTAATCTAGAAGTCGAAATTTTAGCTATAAGGTCATTATATTCTGTGAGTTTAATCCCAATCAAAGTACGCCTAAAGGATAAATTATACGGCGTACCACCCATAACCCGAGCAACTGTATCATTGTGGTTATAAGATACATGAAATAGATTAGGATATAGCTCACAGAACGGCCTAGTTCCACACCATGTATCTTCCCAAAATCTAACTTGGGAGCCATCTTTAACATTAAAAGATATACATGATAAGAACTCGTCTTTGACCTTTAGAAGGCCCCTCCAAAAGTGAGAGTCACCTTGTTTGATCCCGACCTGTGACAAAGTCTTGGAACCTAGATATTTATTCCGTATTAATGATTGCCACATGCCGTCCTCATTAAGCAATTTGAATAACCACTTGCTTAATAGACATTTATTCTGGATCTCAAGATCAATGATACCTAGGCCTCCTTGGTCCTTAGGGCGACATAAGAGATCCCATCTGGCCAGGCGGTACTTGTTAGTATTTTTACCACCTTGCCAGTAGAATCTGGACCTATAGAAATTCAGTTTGGTGAGGACCCCTTTCGGGATTTCAAAGAAAGACATCATGAACATTGGAAGACTGCTGAGAACCGAGTTCAACAGAGTTAAACGTCCTCCATAAGAGAGGTGTTTGGCCTTCCAGCAGTTTAATTTCCTTTCGAATCTTTCCTCTATCATTTTCCAATCACTATTGGAGAGTTTTCTATGGTGCATTGGGATACCCAGGTATCGAAACGGGAATTCCCCCACATTGCAACCAAATAACTCCATATAGTCATCTTCAAATGCAGCAGCCTCGCCATAACAAAATAGCTCACTCTTGTGGAAGTTTATTTTTAGACCCGATAATTGTTCAAAGGCGGTAAGCAATAGTTTCATGTTCTTCGCCTTTTCAAGATCATGGTCCATAAACAAAATGGTATCGTCTGCATATTGTAAAATAGACAAACCATCGTCCACAAGATGGGGTATAATGCCACTAATTTGTCCATCATCTTTTGCTCTTTTAATGAGCACCGCCAGCATGTCGGCGACTATGTTGAACAAAATAGGTGACATAGGGTCTCCTTGACGCAGACCCTTCTTCGTTTGGAAGTAATGGCCAATATCATCATTAACTTTGATACCGACACTACCACCTTCAACGAATTTCTCTATCCATCGGCACCATTTTGGAGAAAACCCTTTCATACGAAGGGCTTGCTGAAGAAAAGACCACTTGACTTTGTCGTAAGCCTTTTCGAAGTCAATTTTAAACAGGACTCCATTCAGCTTTTTAGTATGAAGTTCATGAATAGTCTCGTGCAAGACTACCACTCCCTCCATAATGTTCCTCCCCGGAATAAATGCCGTTTGTGAAGGTTGTACTACCGACCCTGCCACTGCGTTAATTCTGTTCGTGCCAACTTTAGTAAAAATTTTAAAGCTGACATTTAGCACACAGATAGGTCGATATTGTTGAATTTGCTTCGCGTCATTTGTTTTTGGTAACAGGGTAATTATACCAAAATTTAAACTGTAGAGCGGAAGCTTTTCTTCGTGAAAGTCTTTAAAAAGGGCGAGTAAGTCCCCTTTAATGACTTCCCAAAAAACCTGGTAAAACTCAGCTGGAAATCCATCCGGCCCAGGAGACTTATTATGTTCCATTTGGAACACTGCCTCCTTAACCTCCTTCTCAGTAAAGGGTGCCGTGAGGATCTCATTTTCCAGCGATGTTACCTGGTTAATATCTTGTATTTGGTCTTCCCTGAGAGATATGTTGCTCGCCTCAGAGGGTCCAAACAAGCTTTTATAATAGCTTGTTATATAGGACTTCAATTCTTCATCACCAACAATAACACCATTTTCTTGTTCTAACTTGAAAATGTGTTGCTTGCGGTGCCTGCCGTTAGCCACTAGATGGAAAAATTTGGTGTTGTTATCACCTTCCAATAAAGTAGTGACCTTGGCACGTTCGTACCATTTAATCTCTTCCTCCCTCAGTAAAGTTGCTAATCTTTCCCTGAGGTACAACTTCATATTAATTTCATTATCATTAAGAGGAGAAATTTCAGCCTTTTTATCGAGTGTATCGATTAAAGCAATTAATTTCTTTTTCTCCTTCTTGTAATGTCCCGCGATATTCTTTGCCCAACCGCGTAGGTGTTTTCGAACAGCTCTAATCTTGTTCTGCCACCTCTGGAGGCTTGTATTTCCTTGATTGGCCGACTGCCATACATTGGCCACCATATCAAAGAAACCATCTCGAAGTAACCAGCCCCTTTCGAATTTAAACAAAGGCGGGTTAGAGGCATGTGTCGACACTCCCGTGTTAAGTATAAGAGGAGTGTGATCCGACTGGCCCCTATTACGTGACTCCACGGTACATAATGGGAATTTCTCTTCCCAATCCGTGCTCACGAGAATTCTGTCTAGCTTTTCATGTGTTGGGTCATCCCCATAACTGACCCAGGTATATTGGTTGCCAGACATCTCGATCTCTTTGAGGTCTAAAACCTCTATGACCTGATTAAACAGATTAGGCCATTTGGGATCAAAAGTGTCTTTACTCTTGTCTTGAGGGCGTCTCATAATATTGAAATCACCACCTATTAAATAAGGAAGTGTTTCATGAGAACAAGAGTTTGCCAATTCAGCAAGGAAAGCTTCTTTGTTTTCATGTTGGGCCGGTCCATAGACCACGTAAAGAACCCACTTGAAACCATCATCCTTATTCCGAAGAGTGAACTTAACATAAAAATCACCTTCGGAAATGGATCCAATGTCAAAAATTGAAAGGTCTACTCCCAGTAGAACCCCCCCTGATCTTCCGTGCGGAGCCATGCTATGCCAAATAAAATCACGGCCAGCACAAAAGTTCTTTAAGGTCGAATCTGGGAATTCATCCCGACCTGTCTCCATGAGGGCTATGATATTAATTTGCTCCTCACGGACCATCTCCGCCAAATATCTGTGTTTAGCCAAGTCAGCAAGACCTCTGCTATTCCAGAAAACTCCTTTCATTGGAGACACAATTTAGACGGTGTTTTTGGTTTTGTTGGGGGCCTAACCTTCCGTTGTTTTGTACCGGAGTTGGACTTTTTCTTTCGAGAAGCTACATTTAGATCACAGCATATGTGATCAAGCCCCTCCTCATAAGCATTCTCATTTAATGGACCACATGCGTGGTTGAGAATAGCATCGAAATTGTCCTCCTCCTCATCCCCATACATATTAGAGATTACTTTTGGTTTAGAAACTCCTTTCCTAGCAACAGTAAGCCTATCTATTTCTATGTTTTTTAGAGAGACAACGGAAGAATAAATTTCACTATCATCTCTACCCAAAGAAATGCCTAAGTTGCTAGTTTTGGTCTCTACTTGCGAAATTGAAAAAGAGGTAAAGGATTTGTTACCTGTATTTTCCAGGTTCCTTTTTGCTGCCATGCGCTCGGTTTTTGCAAGCGTATGCTCGTCAGTGACCGAGGACCTTGTGCTCCTCCTCAATTTCTTTTCCTCCCCCTTCTGTGGCAGGGTCGGGATCGCCACCCCAACCCCATCCCTCATAGGCGCGCCACAAGAAGGAAGAGGGGACGACCCCGGGAGTGGTGAAGTAGACCGGGTCATCCCCTCGGGCAGCTGGGAGCCCGTCCCTTCGAGTCCCTCAACTTGCAGTATGTTCCCGCCGATATTTGGGGTCGGCGATCCTCTCACAATCTCACTGTAAGAGGACCGCGAACCCTGGTCGCTCGGCGAGAGAACAATGCATGTCACATCAGCTGGTTTTGTTGGAGAAGCGTAGGTGGTAGTGGCGAGTCCCACCGCGGACTCAGCCACCACAACCCCAACGCCCATCCCCGTCGGGTCGACCATATGAGCTAGCACCCCCGCATCAGCCACGGTCGGAGACAAGGGTAGTACCTCAGTCTCGGCCATAGCCAGGGGCGCCACCTCACCCTCTGTGGATCCATCAGCAAGTACCACCATCCCAATGGCAGGACCGGTAGTAACGTCAAGGTCTGCCGGGGGCGGTACCTCCTGTACAGCAAGCACGGGCTGTGGCCCGACCCGTCCCTCACCGGCCTCTTGGCCGACGAGCCCATCCCCAGCCAGGTTGGAGCTGACCTCGGGCATAGGGGCGAGTGCGTGATCATCTCCTGCAAAAACAGCCATACCTTCCCCCAAGAAATCAGCCTCCTCCGCCAAGACCTTGTTAGCACACTCAACAAGAAGCTCCTCCACTGCGATATCAATGGCCTTATTAATAATCCGAGCCTCCTCTTCAGTTGGCTTTGTGCCACTAGGTCCAGGCGCCGTGGTGGTGATCTGCCCTGGGTTTGCTGTATCATCGGAGCCATGACCCAAGTTATCGGCCTCTTCCATGACATGGTCATCACCCTTTTTCTCAGTGTCGTGCTGATCCCCCTCATCATCTAAATCATCCTCTTCATCATCATTGTTGTCATCTCCCATAGGCATAACATAATCAACATTGAAGAAGATTTCATAGAGAGAGTCATCCACAACAATATCTGCGCTATCAGGGATCTGATCAACATCAAGAACAGCCACCTGGATGCGCACAACCCCTGCTTTCCTAGTGTACTTCATATCCACACAGGTAGTAGCACCAATAATAGTACCAACAGCCCATAGAGGTAAAAAAGAACGGATCTCATATGGAACACCATAGACATGAACCCACACCTTTTGTAGTTTCTTGGCTGGTTTTATCTCCTGACTCCATTCCTCAAAAGCCATGACACCCTCATTGTTGTCGGTTGGAATCCTCTTTATGGCTACCATGCGCTGCAACTCAACTTGGCACGGAAACGTCACAAGATACTTGTTGTTACCATGAGGACGGACTACCCATTCCCATTTGACCGGGATGAGTCTAGCAAGCTCAGTACGTACTAATTCAGCAGAGACTTCACCTTCCACAATAGTAACCAAAGCTGTAGCTGCAACCTTCTTCGGAATAGGAGCCGCCTTGTCATACGGAATTTGGAAGAAGACCTCGCCCTTGCCCCCGAAACCGCAGCAAGTTGCCGAAGGTTTAGGACCAAGCAGCAGCCCGCACTTAGAAGTATGATGCTCTTCTAAACAGATGGTGCATTGGAGCTGGAATTTCTTCTTCTTCTTTGCGTTCTCCCCAACCTGCTCTGGGCCACGGTGTTTGCCCGCAAGCTGAGGCCTCTCCTCTTCCATGCGCCCATCACGATCAGCTGTCCGAGGATGATCGTGCTCAGCGCCTCCTCCTCTTCCGTCGATGGCCCCCGGGTTGCCGTCCCGATTGCCTCTTCCACGACCGCGCCCGTTGCTTGGGCCACGACCGCCTCTGCCCCTTGCATCAGGTCGACCACCTCGGCCTCCACCGTCACCATCCTGGCGAGGCGGCGACGGCGATCTGCCACGTCCCCGGCCTGCCTTGGAACGGTTGCCCCGGAAGCCTTGGTAGCCGTAGTTCCGGCGCCTGTCACCACCACCATCACCACCAGCGCCTCCCACCGAGCCCCTCACGCCTCCGCCCGCCATTGCCTCCTGCAGGTACGATGGCCGCCGGCGTATGTCAGGGTTGTGAGGTTTCGATCGGGATTGGGTACTGTGTTTCGGTGGCTCTTTCCTCTGTTGGTTGCGACCTGCACCGGGTGGGCCAGGGAGAGGCCCAGCTGGCCCACGCGAATTTTGAACCAGCGCCAATTTCGGATCATGCCGCCAGCTCCGGCCAGCCGCCGCCGATGAAGTTCTGGAGGATCGCTGCTGCAACGCCGGCAAGACGACGTCCCCGATCGTCTTCCTCGGTGAAACCCGCTTCTTTGGAAGAGGCCCTCTCCAAGGCTTCTGCTTGCGCCATGGTTGATTAATTCCCGATGAGCGCTGTCCAGCTTCCTTCCTCCGGCGAGTCTTCCCCTTCACCGTCTGCCACTCGGCCTCCTTCACCACCGGGAGAGGTTGCTGCGTTGTCTGCACTGGAACAGGATCAGCGAACCCCAAGTCTTCCGCTTCACTATCTGAATCAGAGGATGCAGCCCAGAATTTCCCTCCGTGCTCCTCCGGCGACCTCCGTGTTGCCTCTGCCATGACGCAGGTTCAGGACATGGGAGCTCGGAGATGCGACGCAGTAGCCGCCGACGTTGGTTGCCGGCAGAGACGCCGGCGAGGTTCGAAACCGCGCCGTCGCCCCTCAGATCGCCAGCTCCGCTCCAGGTGGTTTTTTATGAAGCATGAATCGTAGCCAAATTCCAGATTTTGCTAGAAGCCTAGAACAAACCTGGGAAACCTTGGAGCAAACCTGGGAGTATCGAATGCAGAGGATGATGATGACCTACCTACCAATGAGGGTGCTATGTGAACTACCTTGACTTGTACCTTCTCGTCTTCACAAGTGACCTAGTGACCTACCTTCCGATGAAGGTGAAACTTGGCGGCTGCCCGGGAGCAGATAGGGTCCGAGCCGAAATGAGATATTTGCAATGGGAATTATTTCTGCCGCTACACCTTACGAACTAATGAGTTGATTGTGTTATAATGTCTATCTTTTTGCACAAAGGATTGTTCCCATGGCAACCTGAGGGGCCGTTGGCACGGCTTGTAGTTGTAGTACAGTATTCATCGAAGGTGCAAGACAGAATAAACCACATTTTTGTGGGTTTTCCCCGGCTCATGGACTGTAGCAATGGCATGAATTTAATAGGTATCCAAAGCTCCAAAAGAGACAACGGATGATATCAGCCCAATTGCACAAAAAAGTTTTTTTTTTTGAGACAAATTGCACAAAAAAGTTGACCATATGTAATAGAAGAGTTTCTTTTTAACTTCAGGAATCTAGTCATAAATGTGGACACCATTTTTTGTAAAAGGTGTCCACGCCTCTTGAAGACATAAGGTGCTCTCATGTCTCAGTTCTATAGATATATCATGTCTCAATTGTGCATATATCCAAATTAAAGGCATAACGAGCCTGAGGCAAGCCTCCGTGTCTTATGTGATACATGTAAAAGTCATTCAATGTGCAGGATACTAAGATTCTGAAGGTTCTTCACTTGATGCTTAGTTCCTGTTGCTCAATATGAAACTGTGTCGGAATACACACATCCAACAACTCGCCCACAACACAAAGGCAAAACGAAATGAACATAGCGACAAGGATCAAATGAAGGTAAATAGTTGCAAATATTATGTCATGATACTCGATCCAAATTGTTCTCATGAAATCGATCATATACACCCATAGTGCTATAAGTAATCCCTGCAAATAATCCAATCAATCATTTAGTATTTTACATGGTACACATAATTGTTTAAGGACTACAGGAACATTGCTAAAAGATAATGGAAAATGCAAATAATGCAGATCAATAATAGAACTTATCACATCAATTAAGTGACACATTCAATGCAACGTCGTATTGAAATCTAGATGAACCGTAGAGCACATAGTTCTTCAACATTATAGGTACATAGTAAAACAAAACAACGAGTCTTTTATAATCTGATATTTTTTCCTAATTAACTCGATATATTAGCACATTCGTCGTTATATGTACAGATTAACGAAACATGCTTAAAAGAAAAATCACAAATAGACCCTAATTCTCCGGTGGCTATAGTTTCCGCCGCTAACAACAGGCAGCATCTAAACGAAACTATTTCATGTTGATAATTACTCAACTGTCGTTAAGCAACTCTTATCTATAGATATGTTATGAGCAATGTCAGATAATCGAAGAGACAAAGAATAAGAAATCAAAAGTACGTCGAGAAAAATTAGTTTGGACGGATGTGTGCCTGATCAACTGTGCAGGTATACAAATATAATTCTGTGCATTAAGTTTGGATAAACGAAGCAAGGTTTAGGGACGTAATTACCCGCATAACGCACTTGAAGACCCTGGCAGCCGCCCTGTTCAACACGGCGGGCAGAACCATCTCCTTCTTGGCATCCGTGAGCTCATGAATCCTGGCGCCTGTCCCCACGCCGTCGTGATCACGCTCCGACTCGTCCGGCGGCAGCGTTTCATTGCTGGCGGGTGCCTCACCGCCGGCGCAGCCGCAGCCACTCATAGGTCGCTGGAGAGGCGATGGAGCGTTGCCGCGATGCATCTCTAATTCCTCTAGGAACAACGGTGAATTCTTTCTCGTCTTAATAATCGTGGACTCTGAATAATCATCACGTTAATGCTGGGTGGAATCGTGGCGTACCTGGGCGGGTCTACTTCGGGACTGACTATATGCAGGGCGTCCTACGGTTTACATTTGATAGATCGGCCCAATAGCCCATTAAATCTAGGCAGCCCAGCCCAAGTTCGAGTGTCAACATTTTCAAATAGAAGAATCAACATTTTTGTAGTTCTATTTCAACATTTTTAAAATAAAATTAACATTTTTTGAAAAAATGTTGACATAGTGCAAACAAAATGTTGACATGGTGCAAAAAAAATGTTGACATAGTACATTCAAAAATGTTGACAAAAATTTCGAATTTTAAAAAAATTCAAAAAATATTCATATTGGATCTCATTTTGTAGAATTAATTGAAACAAACACGTAGGTTCAAACGGATTCGAAAACGGACTTACGGTTTAGGAGAAAAATGCGTTTAAAGTTTGAAATCCGTTTCTTTTTCTCCCACCTCCCACCCGCCCCAATCAGAGAGCGACACGTGGCAACTTCTCAGCCATCCCCTTCTCCACCTGCACGAATCTAAGCCGTTGCACGAATCTCAAACACTGTTCTATCAAAACTTAACCATAGCCCGCCCTCCATATAGGATCCACCGTCTACTTCGAGTCCTTATGGGCTCAGAACAGGTGGCCCATTAACAGAGCTCAATGGTTTGATACGGGATTTTGTAAGGCGAATTTTTGTTCTCGCGGCCCACATTTGCCACGCCAACGTCACAAGAATTTCCATGGATGATTCTAAAAAAAAAAAAAATCCATGGATAAAGTCCCTCTAAGTTTGGGCCTAGTCTAGCACCCATGAAATTAAATTTGGTTTACTTTACCCTCAGTATTTGCTAAATTAGCTCATTTTTCACCTTTCTCTCCAATTCAAAGTGGTTTTGCTAACGCGGACTCAGGTTAAGATGGTTTGACGATGCAACTCGATATAGGTTTATTCATACACAATGCTATACTACGAAAACAACGATTATGACGATTCTTTTGGGTGAAGATTGGCGAGGATTGCTATGCCATCGTAAAGCAAGATGTCTAGAGATTATCACAAACTCTTTGCTGAAATACGACAAGGATGGCTCGCTCCATATATACCTTGAAATGCATGTGTGTGTCCATGCTGAGTATGTAAAATTGCCTTGACCTAACTCGTCAGTGAAACAATATTGCACTAGAGAGAAAAGATGAATAATAAGCTAGTTTGACAAATGTTAGAGGTAAAGTAATCCAAATTATAGTTTAGAAGCTTATCTAAATTATGCCTAATTAAACTTGAAGAGAGTAAAATGGACTTTATTCCTTTCTTTATGGATGCCCTGCAGCTGATTTCACTCTCGACACGAGTATGCGGCCTTTGTCACCACTGAGCCTTCAGATGTTAGGGTAAGGCGGCAAGGACGCCACCGGCCGCTGACAATGACGGAATACTATGGGATCAGGGAACGGCGGTAGTGGCAAACTGAGATCGACTGCGCGATAGAAAGAAGGCAGGTCACGGTGCATGCTCTGCCAATGAAGGCTAAGAAATAAGACGGCCTATTAACCTTCTAGTACTATTTTTTTTTAAGAGGGACTTTAGTACTATGTTGCAATATTGCTAGCCATTTAGCCAGCTCTTTATATATGGCTATAACTCAGGTACGTTTTCGTATATGAATCTCGCAAGTCACAAATAGTCTTAAGCCTAGGGTTTTTGTTTTACAAAGTTCTAGAAAAATAAAAAAAGCAACAGGTGCTAGCAAAGAAAACTATACATTTAGCCTATGATGTCACAACTCACCAAAAAATGAAAAAAAACAAAGATTGGAAGGGAGAGACGTCCCCTCCAACAGTTTTGTATGTAGGGTCCCCTGATGCCACAAGTCACAAAGTAGATGAACAAGAACAAGAGTGATTCGAGGCTATGCGCACAAATAACAATTGCATGATCCTATCCTCACACATTAAGATAGTTATTCCACATCAATATGTATATGTGCAGTCACAACTCCTCCTCGTGTGTCTAATCCAGGAACAATCCCGCCAAGATGATAAACACATCAGCCATGGGAACTGCTACAGCTATCACAACGAACTTGCTGAACCATGTATCTCCCTCAATGCTGTTGGTCACGTATCTTTTCATGGATTCATAGAAATACAGCAACTAGATGAGTAGCATTGCCTGAAAAAAATTTTCAGCAAGAGTTTCAGTCAGTGGTGAAGCTAGAGAAATTGCAATGAGATGCACAACTACACAACATATAGAGCAAACACAAATACTATTGCTTGTGGGTGAATTATTATGTGTTTAGAGGGGGGGGGGGGGGGGGGGGGGGGGGGGGGGTGCATAAGTGATTAAAAGCTGTCAATGTCCACTAATGTTCAGTTTTTTTTTTTTTTTGTGCGTCTGCACCCAAAAGCTGGTTTCCGTGGTTCATTATCTGGGACAAAACACAACAAAGCGTTAAAAGAAAGAAAAAAAATAACAAGACAATTTTTATGTGAACGCGATTCACCAAAATTCATCTTTTGGACACACACGACATCTGTTGATATTTGTCTCTAGCAAAAACAGCCAAATTATAAGCTACGAAATTGTTGTGCTTATTAATTGACGATCATAGCAAGATTGTAATGCCACCAAACTTTTGTCGAAAAAGGTTTTTAGTCCATGATCCACGCATTATATTGTAGGATGTAAACCCAGCTTTTCTGGTCGGTACGTATTTGTCACTTTGTGCTCTATTTCAGAGACATTCTTTCCTGTACGTATTACTTATGTACAAAATTGGTGACGATAATTACTTATGAACAAAGTGCAAAGCGGTACCAAGAATAATCATATAATCTATCTACAAGATTTGACGAAATCTCTCTGTGCATACATAATGCATCGATTATTCGGATGGACGATGATGGATGCGTAAACGTACGTGCCCGGCACGCGAACTTGGCCATCCTGGTCCCGACCCTCCTCACGAACATGTCAAAGGCCTCCTGGTCGGGCCTTACTGGACGCTCGGCGGCGGCGCCGCCTCCTTGCTTGACGACGCCTGGCAACACGTCATCGATGAGACGTCGATGGGAGCGACGAACTGGTGCGCGTAGAGAAGGCTTTGGGTTTTCAAAGGGCGTGCGATTTTATTTTTTTCTTTCTGAGCCAACAAAGGGCGTGCGAGTTGGCTTTACAATACATGCAGATCGGGGTGCGAGTGGGCCGAGGTTCAGGCTCAGCCCAGAGGGAGAGAGGCCTGTAGACTAGGCCTAGGAAGATTGAGCCCATTGACCAGCGATCCTTGATGGTATGCAAATTTCGTCAAATTTTGCTATCAAAATATTACAGTCAAATTTTGTCTCTTTGATGCCAAACCGCATTTGACCTTACTCTTTAGGGACTGCATTTTGACAAAAAAAAAAAAGAATTGACAAAGTTTGTACAGTCCATGAAGAAAGGTTAAAAGTGATACTCAAGGCCGAAAAAAGTAAAGTAATGGAGGTGCTTGCTTCGTTTCGTCGCTGCTAGCTGCGACTTATTATGGCACAGCCCATGCCCGGACTGTAAAAACCAAGTTCATCATGACACGGTTATGCTGGCTAGGGCTGGATAATGAGTTAGCTCGGCTCATTAAGGCTCAGCTCGTTAAAGCTCATTCTGATAACGAGCTAGCTCGGCTCATTATGATAACGAGCTAAAATGGAAGCTCGGCTCAGTTTGTTTAGAAAGATCGAGCTGGCTCATTAGGCTCACGAGCCAAGTATGTTAAAACTATTATGATAAAAGTTTAGATGATTTTAAACAATTTTTAAATATTAGCCTGTGCCAACAACCCAAAAATCATAATATAACACAATATAACAGAAAACATATCAGTCAACAAAGATGATAAATAAATGAAAACAAAAAGATAGTCCAACATTTAACCTGATTTTTATCTATACTGAACTTGGTTTATTTTGTGGATGATAAATTGAACTTCACCTAACATAAAACTACCATCTTATTAAAGAATTAAAGTTAACATTTTTATATAATCAAGCCTATCGAGCTACGAACTGTTCGCGAGCAGCTCACGAGCTGGCTCGTTAAAAAACGTGCTCTGATGGAGGCTCGGCTTGGTGTTCTTAAAAAACGAGCTCTGATGGAGGCTCGGCTTGGTTCATTAAGAACACCAAGCCGAGCCGAGCCGAGCCGAGCTGGCTCGCGAGCCTCGAGCTCTTTTTCCAGCCCTAATGCTGGCCTTGCGGGTTGTGCCGTGTCAGCCCATGGCAAAACAACATAACTGTACAAAAAAAATGAGGTGGGAAGGAGATTTGATCCCACTGCCATGAGGATTAGAAGGCTCATAGGCTAGTACGAGCATCACGTTCTGGTAAAAGGTAAAGGAATTAAGGAAGCCGTAAACCTCTCGTACTCACCTCTGAGCCACGGCGAATCGGGGGCTGCTTTAGCGCACCTGGGTGGGAATTGAAGAGCAAGCGGAGGCGGGGCGCCGGCGAGTTCGGGCGCGTCATGTCTTATTGTCGTGGAGGCGGCGAGAGTGCGCGGAGGGCTGGGAATCCTTGTGCCCATACGCCCCCTGCGAGTTTAGGTTAGGGGACAGCTGTGGCACGGTGAGGCGGCGTGCGACGAAGAATTTGGGTGCGGCGAACGCACGGAAGATTTTCGGCAGCCGCAGCACGAGCCCAATCGAGTTGAGTCGGGAACAGATGGAACCTACTGTTTTTCCAATTTTTGTTTTTAATTATGTAGTTTGCAATGGTGATTAGGAGCCTTTGAGTCCTTGTCGACATTTTCACTTGGGCGAACATGTCGGCTTGATCAGGTATAACAAACTATTGTGCTCATTGGTCTATCTCATAAATTAGAATGTAATTTGACAATTAATGCAAATTTGATAGATGAAGAAAGCTAGAAAGATCATTTAATCAAGCTCTACAAGATCATTTGCTTCTCTGGGACTGGTTTGATGATTTGGATGAACAAGGTTCCTCGTCTCAGCAATTTGCGGCTAATTGATCGCTATGCAGCTTACTTTTGTACATTGTATTTCACATTCGCATTGGTGTGCATGTTACTAGGGGTCATAGCTTTGTCGTTTCCTGATTCTGCACCTTTTGCATTGTTTGTATCATGGAAGGGACCCCTCCATGCTTTTCTACTTGGAAATGCGTCATTCCACTTAAGCATGATGCAATTCTATACAAAGGTGCAGCATATGTACATATCATTCTTTGTCCGTGCGCTTTGTTCACCATCTTCTGGTACTTCGGTACACATAACCATGAGGTGCTCTTAGTCTCTTACTATTTTTATGTGCATCAGTTAATCTATGTGTAGAGAATGTTATCTTCATACATATTTTTCTTTGCATGTCGTAATCTTTTAGGAAATTTGGAAAGTGCACAACAAATCTTGTTTTGTGGAAAAAGAAAATTTAATTAGATATGATATTAATATCATTTGACATGTTTATACATTCTTGGAATATTGTGTAGGAGTCCAGCACAGATTACAACAAGAGATGTTAATTTATGAGGACAAAGGTTCTTGAAGTAATTGTTCTGCATCACTATCTTCGTTGAGATGTTGTCGATCAGAGAATTGGATAAATTCTTCTATTTTCAAGATAGATTATGTGGAGGTAATGATGAATGAGATAACACCAAAAAAATAGTGTTGTTATTTCTGGTGGAATAACTCTGTGATGTTTTGTCTTAAAGAATCGTTTTTTATTATGTTTTGGCTACATGAGACTATCTAAAGAATAAATGGTTGAAACTTCTATCTTACTGCACACTTTCTCTTATTTGGTAATAAATTTCGCGTGTGCTATCATGTCACAGGAAGATAAATAAATTTAATGTATGTGTGGTACAAAAGTTTTGATAGAATGTTTGCTGCTAGCTTTGATGGATTCATGCCCAAAATTTATCTCCTAATGTGATAAATATCAGTTGTATGAGAATGCTCTACTCATGTGGTCATTTTGAAGTTCTCATTGTCCTTGTCCAATACATGTTCTTAATGGCGATTGCTTGCTTCTTAGAACGTGCTTAAGCTATGTAATGGCAACACAATACATAGTACATTATTTAGTTTATAAATTAGGCATTTTGCAAAAAATATCCAAGTTAGGTCGTAAGGAAGAAAGTGAAGACTAGAGCTTTCTGGAAACTTGCATCTTTTACCAATTAGTATGCAAGTTTCTAGAGTTTTTTGTCAAGCTTATGAGTGAAGATTACGTGTACAATTATTACACTAACACCTAGACTGGTAAGCCTAATCTTGATGACAGGTTCTTCAAATGTAACAAACTTTAGCTCATCCCACCATGCCGATAGGGTACAACCTTATATCTTGAAGTGTGCGGTGAAACAAGTTAGCACCAAAGAAAAGAAATAGCAGCAATATCTTTCGGTTCAACTCAACAACAATTGGTTCATTTCTACTATCTTTGATATTTTCTCAATTAATCTGCATCATTACTTAATATATTTGTATATAATTACTCCCTCCATTTCAAAATATAGGTAGTTCTAGCATTTAAATTTTTTTTTGCCAAACACATGTAGTCCTGGATTTCCAATGCAACTTTCCCACTTCCGAGTGCATGGTTTCCTATGCCTATCTCTATCTCTCTCCTCCACTCCTCATTGTTTCTTGTGTCCATCACCTTTTTCACCCCTTCTTAGTTACCTTGTCCAAACTCAGAACTGCAAATATTTTGAAACGGAGGGAGTATTTGTAATCCACTTATCTTTGTGTGTGTCATGTGTACATTTTACTTGTTAAAGAATAAATATCAAGCACAGAAGCGAATGAAGTGACAACTGAAGAGATATGTAATTTCTAATGCTTCATTTATGGAGGTTTCTCACATGGGTGGTTGGGGATTTTGTGCTACAGATCACCACCGGCAGGGTGAAATCAAATCAGCCATGGATGCCTTCCATGCTGAACTCATTGTTTCAACAAAAGGAATACGCTGCCATTGAGAAGGTCATGACATATATTATATTGGAGAGTGATGCTATCATGGTAAAATAAGGAATCAAAGGCCACACTTTTAACCTTTGAACTTAAGCCTTTATTAGAGCAACTCCAGCAGTTGGTTTAGGGGATGCAGCAAATCCATTTCCAGGATTTGATGCATGACTACTCCAGCAGTTCGCCTAAACCAGAATTCAAACCATACAAACACACATGCAAATAGTTCGAAACTTGATCATTCAAACATACACATTTCAAATTAAAATGAAAATTCAAATTTCAAACTCCAAATTCAAATTCAAATTGAAATTGAAACAAGATACATGGCCGGAATGCTAGGAACACAATCAAGGATCAAGTCGATGTCCAAGTCTTTGCCACAAGTGCTCAACAAGATCTACACGGAGTTGATGATGCTCCTCGCGATTGTTGATCTTTCTATGCACTTGGAGGAATTTTTCTAGACGGTCTTCATCCCTTTGTGGCCGCACCTCTGGAACACGTGTCCCCTCCGTCTCATAGATATAGTCCAGATCTTGGCCTCGCTCATCTTCTAAGATCATGCTGGGGGGAATCGTGGCATACCTGGCCGGTCCACTTCGAGTCCAGATGGGCTCAGAATATGTGGCCCATTAACAGAGCCCAATCGTTTGAGACGGGATTTTGTAAGGCGGAACGTTTTCTCGCGGCCCACATTTGCCATACCTCACGAGAAATTTCCATGCTGTGTTTTCTCAGGGATAGTGAGAGAGGCAGTTTCTTTTGTGGATAAAGTCCACTTCACTCTCTCAAAGTTTGGACTTAGTCTAAATAACATTTTCAACTAAAATTTAGTTTACTTTACTCTCTATATTTGCTAAATTAGCTTATTTTTCACCTTCCTCTCTAATCCAAAGCGGTTTCATTAACGTGAACTTAGGTCAAAACGGATTTTGACGATGCAAACATAGATTTATTCATACACGACGTTAGCCAATGAAAAAAACGATTATGGCGATTTTTCGGGTGGAGATTTACGAGGATGGCTATGCCATCATAGAGCGAGATGTAGAGAGATTATGACACTCTTTGCTGAAATTCGGCAAAGATGGCTCGCTCCATATGTTGAAATGCACGTGTGTCCAGGCTGAGTATGTAAAATTGCTTTGACCTAACTCTTGTCAGTGAATTACATTGCATCGGATAGATAAAGTGAAAAATGCTAATTTAGCAAATGATGGAGGTAAAATAAACTAAAAAATAGTTTAGAAGGTTATCTAGACTATGCCTAAACATTGCAGCTGATTTCACTCCCGACACGAGCATGCGGCCTTTTCTCACTACTGAGCCTTCAGACGTGGAAGCGGTGCCAGTGAGATGGCAAGGACGCCACCTGCCGCTGACATTGAAGGAATACTATGAGATGGACGGCGCGACAACAAGAAGGCAGTTCACAGCGCCTGCCTTGTTGCCAATGAACGGTATGAAATAAGACGGCTTATTGCCTTTCTAGTACCTTCATTTTTTTTTTGTGAGGGACCTTCTAGTACTATGTTGCAATGCTAGCCATTTAGCCAGCTTTATATATTGGCTATAACTCAGATACGTTTTCGTATATCAATCTCTAGCAAGCCACAAACAGTTTTTTAGCCCAGGGTTTTTTTATTACAAAGTCCTAGAATAATAAAATTAAAAGCACCAGGTACTACCAAAGCAAACTACTCCCTCCGGTTTTAAATTGTTGACATCGTTGACTTTTTTCGTTATGTTTGATCATTCGTCTTATTCAAAATTTTTCAAAATTATCATATATTTTGTTATGATTTGTTTTATCATTAAAGAAAGTTGAAATATATCTTATAACTTTGCATATTTGAACTAATATTTTGAATAAGACGAATGGTCAAACGTAACGAAAAAAGTCAATGGCGTCAACAATTTAAAACCGGAAGGAGCAGACATTTAGAAGGGAGAGATGTCCCCTCCAACAGTTTTGAACCCGGGTCGCCTGATGCCACTAGTCACAAATTAGATTAACAAGAACAAGAGTGATTCGAGGCAATGTGAACAAATAACGATTGCATGGTTCTATCCTCACACATTAAGACAGTTATTCCGCATCAGTATCTATATATGTAGTCACAACTCCCCGTGTGTCTAATTAATCCAGGAACAATCCCGCCAAGATGATAAACACATCAGCCA
Organism: Eragrostis nindensis; assembly: GCA_012490785.1. Taxonomy (NCBI): domain Eukaryota; kingdom Viridiplantae; phylum Streptophyta; class Magnoliopsida; order Poales; family Poaceae; genus Eragrostis; species Eragrostis nindensis. The sequence goes on from JAAXCT010000023.1 coordinate 109,741, forward strand.
TGGGAACGGCTACAACTATCACAACGAACTTGCTGAACCATGTATCTCCCTCGATGTTGTTGGTCACATATCCTTTCATGGATTCGTAGAAATACAGCAACAACACGAGTAGCAGTGCCTGCAAATTTTTTTTCAGCAAGAGTTTCAGTCAGTGGTGAAGCTAGAGAAATTGCAATGAGGGTGCACAACTACACAACATATAGAGCAAACACAAAATACGGTTGTTTGTGGGTGTATAATTATGTGTTTAGAAGGATGCATATGTTGTTAAACACTATCAATTTTTGCATCTGCACCAAGGTGGTTTCCGTGGTTCATTATTTGAAACAACACAACAAAGCGTTGAAAGAAAGAAAGAAAAATAACAAGCCGATTTGTATGTGAACGCGATTCGCCAAAATGCATCTTTTGCACACACACACAACATCTGTTGATATCTGTCTCTAATGAAATCCGCCAAATTATAAGGCTATGAAATTGTTGTGCCTACTAAGGGTCCCTCTGGTAGGGCTGTGGCTGTGCTGACTTCAGTTGTGGCTATGACTTCTCTAAAAAATGGCTGTGCTAGCTGTGTCTGCAGCTCTGCCTGAAATGTTTGGCAAAACGGCTTCTTTTACAGTTTCTCCTTATTTTTAGGGACAAATATGTAAAGAGAAAGGTGCAGTTGTGAAGAGAAGCTGGTGAAGCTACCATTTTGTAGCTTCCTGCTTCACCTATGTTTTTGGTGCGGCTTCCATCTTTTTTAAGGAGAAACACTTGAGGAAGCACCTCTTTAGTTGATAATCACGTGAAGCCGTTGAAAAAGCCACCTAGGAATTCTATTGTATGATGCAAACCTAGCCCTTCTGGTCGGTACGTATGTCACTTTGTGAGAGACATTCTTTCCCGTACGTATTACTTGTGTAGGAAACTGGTGATGATAATTGCGTATGAAAAGGCGGTACCAAGAATAATCATATAATATGTCTACAAGATTTGACGAAATCTCTATGTGCATGGATAATGCATCGATCATGCGTAAACGTACGTACCCGGCACGCGAACTTGGCCATCCTGGTCCCGACCCTTCTCACGAACAAATCAAAGGCTTCCTGGTCGAGCCTCGCCTGGGCGTCCGGCGACGGTGCCTCCTCCTTCCTTGAAGACGCCTCGCTGCCGCCGGCGCGGCCAGTGCAGCCGCACGCCTGGCAACACGTCATCGATGCGACGATGATAGGGGCTCGGCGTAGAGGAGGCTTTGGGTTTTCCTTTTCAGAAAGGCGTGCGAGATGGCAGTACATTCAGATCGTTGGTGCGAGTGGGCCTAGGATTCTGTCTCGGGCCAGAGGGAGAGGAGGGGCCTGTAGACTAGGCTAAGGCAGATTGAGCCCATTGACCAGCGATACTTGACGGTATGCAAATTTCGTCAGATTTTGCTATCAAAATACGGTGAAATTTTTTGCTATCAAAGGAATGAAGGAAGCCCCGTAAAGTCGTATAAACCCCTCGTGCTCATCTCGCCCGCTCCCCTCCTCTCCGATTCCTCCCCTGCGCAGCCTCCAGGCTCGCCGATCCACTCCGCCGCAGGTACGAACTCGACCTCACCCGCTTTCAATTTGGGTTTGGGTTGTGGAAACTGTTGCTCGCGGCGCGCGTGGTGGCCTCTGAGCCACGGCGAATCGGGGCGCACCAGGGTGGGGGATAGGGATCGGGATAGGATGAGGTGGGAATTGAAGGGCAAGCCGGGACGGGAATCCTTCCCCCCGCGCACCTCGGGCGAGTTTAGGTTAGGTGGGGACGGCTGCGGCGCTCGACCGAGCATTTGGGAGCGGCGAACGCACGGAAGATGGCTGATGGCCGCAGCACAAGCCCAATCGAGTTGAGTCGGGAACAGAGTGAACCGGCTGTTTGTTTCTGACTAGAATTTGTTTTTCTAACTGCGTAGTTTACAACGGTGATTCGGAGCCTGGAGTCCTTTTTGCCGACATTTTCACCGAGTGGAACATGTGTCCTGATGAGGTATAAAATTGCATTGTGCGCATTAGTTCTCACAGATTATAATGTAATTTGACAATTGATGCAAATGTGGTAGATGAAGAAAGCTAAAAGAGAGAGTTTAATCAAGCTCTACAAGGTCGTTTGCTTCTGTGGGACTGGTTTGATGATTTGGATGGATAAGGCTGCTCTTCTCACCAAGTTGCAGACGAATGATCGCTACGCGGCTTACATTTGTACCTTGTATTTCACATTCGCACTTGTTTGCATGCTACTAGGGATTATCGCTTCGTCATTTCCAGATTCCGCACCTTTTGCATTGTTTGTCTCATGGAATGGAGCCCTCCATGCTTTTGTATTTGGAAATGCGTCAATCCACCTAAGCATAATGCAATTCTACACAAAGATGGAGCATATGTACGGATCTTTCTTTGTCACGTCCGCTTTGTTCAGCATCGTCTGGTACTTCGGTACACATAAATATGAGGTGATTTTATTCTCTTACTATTTTTATATGCATTAGTTAATCTATATGAAGAGAATGTTGACTTCGTACTTTTCTTTGCATACCGTAAGCTTTCTTCATGTAGTCTTTTTTTTTTAGATTTTGCTTCAATCTTTTATAAAATTTGGAAAGTGCACAACGAATCTTTTTTTATTGATAAAAAAATTTGGTTAGATGTGATATTGATATCAATTTGACATGTTTTTCATTCTTGAAATATTGTGTAGGAGTCTAGCATGGATAACAAGAAGGATAACAAGAAGGGATGTTAATTTATGAGGACAAAGATTCTTGAAGTAGTTGTTTTGCATCACTATCCTCGTTGAGATGTTGTCGATTAAAGAATTGGATAAATTCTTCTATTTTCAATATAGATTAGGTGGAGGTTATGATGAATGAGATAACACCAAAAAATAGTGCTGTTATTTCTAATGGAATAACTATGTGATGCTTTGTCTTAAAGAATCGTTTTTATTATGTTTTGGCTACATGAGATTATCTAATCAAATCAATTGTTAAAACTTCTATCTTAATTTATTGTATGTGTGTTACAAAAAATTGGAGAATCAGCCTGATCAAGAGATGGCGGGAGCTGCCTGCAGCTACAGCTGCATCCATCTCCTTTTGCTACTAAACAGGTTGATGGCTGCTGCTGCATCCATCAGTTCCAATCAGCCGAACAAAGCCAATGTTTTTTGCTAGCTTTGATGAGTTCATTCCCAAAATTTACCTGCTAATGTGATAAGCATCAAGTTGTATAAGAATGCACTAACTTATGTCATCATTTTGAAGTTCTCATTTCCTTGTCCAATACATGTTCTTGATGGCGATTGCTTGATTAGCTATGTGATGGCAACATAAGACATAGTACATCAGTTAATTTATACATTATGGGCCTGTTTGGTGTATCTCTCACCGCTTCGGCTCCTCTGACCATCTACGGTTCACTCTACTGTAGAAACACTATTTAACACCGTATCAAAGAGCGCTTCTCATCTTTCTTCTGGTTTGCACGGGAAGCAGACGGAGCCACATTTTTGCGCTCCGGCGGCTCGCAGCAACAGTTCCCCAAATAGTGCTTGTGTCAGGGGAGCCGGTGCAGCAAGAGCTGCACCAAACGCGCCCTATGTGTTATGCAACAAATATCAAAGTTTAGGCCATAAGGAAGAAAGTGAAGACATCTTTCTGGAAACTTGGCTTTTACCAATTAGTATTAAAGTTTCGAGAGCTTTTTGTCGAGCTTATGAGTTAAGGTAACTCGGACAATTATCACACCAACACCTAGACTGGTAAGTCTAACCTTAACAATAGGTTCTTCAAATGTAACAGACTCTAGCTCATCCCACCATGTCGGCAAGGTAAAACTTATTTCTTCAAGTGGGTGGTGAAAACAAGTTAGCAGTGAGCCTTTGGATTCTATCTCTATTTTTTTCTTTATATCGTGCACCGAAGAAAAGAAATAGTAGCAATATTATTCAATTCAACTCAACAACAATTGGTTCATTTCTAACTATTTCTGATATTCTATAACATTACCTTAATATATTATATATATATATAATCTAACATTTATTTGGTAATCCAATCATCTTAGTTACTTTTTAGGCAACGTATCCTATGAGAACCAGGTTCATGTGAGAACTATGAGAATTCCAATCTGGGTCACATGATCTTGATCCAAGGGGGGCGCATAGGGAGAGGTGGGAGGGGGAATTTGCAAAAGTATGATTAAGTGGGCGGTGATTTTGTAAATCCCCCCTCCCACATGAATTCATGCGCCCCCTTGGATCAAGATCATGTGGCCTAGATTGGAGTTCTCATATTTCTTACACGAACCTGGTTCTCATAGGATACGTTGCCTACTTTTTAAGAAGAAATATCAAGCACAGAAGTGAAGCGACAATGGACGAGATCTGAAATTCCGATGTATCATTTATGGAGGTTTTCATATGCGTGTGAACAGAAACTCAAAAAACCAGTCATATATTCCCTCCATTCTTCTTTTTTTTGTTGTCTTTTAGACAAGGTTTTGTAATTTGTTATGGTTATAAACCCACAATAGCAGAAGGAGGTCATCCAAAGGTCTACGAGAGGGACACTTGGGAAGGGTTAGGAAGGAATTTGTACACAAGTATAATGAGAGAGAATGAGAGTGGGTTTGAATGAGCCAACTTGCCCTGTAACCTCTCATATTTATAGGAAGGGGAGAAGAGGGGATCTCTCATCTACCCTTGGTAGAATACAAATATTACATGATCTTGGTAAAATAACTTCTCACCACGAGCAGATTTATTCATTAAAAGTTGTCCGTGGTGCCAATCTTTTACCCTATGGAACCAAGACAAACTAAATCACAATACCCACTAACTCATTAACAATGTAAACACAAGAATATACATAACAAAGTAAATGCTAAAATATATCAATTTGATTCTAAAAAATACAACCACATATCAATTTAAGATGGATATATCAAAAATATCCAATAAACAAGTTTAGTGGCCTAATACTGGATATTGTGCATGAGGATACTGTAAAATGAAGCATCCAACTTTAAGATTAGAAAGGAGATATGAGTAAATTGCTCACACGTTTCGAGGATTTCAAAATGTTTAAAAAGAAGGATAGTTGATATATAATTAACTGCATTAACTTAACTGAGATTGCATGACAAATGGCGCCGACTCGGGAATGGAACATATTTTAAACTATGTATATCGATAAAAAATAAAAAAACCATATGTATGGTATATGTACTGTTATATTAGCATAGTTGGCCCATACTGGAACATTTATGAAGAAGTTGTGGAGACAAGATCATCATCCACAATTGGTGTAAATCTAAAAACAAAAGCTTGCACTTATTTAAATTTTATTTTCCCTTGCCAAATATGATTAATTCGGTCAATCATAACTGGCCATGTTTTTCCTAGAATGCCATTTGTTGTGGTCCGGAAAGAGTAGGTTCGAGGTGCTTTACAATAGGGACGATCCAATACGAGGTGGCAGGGTAGTCCCTTTTGCGACGGTGGGGCGGCAAGAGAGCTCAGCACAATGGCAAGTTGGTGTGATAAAGGCTGATGATCAGTCGACAGCCATTGCGCCAGTCTTAATTTATACGAACGACGACCCGACCTTTTTCAATGCTGGTGGCGTCGTGGTGTGTTGTTAGGTGTCGTATGACGTTAGGAAAAATAGTTTGACGAAATTCCTTCGAAATATCTAACATTTCGTCTTTTTCGGTGGGGTCTGAAAATAAGGTTGAAATGAACAGTACCAACGAAATTCAGTAATTGACCACCTTCATGTGTCCAAATTGTCTTGTTTATATATATATGCAATCATGATGTTATAGATTAAAGACAATTTTTTGTGAAATCATGTCAAACTTTTTTTTAAAAAAAAATCAAATTTTGTTTGTCAAATTCTGAAATTTTTGAAAATTCATGTTTATTGGTGATCTCTGAAATTATTTTTGTTCCTGAATTAATTTTTTTTTCATGTGAGACGTCAGCTTGCAGGGTTCCACACGCGAATGAAGTTCTTTCAGACAAAACATCTAGGGGATAGACTAACTACAAAACAAGAGCACCTAGTAGCCATGGGCTGGTGATGGCCGATTTTCTTATTTTTAGTAATTTATAGATATATAGATTTTTAAAAATGTAAATCGGTGCGAGAGTAAGGACGCTGTTAGGGACAGCGTCAGTTCCGGACATTACGCTGATCTAAACAACATCCGTGTGGCACTTCTCGTGTCCAGCGACAACGCAGCATTCCGCGCAGTCGCGGCGATGGCCGCTGCCTGTCGAGGTTTGTCTCGTGCCGTGTCGAGTCTCATGGGTTTCCTTGCGCCGCGCCCACCGGCTGCTCTGCCGGTTCGATGCCCTCTTCGCCCGACGTGCTCGTAGAGATTGAGGCCTCGAGCAGTCCCGTCGTTGGCAGAGCCTGACCGTACCGCGGCGAGTGGAGGAGGAGATGGGGCGTGTCGCGTGGAACGGCAGAGGCAGGAGTCAGGAGTGCCTCCGAGGCTCCGAGCTGCTGCCTCCCTCTGTCACTGGAGCTTCGACTACGGCAGTCCACAACGGGGAGGGAGGGTCGGCACCGATCGAAGCAGGGCTGAAACGATTTCGAAAGACCTGATGTCCAAAACGCTGTTGGAGACTAGAATATGAGTATACGTAACGTTTCATCAATCAAGTCCTGAGAACTCGCGCACCATTCTACCAACAAATTGGCACAGGAGACTGCAGAAACTATTAGTCTCCACGTTATTCAAGATTTAACACACAGTACACTATTATCAACCAATTACAAATCGAGGCATATATGTATGTGGTCAGATTGCGAGACCAGGCCTGTGAACTCCTTGTTGCAAGCGGCACCGCCGCACCAGCACACGGAGATCAACAATGGCAGACTGACGGGGTGCTTTACAGTAGCAGAGTGCGGAGTAGACGACGTGGTCAAAAGGGCGGAGTAGACGATGTCGTCGTCTGTCGACGCTGCTGCGGCAGTGGCGCTGCAGCTGCAGGAGTTCGGGTGAGAGGATCTGCGGCGGGAGGCGCGCAAGCTGGAGGGCGACCTTGACTTCAAGCTCTCCCGACCCACACCACTGACTTCACCAGCGGCATCTTGTCCATGGCGAAGAGGGCGATGACCTCATCAGTGCTCGCAGGGACAACGACGCGGGCCTTGTCGGCGAGCCTGGCGATGTACCTTTGGGCTTGTGCGTGCGAGTCACTTGACGAGGTGTATATCTGGTGCTACAGCCGGGTTATGTATCGTAAAATTTGCATGAAAAATTCATATTTTTGTTTGAATTTGTCATGCAAATTTTTTGATGCAACAACTTCTTTGTACAAGATGCAATGAAAAGAGAAATCAACCATTGAAAAGTAGTGTGCTGCGGGTTACAATACACAATTATTCAGGCTGGATTTCTCTGGTTTTTTTCTCACTTGCATCTTGCACGAGAATATGTTGCGTCTCACATTTTTTATAATGGTAGATGACATCGTGAATGGTTTTTAAAAAAGATGACATCGTGAATTATCGTTCACATTTTTGTTTTAATTTTTGAAGTTATTTTTAATTTGCATATTCGCTTTGGGAGCACGAGAGAGCTCCTGAATTCACTCGGTGTACGAGCTGCCGCTATGATGCTGGGCTAGGTCACAGGAATGCGGCATATTATTCGGTTGAATAAGGGTCAAACATGTCTTTTCCCATATGATGATTTAACACCGTTTAAATGTGAAATGGATGGTAGTGGCTACTAACACATAGAAGTTAGATTCAATGGCAAAATTGAGAAAATAGCTATTATAAAACTACAATTTTTTACTCGATGATAAAGAATTTTCCCTATTATTTTTCGAGAAGTATCAATCACCTAGATCTAGTCTTGAATCCCACTTTTGGTAGTACTCTTCGTTCATCCATCGTATTACTGCTCTACGCTCTAAGCTTTCAAAAAATATTTCCATGTTTCTTACCCATCTTGCCAAATTAGATAACTCACATTTTATTATTTATTAGTCCAATTGGTTTTAAATATATAGCACAATTGACTTTTTGGTACTTTGATTATTCCTCTTATCAATAAATATTTATCAATTAGCTAAATATATAAGTTAATTTTAAAGTGTTGATAGATCCAATGACATTCATTTCACGTTAGGTAATTAATTGTTTAAATATATATTATTGATCAAAGTTAAAAAAAAGTAATAGTGTCATATATTAAAAAACAGGTGGATTACTTTGCATGTTCCTATTTAAGTTGCCAAGCTATGAACTTCTATCAAATTTATCAACCTTGAGGTACATAAATGCAAAGCTACCACTCCCCTATTTCAACATAAAATCTCGCAAGAATTTTTTTATTTTATAATGTGGTAATCTCTTTTTTTTTGAAAAAGAGTATAAAGTGGGAATCTTGCAAAAATGAAAGCTGGGGAACCTGGATTAGCAAATTGTATCTTCTAACTAAACAAGGTAATATTTGCTCAAAAAAAATAAACAAGTTAATAGGGGACGAGGTGCGAGCGATTACTATGTTCATGCCTTACGGGAAGGGAAATAAGACCCCGTTCGTTTCCTTCCCTCTAAATTTTAGACCTATCACATCAAAGAGAATTTTTATATTTAAACTTTTTTTATTAGTTTAATGAAAAAACCTATTTGACAGATAGGTGCTAATTTACGAGACGAATTTAATGAGCCTAATTAATCTATGTTTTGCTACAGTAATGATACAGTAACCATCTTCTAATCGCCTTATAATTACTCTTATTAGATTCGTCTCGCGAATTAGATGGGAGGTCTTGAAATTAGTTTTGTAATTTAACTTTGTTTAATACATATAAATGATAAGATTATTTTTTATGTGACCCTCTAAAATTTAGAATTTAGAGGGGGAGGAAACGAAAACGTTAGAAAAAAAAAAAAGAGAGAACCTCCCAAAAACCTCACCGTCACATCGTGTTCCCCCAACCAGCAACCCCCATTCATCCGGCGGCGGCGGCGGCGGCGGCGGCGGCGAAGATGATCATCCCGGTGCGCTGCTTCACCTGCGGCAAGGTTCCCCGCTTCCCTCCCCTGTCCCGCTTCCCTTTCCCCTTCTCGCCTAGGTGCGAAGGGCTCAGGGGTTCGCTCTTCCGTGCGCCTAGGGTTCGGTAATGCCTTCTGCTCACCCAATGTAATCCTTCTTGTTTTGATTTGTGGTGTCGCAGGTGATCGGGAACAAGTGGGATCTCTACCTCGACTTACTCCAGGCGGACTACACCGAGGGGTAGGGTGAATTTTCCTCGCCAATGACCATCCAAAGAATCGTTTTCCTGTCCGTGCATTCTTATTTGTGTCATGACATAGTTTGGGTGTTTACGAGTTGGAAGACAAACGTAACTGTCAGTTATGTTATACCGACCCACTGTGGAGTGGTTTTACCAATTCACTTCTCGTGTGAATGCATTTGGTTAGTTGGGGCATTGCTCAGGTTGTTAAAGCACAAACGCAGTACACGAGATTGGGTGCAACGGTGCCACAGTTCCGGTGATTAGTCTTGGAATCTTGTTCCTTAGTGCTGATTTTGACATGTTGACTGTATCTAGCGGGAGTATGAGAGTGAGTTACTGCATAATAATTAGAGTAAAGCTGGATTATAGAGTTCGATTGATTGAGGTTTCTGATGCTTGCATATGGTAGTAACATGTCAAAAACAGAATGCTTCTGTGGCTTCTGGATTTAACTATATTTGATCAGCGTGGCAATGTCTTTGTCACTTTAGCCCGTATGTTAAGGACATGTTCTCCTGCTATGAGGTAGTTTGTTAAAAACAAAGGATTAAATTGTTATCATTTACCACCGTGGGAGTTTGTTGTATGTACACAAAGACTACACCAACCTAGGAGGGAAGAGGTGCCTTTCTAATCAGATCAGAAGAAATAGGCACCCAAATTTTGTTGAAAAAGACTCAAACCTGATGGCCTAGGTAACCGAGCTAAGCTAAGCATACTGAATGTGATTTTTTTTTTCTTTGGATTGTTTCAGTACAATCTGTAGACAGAATCACCGTAACTTATACGACAAATCCCTTGCTGTGCTTGCTGTTTCTTTCCTGATTTCTATAGGTTAGTAACTAGTCACTTAAGAAAAATTAGTTTGTCCGCTTTGCGCCCTGCTAACTGCATGAGCTTTTGTCTTTTTCCCTGTTTGAAAATCAAGATTTATTGTGACATCCTGTCGTCATTTGTTGTACTTTATTGGATGCCGATGGAATGTCATGTTTCATATATCTGTAGGATTCTGAATGCTGTGCTGACAGAGTCAGCCACTGACAAGAAAAATAGCGTAACATGAATAAACTGGAAAGTTAAATGATCACTGCTTGCTTGGATTGACAATCAGAGGCCTATTAAAAAACATATGCAACTTCCAATGGAAGTTAAGCAGATTGTTAGTTTTACAGAAGATTGATACTTTTTTGTTAATGTTTGAACAAAACATTTCGTACATGTGTATGTAATACTCCCTCCGGTTTTCTGTTTTTGACATTAGGAAACATAAGCTAGTGTAAAAATGAACTACCTTCCTTGTCCTAACATCAAGAAAATAAAACCACAGGGAGTAGCTATAGAAGTTGATCCAAGTTGGTATTTGGTTTCAAGTTTATGTTTTACTTGTTAAGGAAGAGCGCGACTGAGACTTACTGATGTTAGTGGGAGTATCTGTTGGTTGGGAAATTTATCAAAAGTTCTTGCTTAGGCTTACTGATATTAGGGAGAGTATTTTCTGTACGGGCAATTTATTAAAATTCACCTATTTGTGGACCATGAGAACTTTACTTTGACTAGCATTTCCTAGTTGCCACCAGTTTGGGTTTGATTGGTTAACACCCTGAAAACGCACCTGACTCAGGCAGCACCCTCAAGCGTCCAATTTTGGATGCCTGGGGCTGTCGCTGCTGCCTGAGCCTGGCACCCACGCCAGGGCTCCATCTAAAAGCCTAGTGATTTGTTCCATCAGGGTACATGTGACCGGGTTTCCTGATTTTTGAGATCTTGATGTTGTTGTTAGGAATCAGAATCCTTGATTCTTTTGACATGGCCAAAGCCTGGGTTGAAGCCCCTTAACATATTCTTGGGCTTGAAAGCAAGCTAAAGCAATTGTTTCATGTAAACAATTAGTTAACTTGAACAAAATATCCTATTCTCTTCAAAGAATGAGAATTTTGCATTTGTTATCACTTGGAGGCATTCTAGTTTGCTCTGCATGATACCAACAAGATCAAGGAGGTTAGATGCAGCTGTCTCTAAGAATCACAAGCCTGTGGCAGCATGTCAATGAATTTGGGAATTTGCACATTAGGAAAATCGGTATATGTGACTATGGAATGCAGCCTCTTAAGTGGCATGTTCTAGATTTATTAGGAGTTTTATATTGGTAAAGGTGACTATGGAAGTAAGTCTAAGTGTCATGTTTTATACTTACCAATATTTTGAATGTCTTATATAGTAGCTAAGCCTACACTGAGATAAAACTTGAGGGAACCTGCAATTGCTTGAGATTGGCTCATTTCCGAAGTCATTCCAGAATGTGGGCTTATAATTGGTGCTTTTTTTTGTTCAGCATAGCCTTGAGCCAGCATATTCTGAACATTTCACCAGTACATTTACCAGGAAGCTTTTATGTAGGGACTGTAATTTCTGATCACAATCAAACCCTTTTTTGGCATGTGGCTAAGTATTGTGCCATTTAACGAGATGCTTCTCATACTTTCTGTATGCACTGCAGAATAGGCAGTTACTACCACAATTCACATTCACATTGCACTTCCTTTTTTGTACTTGAACACACATGCACCACAATGACTGCTTTGGTTTGCAATGTGTTTGCGTAATGAGTATGCAAGCTGTTATAAATTGAACCAGCTGGTGTAAACTATTGTATGGTGTGGTAATTCAATTCTATGTGATCTTCCAGAGTATAATTTTAGGATAGGAACTAGGAAGGGAAGGGGATGGGTGGAGTTATCAGAAGTTTATTGGACATTTTTAAACTTCCGAAATCATAAATATAAAAAATTCTTCTAGTGCAGGTACTACTAATAAATACCATTTAAACACTGTTTTATATGATCTCTGTTTTCAGGGATGCTCTGGATTCTTTGGAGTTGGTCCGTTATTGCTGTAGGAGGATGCTGATGACCCATGTCGACCTCATCGAGAAGCTCCTTAACTACAACAGTAAGTTGAACTTTTTCAATTCTGCGCTGCCTTTGTTTTCTTTTTTCACAAGCCTTGTTTCTGTTTCCCCTGGCATGTTGCTAACACGCTCATTCATTGACAGCACTGGAGAAGACTGAGAACACCAATTAAACGAACCTGACATGTTCGATCTTGTAGCAGTTAATACCCACAGTAGAGTGCTATGCCGTGTTCCTCAATTGTGTGGGCAAACTTAGTGTACCCTGTTAAAAGCTGTGTCCTCTTATGAATGTATTTGGAGGGACTTAATGGCTCCCAGTTTAACCAAAGACCTCCCTATTGTACTTGAACTATGTAGCCATATATGGGCAGCTCGACACTGGAAGGCTATTTGGTTAATTGATATGCATCTGCGTTTTAATTTTAATGTTAAATTTCCACTTGGATATATGCTTTGTTTTTTCTTCGGAGGAATGCGCTTATGTTCTGAAATTCGTTGTTTCCAGATGGATATGCCTCGTGCCTGTTTTATGTTCATGCTGACCAATAGTAGTTTTGACTTTTCAGTTGTTTATACATCCTGCAGTGGTCCACTTCACTTGTGACTTGCATCTTTCACTTGTCCTTGAACCGTTCGAAGAGGCACATGTGACCTGCGTGATCAGATTATTATTTGCAAGTGTCGCGATTATTCTTTTTCTTGTCCATGGGTAGGATAGTCATGGCTTAATGTCGGTTTCCTCATGTTGGCATGCAAACCTTTCAAGATCCCTTTCCTTGTCTCTAGGTTTTTGGTCCACGTGAATCCCCATGTGATGTATCATGTCCCAACTGGTTCTTATGATATGATTCAGCTTTTGTTTTCATGGTTCTTTTCAATGAAAAATCGTTGCACCGACCTGCTCGTATCATTACATGTCCTGCAGTTGACCTCTACCCGTGAAACTGACACTTAGTTTTCTTAGATGTATATAATGGTTGGACATGCATCATCATGCGCTGATGCGCACAGCCTGTGGATTGATTCTATAATGTGCCGACACCTCAAAAAGATTACAGCTACGTTCTGAAATTAACATCTGGGAACAAGTTTGTGAGGAAAGAAAAATGTCATCAGATGTTGGCAAACATATTCAAATAATTAGGTAGCACTCATTGTTCAAACCAGATACAAAAGTCAATTTTCACCTTCATCCTTTTTTTTTTTGATAATTCACCTTCATCCTTAACAGTGAGCTGATTTCAGCCAATGGACATGATTGATTTGGGTGTGGGCAAAATACCCGCAGTTTACATACTTCCTACTTTATTCATTTCTCATCCCTTTGGACAAGAGCACCTGGGTATGACAAGGACTCTTCAGAGAAGAGAAAAGACCTCAATATGAGCTAAGGTATAGTAAAAGAACAGACCTGGAGGAGGGCATTGGATGTGCCAGCTCTCATCCAAGGAGCAAAAATGCAACTTCAATAATTAAAAGAAGAGAGAAAAAATGTCTATACACTAGAGGTTAACTCTTCCATGGATCTATCAATCAAAGCTTGATGATCTGCTCCATCTTCCCCGTAGATACTCTTCAAGGGACGTGTTCGCTGTGATGAAGTCGTTGCTACTGACGGAGGCAGCATCATCGTCGACATCAAATGCGAGATTGATGTAGGACTGGATGTTGGTGTTACTCCCTGGTGCCGGTGGTGTCATCACACATTCATCGCCATCAACCTCACATGCCAGCCCAGCTTCTGATCTAGCCCACTTGAGAACATCAAGGTCACCTTCGAGTAGCTTCAAAACCTGATGATCACACCCAGATATAAGAAAGAGCACAACACAAAATGAAAACAGCATGGGCACATAGACCATATGTGCATCAAGGTAAAAGAAACTTACAACATCAATGTGAGGACGGTTCTGCGGTGCTTGTCTGATGCAGAGGGAAGCAGCAAGGGTCATCCTCTCAACCTCATCAGTATGGTCTTCAGTAGGTAAGTTGGGATCTACAAGCTGCGTGAGCTTTCCTCCTTGTACGATGGAATTTGCCTGCATCAAACAAACAACATTGATTATCTGTTCAAATAAAAGGACAAGAACCATCTTTCACATAATTCAACAGAAAAATCAACACATAATGATAGAGTGAAATGCAACTTACCCACATCACGAGGCTCTCCTGCCCTTTTGGACAACCAGTGCAAAGTGGTTTCCTGCCCGAAACAAGTTCAAGAAGGACGACACCAAAAGCATACACATCAATTTTGTTGTTCACCTTGCCATGCATGAAATATTCAGGAGCTAGGTATCTGCCAAAGTATCACTATTAATAAGGCAAATGTTGCAACTCAGCAAGCGAAGATAAAACAGACGAATATTGAATTAGGTAACGAACCCAAAAGTTCCTGCAACATCGTTGCATGCCATCTGAGATGTCACATCAGCGGCCCAGACTGCAAGGCCAAAGTCTGATAACTGCATCAACCAGATATGAAAAAAGTTCAGTTCATTTCATCACCATAGTGCACAGGAACTGAGACATTTCTTGCTACGAGGCAGAGAAGTATTACCTTTGGTTCAAAGCTCTCTGAGATGAGGATGTTTGATGACTTAACATCCCTATGAATCACTGGACGACTGTTGTCATTACTGTGAAGATAATTTAGAGCACAAGCAACTCCCACAGCTACGTTGAACCTCTCGGCCCAACCAAATGCGTTTTGGCATCCTTCTTTGCCTGCATAATATTTAATTTTAGATCACTTTGACATGGCAACGGTACAGTTAGGAAACTAGCAGGTGTTGAGGATGTGAAACACACCATGCAGCATCTCTTCCAGGCTGCCTCTTTGTAAGTACTCATATACTAACAGAAGATCATCATTCTTGAAGCAGAAACCAATGAGGGATATGATGTTCTTGTGGCTGAGTGAGCTGACAATCTCAATTTCTGAGATGAACTCCTTCAGTACCTCATCAGAATACTTCAGGATCTTAACTGCCAGCTCCCTGCCATCTGCCAAACATCCTCTGTAAACTTGGCTAGTGCCACCTCGTCCAACTATACACTCTGCACAAAACAACCAACCTGACTGGTCAGCATCACATGCCTACAAAAGTTGGTGGAAACAAAGATACTAGTACAAAAAGGCATGATCAAAGAGACAAATCAATTAAGCATACCAGGTGAGAAATCAGAAGTGATCTTTGCAAGTTCACTGTAACTGAAGGAAGAATAAATTGATGAGAATTTTTCTTTCAGTAAGGTCAGCTCTTCTGGTGTTTCCTTCTCCAGTTCTTCGATCACTACAGAAGACCTTCCTGAATTGTTCCTCAAAGGGACAGCCACCCGGTCACGGAGAATATGACTGGTACTCGCAGTGGAATGTAGCGTTCTGGTTCTGTACTCAGAATGGACTGGTGAAACTGCTGAATACCGGCTGGGGAGCCGCATAGCCCACTGCACCACAGACATCTTCGACTTGTCAGGCGGGGAAGCCTTCTGGTCTGGCAAGAACTTCTTCCTCAGGAGGGGCCAGCCTGTTGCTGCTTCTCGCGATTCACGTCGGCAAGCCTTCACTGGTACCAATGCTAATGAAACTCCTCGGAGTCTCTGGCACTGCATTCCAATTGCAGAGTTGAGCATACTGAACTAAATAGAATCTCGAAACCACAAAATGATCATAAATTCAAACGAAATTGTAAAATCGACATACTTGTGCTGGTGCCTTGGTAAAGTTCGTGGTGCATCGCATGGCCCGCGTCTCTGTGGTAAACGACCTTGCCATTGTTCACTGCAAGGACCGAGCAGCCCGTCGGAACTCTCTTTGCAGAGTACTTGGCAACTGAAGTCGAGGAAGATCTGACGTTTAGAGTAACAACAAAACTGCTGTCAGGATACAGAAGCACTGGGTTAAGTTGGAAAAATGTAGTGTGAAGCGTGATGAAGTACCCAAAAGACCGGGAATTCTTCGCGACACCGAGGATCAGATGCGTGGCGCCACAAGAAGCCGCTTCCTTGACCAGAGCTTTCCGAACAGAGGATCCTCCACATACCTTGAGCTCCAAATTAATCTGATAGGTATAAACGGAAATAAACACCGATGAGAAACATGAGGTAAATTTTTTTCTCCCAAAGTAAGATGAAGGACTCTACACTACAGTTCAACCATACGAAAGATCACTAGTTCAGTCACGGCACTAAGAAAATATCAAGAGTGCACAAAACTTCAAGGCGCTAGAAAAGAACAGCCAAATTCAGGACCATCAGTAAAGTATCGGTCGCGCAAGTGGCACGGCAAAATGTGGAGACTTTGAACGGCTGGACCACGATTTGACGGACCATATTTCAAAGGCGCATCCTTAGAAAATTTCATGGCTTTGAAAGACCGCCACCGAATAAACACAAGACGGATCGCGGAAAGTGTAGAGACATTTGAGGCAGGTAAGCTTTGGGACGGGCGGACGGAGACGGACCTGCTTGAGGTTGCAGAATCCGTCGTACACGGCGAGCACCGACGCGAGCGAATCCGCGGCCCTGCTCCGCTCATCCACTCCCATCAGCAGTCCTAAACGAGGAGAAAAGAGAGAGTAAAGGGGATTAATTTCGCAACGCATTCGAATGAGGGAACCGAAATAAAATTCCAACTTTGCATGTCGCAGTAACGGAGAGAGGGAAAAAAAAATCGCACAAAACAATCTCAAGCAAAATCGTTACTTGGCGGATCGTGAAGGAAAGAAAAAGACAAGTTTTGTAAGTAGAGATTAGCAGAGAGGGCGGGTACGCACCGTCGGCGGCGGCGGCGACGTGGAGTGCGGCGACGTGGAGCGCGACGACGCGGTCCCCGGCATTGGCGACCTTGACGAGCGCCCAGGTGAGGAGCTCCCGGCTGGCGGCGTCCCGCCTGATCCCCACCACCACCGTCCTCCCGCTTCCGCTCCCCGCCTGAGCCGCCGCCGGCGCAGGCGACGTCGGCGCCTCGCACGGCGGCAGCAGCCTCTGGCGCCGCGCGCCGTCGGGGACGAGCAGCCTCATGGCCGCGGCAGATCGAATCGGTCGGTGGATGGATGGATGCGCCTCCTTCCTTGGCCCCGGCTCCTCCTTGTCCTTGGCCCCCGCGCGCTCGCTTCCTCGCGTACTTCGCTCTGCTCGCGTCACAGAGACAGAGAAAGAGAGAGAGAGGGGGGGTAGAGAGAGAAGGGATCCGCCGGGTGGCTGCGTTTTATGCGGCCCTCTGTTCCGTTCAGTTTCGTTACTTGATCAACAACGTCTCCTTCAGGGCGGCTTGCCGTCTTGCTTCCGCTTGCCACATCACGGCTAATATCTTTCTAACCATGAGAGTGATGAGGAAGTGTGGTGGGGTCACATGCAAAGATGCCTGAACGAACCCATGATCTCACATTCCTCGACGCCCAAGGTGAACGAACATGGCCCTCAACACTCATCCACGTCCCCTGAACAATCTTTTAGCAGATCCTTCGTTCTTGGAGATCAGTAGGTTAAATGGTTCAGCTAAATTGGTGCTGCTTAGTGTAGGAGCATAATAAACCGGTACAAAAAAATTGTCCGGCCAAAAACGTTGCAAAACGCCAAATACTACTCCACCCTTTATGACGACTTCGGTTAAAATTGGTTTTTTACCCAGATTTTTCGACGTCACGTCACATGACTTCTGTGCCGGTGGGCCCAATCGCTGTGGTGCCACACATGGCTTGATGCCTCTGACCTCGTTGCTGCCGTCGGTTTCATGTGCAGCAATAGCACGAAGGTCAACTCCGGCCGTCTCTGTACGCACGGCCAGAGGCAGGCAGAGCCGGTCTCGCTCTCTCGCCGCCCCGATTAACACAGCTGTTTAATTAAATGCGGTGCTTAACCAGGCGATTCTGCTGCCATCGCGAGCGTATGCACGTCCACGTGGCGCGTATAATCAAAGAGCCCGTATCCGACGTGTCACGTCGATGACGCACAGTCATCTCAACCAGTTCAAGTTCTCAACCACCGGCCGGCCAGCCGACGTGGCGGCTCCGCCGTGGACCGACGCGCGCAGATCCGGCGACGGGGCCCGCCCCTGGTGTGGTGTGGGTGCTCTTTTCACCACAAAACAACTGAAGATCGTATCCCTCTCAGAAAGATTACGACACGTGAAACTCGACGCGGCCGATCGTACGTACGTACCAACAAACCGATAGCGTTTAGTAGTACGTGGATTTACCCATCTGTTCGTTAGCCATCGCTGTATGTACACTTTTATTTGGTCGATCACGAGCGCAATTTCATGACGATCGATCATGAGGGTGACGAACGAAGCTTGATTAGGTAGGTAGCTTAAGTCCATCAGCAGATAGCTAGCCAGAAGGAACCGTAACTAACCACAGCAACATACATGCATGATCATCAAAAACTTTAGCGGTTGAAAGAGCAGCTTCAGTGCCGGCGTCACACACACTGTTTAAGTTTAACTGCTCTTGTCTTCGGTTCGGTTTGGTTTCTCCGTTAACACGTCTCCTTTGATGTTCACGATGTAACCATATTCAAAATAAACGGAGTGTCTTAATCGAAAGCAGGCCGGTACACGTACTCATTTCCTTAGCCATATCTTATTTCGGTACCGTAATCGAGTCGTTTTAGTGGTCTAGTACTCTAGCTTTTTATTTCCTTTCGGGTGATGAAATATAAGAGGTTCGTACATTCTAGCTGCTTTGCAGAAAGGGAAAAGTAGATACATCCATCGATCCATCGATCACGTTGATCCGATCGACGACGACGACCTTTTGGTAATCTGCAGCAGTAGTGCGCAGGTAGCTAGGTCCTTGTTTTCTCCGATCGATCCTTTTTCGGTGTAGGAAGGTGGCATGTAGCCATCATTATACCGAATTCACATTTGTGCACGCCTAAATGTGTACAGTCAGTATACAGCAGCAGTGCAGACACGAGGTTTATGTGCCTGTATATATTTCTGATTGCGTTGTTTTTTTTTTTTGATAGGTCTGATTGCGTTGGTTGGTAGTACATAGTATCGGCAACCGGCATGCATCCATGTTCGAATACGGATCGCATGTGTGTCGGTAGGAGTGTGTTGGTCTTAAAGTTGGTGTACACAGTATACCTGCAGTATCTGTATAGCTCATTTCGATTGATTTTACAAAGAAACAGAGAGAGCACCACGCACCTAGCTATAGCCGCGGATTTCATTGTTTAGATGAATAATAATGCTCGGATGGACTTGTCGCATGAACATTCCTTATGAGATCTTTAAGGGCGCGTTCGGTTCCTCCTCTAAAAACCCTCTAAACTTTATACCCCTCTAAAGTAAAAAGAATCTTACTATTTAGGAGTACTAAATAAAATTTAATTACAAAACCTTTCTGCAGATGAGCTCTATTTTTCGAGACGAATCTAATGAACCTAATTAATCAATGTTTTGACACAGCGATGCTACAGTAACCGTCGTCTAATCGCCGCTTAATTACCCTCATTACGTTCGTCTCGTGAAATAGACGGGAGTCCTGAACTTAGTTTTG
Source organism: Eragrostis nindensis (assembly GCA_012490785.1). Classification (NCBI taxonomy): domain Eukaryota; kingdom Viridiplantae; phylum Streptophyta; class Magnoliopsida; order Poales; family Poaceae; genus Eragrostis; species Eragrostis nindensis. The sequence goes on from JAAXCT010000023.1 coordinate 129,442, forward strand.
TAATTTGACTTTGTTTAGTACATATAAATCGTGCCGACATCTTTGATGTGACCTCTCTAAAAACTTTAGAGGGTATCCGAACGCAGCCTAAAAAGTGAAAGCTACGAGTGGTCTTCTTGAACGGTGTGGTGGACACCGCTCCTTTCGGAAGCCGGCACGAAACAGAGTAGTCGCTTCGCTTGTGATCATTTGTATCGGAGGAGGATTGCATGGATCGTTGCTTTTGTAAAGGGAAATCCCTATACCTATCTACTATATGTAACCTACTTTTGCATTGGTTGAGTGGCTACGGAAGCATCGATTCCTTGTTTGGGCCCATAGTACTGTACCAGCACAAGCTTCGTACACGGATACTATTATTGGCGCCGATGCGTGCGTGGTGATAAACTCTGCGTGAGGAATCGTGGCACGCACCGACGATCAGGTTAGATGCTGCATGATGTGTTGTCCAACATGTTAGATTCATGATTTTTTTCCCCCCGAAAGAGCTAGCTAGATTAAGGATTGTTTACCTGAGTAATTTCAGGGACGAAAACGGGTTTCATTTTCTTTAGCGTTAAACTACGATGGTAATACAAGTACAGCAGCAGTAGTACTGCTCATCAGAGTAGAGTACTAGTACAGGAGGAGTTGAAAACTACTCCTCCCGTCCCAGTTTACTTGCCATTCTAGCCTCATCTAGTTTTCGTAAAATAATTGTCATTCTTATTTCTCGATGCACCTTTCTCTCTTCCTAATACACCTCTATCTCTATCTCTCTCATTCTCGTTTTTTGGGCACCTACCTTTACTAACTTTTCTTAATCTCCGTACCGAAAGCTAAAACGACAATTATTTTGGGACGGAGGGGAGTAGTAATCTGTGCAGTATAGTAGTAAGTAGTAGCTCGAGTTACTGGAGAAAACTGCAGGGGGCGGCGCGGCATGGAGCGAGCCTGCAACTGTGTGGCCGGTATTTTAGTTGGTACATACGCGCGCTCGGCATGGAGAGAGAGACAGACAGAGCGCTTGCTTCTCGCTTGCTCTACAGAGGCGGCGAAAACAGAGGAGCTCTTCTTCCGCCGCCGATCTCGTCGATTCCCCTCCGTTCCGGTGTCTGGTGAGGCGCTGGAGATGGGGGGGAGGCGCGGAATCGACGTGCGGTGTACATATCCTCCCTTTCCCTCTTCCAATAAAGTAGATTAGGGTTAGGGTTAGGTCGTTTTTGCTCCATTGGCCTGGCCGGAGCTGGTGGGGGTGGTGCTTGAGCGCCTCCCTGCTTGTTTCGCCGCTGGTTTGTGGAGATTTTGTGGCCGTCGCCGTCTGTGCTGTTGCTGCTGCTGGAGCTGGCGTTTGCGCGACGTAGGCGTCGGCGCTCGCGGTGGGCGTTGGCGCGTGGTGCGGCGCAGGTTCCGGCGGGCAAGGCTCTGAGGCGCTAGCGGAGCGGCGGATGGCGAGGCGCCTTGCGTCGGCCTGGCGAGGCGTCGCGACTGCGGCGGCCTTTTGTGCCGGCGGTGCCCTGTTGGTGGAGGCTTCGAACCGGTTGCGGTGGTGTGACGGCGATGAGGCTGCTACCGGTGGGTTCTGCGTCGCGGCTAGATCTTCCAGCGCTGGCATTTTGTCGGCGGCTGGCTCCTGTGTCCTACGGTGTCGGTGTTGCGGAGGCGCCGGCGCTTCAGTTGGGAATAATTTCTCCCAAGCCTCCTCCGTCTTGTCGGCCTTTGCTCTCCGGCGCCGGCATGAAGCTTGTGGAGAAGTGGTCCTTCTGGGGACCTGTTCAGGGGAGCTTGTCGGCAATTCTTTGGCTGTCTGTGCGAAGGAGTTGCTGCCTTTGTTTCTGTTGATACCTCTCATCGCGTGGAGACATAAAGGGAGTGCGACGTCCCTCGTCGCGCATCGGGACCTGATGTTCCTGATGATTTCTCGATGGACGCGTTTTGTGTGCTGGGTATAGATGTAGGGGCGTTCGTGTGCGTTGGAGTGCGTCGGCGTGAGTCGGCGTGGTTTACGTGTACGAACAGATACTACATTTATATTCAGATTTGAGAGGTTAAAAAAAAAAAAAAAGACAGAGCGCTTGCTGCTCGTTCGACTGTCCACAGGAGCCGCGACAGAGAGCGAGAGGGGTGGCTCGTGCGGGCCCCGCGATCACGACCGAGCGAGCGAGCGCTCGGTCGCCTTCATTCTTCCACGTGAGCGATCGGCCGTGCTCTTCCGGGACCGGGAGGCAGTCACCCAGCATGTGCGGTGCGCGGCGCGAACATGGCCGCCCTGACGTATGGAACGAATTTGGACGGCTCCCGCCGCTGCACGCACACAGGCCCGACAAACTCGGCATGTGCCTTTCTCATCTGTTCCCCGTGACCCTGTGCGCCCGCCGCCCACATCGTTCGTGCAACATATTATTACTCAGACTCAGATACTACTGCCCTACTCCTATACCGCAGAGTTCTTCCGGTTTGTTGCATGATCGGTCGCCAGTCTGAAATTGTTACTAATGGAACTGACCATCATCCGGCATCGGTTGCGGGCGGACAACAAACAATCTGATCGAACCCATCACCATTCACCGGCACGAACCAACGAACCGACGACCGATTCAGGATTGTTTCCGTTGCAGATCGACCAAGGTTAGTATACTCTATAGCCACACGCGGGCAGGCAGGCAGGTACCGGCTAGCTAGGCTGGTCCTGTGTGTACAACATTCTGTTAACTAGCGTGCATTTGCAACGAATATATAATCGAACCAACCTGTCGTTGGCTCCCGTTGGTTGATGAACCGCCGCCGTTTATATCTGTTGCTAGCAGATACCATCCGTACTTTTGGGTACCAGCATAGCATTGTGCCGTCACCATTATCGATCGCTTCATCTATCATCAATCATTCCAGGCACCCGCGCGGTGCTTCGAGCTGGCCACCCAGTACGTACGTGAACCTTGTTGATCGGTCGGTTGCTGATCGAAACTCTTGTTAATGTCGCCGATCGACGATCCGTTCCCGTACGTAATGATTTTCGTTAATGCATCAGACAGTCGTTGCTGGTATGTGTATGTGTTGACTTCGCTTCGCGGTAGGTGTATGTTTCAAGCGCACGTGTGCATGTATGTATGATTCATGAACCCGCAACAAGGTTTTGTTTAGTCCATTATTATGTCTTCAGCTCGATCGATCGTTAGCAAGCAGACAGCAGCAACCGCTTACAGCTCACCTCAACGGTTCTGGGATTGCAGTGGGAATCTTCTCCTAGCTAGTACTAGTACCAAAATACTTGGGCCTTTCGGTTCGTACAACACAAGAGGAAATGCCATTCGTGCATACATCTCATCTGCATCTTGAACCACTGACAACGTATATTCGTAATCAGTAATCTACACACCGCTACGCTATCGATCTGTGTACATATATGCCTTGTAGGCTTGCACCATCTTCCATCATCGGCTGGCTAGGTTCCTCGTACGTTTTCCGTTTTCTAGTGCCTTGCTGCCGGGGCAGCAGCGTGCAGCGATGGCCACGTCCAGCCAGGCGAACGACCGGAGGAGCCTGAGGCACAGGACATGCGTTCGTCGCGTGGCGCGTGCAACAGGGGAAGCCTTAACTATTATGCGCAGGCCAGGTGCAGGATTAGCGGCCGGAGATGCGTGTATGTAACCACTAATACTTAGACAGCCGGGTTGTTAATCCTGTCGGCCGAGCCCATACGACACGCAAGTAGTAGTACAAGTGAGAGGAGCATTATTGTTTATTTACGTGTAACTTCATGTGGAGGCTACAAAATGGAGCCGACGCTTGCTTGTAGTTGTAGCTGATGCAAGGATGTCGGTTTTTCGTCTTCTTGAAACAAAAGAAAAATATCGAAACGATTTGCCTGGCTGCAAAGATTCAGTTAAATAGGTCCTTTATTGTTTTTTATAAGATAAAAAAAAAGAAGACAGAACAAACTGCTGGTAGTAGCTTCAAACCTCCTACCCAGATGGCCGCCGAGAAACGCATGCGGGTGAGGCGATGGCAAAAATCGAGCGGCACAACTACAGAGCAGAGGTTACTCTCTCTGCCTGCTGCTCTCTTTTCGTTCAAATCAAAAAAAGAGCAAAGCAGAGATGGCCCCTGCCCTGCCAATTTGTTGCCTCCTTCCCCGCAAGCCGAAACCGAAACCGCTCCGAATCCAGGGACGTGCTGCCTGCTGGACTGCTGCTGCCTCCGCCGCCGCGTGGGCTGCGCGGCCCAATTCTCGCTTGCTGTTGCGGCCCAGTGTAAAAGGACCGGCAACAAATTGGCACGGTTCCGTGCCATTGCGGCGCGCGGCACACATCAACCGTGGAGAAATTTATTGACAGATCGATCAAGCTCGAGAGTTTTTTTTCTTTGCTAATAATCGCGCCAGATTTGTCGCCCAACCTGTTGCCGTTGACCCACAACGGATCATCGATCGATCATACGTACATACATTAAACAAAAACAAAACATAGCGTACGGAGGTGTGGTGGTGCATGTGTGGTAACGAACTCGTACAGCCCACCTCATATGGTTCTGGTATTTGGTTGGGGACCTCTCATCTTATACCGATATATAAATTTCGTGCAACCACTGACAACACGAACGTAGGTTCATCTTTAGCACGCACTGTCATGTCGCCGTTGATCAAAACGTACTCCTCTACTTGTTAAATCTCCGTGCCAGGGCAGCAGCTTACAGCATAAAACACGTCCAGCTGGGAGAACGAGACGGCTGAGGCACACAACATGCGTCATGCTGCTTACACTAGTAAAAAAGGGCCTTCAGTGGCGGGCTTTTTGGGTCATCAGTGGCGGTCAAAGCGTGCGCCACCGAGCATCCGCCACTAAAAGATCTTCCAAAGCGGTGACGCACAAACCGTCCGCCACTGATATAGAGAACAGTGGCGGACGATGACGCCATATCGTCCGCCACCGCGACCACGACATCAGTGGCGGAGACAATGACGTCATGCGTACCGCCACTGGTGTTGGAGCCTGCAGTGGCGTTCACTATGACGTCACACCGTCCGCCACAGGAACACGGAGTCCAGTGGCGGACGATGGCGTCATGGCGTCCGCCTCTGTTGCAGCACATCTGTGGCGGTTAGCGTGACGTCATGCTGCCCGCCACTAGTACTATGTACCAGATTCAAAAATCATGTCGAATTTCAAATACACCCAGGATTTAAAATCCAAATATCTTTCACAAACCAATATTCATCACAGATCATCAGCACATATCAAATATCCATCACATCACACATAACCAACATTGAAGATCAATAATAACAACAAAATACAAGTTACAAGTTCATCCATGCATATATATTACAAAAATATGTCAAGAATAGTGTACACAAACTATGGAGCAACATCATCGCTTTCATACGGCCAACTATAGTCTATCAAGTCCCTACGAGCGAGATCATCCTTCCAATTGTTCTCAATGAAGGTCTGGTGGTGGCTTGTAGATGATTTTCCGGTCCAAGTGCATAAGTCGATGTGCTGCGCCAAATCACTTGTAGGATCAAAATATGCTCCTTCAGGATGGATAAGATGATGCATAATGAAGCGACATATCCTAGATGTGAAGCTATAAAGCTCTGAGTCGCTATACCCACTAACGCCTTTTTCTTCGTGTCCTGCGCACATGACGAAAACAAACATCAAGATTTTGTCAATGAAACATAACAAACTATAGCAACTATGTGTGCGTGTGTGTGTGCAAATTGCGTGATTTAATGTACTTACGTGTTTCGTAGCGTGTTCGCGAGGCAAGTGTAGAAACTTGTTATGCACGCCCATGGACATCCATCCAAGCACGTAGTAGCCACAGTGCACGGAGCCATTAGGCTGTTTTCGACACTGGGTAACCATAAAAACGACGTTAGCGTTAGGCTCATTCTCCGACATAAGTACCTATAGAGTGATAGAAATGAGAGCCCATTCTATTGTAGTACCGGATAGTTCCACCGCCATCCCATATGCGTTTCCCACTTCGCCGGGTGCTCGCCGTTATAATGATGAATGTAATGCTGGTACCCGCTGTTGCAAAAGTAAACGATGGCGAGTCAGCTTTAGTGTCGATGTAACTATATATATTGACAAGAGTCCCTTAGATACGAGTTCTTACGCTCTATGCCTTTCATAAACATCATGTAGTCTCTGTGGTCATAGTCGAGGGAGTCGAACACCCAAACCCTTCCTTGCTTCGGCTATATCAGAAAACATATCCAGTGGTTCCTACACAAAGAATTATCTATGTTACTCTCATAGTTTAGCAATGAACAACGAAATAAACGACGACGTGATTGAGAAAACTTACTTAAAATTGTAAGGGGCCACGATGCAGTGTCTGTCTCGCCATTCGTACATGCATCTACCAATATAGACCGAACATGCTTCCCTCATATTTGTGGTCATTTGGTCGACCATATTACGCCGCTCTTTTGGAGACATGCCAGCGTATTGTGGCGCTTTTTCATCGATCTTCGGGGTGAGGTGTAATTCAGATATGAGATGCGGGTGGAGGAACCCAACATGCTTTGGTCATTGTGGCAACAAATCCTACACAAGAATTGCATTAGTAATGCTTAGTAATCATTTCCATAGAGAATGAAAAATATAGAAAGCACTTACAAGCACCAAAGAATTATCATCGTCGCGTCGATCCGATCGAGACGATACATGTGATGGATATCCTCAAAAAGCACCTTCATCTCGAAATCAGTGAAGTTGAAAAATCTTCCCAGGAACGCGACATGGGATATTCTCAATGCTTCGGGAACACGCCTCAATGTACCACTCGTGAAATCTATTCATTACCCAATCACAGTCATTGAGCTTATTCCTTGGAAGGAGTGGCATGCCGTGCACGTACTGCGGGAAATCATCTTGTTCATAATCCCAAGACCCTTCCGCGACACCTGGCTTCATCGTACGTTTTGGCGCCTCAACGGCCTGCACCGTAGCATTCTTCGTCGTCCTATTGGCCAAGGTGCGAAAGAAAGCTGCACATGCAGTATCAAGTGGTTTAGCCGGTTGGTCATCGTTATAAAGTCTTGTCTTCTTAGGGATAATTAAGCAAATAGGCTTACCTTGGACAATCCCCTTAGCATCATAGGGCTTCTCTTTTTGTTGCTTCTTTGCCTTTTTCCCCTCAGTCGCCTTATCATATTTTGGTGGTGGTGGTGGAGGTGAAGGATCGCGCGATCTCTTGCTACCCTCGGCCTTCTTGTCCTTTTCCGGTGATCGCGGAGGTGAAGGAGCACGCGTAGCCTTGGTACCCTCGGCCTCCTTGTCATTTTTCGGTGACGAAGGAGGTGTAGGATTGCGAGTGTCCTCTTGTTCATGGGCCAGAGAAGCTATAGGTGAACGAGGTGAAGCTTAAATATCCATCTCCGGCTCTTCCCTTTCCTCTCGAGCCGGAGACTCCGCAGCTGGAGCTGAAGCTGGAGACTCCGCAGCTCGACCTGCACCCGGAGCTGGATAGCCCGCTACAGGAGGAGGAGGCGGAGGCGGAGGCGGAAGCGGAGGCGGAGATGGAGACACGGTGTGTACAACAATGTCCTTCCTGTGCCATGCCACGAAATTGTTGATGGCATCTTCGAGAGTCTCAATCCCCTCTTCCTCATCTGGGTAGTCAACCTCCTCCTTGAGGAATTTATCGTCTATGACCCGGCTGACAAACACCCTGCCACACTCTTTTGGCAATTCCTTTGCGTTGATCTCGCGACCAACATAAGCAGTGCCTTCTGCAACCTTGAACTGCCGGCTCTTCCCTTTCCTCTCCATTGTCAGCAACAGAGAGCATGGTGTAGGCTCCTTGATATCATCCACTGGGTACCTCTGAGTATCGGCAGTCGTGGAGCCAGCGCTGCTTGGAGCCTAGTGTTCGCTTTGGCTACATGTTGCTGTCGGTGTCTCGATACTCAAAGTGAATTCAGGAACTTGTATTGGTGCCGCCAAGTGTGGGTTCTCCTTGATGAACCTGAACATGTTCCTCTAAAATTCCTCGAATGATTGATCCACGAAGGGACGCTCGTCCTCGGGCTCGATAACGCACCGTGAGATGGAAGAGAATCCTCGTGTGCGACCACGGTGTTCCTTGGTCCCGAGGGCAACGCTAAGCTGCTTATCTGCTTCCTTTCCCTTTAGCTTCTTTGCTTTGTGGGACGCAGCAAAGTCCCTGGCTCTCTGCACCACTTCACTAACCTGGGAGTTTTTTGGCACCAACTTCCCGTTAGCAAGTTTCTTCAGCCGTGCAAAGAGCCAGTTTCGAGTACGGACAGACATGTCTCCATACTCAACCACTTCTCCCGATTCGCGGGCTTCCCGTTCCCTTCTCCTCCATATTGGGATCTTGCCTCTGTAGCCTCCAGGCCCTAGGTTATGATGCAGCTGGTTCTTTTTATTCAGAGCAGTGAATATTTTGCTGATCGATTTGAACTCTTCAGAGGACCTGGAGTTGACGAAGGCTTTCCAGTCATCGGGTGGGATAAACCCAAATTCCTTCAATGGGTCTCGACCAGTTTTGATGAAGTCCTTGTCTAGGTTATACCTGAACGTGCGAAGGCACTTCGACATGGTCTTTAGAGTAGCAGCTTTTGCGGCTTCAAGAGAGTGGGCAGGGAACATGTACTTGGCCTCAATGAGACTCCACAAACGATCTTTCTCCGTGTCGGGTACCTTCTTCCAATTCGACCAAGTGATCTTCCCTTTCTCCCTAACTAAACACCCGCAATCAGTCCGCCAGTTTGCCAAGATTCCCTACGGCTCGATTGGCGACCCTTCTTCGCTGACCCTGTCCACTCTGTGGATGCCAGAACTTAGCTTGTTCCGCTTCCTTTTTCCTTTATTTTTCTCCTTCTGCATAGAGCTCGTTTCAGGAGCGGGTACTTGGTCTGCCGGCACTATGGCAGATGCGTCTTCCACGAACAACCGTTTTCGTTTACTTCGCCGTGGTCGTGGCTGTGAAGGAATCTACGAAATAGCACACCATGTGTCAGTTTAATGAAACATTTAACTCCTGATGTAATAGGTGTCGATGACCTGATACCTCATCATTCGGATTGTAATCGGGGTCTGGGGGTCCCTCAGCGCGCTGCCTTTTACCGCACGGCGGAAAAAGAGGGGATTCAGCCTCATAGGGATCAGCCTCTTCCTCATCGTTATCGCTGGGAAGTACCTCAGCAGTTGGGCTCCTGTCTGCTTGATTCCCTTCGTCCATTTTTTTAGACTCTTAAATGATTACTGTGTAATAACCGAAATCTTGTTAGGTTTATTCATCTACTAAATATTATTGTTACAAAAAAACATGCGTCGACATCAGAATGAGGATAGCATTATCATTATGCAAAAGGTAGACTTCCCAGAGCCGCGCGGCATGTCAAGCCAAATGATTTTCACTTCGCATCGACCTACATGTTGACTCTGGGAAGTCTACCTATGGCTATCCTACCTCATCATTTGCCGAGAAAGGAAGTTGTCAAATAAACAAATTAAATTGCTCTCAGTGCGGGTTGCCGAATTAACGGCCATCCAACGCTCTAAGGTCCTTGACTCGAGTGGCAACATGTATCCAATATCTTAAGATATGGTCCAGGTTGGCACACTGTCTCGCTTAGTCCGCACTCATCATCGAGCATTGGCCGGCATACAACTTCAACTCTGACATATCGCAGTAGTACAGAAGTCTCAGCATAAATAGGTAGATAGATCATCATAGCAGTAGCACATCTATCAGTGAGAGAGAAACAAGAGGGGAAAGGAGAAGAATAATAGTGCAGTGGTGGGCAATGACAACGAGCCATGTAAATCAGTCAAAATGATGCACTAGTACAAAGAGAGGCTTTAGTGGCGGGCAGGTAACATCCAGTGTGCTACTGCTCAGAGTCAATAGGTAGTGATCGGGGTCATCATCGACTATTGTACTACTGCTCAGAACAAATCAAATAAGCTTCATCGACCATTACTACTATTTTTTATTATAGAAAAAATGCTTCATCGGCCATGTTTATTTAGGCACGAAAAAAGTGAAATCAATCTGCCGCCAACGAAAGTAAAATAATTGGCTCATATATATGTACACAGCCAAAGATAACAGCCACCTCAGGGCAAACAATATATTTGACCGCAGCCAAAGTTCCAACAGCATCATCAAGTAATAAAGATCAGGGCCAAAGTGAGATTCATATATACTAGCTGCAGACATAACTAACAAAATTACTAACATATTTTATTAGCACATTAGTAATATATATCAGGCCAAATAAAAATATTTGAGAGCAGGCAAAGTTCCAACAGCAGCATCAAGTAATATTTCACAGCAGCCAAAGTTGCGTACTAGCTAGGTACCAGATTCACTTCAAAGTTTCATACTAGCTAGCACTATAGCAACATCAGCCAAAATATGGACACTATATGATCAGTAGTAAAAAGCTATATTTTTAAGATTGAGCTAGCAACTATCCATGTCATTTCAAAGCTAGGACACTAAGACATGTCATTTGAACCAAAATATGCCTGCACAAAATCCAGCAGCTAGCACACTAACACATGGTCCTTAAATCATCCATTTTCATTGTACTTCAACAAAATTCTCCCTGCACAAAAATCCAGCAGCTAGCACACTAACAGATGGTCCTTAAATCATCCATTTTCATGTTACTTCAACAAAATTCTGCCTGCACAAAATCTTCTAACATATATCAGGGAAAAACAAAAAAAAAACTGGCAGTAGCCAAAGTGCTCGAGCTCAACTGATAGTGCATGATTTGAAGACTATGAGCAGCAAGTAATCAGCCAACAAGCACGGCCCTTGCCTCAGCCAGAACAGATATGTTGCACAGCAAAAATGAGAGCTACATCCTCTCTAACACACTATGAGCAGCAAGTAATCAGGCAACAAGCACTGCCATTGCCTCGGCCAGAACAGAGCAGCAAGTAATCCAACAAGCACTACCACAGCAAAAATGAGAGCTACATGTATTCAAATAAACAAATTAAATTGCTCTCAGTGCGGGTTGCCGAATTAACGGCCATCCAACGCTCTAAGGTCCTTGACTCGAGTGGCAACATGTATCCAATATCTTAAGATATGGTCCAGGTTGCCACACCCGTCTCGCTTAGTCCGCACTCATCATCGAGCATTGGCCTCAGCATACAACTTCAACTCTGACATCATCGCAGTAGTACAGAAGTCTCAGCATAAATAGGTAGATCATCATAGCAGTAGCACATCTATCAGTGAGAGAGAAACAAGAGGGGGAAAGGAGAAGAATAATAGTGCAGTGGCGGGCAATGACAACGAGCCATGTAAATCAGTCAAATTGAATCACTGGTACAATGAGAGGCTTTAGTGGCGGGCGGGTAATATCCAGTGTGCTACTGCTCAGAGTCAATAGGTAGTGATCACAATCATGGAAATAAGCATCATCGGGCATTGTACTACTGCTCAGAATAAAATTCTTAGAAATTGCATCATTGGCCATGTGCATAAGAAAAAACAGACTATCAAGGCAAATTGGAAAGAAGCTCATGGCCAAAAGTGAGATTCATCATGTCTGCAGAATTAAAAAGCAGCAACAAGCTGAGGACATGGCATACAAGCTCAGCACATGGCATACATGGCAGAAATAGAGCAGCCATATGAAAAAGAAAAAAAAAAACTAGCAGGAAGTGTGTAATTTCAGAGCAATACACATGACTAAAGCAAATATGACAGGCACATGATAACAGCTAAAGGCATAATGAAAGCAGTATAACAGCAGCAGCACAACAGCAGGTTGTCACAACAGTGGCAAAAGAAAAATATTCAGTGGCAAAAGAAAAATATTTAGTAGTATAATATAAGCAAGTATATGGCATGTATGATTATATGGCATATATGAGCACATACGTAACAGTAGTATAATAGCCGAAGATAACAGCCAAATGATACCCACCAACCAAATGAACATATGCCAGAAATTTCAGAAACATATATATGGCATATAGACAAAAATATGGCACATATCAACAGAAGTAGCATGTAAATTATGTATAGTATACCAGAAGATTAAAAATAACAGCAACTAGTTATGGAATGGATGGGCAGAAATGACAGCAGGTAGCATATTACAAAAGAGAAATTATGGTTGCCATGTCGAGTGAAATAACAGGAACTAGCAGTTGTAATATGCAAGGACCAGCAACATTTCAGCACTAGAAGAGACCCAAAAATCAGCATCATATATATAGCATATGTTCTAAATATTGCATCCAATCAATATAACAGAACAAAACAATCCGGCAGCACTATACAAATATTCAGAGCTTATCTGGATGAGTTCAAGCAGGACATTGCTACGAGAAGTAATTTCAGCACAAGGACCAGCAGCACTTCAGCACAAGAAAAAAAGCCAAATTTCAGCATCCCTGAACTTAGACACCGACACAAAGTCCTTATGAGTATATCGCATATGTTCTAATTTAGGAGTTTCAGCAAGACATTACTAGCAGTAGTAGAAGCATATAGGGCAGCAACAATTTATCACCAGGACATCACTAACACAGGGTCCTTATTGACCCCACGGCACGATCACATATTATTGACCACCAACAGCAGGATCAGAAACAGGTGCATCAGTAACCAGAATCACAAACCAACAACAGGATCACATATTCTTGACCACCAACAGACGCATCACTAACCAGTAACAGGAGCAGAGGGGAAGAGGGGCAGAGGGAAGAGGGGCAGAGGGAAGAGGGGCAGAGCAGAAGAGGGGAAGAGGAGAGGGGGCGCACCTGGACGGCGAGGTCGGTGAGGACGGGCAGGTTGAGCACGGCGACGGGGCCGAGATATAGGAGGGGGATCGAGCTCGCGGGCGACGGGGACGGCGCGGTCGAGGACGGCGAGGTCATTGGCGGCGACGTGGAGAGCGCCGCGGCTAGGTTGAGGACGGGGAGGACGGCGAGGTCCACGAGGTCGGGGATGGAGAGGTGGAGGTCGACGACGGCGGCACTAGCTCCGGGACGGCGGCCCGAGCTCGGGGACGGCGAGGTCCACGACGGCGGCACGAGCTCCGGGACGGCGAGGTCGACGAATGCGGCGGGGACTTCGAGCTCCGGGAAGGCGAGGTCGACGACGGCGGCACGAGCTCTGGGACGGCGGCGGGGGCGACGCTCGAGGGCGACGGGGACGACGAGATCCAGCGTTGGGGACGGCGGATCGGGGGCGACGAGATCCAGCGGCGTGGGGAGGTGGGTTCCGGCGACGAGCGTTGCGGCGAGGAGGGAGGCGGCGGAGGGCGCGTAAATTTGGCAGCCTGACTGCGTCGGGGGCGAAATCCCTAAGTTAGGGTTTCGTGGCGCGCCGTCTGCCTTGTTTCATAGGGGCAGACAGCAGTGGCGGGCGAGCCGACGCCACCGACCGCCACCGAACGGGTGACGTCATCCCGTGCGCCACTGGAAAGGTCAGAGTGGCGAACGGGATGACGTCACCCGTCAGCCTTAAGAGACACAGATTCAATACTTAAAGATAAAATCCTGTTTGCTCCACGAACGTCGCTGTGTCCCAGTGGTAAGCCGTCTGCCTCATATGTTGGAGGTGCCGGGTTCGAACCCGCCCGGCACCATTTTTTAAAAAATTATTTTTTTTCCTTTTCACTTCTTGTATTACAATAATATATGTAAATACATTTAAGTTTAATATAGTATGTAATATATGTTAAAAAAATTGGAAATATAGTAATTAATATACGATTGTAACTATGTTTTTACTTCATATATATAATATTTTGTGATAAATCTGTATAACTATTGTTTTTATTTTCTTTTCACTTCTTATATTACAATAGTATTTTTTAAAAAAACTTTAATATAGTACTTAATATATTTTACAATAATTAGAAAATATAGTGCTTAATATATTACAACCACACGATATTTTACAATAATTGAAAATATAGTAATATTACAACCACACGATATTTTACAATAATTAGAAATATAGTACTTAATATATCACACCCACACGATATTTTACAATAATTAGAAATCTATATATTCTTTATAAGTACAACCACTACAAGTCATTTAATCCACTTTCCCTTGCTATTTTCCTATTCTATGGAGCATGTGCAATGAGGCTCATAGTAGGTATTTTTTGTGTCATTTTATAATGTTAATTCTTCACTTATTTGTTCAATTTATGTTTTCCTTCTCTGAATTTTGTAAAATTATTTCAGATGAACTTTGGTGATGTTCTTACACCATAGGATAGATCTACGCATGAGGGTTCCAACAAAATTTAGTTTGCGAATTTACGATTTATATTTTATTTTCTATTGATTTTACAAGATCTGCTAAATTGAGGGGAAAAAAAAGAAAAGATTGGGCGGCACTGTAGCTTTGCCAGGCGCGGCGGCGGCGGCGGCGCGGCCGCGTTCCGGCCAAACCACGGTGACCCAGAGGAAAAGGAGGGGAGCACCACGACGAGGACGTCGAGGCGGCTCGTTCCCCCTAGGATGTGCACGTGCGCTCGGAGCGGAGCTAGGTCGGCGGCGAGCGGCGGCGCACAGCATTCCGGCGAGAGGAGAGGTCGAAAGGGAAAAAGAAGAGGAGCACGAGCATCACTACATCGGCGCGGACTCGGAGGACGATGATGTCGTCGACGGGGAGGCCGAGAGGTGGGAGCTCGTCGGCGAGATGGCGGCTCCGGCGGACGGTGGCGGAAAGGAAGCTCGTCCCGGCGAGTATGGCTGTGGAAACACGAAGAGAGGGGGTTAGGGATGTGCGCAGTCGAGTTTCCCATCACCCTGCGTGGTTAATCGACGAATGGCTCACCGGACTTGGCGTATTCGACGGCGAAGTCGACGTTGGTCACCCGGCGGCCATTGGAGAAGAAGGGCGTCGATCTCGCGTTGGAGTGGAGGAAGCTGGAGTTTGTGCTGCCGAGGAGCTAGGTGGGTCACTTGGGCGCAGATTCGTAGTTGGGGTCAGGCTCAGGGGAGTGGTGGAATGATGGTGAGCAGGAGCTCAAGTCGCGGCGGCCATGGCGGCTTGAGTTCTTGGCTCGGTGAGAAAGAAACAGAGAGGAAAGGGGTGTTGGACCGGCTGGGGAGCAAGAAGATGAGATCGAGGTGGCGTGCTGGAGTTTTGGCACTTGATTGCCCACGCGCGCGGCGTCCTGTGGCAGCTCGACGGCGGCAGCAGGCGGCGCCACAGAGCCCAGCGAGAGAGAGCAGAGAGAACGAGAGAGAGAGAGTGACGCGCGTCCATTTTTTTGATTTTTCAAAGTACTCAAATGTGCTGAATTTCACTCCTTCCAAACACTAGCTTCCAAAGCTCAAATGGAAAACTCCCAAAAGAGAAGTTGGAGGTCAACTCTGGAGGAGCAAGTTTCCTTATTGGATCTTTTTGAATTTCGTAACCATGTAAGCTTCATGACCATTGGAGCTAGGGAAACCCCAAGGTATGAATGTTTTGGTGATAGGATGAGAACCATGAATGTGACTAACACTCTTTGTGAGATCTTATAGGTCTTATATGAAGAAAGCTCCGTCCGTTGGTGGTGAATGCCAACACACCATGAACTTAAATAAAAAGGATGATTGGTTGCCTTCATCGTCACAAGAACGGACTTGATGGAGTCGCGGAGAAGATATGGATCAAGGCTAAGGACATGCTAGATCCAAGCGGGTGTTGCTTGGTTAGATGTTAGCTTGAGTCCATAGGAAAAACCGGACTATCAAGAGGGTTCGAGGTGGTTCTCTTAGTACACACTAGTTATAGAGATCATTGGATGCAATGGTGAGTCTCTCAGGGGCTAGGGTGGCAGAAGAGGCTTGAAGGAACCAAGTTTGAAGATGTTGGAAGCAAGGATCAAAGAAGTGGTCGAGTTCCAGCAGAAGAGAAGCCACCGTAGGATACGGTGCCAGTCACCGTATGATACGGTGCCAGTCACCGTATGATACGGTGACTGCAGCAGATGAAGACCAGGAAAGGAGAAGTTTCTGGCAGAAAAGAGAAGGAGCCACCGTATGGTACGGTGCCTGTCACCGTATGATACGGTGACTGCAAGAGGAAGAAGTCCAGATGAGGTGTTGACCTGGCAGAGAAGTTGGAGTCACCGTATGATACGGTGAGGTGGTCACCGTATGATGCGGTGGACACCGTATGGTTTCCAGAGAGTTGGCAGTTGCTGGAAGCTGAAGAAGACGAAGCCACCGTATGATACGGTGGGGGTCACCGTATGATACGGTGATACCTGAAGATGGAAGTCCAGAGATGGAGATGCTCTGGCAGGTGACGTGGAGGTCACCGTATGATACGGTGGTCACAGTCACCGTATCATACGGTGATACTTACGGTGACTTGGTTTCTGGACACTTTTGGGCAACGGCTAGTTTGAGGTTGGTGGCCTATATATAGCTGGTTGCTCGCCCCTTTGAGTAGCTCTTGGACCCAGGAAAGAGGGGAGGTGCTGCCAAGAAGCCAAGAGGAAGAAGTGTGAAGCACTTGAGAGGGATTTGGAGTGATCCTAGTGCTTGAGAGAGTAGCAAGTTGCATCCTTTGATCTCTAGGCTAGTGTGGGCTTGAGAGAGTCATCTAGGGCTGTTACTCTTGGTCTATGGCAAGGCCTAGACCGGTTAGGCGTCGGTGTTGAGCTGTCCAAGGAGATTGTGGAAGTCGACACAAGTTTGTACACGGTCTTGGAGCTTCCCGTGCGAAAGAAGCATCACTAGTGGAGCGCCCTTTGGCACGCATCAAGTGCGGAGCCTTACCTCCGGAAGAGTACCCGGGATCGAGCCCGGCGGGACGTGCCCGCGACTTCACTCGGAGGGTGAAGTGTGCTCTAGGAGGGATCGCCATCGAGCGGAGGGACGGGGTCGAGACTCCGGCGGGAGTGACCCAACGTGGAGTAGGGGAAGGCGCCATCCTTCCGAGACCACGGGAAAACATCATGAGCATTCTCTATCCCTTCTCCTTTACTACTCGCATTTACTTACCGCACTTCATATGATTGCTTGTAGTACTTGAGTTGTGCTCTTATCTTGCTTGTGTGTTTACCTTGGTACCTACTAGCTTCACTAGGTTTGCTTGATTGCCTTGCTCGTGTGCTTACTTGTTATAGCCTATCTAATAGCTCTAAGGACTCTACTTAGTGTGCCTAGTATCTTGGTTGCCTTGTCTCTAGTTATCTTGTACCTTGCCTTGCCTAGCTTAAGTCTTCCGCTATCTATCTATCTTGTGCTAGGTTGCTAGTGTGGTGTGATTGTGTTATCTATATGCACTAGCTATATAGGTTAAGGATACTCCTTAGTGTGCTTTACCTTGCTACTAGAACTACTCGCTAGGAGTTGCTTGGGTGTAAGTGTTTGGAAATAGATTCTAGAGTGCACCGATTCACCCCCCCCCTCTCGGTCACACGATCCTTACAAGTGGTATCAGAGCCAAGTGCTCATTATTAGGGCTTTACCGCCTTGGGTCGTGACCGGGATTGCGTGTGGGAAAATGGAGTCCACTCATGATGACGTTTCTAACACTTCCATCGCCTCTACCTTGATTGAGCCTTATGATTGTGTGCTTAATGACATTTCCTACTATGGTGTGCGCGATGAGTATGATGAGCTTGTTTTGAATGATAATGAGGATATCACTAACTTCGCATCTCGCTTGTATGTTCTTGCTAGGAAACTCATGTCACGAGGCTATCCATCTATTATGCACAAGCATGTTGTGAAGAAGCTTATCCGATCTCTACCACTCTCGCGGTTTGGTATTCTTGCTTTTGCTCGAGTGGATGAGTTTGTGAACATGCCCTACGATGAGGTGGTTGCTATTCTCTCCTCTCTTGAGGAGGATATCAAGAAGGGCAAGGATATCTCTCATGCAAGTGAAGATCAACACATTGAAGCTCAACCTCTACCTCAAGCTCAATCATCATCTCGTGTTGGTGAAGGTTCTTCTTCTCGGGATCAAGAGGATGGATATCTCAAGCTATGTGATGAGTTGGACCACATCTCTATGGAGCCGAATGAAGATCTTGTTGAGTTTGCTTTTCGGATGGATTCTCTCATCAAGAGGATAAATGAGAACAAGCTTTGGATAGTCACTAAGGGTCAAGGTCTTAGAAGGTCTTGATGCTCTCCCGAAGGACAAGTATGGTGATCACATTGAGTTTGAGAGCTTTGAGCTTGAGTCATATTCAATTGAGCAAGTCATTGAGATCGTCACAAGAAGAAGGGCTCGCTCTTTGCTCTCTAAACATTCAAGCCCAAGTGATGATGAGGAAGAAGAAGAAGATGATAGAGTTCCCGTCTTCTATTGTGATGATGACTATTCAAGTGCTAGTGATGATGAGCCGAAGCCTATCAAGGAATATCCCCCGGATGGAGATCTCTTACCTCCTTTCTATGAAGACTACTACAACATGTATGAACCGGGTCTTGCCGGTGGAGCTCACTACCTTCTCCTTGACATGTATGATGAGTTCTACAAGAGAAGAGAAGAGACTTGGCTTGAGTGTTGGAAGAGGCTCCTCATATTGTTTGCAAGAGTCAATTCTTTGAAGGGAAGGAGAAGGTTAGTGATGAGAGTGCTATACGGATAATGTTGTCTCTCCTCCCTTATCATCGGAAGATCTATGTCCTAAATGATATTGGTGATGATATTGATCGGATGCCTCTCAAGGAAGCTATCTTGATTGCCTTATCCTATGAGCATCAAATGTACAACATCCTTGAGTACGCCAATGGAAGTGATGAAGTGGGAAGATTTCAAGCCTATCCTCTTGGGAACCATGTCCTACACTTGGGATATGATCGGAGTGAGTGGAGACACAATGGAGTCACCAAGGAAATGATTGACGTCTTGAATGCATTGGATTTGGACTTTCTCAATGGAGTTCCTATGGCCTACATCAAGAGCAAGCAAGAGGTAAATGATATGTCAATTGATTCTCATGATACTAACACTCCTCTTTGCTTGATGGCTACTTCCAAGGTGAACTACAAGATTGGTGGCAAACATTGGGTGTTGGATAGTGGGTGCACTCAACACATGACCGGTACTTCATCCATCTTCACCAACTTGGAAGAAAATGAAGATCATGACAAGGTCACATTTGGCGACAACTCCAAGCACAAGGTGAGAGGTCTTGGTAAGGTGGCTATCTCAAATGACCTCTCTATCTCTAATGTATTGCTTGTTGAGTCCCTAAACTTCAATCTTCTATCCGTTGCTTAAATATGTGATCTTGGCTTTTCTTGTAACTTTGATGCTAATGGGGTGGTTCTTCATAATGATGCTATGGGTCTCACTATCAAGGGCTTTCGTCATAATAATCTATATGTTGTTGATTTTGAGACTAACATTGTTGCCCCTAGCACTTGTCTCTTCACTAAGTCCGCTCTAGGTTGGCTATGGCATCGGAGGCTTGCTCACATTGGTATGGGTCAACTCAAGCGTGTGATGAAGAACAAGCTAGTGAGAGGAGTCAAGGATGTCACCTTTGAGAAGGACAAGCTATGTAGTGCATGCCAAGCCGGAAAGCAAGTTGCTTCACCTCATCCATCCAAGAATTTCTTGTCAACTTCAAGACCTCTTGAGCTCCTACACATTGATCTCTTCGGGCCCACAACTTATGTGAGCATTGGTGGGAATCTCTATTGCTTGTGGTGGTAGTGGACGACTACTCAAGATATACTTGGGTATTCTTTCTTGAGAACAAGGCACAAGCAATTGGGATATTCAAGAAGTTTGCTAGAAGAGTACAAAATGAGTATGGGCATCGCATCAAGAAGATTCGGAGTGATAATGGGACGGAGTTTAAGAACTCTATCATTGAAGACTATTGTGATGAGATTGGCATAAAGCATGAGTTCTCGGCTACATACACTCCTCAACAAAATGGTGTTGTTGAGAGGAAGAACAAGACCCTTATCACTCTTGCTCGTGCTATGCTTGATGAGTACAACACTCCGGAGAAGTTTTGGGCGGAAGCTATCAACACCGCATGCTATACCTCCAACCGGATCTATCCTCACAAGTTGCTAAACAAGACTCCATATGAAGTGATTGTTGGGAGAAGACTGAATGTTGCCTACTTCCGAGTGTTTGGTTGCAAGTGCTATATCTACAAGAAGAGGGAAAGACTTGGCAAGTTCGAGAAGAGGACCGTGTGGGCATTCTTGTCGGTTACTCGGGCTCGGCTAAGGCTTATCGGGTTTACAACACCTCTACCGGTTTTGTTGAAGAAACCTATGATGTGCAATTTGATGAGTCTCACGGGTCTCAAGAAGACCCTCCTTCTTCTCATATTGTAGGAGATGAACCCGTCGAGGAAGCTTGGAGAACATGCCCATTGGTGAAGTTATTCCTCGTGAAGACGAACCTCCGACACCTCCTCCAACAACTTCATCAAGCGGACCTTCTACGAGCACATCTCAAGTGAATCCAAGCTCTCCCTCAAGTGAACAACATCAAGCACCTTCAAGTGATCCGCAACAAGCATCTTCGAGTCAAGCTACTTCAAGCGAACCGCAACAAGCATCTTCGAGTCAAGCTACTCCAAATGAACCGCAACAAGCGCCATCAAGTCTACCTCATGCATCTACGAGCCAAGCTTCACCGAGCAATCAAGAACAAGCACAATCTACCTCAACTCAAGATGATGGCTCGGGTTCACCTCTTCGACAACAAGACACTCACATCTCAAGGGAGCAAGCCGCAAGAGACGCGCAAGACACTTCGCCGGCTCCTCCTCCTCCTCGACAAGAACCTTCAAGGAAGCACAACCCCATTGCTAGGGATCATTCACGTGATCTCATCATTGGGAGTCCTTCTCAAGGGTTAAAGACTAGGAGAAGTCAATATAAACCTAATTATGTTGATGAAGCTAACATTGTTGAGAACTTCTCTTTTGTCTCTACCCTAGAACCGAAGACGATCGAGGAAGCCTTGAAAGATCACAAGTGGGTGCTATCCATGCAAGAGGAGCTCAACAACTTCAAGAGAAATGATGTTTGGAAGTTGGTGAAGCGGCCCAAGCGATCCAATGTCATTGGCGCTAAGTGGGTCTTCAAGAACAAGCAAGATGAGAAGGGAGCAATCGTGAGGAACAAGGCAAGACTTGTGGCGAAGGGCTACTCTCAAGTTGAAGGCGTCGATTTTGACGAGACTTTCGCCCCCGTCGCTCGTCTTGAGGCTATAAGAACACTTCTTGCTTATGCTTCTCATTTTGATTTTAAACTTCACCAAATGGATGTGAAAAGTGCATTTCTCAATGGACTAATCAATGAAGAAGTTTATGTAGAGCAATCTCCCGGCTTCGAGGACCCCGAGCATCCGGACCATGTGTACAAGCTCAAGAAGGCACTCTACGGACTCAAACAAGCACCAAGAGCATGGTATGAACGACTTCGAGATCATCTCATCACCAAGGGCTACAAGATCGGTAGTATCGACAACACTCTCTTTACTAAGCATATTGGTGATGATCTCTTTGTTTGTCAAATCTATGTTGATGATATCATCTATGGCTCCACTAACGAAATCTATAATGATGAGTTCCGTGCTCTTATGAAGAAAGAGTTTGAGATGTCCATGATAGGTGAACTTCATGTCTTCCTCGGTTTTCAAGTCAAGCAAATGAAGGAGGGCACGTTCATCTACCAAGAGAAGTACACTCGGGATCTTCTTAAGAGATTCGGCATGGAAGACTCCAAGCCCTACGACACACCTATGGCTACAAGTGTCCCTCTTGATGTGGATGTAAAAGGTATACCGGTGGATCCTAAACTCTATCGTTCTATGATTGGTTCACTTCTTTACCTTACCGCATCTAGACCGGATATCATGTTTAGTGTGTGCCTTTGTGCTCGTTATCAAGCTAACCCCAAGGAGTCCCATATGAGTGCCGTGAAAAGAATTCTTAGGTACATCAAGAGTACTCCTACAATGGGCCTATGGTATCCAAAAGGCTCGGACTTTGGACTTGTTGGCTATGCGGACTCGGACTTCGCCGGATGCAAAGTGAGTAGAAAGAGTACCTCCGGTGGATGCCAATCTCTTGGACAATCACTCATCTCATGGAGTTCCAAGAAACAAAATTGTGTGGCTATCTCTACGGCGGAGGCGGAATATTTGGCAGCCGGTGCTTGTTGTGCTCAACTCCTATACATGAAGCAAACCCTATTGGACTATGGATTATCTTATGGGCAAGTACCTCTCTATTGTGATAGCGAAAGTGCTATCAATATGGCTCTCAACAAGGGTGATCACGGCCATGCCAAGCACATTGAAGTCAAGCATCACTTCATTCGTGATCATGTGGCCAAGAAGGATATTGAATTGATTGGTGTTCGGACTCATGAACAATTGGCGGACATCTTCACCAAGCCACTTGACAAGAAGACCTTTTGTAAGCTCCGGGGAGAACTTAATGTTCTCGACCTCTCCGACTTCACTTGATATCCTTGAGCTTACATATGTATATATGTATATCTACTTTACTTGTTTTTGTTTGTGTTGTTGTTTTTGTGTGTTCTTCTTGTTTTGTAGGACCGACGACTAACCTTCTTGAGATAGCAATGAGCATGGGTTAAGCTTGGGATTGGTGGCACTTGGCTCCCGAGGCTTTGAAGAATGGCTCGTTGTGATCAAGCTCATGAAGGGCTCAAACTTGTTGTTGGTAACTTCGCTCTTAGCTTTCTCTTGTTTTACCCTTATAGCATCATGCATTGTACACTTATCATTGCATTTGCATCATGCATCCTTGCATAAGTGTCTCGGCGCCGAGCACCCATCTAGGGGGAGTTGCTTATTCACAATATGAGTATATGACCTCCTATGATGAATCTATAGCAATGCTATATGAGCTTCATGCCCATTGAACCAAGATTTTTGAGCTCCAAGGTTAAATCCACTTGCGCGGCTCAAAGTCTAAGGGTTCATACATTTCCATCATCATCAACTAACCCCTATGTACTTCAAGACAATATTCTTTTGAGGATGTGTGTAGGGATAATTGTTGGGAGATGGAGAATCACGGATCAAGGGGGAGCTTCACGCCAAAAATCAAGTAACTCATTTTCCCACTCGTCCCATATATTTACACTAACTTTTTCTCCCTTGGAAGAATTTCTTTTTGGATGATAGATGCCAAAGGGGGAGAAGAGTTGGGCTTAATGATCGAGCAAGAATATGGGGGAGAAGAGTTCGAGCGGAGAGAAGAATACGGGAAGAAGAGTTTGGACTTATCATGAGTTGGAAGATGTCACCTCAAGAGGGAGTTTGTACAAGAGAAGATCAAGTGATCAAGACGATCGATCTTCGCACAATCTTGAGATGATGAAGAAGAAGCAATGCCGTCTCAAGGGGGAGTGTGCGCGAATGAAGATCAAGTGATCAAGATGATCGATCTTCACACAATCTTGAGATTGGTGCACTTGTCAAGGGGGAGCGGAATTCTACAAAGTAAGTATGAAGGTAAACCCCTTGCAAACTTTTGCTTGTCATAGCTCCATGTGCTTTCATTCACTTGTGATATGAGTTTTTGCTCTAACTTGTGACTTCTTTTGAGCTATGACTTGCCTCGACCTAATCAACAAGGTAACTATCTCTCTATCATATACTTGTTGTTTTAGTGTCTTGATCGAGTTGCGTTTTTATCTTGGCTTTTGTCATTACATTCTTTATCTTCTCGATCATTTTTATCATGGTTGTCATCCATCACCAAAAAGGGGGAGATTGTAAGCTTCATGACCATTGGAGCTAGGGAAACCCCAAGGTATGAATGTTTTGGTGATAGGATGAGAACCATGAATGTGACTAACACTCTTTGTGAGATCTTATAGGTCTTATATGAAGAAAGCTCCGTCCGTTGGTGGTGAATGCCAACACACCATGAACTTAAATAAAAAGGATGATTGGTTGCCTTCATCGTCACAAGAACGGACTTGATGGAGTCGCGGAGAAGATATGGATCAAGGCTAAGGACATGCTAGATCCAAGCGGGTGTTGCTTGGTTAGATGTTAGCTTGAGTCCATAGGAAAAACCGGACTATCAAGAGGGTTCGAGGTGGTTCTCTTAGTACACACTAGTTATAGAGATCATTGGATGCAATGGTGAGTCTCTCAGGGGCTAGGGTGGCAGAAGAGGCTTGAAGGAACCAAGTTTGAAGATGTTGGAAGCAAGGATCAAAGAAGTGGTCGAGTTCCAGCAGAAGAGAAGCCACCGTAGGATACGGTGCCAGTCACCGTATGATACGGTGACTGCAGCAGATGAAGACCAGAAGGAGAAGAAGTTTCTGGCAGAAAAGAGAAGGAGCCACCGTATGGTACGGTGCCGGTCACCGTATGATACGGTGACTGCAAGAGGAAGAAGTCCAGATGAGGTGTTGACCTGGCAGAGAAGTTGGAGTCACCGTATGATACGGTGAGGTGGTCACCGTATGATGCGGTGGACACCGTATGGTTTCCAGAGAGTTGGCAGTTGCTGGAAGCTGAAGAAGACGAAGCCACCGTATGATACGGTGGGGGTCACCGTATGATACGGTGATACCTGAAGATGGAAGTCCAGAGATGGAGATGCTCTGGCAGGTGACGTGGAGGTCACCGTATGATACGGTGGTCACAGTCACCGTATCATACGGTGATACTTACGGTGACTTGGTTTCTGGACACTTTTGGGCAACGGCTAGTTTGAGGTTGGTGGCCTATATATAGCTGGTTGCTCGCCCCTTTGAGTAGCTCTTGGACCCAGGAAAGAGGGGAGGTGCTGCCAAGAAGCCAAGAGGAAGAAGTGTGAAGCACTTGAGAGGGATTTGGAGTGATCCTAGTGCTTGAGAGAGTAGCAAGTTGCATCCTTTGATCTCTAGGCTAGTGTGGGCTTGAGAGAGTCATCTAGGGCTGTTACTCTTGGTCTATGGCAAGGCCTAGACCGGTTAGGCGTCGGTGTTGAGCTGTCCAAGGAGATTGTGGAAGTCGACACAAGTTTGTACACGGTCTTGGAGCTTCCCGTGCGAAAGAAGCATCACTAGTGGAGCGCCCTTTGGCACGCATCAAGTGCGGAGCCTTACCTCCGGAAGAGTACCCGGGATCGAGCCCGGCGGACGTGCCCGCGACTTCACTCGGAGGGTGAAGTGTGCTCTAGGAGGGATCGCCATCGAGCGGAGGGACGGGGTCGAGACTCCGGCGGGAGTGACCCAACGTGGAGTAGGGGAAGGCGCCATCCTTCCGAGACCACGGGAAAACATCATGAGCATTCTCTATCCCTTCTCCTTTACTACTCGCATTTACTTACCGCACTTCATATGATTGCTTGTAGTACTTGAGTTGTGCTCTTATCTTGCTTGTGTGTTTACCTTGGTACCTACTAGCTTCACTAGGTTTGCTTGATTGCCTTGCTCGTGTGCTTACTTGTTATAGCCTATCTAATAGCTCTAAGGACTCTACTTAGTGTGCCTAGTATCTTGGTTGCCTTGTCTCTAGTTATCTTGTACCTTGCCTTGCCTAGCTTAAGTCTTCCGCTATCTATCTATCTTGTGCTAGGTTGCTAGTGTGGTGTGATTGTGTTATCTATATGCACTAGCTATATAGGTTAAGGATACTCCTTAGTGTGCTTTACCTTGCTACTAGAACTACTCGCTAGGAGTTGCTTGGGTGTAAGTGTTTGGAAATAGATTCTAGAGTGCACCGATTCACCCCCCCCCCTCTCGGTCACACGATCCTTACAAACCAAATTTTAATTAAAATTCTGTCAATGCAAACTCGTTTAAATGCTCCTTGAATTATTTAAAATACTTCCCTTATCCATAAAATTCTGGGAAAAACTCCAAAATTATATTTTGGGACATGTAATCCAAGGGACATGTCAGTGGGTCCCACTGTTGTGCAAAATTTTGATGATTTAGTTCAAGCTCATTTTTTATCACATTTGAAAAACTGGATTCTTTTGGAAATCCTTAAACATGATCACTTGAACCCTCACTTGTTTGGCACTAACAGCGTGTTTAGAACATGAGTAGGGCGGGGATGTTACGAAGTCCACATAAGCAAATCCAAAGAAATAAAAGGGTACATAAGTTCAATACATCACAAGTTCAGAACATTCACAACTGAAGTTGACATCTCAAGTTCACAATATTTTACATAAGTTCACAACAGAAGTTCACAACAACAGTTCACAACCAATCTCGCGGCGTCTCCGGTGTACTTTTCTTGAGTACTTGCCCCCTTCGAGCGTCTCCTCATCTTTGGATTTAGCTGTAAAGGAGATGTGTTAGCAAAGAGGCGGCTGGAATATTGTTTTAATTAATTCGATACTTGTATACATAAGGATTGAAGTTCAACTAAATGTACCCTTCGGTGTTGAGACGTTATGTCACATCGTCTCAGTGGGACTTTCATGGCTGAAGGGACTAGTGGGAGTCGATATTATCTTGGTCAAACCGTCGTTTGATAGTGTCTCCTCTACTACGGTGCCACCTTCGTTTGATGGTGTCTCCGATACTGCGGGCGAACCATCGCTTGATGAATCGGGTGCTTCAAGAAAGTAACCTGATGCATGAGGATCCGCATGAGGTAGTGCAGTTTTTGGACTGTCTAGGTGCTCAAGTTTGTAGTTAGAGGGCGATGTATAGACTGGTTGTAGCATACCTGCTTGCTGACGACCTGCTCCAAGTTCACCTCCTGTTTCGGAAGTCCCCGCAACCGCGTCATCATTTTGTTGCCGAAATAGTGTGTAGCGGAGTCGTGGGTGGGTTTCTGCAGTAAGAGTGACAATTGTTAGATGAAACAATGTAACATTATTGGAGCAAGGTTCTGTTGTAACTGCAGTTACCGTTGGCCTGAAGTGGCTGCGGCGCACCCGGTGCAGCTGGTTCTACATCAATCCAAATTGGCCATATGTTCATTGAGGTACCACAGCTTTTGCGGATGCCAATATAGGCCTCCCTAGGTATAGTTGATGGGCGTGCATGTGTTGACATGCCGAATGCTAGATCACTATGCCTCAAACGGATGTCGGTAACTTCACATATGTTCCTGAAGATTCTAGATATTAGAACGGGCTGGCTCCAAAAGACTGGTGGCAGTCCAGTTATGATAATCTTTAGTGGTTGGTAATTTTCGGTAATGTGTAGGGCTGGAGATTGTATCTCCAAGTTGGGAACTGTGGGATCAATAGGTACTTCAATGGAACCATGCAAGGGCGTCAGTGGTAACATCGCAATGCGATGTTGCCCCAATTTAAGGGTTGCTTTGCTCAAGATCCGATTGGTTGACTGGAATGAGCCGGAGAACAGCACAAAATCAGAAAGGTACCGGGAGATCTGCTCTAGCAGAAGCGCCACACCCGTCTGGCTCTGTAAGATTGACTGTATCGTCATGCGATCGATCTCATTGAAGGCTAATGGAGATTGGCTCTTCATAAGTACTACGAGGCCTACAAAATTTGCATCATTGTATCTGACCTCAGCCTCATCAAAGATCACAAAGTTTGGTAAGTGGAAAGACGCCATCAGTTGGTGCTCCGGTTCAGCTCCGAGGGCCTCTGCTGCTGCAAAATAAGATTGATGTGTAACTAGAATAAAATCTTCATGATTGATGTAACTTCATTATCTTACTCAATTGGATAACTAACTACATATGAAACTAAAATTGCTAACTGAAAGTGCTAAGTAAAATTAGCTAACTAACTAATTTGTAAGAAAACAATCACAGGGATGGAATGAAATACAAATCAACTAATGCTTCAGTCGTAATAACTAAGTGTAGAAATTCCAGATTATATTGTGTAACTGAAACTATATCAGACATGGAGCTCATAACCTCTTCTACACAATCATGGAAATAAGCATCATCGGGCATTGTACTACTGCTCAGAATAAAAATCTTAGAAATTGCATCATTGGCCATGTTCATAAGAAAGAACAGACTATCAAGGCAAAATTGGAAAGAAGCTCATGGCCAAAAGTGAGATTCATCATGTCTGCAGAATTAAAAAGCAGCAACCAGCTGAGGACATGGCATACAAGCTCAGCACATGGCATACATGGCAGAAATAGAGCAGCCATATGATAAAGAAAAAAAACTAGCAGGAAGTGTGTAATTTCAGAGCAATACACATGACTAAAGCAAATATGACAGGCACATGATAACAGCTAAAGGCATAATGACAGCAGTATAACAGCAGCAGCACAACAGCAGGTTGTCACAATAGTGGCAAAAGAAAAATATTCAGTGGCAAAAGAAAAATATTTAGTAGTATAATATAAGCAAGTATATGGCATGTATGATTATATGGCATATATGAGCACATACATAACAGTAGTATAATAGCCGAAGATAACAGCCAAATGATAACCACCAACCAAATGAACATATGCCAGAAATTTCAGAAACATATATATGGCATATAGACAAAAATATGGCACATATCAACAGAAGTAGCATGTAAATTATGTATAGTATACCAGAAGATTAAAAATAACAGCAACTAGTTATGGAGTGAATGGGCAGAAATGACAGCAGGTAGCATATTACAAAAGAGAAATTATGGTTGCCATGTCGAGTGAAATAACAGGAACTAGCAGTTGTAATATGCAAGGACCAGCAACATTTCAGCACTAGAAGAGACCCAAAAATCAGCATCATATATATAGCATATGTTCTAAATATTGTATCCAATCAATATCACAGAACAAAACAATCCGGCAGCACTATACAAATATTCAGAGCTTATCTGATGAGTTCAAGCAGGACATTGCTACGAGAAGTAATTTCAGCACAAGGACCAGCAACACTTCTAGTGCTGAAATTTATCACCAGGACATCACTAACACAGGGTCCTTATTGACCAGCAACAATTTATCACCAGGACATCACTAACACAGGGTCCTTATTGACCCCACGGCACGATCACATATTATTGACCACCAACAGCACTACAGCAGGATCAGAAACAGGTGCATCAGTAACCAGAATCACAAACCAACAGCAGGATCACATATTCTTGACCACCAACAGGCGCATCACTAACCAGTAACAGGAGCAGAGGGGAAGAGGGGCAGAGGGAAGAGGGGCAGAGGGAAGAGGGGCAGAGCAGAAGAGGGGAAGAGGAAAGGGGGCGCACCTGGACGGCGAGGTCGGCGAGGACGGGCAGGTTGAGCACGGCGACGGGGCCGAGATATAGGAGGGGGATCGAGCTCGCGGGCGACGGGGACGGCGCGGTCGAGGACGGCGAGGTCGTTGGCGGCGACGTGGAGAGCGCCGCGGCTAGGTTGAGGACGGGGAGGACGGCGAGGTCCACGAGGTCGGGGATGGAGAGGTGGAGGTCGACGACGGCGGCACTAGCTCCGGGACGGCGGCACGAGCTCGGGGACGGCGAGGTCCACGACTGCGGCGGGGACGACGAGCTCCTGGAAGGCGAGGTCAACGACGGCGGCACGAGCTCCGGGACGGCGAGGTCGACAAATGCGGCGGGGACTTCGAGCTCCGGGAAGGCGAGGTCGACGACGGCGGCACGAGCTCTGGGACGGCGGCGGGGGCGACGCTCGAGGGCGACGGGGACGACGAGATCCAGCGGCGGGGACGGTGGTTCGGGGGCGACGAGATCCAGCGGCGTGGGGAGGTGGGTTCCGGCGACGAGCGTTGCGGCGAGGAGGGAGGCGGCGGAGGGCGCGAAATTTTGGCAGCCTGTCGGCGTCGGGGGCGAAATCCTAAGTTAGGGTTGTGGCGGCGCCGGCAGCCTCATTTATATAGGGGCTGACAGCAGTGGCGGGCGCGCCGACGCCACCGCCCGCCACTGAACGGGTGACGTCATCCCGTGCGCCATTGAGAAATATTACGGTGGCGGACGGAGTGACGTCATCCCGTCCGCCTTAAGATGACAGTTTACAATACTTAAAGGCAAAATCTTGTTTCCTTCATGACCGTCGCTGTGTCCCAGTGGTAAGCCGTTTGCCTCATATGTTGGACGTGCTGGGTTCGAAACCCGGCCGCCACCATTTTTAAAAAATTGTTGTTTTTTCTTTTCACTTCTTGTATTAAAATAGTATATGTAAATACACTTTAAAGTTAATATAGTACGTAATATATTTTACAAAAATTGGAAATATAGTAATTAATATACGATTGTAACTATGTTTTTACTTCATATATATAATATTTTGTGATAATTTTGTATAACTATTGTTTCCATTTTCTTTTCACTTCTTATATTACAATAGTATTTTCAAAAAGAACTTTAATATAGTACTTAATATGTTACAACCACACGATATTTTACAATAATAGAAAATATAGTATATATCACAATTACATGATATTTTATAATAATTAGAATATTGTACTTAATATATTACAACCACACGATATTTTACAATAATTAAAAATATCGTACTTAATATATTACAACCACATGATATTTCACAATAATTAGAAATATAGTACTTAATATATTACAACCACACGATATTTTACAATAATAGAAAATATAGTATATATCACAACTACACGATATTTTACAATAATTAGAAATATTGTACTTAAAATATTACAACCACACGATATTTTACAATAATTGAAAATATCGTACTTAATATATTACAATCACATGATATTTCACAACAATTACAAATATAGTACTTAATGTATTACAACCACACGATATTTGACAATAATTAGAAATATAGTACTTAATATATTACAACCGCACGATATTAGTATTTAGCCTTTGACTACTTTCCCTTCGCAATCGGTGCGCAGGTAGGGCACCACGGATGAATAGGTGAGATCAAGTTCAAGTTGACTTATCCGGTTTGTATCAGCAAAGAAGGGCACTTCATCAAACTGGTTGTATTCTTCTTCATCCGTGGCACCGTCAACTCCAATGATTCTTTGTTTTCCATAGACAACAACCTGCTTCTTCCAGTCAGTTTCTGGGTCAGGAGCATACCACACTTGCGCGACATTTTGGGGGAGTATCCAAGGATCATCCTTGTGACCAACAATGTTTAGGTCAACAAGAGTCATGCCGAATTCATCCACATGGACCCCTTGGTCCTTGACCCATACGCACTTGAATATAGGGATTTGTAAGGACATTCCATAGTTGAGTTCCCAAATCTCTTCAATGTATCCGAAATATATGTTCTTGTTTCCCTCACTGTCCTTCTGCGCTTGTTGTTACACCACTGTTTTGGCACTGACTCTTATTGTCCTTTGCTTTAGTATAAAATGTGAACCCATTAATGTCAAACGCTTGCCACGAAGTGACAAGACTTAGTGGACCATCTGCCAATAGATGCATCGTCTTTTCATCTGTTGTCTCTCCAACTGGTAGGTTTTGGTTCTTCAACCATATAGTGAAACACCTCTTGTGCTCTTGCATGATCCGATCTTCATCGCGTGTGGGATTTTCTTTAGAAAGTTGTTGCAAGTGTTGCTCGACGTATTTTGCGGCAATCTTTAACTGATGCAGGATGCTGTAATGTGCTTGACTCACTCTTTCGTAACTCTCATCGGTGAAGGTTTGTCTTCCTTTAGTTCCTTTACCAGCGAGCCTTCCCTCGTGCCGCGACCGCGGAACACCTATTTGTTTCCCATCTGTCATGTAATCGTTGTAGCACTCCAAAACCTCTTCTGTTGTGTAGCCCTCTATCATGGATCCCTCAGGATTTTTGGGACTGCGCACATAGCTTTTCATAACGTACATATACCGCTCATACGGGTACATATAGTGAAGGTAAGAAGGCCCAAGAACAAGTATCTGATCTGCTATGTGGATCATGTAGTGCTCCATCGTATCAAAAAATGTGGGGGGAAAGCACATCTCGAGTTGGCACATAGTCTCCCGCATCAGTTTACGTATCTTTTGCAATTCTCCAACGTCGATGACCTTCTTGGAGACGGCATTAAAAAAGTGGCACATCCGTGTGATTGCAATCCTGACATATGGGTGTTTTATAGCCCTTGCAGCGATCGCGAGGAACAAAGAAAGCATCATATGGCAATCATGCGTGTTGTAGCCACTTATCTTTAACTCGGTCATTGAGACTAGATTCTTTACGTTGGTTGAGAAACCTGTGGGACTTTGATCCTGCGTAGGCACTTGCATATTGCTTTTTTCTCCTCTGGTGTCAGGTTAAAACTGGCTGGTGGAAGGTAATACTTTCCATTCTCCAACTGCTCAGGGTGAAGCTCTTTCTTTATTCCTTGTTTTTGTAGGTCTTTTCGAGCGCGGAGCCCGTCCTTTGTCTTGCCTGGTGTGTCCATAAGGAGACCTGAGGTGCTATCAAAGACACCTTTCGTAACGTGCAGAAGGTCGATTGCATGACCTATTTCCAACTGTTTCCAGTACGCTAAGTACCTATAGAAAATTGATTTCTTCTTAAATATTGCATCCTTTGGAAGCAGATCGGACTTGTTCCGCTTTCTCCCCTTGACTGGTTTGCCAAAAACAACCTTGTAATTTTTCACCAGATTATAAACAAATTTGCCATCGCGAAGCAGTGGTGCGGAATCTTTCTCCTCTGTACCATCAAATTCTTTCGTCATTCGACGGTATCTGTGATTTTTTGGTAAGAATCGTCGGTGTCGCATGTACACCAGCTTGCAGAAATTTGGAAGGTGCACGCATGATGTTTGGTCAACGCAAACAACGCATGCCGACTTCCCTTTTACCTGGCCGGTTAGGGTCAGGCGAGCGGGATTGTCATTGATGGTCACGAAAATAATAGCATAGAGAGTGAAGTGCTCCTGTCGGTAGGCATCCCACATACGAACCCCCTCTTCCCACAGCTTCTGCATGTCTTCCATCAAAGGTTCCAAAAACACATCTATATCAATGCCAGGTTGTTGTGGACCGGATATAAGGGTACTCAGCATGAGGCACTTTCTTTTGTGGCACAGCCAT
Source organism: Eragrostis nindensis (assembly GCA_012490785.1). Taxonomy (NCBI): domain Eukaryota; kingdom Viridiplantae; phylum Streptophyta; class Magnoliopsida; order Poales; family Poaceae; genus Eragrostis; species Eragrostis nindensis. The sequence goes on from JAAXCT010000023.1 coordinate 162,316, forward strand.
GAAGGAAGATTGAAGACGCAAAGAATCACCGGCCACGTACTATGTGGGTTCCTCATGCCACCGAAAGGATTCATTCCATCTGTACTCAGGCCAAATCTCACATTCCTCGGATCGTATGAGAACTGAGGGTTGTCGACGTCAAACTTTTTCCACTGTCGGGCATCCGCGGGGTGACGAAGCTTTCCATCCTTCTTGCGCCCATCTTCAGCGGCATGCCAAGTTTGGCGTCTCTGGAGTTTGCGAACAGGCGCTTCAAGCGATCGACCACCGGCAGGTACCACATCACCAGCGCCGGAATTTTTCTGCACTCAACCTCATCTTCTTCCCCTTCGTTCTGATGACTGGTGCTGCCGCCTCTGTTCCTCTTTCGTCCCTTCTTCTTGATGTTCACGGTACAAGAGTCATCAACATTGTCATCGTATCTTTTGTACCGACTGGCGTTACAAACTGGACACTTCACCTTGTCCGCGTGTTCTTTACGGTACAGGATGCAGTGATTCGGACAAGCGTGTATTCTTTGTACGCCTAATGTCAACGGAGACAACAGCTTCTTTGAGTGGTACGTGCTTGTCGGCAAAGCGTTCGGTTTCGGCAATGTGTCGGCTAAAACCAGCAGCAATTCATTAAAGCTACTGTCTGACCACCCGTTGCTGGCCTTTAGTGTGAGGAGTCGAAGCACCGTCTTTAATACCGTGCAGTCACTCTCACATCCTTTGTCTTTGGAGTACAGAGGCTCTCTCGATGTCTTATCCAACATCTCTGCGTTATCCAAGCCTTTCTTTCGGTTGTGGAGTAAATCCTCATGCTCCATGTGACGGAGCATTTCCTCTACATCGAGGCCTTCACATCCTCCACTCTCGTGTACCGAGCCATCATCTTGGGCGTTACACTGATCTGCACTATGACGCTCATTGTTGTCTTGTGTCCTCTCTGCGTGACTGTTGCCTTCTGCACTTCCCTGCACGTTGTTGCCTTCTCGAGTGTCTGGTGTTTCACCATGTTTGATCCAGATTGAGTAGTGATCCATGAAACCCTTCTCCAACAAGTGCTCACGAATAGTTTCATGTTCCTCAAACAATACATTATTCTTGCATCTCTTACAAGGACAATATATAGCCCTTGTATTTTGACGTGCAGCGTGAACCTTGGCGGTTTGGAGAAATTTGGTAACTTCCTCGAAATATATTATTGGATCTCCGCCACCCCCATTGTACATCCAAGACCTATCCATCATCAACAATATTTGAAAAAAAATAATTAAACAAACGAATACGAATTATCTCTACTACTATAAAGCACGAAGTTGAACCGGGCTTACACAACGGAACGGAATTCCTACCGTTATGCAATCCCAACCGTTGATTTGGCCGATCTGAGGGTCACGAACGTCTGGATTCGCGCTACAGTTCCCGCTACAGTACAACACGTGATAGATACAGGATTCCGTTCGCTGCAGAGCCCGACAGTGCCGCTACAAGACCCCGATTGCTGTAGCACCATCCAGAATGTTTCGAGCAATCACTCCGCCTGGTGTCTCAAGCAATATCATTTGCTTATGCATTTGTTACATGTACAGGGAACAGAAATTCTAGAGGAGGTAAGAAAACAGAGAGTGTAAGCATCTTACCTTCAACGTTTTCATATTTTCCAGTAGCACGGTTGAGTCCTGTACATATAAACATGAACTGATAAGTGATAACCAAAGGAGGCGACTTATTTTATTGTGCATTATTCTACACAGCACTCATTATTTACTGCTGGTGCCCGTCAAATACAGCTGTTTGTTTGCACAAATGTTCCAGGTTTAGTGACAAATGTTAGCGCATCAGCGTGAAGCAAGAAGTCATGATTACTTAAGCTTCTGTAATTCATGTTGTATTAAGTTTTTATGCACTTACAAAATATTTTTTTATGCAAACTCTGAAATAAGGATTGCAAAAACAAAAATGAGCAATTACATACTTTAAAATGTAAAATTTAAAAATATAAAACATCAACACAGAAGTTACTTGCAACCCTTCAAAAGAACATATATACTTAATATCAAACAAAGTAGGGATAAATGGATTTCTGTACTATACTAATCAAAAGTGCACATCAAACAGCTACTCAATGTAATGATATTGAGCTCCGCATTTCAGAAAGAATCATGACTTACTGAATAATGTAAATGCCTAAAAAAAAGAAATTGGCTAACTTAAAAGCTTTTGCATCTGAACTTGCAGGCAAGATAAAAATTCTGAAATAAATTCCAAAAATATAGAGAAGATACAGGCGACAGAAGACAAATACGTTCGATGGTTTAACAAATACAAATTTATGAAACATTTGCCCATACAAATACACAACGTCGCACGCCGACACTATTGTCTACGTTCATATTCGCGTGCAAAGCACGTGTAGCTTACTAGTAAATTAAGAATAACAATGCTATACAAATTTGACGCAATATTTTTATTCAATCCATACACAAGACTATATTAATCTCCCCATCCCCTCTCTCTTACACATATGGTGCATAAATCAAAATCATTGATCTCTTAAATTATAATATAAACTCACAAGACAAAAAACATAAGACTTAGAAGGTGAACATATTAGATAAGATCCACTAATTCCTCCTAAAAAACAATAGAATCATCTCTATTGAAGGAAAAATGTTTGCAATCCTAAATAAATTTTATCCTCAAAATTAACCATGAAAAAGACATCAAAACACAAAATGGCTCCAATGGATATCAAAGATTTACTTCCTAGATCAAATCTTCCAAAGAAAAACGAGATCAAAACCTTCCCCCCATGTTTTCTACTTTTTCGCCGCCGCCGTACGGACATCAATGTCGAGTCCGGTACTGGTCGCGCGGGGAGAAGACGCGCAGTTATATAGTTGCGCGCTATCAGTGGAGGCGAAGTGACGTCACCCAATCCGCCACAGATTACGCATATCAGAGGCGGACGGCGTGACGTCAGCACTACCAGTGGCGGTGTAGGTGACGACACTTACGTCCGCCACTGAGGGAGAGGTATCAGTGGCGGTCGGTGTCGTCACGCCGTACGCCACTTACGCCCTCAATATCAGTGGCGGTCGGGCTGACGTCATCGTCCGCCGCTGATTTCGAGCTCAGCGGTGGCGGACGCTTGTGATGTCAATTCACCCGCCACCGTTGACCTCTTCTCGGTGGCGGTCGTGTCTGATGTCATTTCCACCGCCACTGATACGTCATTCTGGACCTGTAGCCTTCGTGACGCCAGCCCGTCCGCCACTGATGGGTGATACAGTAACCAATGTCGGGCTAGCAGTGAGGATCGATGATTGTGCGCCACTGATGTAAAATTTTAAGTGTCATATTAGGCTCTTTTTGTACTAGTGTTACTTCAACATTTGGGTAGTTACCCACCCCTGTCGGCCGAGCCGACGCGACACAACACGCACGCGTCATCCCTGCTGCCAAAAATTGCAAGATTACTCGGAAAGCAACGTAATGAAACAACGAACGGATGCGCCCTGAAACTGAAACGAAAGTACGTTATGTGTTTAGCCGTCGCTTGTGAATGACGCAATTATGTCTCTCTCTCTCTCTCAAGCGTACTGCTTTTATTTGTTCATAGCTGTACAAACTTCATTAGGTGGAGCTAGTAACCAAACATATGGCTCGCTAGAGGGTCGGCTGGTGCAAAGTATATGTTAAACCCTGGGCCGCACAAGCACGCGAACCACGAATTAATGGGACCTCCTATAGGCAACGTCTTATAGTTAACATACGATAGATCTGCCCAATAGCCTATTAAATCTGAGCAGCCCAGTCCAAGTCTGAGCTTCAATATTTCGAAAGGAAAGAGTCAACATTTTTTTAGTTCTATTTCAACATTTTAAATAAAATCAACATTTTTTAAAAAATGTTGACCATTAACAAAAAAATGTTGACATGGTGCAACAAAAATGTTGACGAAGTATATTAAAAATGTTGACGAAATTTTTAAATCTTAAAAATTCAAAAAATATTTATATTGGATCTCATTTTGTAGAATTAATTGTAACAAACATGTAGGTTCAAACGGATTCGAAAACGGACTTACGGTTTAGGAGAAAAATGCGTTTAAAAGTTGAAATCCCCTTTTTTTTTCACTCCCCACCCGCTCAGCATGACACGTGGCGGAACCTGGTGCTCTCCTCTCCCCCCGCGCGAATCGTGATCGTTCATCTGTTTGGGCACGAATCTTAAACAGTGTTCTATCCTAACGATCCCATCGCCCGCCCGATGTATAGGTTTCACGCAAATTAATCAAGTGCTTAGAGTGGTTACACGGCCCAAAATCCTGGCGCGAGGGTTTTGTGCCGCGGATCAGTAAGTTATGAGTGGAGCCGTTCACTTACATGGGCCGAAATAGCGGACAGAGTCTTGCCACGAGAAAACGCGAGCAGGCATGCATCAAGTCTTCACACGAGAATTGCTCAAACACACACACCCACACACACACGCGCGTCTTCACACTAAAATAATTATTCTTTGCAATTTGCGCATTGCCATTCATATTTACATTTAAGCAGCATACTTGTTTACAAAGAACAAGTAAGCGTGCTGCTTAAGTACGTAATGTTAGATAATAGATAATCATTCGCAACAAAAAAAGTTGTTAGATACTTCATCTGTTCTTAAATTGTTGTCGATGTTGACTTTTTGAGTTACGTTTAATGGTTCGTCTTATTCAAAATATTAGCTCAAATATGAGGGTGTTCGTTTCCACCCCTCTAAATTTTAGAGGGGTCACATCAAAGAGAATCTTACAATTTTTATGTACTAAACAAAGTCAAATTATAAAACTAACTTCAGAACCCTCCATCTAATTCACGAAACGAATCTAACGAGGGTAATTAAGTAGCGATTAGAAGATGGTTACTGTAGCATCACTGTAGCAAAATATAGATTAATTAGGCTCATTAGATTCGTCTCGAAAAGAGCACTCATATGTGAAAAAGGTTTTGTCATTAAACTAATCAAATATTTTTAAATATGAAGATTCTTTTTGATGTGACGGGTCTAAAACTTAGAGGGGAGGAAACGAACAAGGCCTATGCAAAAGTATAAGTTATATTTCAACTTTCTTATGTGATAACACAATTTATAGTAAAACATATGATAATATTTAAAATATTTGAATAAAATGAATGATCAAATGTAACTCGACAAGTACACAACTTGCGTAAGCTGATGCGTCGAACCGCACATGGCTGGTTCTCCCGCGCTCCTTTGCATGAGCTGCTTTGGTGACCGATTGACGCGCAATGTATGCCTACGCCAGGCCGGCGAGTGTGCAGGCGGGGCGGCCGCGGGCTGCGGAAGAGGACAGTGGACGGGGTTGGGGCGGGGTTGTTGCAGTGACGGGCCTGACGAAACCGGGTTAGTGTGGCGGTGGTTGTGGGCTGTCGGCGGAGGCCGTCGGAGTCGTGGCAGCGCGGGAGTCGTGGCCGTTGGATTTAACCACATCGTGCTTTCAGTCGTAGACAATGTTTCCCGTCGACAGCGAGACACTAATGGTGACTTCATCAATCTCGGAGATTTGTCGGTTTAGTCTTTAAAGATACTCATATCGTAAGGTTTGCGTATGTGCGTTTATAAAGGTGCGTGTGCATGCGTTGTGAGTGTCTGAGTTGTACTGCGTAATCACAAAAAAAAAGACATGTGGACAACATGAGGAGAGATTGTAGCTAGGTGTTCTACATTGGTACATGTGGGCTTCGTCGACCATATAAGGTGAGGAATGAGGTGAATGTGCCTTTGGAGGAGCACCTAGGCTAGGATAGGTACTTGGTCAGATCTTCTCCGCCAAGGATTCATGTATGTTGGATGATTTACGACCTGTCTTTCTAGTCTCTTTTATAGAAATTTTTGCAAAATTATTTCAGTTCGTAAGGTTCAGCTAGTTCAATATTCTTTATCGGTGATACCTTTGTTTCTTACGCGATATGAAAACCAAATTGTTTTGGAAGCATTTTGGAAATCTATTATCACGGAGATGCTGTATTTAAAAGCAAGGGCAAAAGGTCAAACGAACATCTTAAAAAGTTATAAAGATTGAATAACTTACATGAAAGAACCGATGTGATGATGTAATTTCACTGTATTTTGAATATTATATACATTATCTATTATTCATTTGTATAAAGTTGTATAAATCATAAAATTTCAAATAAATATAATATAATTATCTGAGTGACATTATTAAGTTTATTAAAACAATATTAAAGTTTTTTTTTAACTAGCCCGTGGCAACGCAGTAGCACGTGAGAGGAGGAGGACGGACCCACGCACAATACTCGCATTCAGTTTTTTTTAACCTTACAGCGCATTCAGCTGGTGAGTCGAAAGCGGTCTTAAATCCACCGACCGCTCACTAGTGATGGCCAAACGGGCGGCACGGTCCGAGTCCAAAAAGGCACGACCCGTTTAATTTTGGGTCAGCAACTCGGCACAGCCCGTGTTAATTTCGTGCGGTGCCGGGCCGGCTCGGCCCGTTAAGCCCAATAGCCGGTTTGAAATGTCTGCTCTTTTTGTCATTTTTAAGGAATTTTGTGTTAAATGATGCAAAAATAGGTGTAAGTATAGAGCATCGAACCTAGAACTTCATCAAAGATAAGGAATAGACTTACCACTGTGCTAAACTAATTGTTATATATATAATTTAAAAATATATTTAATAAAACTTAATCCTGTCATGCCGTCTATTGGGCCGCACCCTTGGCCTATGATACAGCCCAACCCTTATGCCGTGCCGGCCTGGGCCTAAAATTCACCAGGCCGTGCCGTACTTGGGCCGGACCAAAAATTACGTGCTTCGTGCTTTCCCGTTTGGTCCGATCCATTTAGCCATCACTGCCCTCTCTCACGGATCGACCGATGATCTGCGACAAGGCGGAGTTACAGCCCAGCAGCTCAAGTGCCACTAAACCCTAGTACACTCCCTCTCAGCTTTCCCCTGCTTACCTTGGCTAAAAAAAAAAAAAGAAAACACGCTTCCCCTGCTACCACCCAGCCGCCGCAGTGCCGCACCACTCAAGCACGCGCGCACAGACACAGGAGTACACCCGCCGGCAATGGAGGCGGCGGCGGTGGCCATCGCCGCCAAGAAGAGGAAACCGGATCGAATCGACGCCCAAGATCCATCTGACAACGGCGACGGCGATGAAATGCTCGACTTCATCAGCCGCCTCCCGGACGAGGTTCTTGGCACCATCATCTCCCTCCTCCCCACCAAGGACGGCAGCCGCACGCAGGCCGTCGCCCGTCGGTGGCGCAATCTGTGGCGTTCCGCGCCTCTCAACATGCGGGTCGACTATGACCTCTCCGGGCAGGACCGCAAGCGCGTCCTCTTCGTCTCCAAAATCCTCGCCGACCATCCTGGGCCGGCCCGCCGCGTCTCCCTGCCCGGCATCCGCCTCCGCGACCGGTACCCCAAGATCGACGGCTGGTTGCGCTCCCGAGCCCTCAACGGCCTCCGGGAGATCGAGTTTTCCTACGAGATCGAGAACCCGCTGCTACCTTATTCGTTGCCGCCGTCCGCGTTGCGCTGCGCTCCCACTCTCTGTGTTGCTGAAATCGGCAACTGCGACTTTCCAAACGAGATGGCGCCGTCGCTGAATTTTCCCTGCCTCAAACAGCTTACCCTGCACAGCGTCTCCATGTCGGAGGATGCCCTTCACAGCCTGCTCTCTGGTTGCCCTGTCCTGGAAAGCCTCTTGCTGTTGGGGAATGCTGGAATTGCTAGCCTCCGCATTAGCTCGCCGACTCTGAGGAGCATTGGGTTCAATGTTGCTCAGTATTGCTGCAGGTATGGTGTTCAAGATGCTGTCATGCTCCAGGAGCTTGTCATCGAACATGCACCTTCCCTTGATAGATTGTTGCCGCATCATCCGGACTATGGCCCAGCAACCATCCGGGTGATGCATGCACCTAAATTAGAGATATTAGGCTGCTTGTCAGATGGAATCTCCAGGCTCGAACTTGGTACCTCAGTTTTTCAGGTAAAAACATCCTTATTGTTATTGCTGCCATTGTATTGCCATTAACTATCCTTCATGTCTCTTGGTTTTGCCAGGAAATGATGGCCGTAAGCTTGACAAGCTCAATGTGCACTGTGAGGATTTTAGTTCTTGACACTAAAGGACCTAATCTAGACGCAGTTGTTAACTTCATCACTTGTTTCCCCTGCTTGGAAAGGCTGTATATCATTGTGAGTCTCTCTGAACTTCCTTGGACTACCATAATAAGACATTATCTGCCTATCTGGCCAACTAGACCAATACATTGCCAATTACCCAGCAATTGCGTTATTTTTTCTTTCTTTCTTTCTTTCTTTATACAGTCACACACAGTGAAGACTAGGAAAAATGTGCTAAGGTACAATCCATTAGATCCAATCAAATGCCTTGAGCAGCATCTCGAAAAGGTGGTTTTGAAGAATTATGATGGCAAGAAGCCTTGTGTTGACTTTGCCAAGTTCTTTGTTTTGAATGCTAAAGTATTGAAGAAGATGGAATTCGGGGTCCTTAACAATTGCAATGATAAGTGGATGGCTAATCAACATAGGCGTCTTCAACTGGACAATAGAGCTTCTCAATATGCTCAGTTTAAATTCAAAAGTGAGCATTGGACTTTTTTCACATACAACAAGCATACCCATGATTTGTGGATGGCTGATCCATTTGACAGCTCCTGGTGACCGAGAGGTATAGCAAGAGTGGTCTTCCTAGTACCAAGACCGGATGGTTGGATTCAATGTTCTGGATCTGGTCCCTTGACCTTGGTGGCCTCGTTCTTTTTTTTTAAAAAAAGAACTATGCTGTCGGAGAATTTGAGAACCTTATAGAAGAGTGTTGTTTTGACCAAAGCCCAGATCTTATATGCATGTCCTTAACTGTTGGATTGGTGCCTACCATTGCCATTGCCAACGATTAAGAGATCCAGATCAATTTGATGGGTGAGAATTTCCGGTTGTACCGTTTTTGTATATAGGACTCTCACATTGTTAATCCCAAATCTTGCTCTTGTTTTACTTGGCTGAAAGTGGTAATGTACACCAATGGCTTCTTGTCATTCTTTCTTTGGTAAGATATCGTAGTTGTGCGCTCATTATTTCTCAAGTTCCATATTAGTGAAGACATCATGTGTATTTCTGAGATGAATTGGTGATAGATATGCATGCACTAATAAGGTGAGTAAGATTTTTTGTATGGGTATGTAGGGAAAAAAGTAGGCATGCAATTTGAAAGTTTGGTATTTCGGTAAACCAGTGAAAACAAGTTCTTATTTTGATTTTCAAACAGTTCCAAGTGCTTTTTCATAGTTAGGTTAGAGATGCTGTGGGTATGGCACAAGTTGGCTTCCTTAGAAAATTGTTGATGTGCTAGAAGATTTATCCCCAGATTTAGTCACTTTGTTCCACGGATACGGTGATACCTTGTTTTCTGGACTACCTTTATGAACTGTCAATTGAAGGTAACATGAACAAAAGTACATATCCTGAAACTTTTATATGTTTAGAAATGCACGAGACTGCCAATCTAGCAACTGTTAGTCCGATGATGAAAAAGTATGAAATCATGTCGTACATGTAGCAGGCAAATAGTCTGTATTTGTCATATATTCAGTTATGCAGTCAATCAATTATCTGAATACAATAGTAAATGTCCCCTTTTCTTTCTTTCTTTCTGTAAAATAGATAAAATTGTTTTTTTCCAGCTGTTTTCTTCTTAGTTTCCCCTTAGACCCTATTAGAATGAGACGGGCTGCCCCCGGTATTGCCATTCCTCATTTTACATAGGAACTCCTTGCTCTTTCGTCTTCCTTGAATTGAAATCTAGAATATTTGCAAGGTTTTTGTGACGCTAGCCATTCAAAGTGCTACAGAACAGATAACCTGCTTCATAAAAAATAAAACGAAACGGAAATTTCACCACGTATTGCTGCTGAATGATTTTGTTTGGTGTGTGCAAATTCCATTCTTCGGGCGGCGTGCTAGGTTCATGTTCTTGTGGTATGCTGAGTGTGTGCGCGTTCCATTCTTTAGTCGGCGTGCTTGGTTCCAGTTCTTGTGGCATGCTGAGCCTTCTTCTACCCACAACTGGGACGCACAAGCACGCGAACCACGAATTAATCAAGTGCTTAGAGTGGTTTCGGTGCAGCGTCACCCTGCCGTGTAACCTCACGTGACCACGTGAGGTTTTGGGCCGCGGATCCAGTGAGTTACGGATGGAGCCGCTCACTTACATGGGCTGAGATAGCGGGCAGAGTCTTGAGGATTTTCTATATGCAGATCATTTTATGAGAGTTAACCTGTAGATTATTTTGATCGTCCTATGCTACGCTCTGCTCGGGCCACACACGTGACGCAATTCTATTGGCGCGTGTTGGGTGGGAAACAATTGAGTTTGATTTCTAAATTTCTAAATTTCTAAATTTAAAACGCGATTCTATTGGCTCGGGTTTTTGTACTGATGTTCACTCATGAATTAGCCAAGCATTCTATGAATTATATTTGTGGGTATCAGTCAGGAGCTGTACGTTGCCTTTTTAATTGTACAAACAGATATTGGATATTTTCCATTTTAGTATGTGCCATGATTAAGAGACTGGGATATTTACATTTGCTTGATGAAATAGAACTTTCCTTTATCTAAAATAGGTACCATGGCGATGGTTTTAACGGCCACGCATGTGTGTCTTCTATTTTGTTTCAGTTGTTCTAAACATCGCCTTTAACTGTACTGTTGAAGCACTCATGCATCATCTGTCAGTTCCTGTCTCGCCTAGACGCTAGTGCAGCGAGGAGTTAGAGCGGGAGCGGCAGAGGCTGAGCGACTGAAGGAGCCTGGCGTGCCTCTAGGAGTTCGAGCGAGTGGGCGTACGTCGAGGAGTTTTTTTTTTTGAAGGGTCGTCGAGGAGTTTGAGCGAGTGGACGCAGCGACCGGGTGCTGGCAATGGTTTGAAAATGGTGTGGAACCGGTTTGACACATGTGGTTGGGTTTGGCCTGCTTTCAAAATTGCAACTGGTTTGATTTGAGTTGGGTTTGAATTGGGGAGTGGTGGGCTGGGTGGTCTGGGCTGCGATACGGTGGTGCGGTTTAGTTTTGGGCCGGTTTTGGGCCCATTCTTAGGCTTACAATAGCGTTCCCTCTTTTTAACATGGAAGAAGGTCGATTTATCTCTCTGAATTATTGTCGTAGGGCAGAGCAAATGAGAGAGAACCTTTTCTGCCAAAGTATGAGCCATCTCCAAAAACATCATTCTGCTATTGACTGAACTATGAGGATGTGCATTGCTCTTTTTAGAATTCTCTCTTAATTTTACAATACCTGCAAAAGATTATGCTCTCCTTACCAAACCCCAGATATAAGCCATATCAGAAAATAAGGAAAGCATCTTTTGAGTGAAGACAGGTTTTCCACAATTCTGAGTGACTCATTCTTTGAGAATTTTTGTGACAAGATGAGAAGAAAGGGAAAGTTTTGAAATCCGAGGGATCTTTGGATTTGAGAAGGGTCTTTGATTTTCGCTGTTCAACCTTTCAACTTCTCAAGACAATGAGCTTTAGCCACTTCCACATAGTGAGCCTGAAGAAATTGTTGAGATAATTTTATCATATCACCTTGATGATGTCTTTTTCTTTGGTTCAATCTTTTTGCTCGGGACGAGCAAAGATCTAAGTCTGGGGGGGGGGGGGGGGGGTTGTTGGCGGTGCTTATAACGAATATTTTACCGCCAACACCATTCAATAAAAGCACATTCAAAATTGGAGGCGCTTCTGAGGACTTTGAAGAAAGGGAGGCTTCTTTCGGCTGACCTCGAAATGAACCTGTTGAGTGCCGCAATTCTGCCGGTGAGTTTTTGTACGTCTTTTAAGCATCTTGGCTCTCGCATATTGATGATTGCATTTATCTTGTCCGGGTTGGCTTCGATACCTTTGACTGAAACCAAACATCCCAACACTTTCCCTTTCTGAATGCCGAAGACACATTTCTCAGGGTTGAGTTTCAGATTTGCCTTTCTTAAATTGGAGAAGGTTTCGGCGAGGTCAGAGATGTGATCCTCTTTTTTGGTGCTCTTTACAACTATGTCGTCGACATAGGCCGACAAGTTTCTTCCCAACTGATCTTCAAAAGCGGCAGCTGTCATTCTGCAAAAAGTAGGTCCGGCGTTTTTCAGGCCCTCCGGCATTCTGATAAAACAGTATGTTCCAAATGGTGTAATGAAACTTGTTTTTTCTTCATCCTCTCTGAACATGAAAATTTGGTGGTAGCCGGAGAAACAATCTAGTAAAGACAGGAGCTCAGAGCAGGCGGCAGCGTCGACAATCTTGTCGATTCTGGGCAGTGGGAAATCGTCCTTAGGGCATGCTTTGTTGAGATCTGTGAAATCAATGCACATACGCCATTTCCCGTTCTTTTTCTTGACTGGGACGGTATTGGCGAGCCAAGTTGGATATTTGACCTCTCGAATAACATTTGCGTCAAGCAATCTTTGCACCTCGGCTTTTACTGCTTCAACTCTGTCGTCCGACATTTTGCGGAGCTTCTGCTTTTTCGGCCTTATTGATTTGTCAATTCTCAATCTGTGTTCTATTAAATCCCTGCTCACGCCCTTGAGGTCGCTCGCGGACCAAGCAAAGACATCTTTGTTTTTGCGGAGGAACTGAATGAAGGATTTCTCAATGTCCTTCGCCATTCCGCTGGCAATTATTACTTCCTGCCCCAGAACGTGCTTGTCCAACAGAACTCTTTTTGTTTCTTCGTTGGGTTGGATTGCCTGGGCTTCTTTGTCCATTTCTTTTTCCTGCTGTATCACTTCTTTGCCGGGTTTCTTTGTTGCCGGGTAGAGGACGTGGACGTTGGGATGTGCGTACAGGTAATGCACATTCTTTTGTCCGGGAGCCGCTGCCCTCTCGATATTTCTGGCTTCCTGCTGGTCGCCGAAAACTGTGACTACTTCTTTGTGTGCCGGCATTTTCATACACAAGTAGGCACTGTGTACTACTGCCTCGAAGGTATTGAGAACGCCACGCCCAAAAATTGCATTGTAAGGGTAAGGCATGTCCACCACATCGAAAGTGATGTGTTCTGTTCTTGCATTTTCCAAAGTGCCGAAAGATACTGGCAGGCTTATTTTTCCGATCGCCCGGATTTCTCTTCCGCCGAACCATACAAGGGGTATTCTGACGGTTGAAGCAAAGACGGGTCTAAGTTCAGTTGATCGAAAGTTCTCTTGAATAGGATATCAGCTGAACTTCCGTTGTCAACTAGAATTTTTGTTACTGACCACCCATAGGTATTGGCTTGAATGACCATGGCGTCTGTGTGTGGAAAACTTCGGAGGTTTAGATCGGCTTCGGTGAATGTGATGGGAATGTGAGACCACCGCGATTTAATGACAGGGCCATTGCAGACAGCGTTTACCGCTCGAAAATATTGCCGCCTTTGTTTCTTGTTTTCAAACTCGGAAGATGACCCGCCGGTGAATGGCAGGATCACTCCGTACGATGGTAGGCTTTGGGAGGTGGAGTTGTTTTGGTTTGTTGTTTTTGGGAAAGGTGGTGGTGGAGGGAGTGGTGGTTCTTCGGATGCAGTTATTCTGGGTTGTTGTATTTGCGGGGTTTATGAGCTTGTCTGAGGAGACATGTGCTGATGTGCGGAGGCGGTGGGGGCGAGGGTGAATGATAATGGTTTGGGAAATGATGGTTGGGCGAGTAGGTGTTCGGGAAATATTGGAAAGGGTATGATGCGCCAAAAGGCGAGGTGTGCCAGGTATTGGCGGTGGAGGTATGATTGATTGTTCTTTGGGTGTCGGCTCGTTCCTCTTTGGCTTTCATTCTTTCCATTGCATCCTTGGTTTCTGGACAATCTTTGGAACTATGACCCTTGTCTAGCCCATGAAATATACAGTATGGTTTTCTCTCATTTCGCGAATTGTGCGAATTGCCGCGGCCTCTTCCCCTGGACCGACCATTTCTTCCTCCTCTCTGGTGATAATTGCCTTGAGGTTCAGAGCTGTCGCGTTTTTCTTCTTGCGTGTCAATGTGATTGACGAGATTGTTGTTGTGATTCTGGCTGTTGTTCTGCCTTCTAGATGAGTTCCACTCTTGCTGCCTCGGGTTTGTTTGGTTTCTTTTTGCCTGTCTTTGGGCGCTTTGTTGCTCCAGCCTTCTTCTGTGATCATTGTCGGCCCTGTGTTGGCGGTGCTTATAACGAATATTTTACCGCCAACACCATTCAATAAAAGCCATCATACAAGGATAAAATGAACATTCTTTTATATTAATGGCTCTCCACAAGTTTTGTTGGAGTATTTGAATGCAAGGAGCAATTTGGACAAAATTCACAGAAAACGGGGGCCAAAGCCCACCGGCCGGCCCAATCATAGGCCGGCCGGCCTGCTCAGGCTCTAACCCAAGTCCAGCTCCTCTCCAGAGGCCTTCTACAGCTTCCCCACGTGGAATTCAAGGCCCAGCCCAATATCAAACCACCGACATTCTAGAACATGGGCTTTTGGGGCTAACTTTGAAGGCCACTCAACTTCTGCCGACCCCACGAGAAAACCGACCATCTTACCGCCCTCAGGAGTCCATCAGAGCCGTCCAGGGAAGAGTCGGTGACGAACCGACCACATCAGTGGGCCGGTCTCCCTACCAGGCCGGCCGGCCGACCTTTGCTCCGCCGACTCTCTAGCTTCGGCCAGTGGATGCGCACCGACTCCAGCAGGCTATAAATACTACCCTCCGGCTGCAGAAGCAAGACGCACCTCATTTGATACTTCATTTTAATCCTTTGGTAGTAGGATAGTGTTGCTAGGAGTGAGTGAGTGAGAGAGAAGGAGAGCTAGAGGCCCCGGGGATGTCGGGACTCTACTTCTTCGTCGCCTCGGGTATGCTCCTCGCCTGGCAACATGTAAGAAGATTATTGGTAAGAAGATTATTGGTCGGGCAATGAAGTAAGGTATTCTGCTCTATTTATTTGTGGGTTCCAGGTGTGCAACGAATATTTATTTATTTATTGCATTGACTAGCTTATTGACGTCTCGCTAGTTGTAACGATAGATGTAAACGTGGTGTTTATATCTGGAGTTATCCCTGGTTTGCTCGTAACCCCACGGAGGATGGTAGCCGCGAGTATGTGTGACAGGCATACCGGTCTCTGTAATCCACCACGTCCGGGTTATTGTTTTTAGTAGGGAGGTCAATAGCACGTAGTTCCCTTTAACAGTTGAACCTAATTATCAGGTTGCTGTTCTGGCATGCGTGTGTCCCGAAACAAATAATAGAGTAAGGCCTTTACCAAATTGCCCAGCTACATAGCTTCTTATCATTAGATTGCCTGGCCAGAAGACCCTTTTTATTTACTGCTGCAAACTCCGCTCCTGTGTGCCACCTTTACGGATCAATCCCTTTAGTGTTTTAGCTTTACACTGTACGTTCCCTGTGGATTCGATACCCTAGGAATACTCCTCGTGGTGAAAGCTACTTCGGTATCCGTACGCTTGCGGATTATTTTTCTGTTAGGCCTAAGGACTGCCAACACCCTGCAAAATTGATCTGCTGTTGAAAAGAGCTCCTTTAGAGATAATGGTCGATTCATTGAGAAATGGGTGGCACATGGGCCCGCCCTTAAGCCGCCAATTGCTGCATCAATGACGATCTAATCAGGAATATCGTCCGCTCGAGCTTTTAACTTGACAAATCTCTGGAAATAATCTTGCAACGGCTCTTTCTCTTGTTGTGTGCATGCTCTGAGTTCATTCGCTGATATGCAGGTTCTGTGGAAACCTTGGAAGTTGGTGGTCAATTTGTCCCTCAAATTTTCCCATGAATATATTGATCCCGGCCTGAATCTGGAATACCATTCGAGTGCCTGATGTTCTATGGCGGTGACAAAGGTCTTCGCCAATACGGAGTCATCTCCACCGGCTGATGCAACTGCGGCTTCGAAAGACATGAGGAATTGTCTTGGATCCGTAGATCCGTTGTACTTCGACACTGAAATGGGCTTATAAGTTGCTGGCCAGGGAGTTAACTGAAGGCCTTCAGACAAAGGAGAATTCTTGTCGACTTTACTGATGAATGGCATTGTCTGGCGGTAAGGGTTTATGGCTCTGTGTTGCCCCTCGCCATTAGTGTCCGCTTCAAAGTCCGGGGACCTTAATTGCTGCTCTCTTCTGGTTTCGCTATTTTGTCCGGTGGCGCTCGCCATTTCATCCAGTTCTCTTTCTAGCTCGGCAATGCTAGCCCTTGCTTGTTCTATCTGTTGCCTGATCCTTTCTCTTTCCTTTGCTTTCTCACTGGACATGATCTTTTCTTTTGTTTGCTTCAGTCTTTTGTTGAACCTTTGAAGAGCAAGGAGCTCTCGCTTTTGCTTCTCGATTTCTTCATCTTCGGGGTCACTTTCGACTGGATCAAAGAGGGGTGGTTGCTCGGCTTTTCTCTTGCCTGCCTTGGCTTGATTCAACTTTTCAGCTTCTTCTTCATTGAATGGAAGGGGTTTGAAAATTGCGGCTGTAACATCTTGGGCAGCTTGTGGAAAACCGGCGGCGCGGCTGGCCTCCGCGGTTTCCGACATGTGATTTGTTTCTTGAGCCATTTGCTTGCTTCTGATGGCTTCCCAACGGATCTCTTCTTCTGAAAATGCCGGATTGGGAGGAAGAACTTCGTCTTCTAATACCGGCACGAGCAGGCTTGATGTGGTGGTTGGGGTTGTTGCTCTTTTCTTTCTATGTGGCATCGCGAGTAGTTTTGTGGAGCAGCACAAACGGTGGGCGCCAATGTTGGGAATTTCTCATTATCGGAGGAAATTCCCGAATGCTACTCAAGAAAGGGCGAATGCCAACAAATGAGTCCAAGAGACAACGGAACAGCATTTCATTACAAGTGGTTTCTCTCTCCAAATTCCGTCCCGTTACAATGAGCCCGTAGGCGGGTATTTATAGGGAAGGCCAAGGGTCATTTTACGCTGACCAAAATGCCCTTGGCCTACCAACTATATACCTCGAATATGCTGTACACAAATGTCATAAGGGTAGAAATGGTAATGTATTCTCCAGACGGTTTCGTGAAACCTAACCCTAACTTGCTGACGTTTTCAGTAGACACGTGGATCCCTCGACCTTTGTCGCTTTCGGCTTTCTCGTTTCTGGCTCCATGGTTTGATGAATGGCAAGGGGATTGATGGTCCCTCGCCGTTAACACCTTTTCGCTTGCCTCCCCGTATATCGCAGAACCTGCACACAAGTAATAATCATCTGGCCAATATTCAGTGATACCTCACAAGGCTCTCGCCATTTCTTTGCTCTCGCTATTTAGCGCCTGTGCCGATCCCCAACACTTGCTGTTCTGTAGGCATCTATATCATAGATGATTCTGCTACCTTTTTTCGGCTCTTCAGTGAAGCCTTTATAGCTCTATCAGGGTGCTGTCACATACAATTTTCCGTTGGGTGTTCAATATCATCTGTACTATCTGTTGCATGCCTGTTATATAAATATTGACATCCATATTTGTGTACTATCTCCAGGTTAGTAAAGCTGTTTAGACATTTTTTTATTGAAGTCACCAGCAAATTGTTTGCCTTTTTATTATATGTATTAAGTCATAAATGAATTGTAATTTTGCTACCTGTGTAATAAGTTGACCACGTGGCCACGTGGTGACTGACATAACAGTCTTTTTGTAACGCATCCTAGGCATGTCATCCTACTGAATATTTACAGCTTAAAAGACTTTAAGTAGCAACCAAGCCTTTGTTCTAATTATAGCCTCAAGATGTATTGCCTTCCTGTGTAAATAAAGAAATCAATGCCTTGGTCTACATTAGCCTCGAACCACATTATGTGTGTGATATACTTTCCTTTCGAACTTTGATTATATTCTACGCTTGGATTTCGGAACTAGGACACTCAGCTTATATCATCCAACAAGTATGTCACTTCCTTTCAGGTTTGCCTGTTCATATTTCTGATGTGTATTTTCAGATTGTTGCGGTAATACCCGCGGCAACGCACGGGGCTTTGGCTAGTATAAAATAAAAGTAATCACGCCACGTTGCATGCTCGCAGCAGGCAATTCTACCATCCAGCCTTTTTATATATGGTATAAAATAAGAAATGGCTAGTCCATGGGACCATGATGCAGCAGAGTCTACGTGAATGTAACTTCCCCAGTTTGCTTGCTTCTTGTATTACTATTATTACACAATAAAACTAGTAAGGAGGCCCGTGCATTTGCGCGGCTAGATGCAGTATAATTCATTTTTAAAAATATTCTTCTGTTATAAAAACTAAGTCATGGTATTGTTTCATGATGGATAAATTTTTTAAAAAAGTTATGTTCTTTTTATAAATAAAGCACACACTTTAAGCTAATATAACTAATATATTCTAAATTATTGTTGAAGAGGAAAATGTCTAAAATAGAATAATCAGATAATGAAATGCAATATAATAGTAAAAATATCATGTAGTATCTTACTGTCATGGTTGGCTGTGCTCCAGTTATGCATAGATACATATGCGACATTCTAGCATCTGACCTTGGATTTCATCCAGAACCACTTGCCACTGTCATCTTATTTGCATTTGATTCACAGCCAAAGAGACCTTGCCCTGGTTTATTTGCGATCCTTGTGCTGGCTATCATCATATCTGTTTTCTTCGTGAGGGCAAGCAAAGAACTTGCTGAGAATTGATGCCAAGTATTTGGTCATATAAAAACCAAAATTTCATTAGTAGTGAACCAAAATCTTTCTATCCTTTCCTTGTAGGCCGTTTTATTCGTTGTGTTTTATTCGTTGTTGAATGAATCTAATGCTTTTGATGCTCCATGGCCGATAGCCCATGGCGAAATTATCCCCGTCTATCAAGAGCACTTCTTTTATGTAATTTAATCGAGTCCATGGAGAAGCTCTGTAGTTTTGATCAATGAGGGAGGTAGGGCTATCATCATTAGCAGTACATAAATAAGAAAGAACAAACGGAGAAGGGACCAACCCCCTGTTTGATCTGATCATCAATTCATTGTCCTCATCATCGCAGATAAAACACCATGCCCGCAGCTATCAGGTGATGCAGATGAACCCATCCTTGTTGCCGCACTCCTGATGCTCGTCTCCCCTAACCATTGCGCCTGCTTTCATAGCAGACTTGTGAGCGCCTGCATGGCTGTTCAGTCCACCGCTAAGCCACGGCTGCACGGCAGAAATTTTCTCCTCTCGTGTTCCCTGTCAAGATTCAAGGCATCCCACTGCAACTCCAGATCGATTCATCCCTGTCAATCGATGACCTGCATGTTTATGTCGCTAGTCAGGGCGTGATTAATTAAGATTGGCTGGACTCTTCTCGTGATGTTCCAGAAGCCAAATAAAATGCATCGCTAACATATGGAAGCTCGAGTAGGCCTAATTATTTTACGTTTGTATCTAAGTTTTCCATACCTGGTCTCCCATAGCCTGTCGCTGAATATAATTTTGTCCCACGGAATAGTAGTGGTAATTTAGACTAAAATTTCGCTGAACATATGTAGGGTATTTTAGACTAAAATTTTCATAATGGCAGTGGTGCCTGCACGTGCAATTGCGTGGCTAGACATACTATACTATTAAAATATTTTTATATTATTGTGGACGTTTAACATAGTTTATTGTGATTACCTATTTTATAATCTATATTTATAAAATTGTAGAAAATAGATTGTAGAATTTCTCACCATCCCTCAATCTGAGTGAGAGATGAGTTATCATTTATCTAACAATATATTTGATATTATTTTAGAAGTGAGATTGGTACAAATGTGGCATGCTAAACAACTAACATATCTCATGGTAGAAAAAAAGAATATGTCGTGCTACAAATAAATCTTTCGAAGGATATGTGTCATGCTAAAAATAAATAATGTGCCATTCTAGCTAGACATACATCACGGTGTATTTTTATAACGGTGTATTTAGAAATCAGGATTAAGTGTTTATTGGATATTTTTATTATTCCAAAATTTAGCTATTTGCTCGTAATGGTACGGTTGGTAAATTAAAAATAAGAATTAGAGTAGCTATTTTATAATTCAAATTTAGTTTTTTGGACTTGTAAGGGCATGGAGGGTAAGTTAGAAATAGGTGTGAAGGATTTTTTTTTTCATTATTTCAAATTCAGTTATTTTTTTACTCAAAATGGCATGGTGGGTAATTTAAAAATAGGTGTGAGGGGTGTTTTGACTATTTTTATTATTTCAAATTTAGCTATTTTGTAAATATTTTTAGGGGGTTCTGACTAATTGTTTCATAATGGCAGTGGTGGGTAATTTTCTCTTCTTATTTTCTCGGATTAATGTGGGAATTTCTAGCATTTTAGAATTAACGTGGTAATTTCTAGGTCGTGAGAGCGAACGTGGAGGCTTCTTTTGTTGGCAAAACAAGCCTCTTTATTCTGTGATTTTCTTCGTACAAAATCGATCGAGAGACCGTTAACACGGAAGAAGGTTACATTAGTTCCTATAACTAAGGCCGCAAGCGGCCGGATAAATTGGCTTAAAGGCCAATGCTGGATCCATCCGCAGCAGAAATTCCTAGGAGTGAATGGAACCAGCATATCGACGCGGGACTCGACCTCGAGGGTGGCGGTGCTCGATCCTAGGCCACGTAATCCCCGCGGGAACGACTCCTGGGGCGCCGGGGGTTGACGGGAGCCCGTCTAATCCTCGCGGGAATGACTCCGGGTCCGGTGCGCACACCAAAGCAGGACGAGAGCCTGCGACGGCGCCGAGGAGCGCTGGCCCAACGACGACGGCCAGCCTGGGTCGTACGCCCTGGGCTATCGTCCTCTCCCTCGTCGAAAGAAAGGACGAGGACCTCGGGCTTCTCCGGCTCGGGCATCGTGCTTCCGGCGACTGGATCCAGAAGCACCACCGCGAGCGGAACCGCATCGACCACCGGGACCAGATCTTGACAGGCGCTCGGTGAAGGGGGAGGCAAAGGGCGCGAAGCCGAGGCGAAGAGCCCTGCACTCTTCCCTTCTCCCCCTTTGAGCCGCCCTTGCGTGAAGAGAGTTTCTGGTGTTTAGACATGGTGGGTTTGAAGATACCACGCCCAGGGCATGGGTCTATTTATAAGCGCGCCGCTGTTGGCGTTTCTTACGCAAAAAGATTTAATTCAATTTCCGCTAGCGCACGGAACACCATTGTAGCATTTCAGCCGGTAGTATTCCAAGGTTATCGTATTTATATTTCCACAGGGAAGCAAGGCTAACAATATCATGAATTAACAAAGAATTATCTATTATTTATAACTTGCAAACTAGGCCAAAGCAGTGATACATGTATGTGATATGTGTGGCACTCAGGAGAAAGATCCATTAGTATAGGTAACAAGGAGTTAGCATTTAGTTTGGGAGAACAACGAGAAGAAGGGTATCAGTCAGATCTACGAGCCAATCCCAACGTGGTGGATTGCAGAAGATAGATAGGGCTGTCACCACCTACTACCTACCACACATCCCGCGGGGTTGGGTGCAAATCAAGGATGCCTAGGGGTTAGCATTTAGTTTTCTATTAGCCTACAACTATCTACTTAAGCTTTCATTATAAATACGTTCCTGCATATCGGGGCACGAATGTGCCATGGTGACAACTAACGTCACCACCATGGGAATCCACCCGCTATTAAAATCCCTGCCTGTCCAACCCGGACGTGGTGGATTACAGAGACCGGTGACAAGCACTCGCGGCTACCATCCTCCGTGGGGTTGGGTGCAAACTCCTTGAACCATACAAGCAACTATCCTAGATAGTTTACTCTCCCGGAAAAGAGCAAACCAACCATGAATAATAACTCCGAATAAATTGAGCGGGACACGTGACAATAAGGCAATTATGTCCCTACTGCCAGTCCTCAAGCAAACAACTCATTCACAATTACCATACACAGACGTGGCTCCAACACAAGAATTTCTCTATAATAATTACTTAAATAAATAAATATAAACTAAAAGGAAAACTAAATTAAATAAATCATAAAATAATTCTATTAAAGAAAATAAAAGAAAAGATACAAGAGAACTTTACCCAAACTCCGAAGAGAACTCCGGAACTCCGAGCGAAGCTCTCACTTCTACTCTAACTCCCATAACTAAAATACTAATCCTATGCTAATCTACACAAGTGGAGTGATCTTCCATGAGGTACTGAGGTGCGAATTTCTTCTGAGCCGGACGGGGGCTTATATAGCCTCAAATGAGCAAGGGGATATTTATGCCCAAAGCTTGAGTGCCGGGCCCGCCAAGCCAGGCCGGCCGACCAAGTAGGGGGGCCGGCCGGCCGCCCATTGTGGCGGTTGGCCACCGCCTCGATCCTGGACGCTCCAGATTTGCTCCTGATGATGGTTGTCCAGTCGGTGGCTTCGTGGGGGCGGCAGAAGAGGATTGAGGGCCAAGTTGAGGCCCAAACAGCCCACCTTCTAGAACGTTGGTGGAATTCTTCTGAACAGGCTTTTGATTCTGCGTTGTGGGCCTGTTTGCAGCCCACTGGAGGAAGGCCGAGGCCTTGGGACACCTTGTGGGGCCGGCCGGCCTGTCTTTTCTATCGGCTGGGCCCACTTTTCTCCATAATTCCCTCCTGTATCCAAATATTCACCAAGCATTAATCCTATCTACTATGCACAGAATCATGGTGACATGCATTTATTTACCGGTAGGGTGGCGGTCAAAACATGGTTTAACGACCGCCAACAGCCGCATGGCCGAGCATGAAACGGGCGCACAATGGGGAGGCTGCGGAAGCCAAAGAGCGATGCCCTACCGCACCGACGCGATCTGGATAAGCTCAACGCCCCACGACAAGCAAAAGAAGGATGGAATCCTCCAACACTCCGCCCGTGAATTGCAAACTTCGACGACCGAGCCTTCTGGACGAGGTCAGGGAGAAGTCCAGCGTACACCAATTTACCCGTGGGACAAGCACACTCCCCCCTCGGTAACAAGAGGGCGCACGGGGGCTCGGTCACCACAGCTACCTCTTGACGGTGCAGCCTGCTGTGACAGCACGCTGAGAAAGCCTGAATAAAGCCTGGAAGCTAGACTTCTACTAGCTCCCAGCCTCGGGGGCTACACCCGGCGGGTGCGCTCGCGCGCACCCACCGGCGTGATAAATGACCATGACGCAGCCGTACCAGCCCCGGCGACAGCGGTGCTCTCATCGGGACTCGGGGGCTACTGTCGGGTACCCATTTTCTAGGTACCCGATACTGCGTACATACTAAGTATAAATACCGACCAGAACTCAAAAATCCTGCATGAAGAGAGCGACGGAGTGCTAGGCCCACGAAGGGGCCTAGTTAGGCAGGAGGCCCGACAACCGCCCTTAGCCAAAAAGGAGTCTCCGCTCCTCCCGGCCCGTCAAGGGCCCAAACCGCGCAAGGCCACGTGGCCATGGCCCCGCCTTGAAGGAGCCCGACTCGGGGGGAACGATCCGCCCGACTCCCCCGCGACGCGAGTCGGGCGTCGCGGAGTCAAGCGACTGCGCCGACCAAGCTCTGGCCAGCCGTCGTCCGTCGCCCACTCGCTCCGGCAGTGGTCGGGATCGACGGAGGGCCTCGACCCGAACCGTACCCGACCACGGCGGCCGGGAACCAAGTAAGGGAGCAGCATGGATACGTTGGTCTTCCTCGGGTGTGCGACCGGCCAGTTCCGGATAAGGACCCGCTCCGCGTTAACTCTTGGACGGTGGGAAAGTACACTGTGCCTGACGTACGACGGAATGGGGGGCGTCGTATCAAGACCAGGCGTGGAACGGCGAATGCGTGCACCAAGTACGCCGCACAGTCACCAACAGCGCACGGAATGACCGTCGCCTAACTCAACAGGAGTCCATAGTGCCATCAACAGCGACTAACAGTGTCGATCAAGGAATGGGCGATCCACAGCGTCCAGAGAAGACACGGACGACATCATCATACGGCTCGGCGAGAAGATTGCGGCGAAAGCCATCGGGTCCGATGAGGATGGCCCGACTCTATTTCCACCGCCTTTCACTTATCTTTACTTTCTTTTCTTTTTCTTCTTTCCTCTATTTGTATTCATTTTCCCTTAGCATATAAAAGGGAAGATTGGGCCGGGGGGAAAGGGAGGGCTTTTCACAGACAGAGAGCCTTTCTCACACTCACTCACACGCGTAAACGTAAAGGCAGAGACTTAGGAGCGGATCCCTCTCTCGCCCACGGCTTGTAACCCCTACTACGAGCAACACGAGAAAAACCACAAACTGGACGTAGGGCATTTCGTGGCCTGAACCAGCATAATCCACCGTGTCATTCGCAAACCTACTGATCACCGTCGAGCCGCGCACATATCTACTCGTCGGCCGGTTACTGAACGCCGACAGCGGCCCGCGCATTTGCGCGGCTATATTTGTTAAACTATTTAAATTATTTTAATATTACAGGAGTTTGAACATGATTTATTATTATTATTATTATTACTATTATTATTTTATAGTAATACATTTCCAACATAGCTAAAATTGATTGGAGAAATTGCTCACCGACTCTGTCATTTTGAGTGTGTGATGAGTCATCATTTCTCTGAATGTTATATTGAGATAACCTATTTATAGGTACCATACATGTAAAGGTCATCATTTTGGCAACTAGCTTGGTCGAAAATAGTGAACATGTAAGTATTGTGTAAGGGTTAGAATAAAAGATGAATGACGGGAATGATATAAATAATAGATATGATATGAACTCAATCGTAACATATATGTATCTTTTATTAAACCAAGTAAATTGAACAAAATTGATGCTTTTCTATGCAATTTTAATAATTCAGAACTCCCATTTTTTTTCATAATTTGTTTCATCATGCTCCCTCTACTTATTCTGATCAATTGTTCTTCTATCGGGATTTTTTCATCTTGGACATGCTTCTATTTTATTTTTTGTTTTTTAAAAATAGGACACATAACATGATTTCAACGAAATATAGACAGAACACTAATAAAAGTTGTGCAATATACTTTTAAGAAATAGACAGTACCTATTAATTTTCTTACATTAGCCTATAATGATGTAATTCTTAAATTTGATTCACATATCTCGTCTCTTGCACTTTTAAGCTCTTTGCAACAATGCATGTTTGCTACAGGAGACCTTGACTGAATATTTTGAGCTTTTTATAATTATTTAA
Source organism: Eragrostis nindensis (assembly GCA_012490785.1). Lineage (NCBI taxonomy): Eukaryota > Viridiplantae > Streptophyta > Magnoliopsida > Poales > Poaceae > Eragrostis > Eragrostis nindensis. The sequence goes on from JAAXCT010000023.1 coordinate 187,518, forward strand.
ATATTCAATTTGATAGTCTTGTCTTTTGGTCGATGTGAAACACATAAGTTAATAATAAACGCTTGTTCCATGCTGTATAATATGATCCATCCACCACGACATCTAACTGGTCTCTTCATATCACCATTAAGATATATTTTGTTAATTGCATTGTCATATGATGTTTCTGTGTTCAAACATCAATCACAGCGCTCAAGTGCACATATGGGTGTATAGCATATAGTAGCCATGGCTCAATAGCTCGTCTTGATCAAGCCAGCCCCATGTCACTCGCAGCTACGCATACCTAGGTTCCATTGAAGACTGAACTATATATGCTTCTCGTAGATCTATGATTTTACACTAAATAGGTCTACTTAGCGCTGCTATCGGTTATCGTGGTACTATGTAATCAGATGGATCGTGCTTACGTGCATGGTTGCTTAAGGTGATCCAAACGCTAACCATCATATGTTTATATATTGGGATTATTTTTCAAAAGTTATGGGTGTATATCTTAAAGTTCTATAATATTGTCACCTTAAAAGTGATCTTTACACTTTGTCAAGTATTTTTCTTTGTTTCCTTTTTTTTATAGACACGCATACACATGTTTATTACCTATTTACTTACTAAAGATAAATATTGTTAGTTTTTAACCATTAAGGCACTACGTATTTAGAAAATAATGCATTGCAACTGATGTTTCATCTAAATTATATCTCGGTGAAGCAAGACTTTGGATTCTAATGAAAGGTGCATTGCATGTAAAGTTTTAGCTAAGGATGTGATTTAAATTATTATATTGTTTATATTTTTCATGTGGTTTCCTAAGGTGTATTTCCTAACAATGTAAAGAGAAAAATATATTCACTTTCATTTTGACTTCATAGTATATTTCCTAACATAAGTTGATTTCTAGTCACTGAAGAAGACTGGACGTACAGGTAGAACTGTCTGTAGATGGATTCACACTTCACAGCAACGGACTGCCAACCAGGTACGTTCAGGCAGCGACCAATTCCTGTACCAGGGTAGCAGGATCAACTGGGTTGTTCGTTGTTAAAGTTTACAAGGACTAACGGCCAGGCAGCGCTCCTGGTCGATCGAAGAATGTACCTGCCCTCATGCTGGATTTTGATTCATTTGGCCGGCTCTCCTGATGCAACATAGTATCCCGCACACTTCGATGAATGCGACTCCAACCACGTCTACAACGAAAAGGATGTGGAATACTGCAAAGATAAACAGAAAACCGTAGTTTCCAACATCAAAATCACAGCATGCATGGTCCGAGGATGATAAACCTTGGAAAGGGCTACCTACGCCGTGCAGCGAGGACGACACAGCTCTGTTTGATTTATCAACCGAGATCATAATCGGGGATGGAAAAACTGCTCTATTCTGGCACCATAGATGGCTGGACGGGAACAAACTAAAAGACTTGGCACCGAATTTATATAAGCTGACGAGGTTCAAGAAGAGGACAGTGGACAAGGAGCTGCAGAACGCGAACTGGATCAAAACAGTTAGGAAGTTAAGCGCAACAGAGCAACTACAAGAGTATGTGGCCCTGCGGGCCAGGTTGCGTTCAGTAACTTTGACGGAAGGGATTGGAGACAGGGTGCGGTGGAGATGGACAGCAAATGGAGTGTACACTTCTAAATCTGCATATGCAGTACAGTTCATGGGAACACACAGCCCGTTTAACGTGTCGAACCTATGGAACGCGAAGGCGGAACCGAAAGTAATTGAGTTTGGGTGGCTAGCAATGCATGAAAAAATGCTCACGGCAGACAACCTAGAGAAACGTGGATGGGACAACAATGTCATTTGCCCGCTGTGCTTGGACGATGCCGAAACCCCGCCACACTTGCTAATAACTTGTCAATTTGCCATGCAGGTAATGAACTTGATAGGGGACTGGTTTCAGTTGCAGGAGCTTCAAACAGGAATGGAACATGGTGAGGTAGCAAGCTGGTTCCACAAGGTCACAAGCAACTTGGAAATTTCAAGACGAAGAAGGGGAGCCGGAGTCATTTTATACACATGGTGGAACTTATGGAAGGAAAGGAATAGAAGGATTTTTCAGGGACAAGAAAAGGAAGAGCTTCAGGTGGCATACATGGCCAAGGAAGAAATCGATCAATATCACTTGGCGATGGGAACTAGCTTGTCGTCTGTTACCATAACAGAAGTAACCTAACCAGATACAGTTCCTCTCCTTTTAGCTTTTTGCTCTTAGTTTTCCCTTCATGAAGGCGTGCAGGGCACTCCCCTGTTTCTAGTTTGTTCTAAGATCTTTTCTACTTGTTTAGACATGGAGGCAGACTGGCTGCCTTGTAGCTTTTCAAAGACTTGGGTGGAGCACCCGCCATCTTTTCTAGGTTGTGAACTTTTCTTATTTTCCTGTATTTTTCTCCTGCTTTAACGAAAGGGCAGAGCACCTGCCATATTTCCATAAAAAAAAAAATCACGCCGACTGCACGCTTCTTTTTTGGAGGATAACAAAGCGAATGAAAGCTCACAGATGGTCTCCCACCGCGGCTGTGGAACCACCAGCAGCACGCGGAGGACGCAGTCGTAGCCGACCACCACCACCGAGTCGCCGTGGATCCGCGAGAGCTGGCGCCTCCGCTTCAGCTCCGGCACCACCAGCGCTGACTCGTTCAAGCACCGGGAGCACTCCGCCGCCGCGCGGTCGCCCGGGCACCGGCTCACCAGCGCCGCGGTTGGGTTCGGAGTGGAGTCGTCGTCGTCGTCGTAGAACCAGCCGCGGAACGCGCCCTCGTGGCCGACGTCGCGTTGGTGTCCACGAAGGAGAGGAAGCACCCGGCGCGCCACGTCCCGCCGCGCCGGCTGCCGTTGCATCTGGTGGCCACGTCGCTGGCGGCGGCGGACAGGCACGCGAGACAGTCGCGGCTCGTGGCGAAGCAGAGGCCGCGCGCGAAGGCGCTGTCGCGGCCGGCGCCGCGGGACCGGGCGGTGGCAAAGCCCGTGGGCTCGGCCGCGGCGGCGGAGGGGAGGGCGCCGAGGAGCGAGAGCACGTTGGCGCGGAACGCGCCGCCGAAGCCGGGCCGCAGTCGAGCAGAGGCGGGAAGTGGCTGCTCGTGTTGACTGCCTCCAGCTTCAAAGCGACCCCCGGTTCTGCCATCACGACGATGGCGAAGAAGAGGACCGGAGCGGAAAGGCCGGATGGCTTTGGCAACGCCATTAGCGACGCTGCAGTGGCAACGGTGGTGGTGATGGTGGTATGCGACGGTGGCGGCGATCACTGGAAAACTTGCAAGCCGTGGCGTGGGTGTGCGTTGTTGCCCGCTGACGAGTGATTGAGTGATAGAGTGAGCAAGGAGCCCAGGACCGTGTGCCTTTTTGAGTGCTAACCACCACCCACCCTCATCCGTCCACAGACGGTGACCGCTGCATGGATCCGGAAACTGAGCTTTGTGATGATGATTATATTGTTACACCGATGTAGTTGCAGCCTTGGGCATTGCTTAATAAGCATGTCGAGGGAACACGGAAGTTGTATCCCTTTTATTTGAGCTCTCTCGGCATGGCGTACGTTGAATGGACAGCCGGTTAACTTGTGTACAATAGATGCAACTTGGACATCTCTCATACAGACAGTGCTAAACGGTACAGATAAATCGAAATTACAAAATCACAGCCAAGTACAATTCAACACTGACGGAAAAAAGAATAGATCATGTGCGGATTGAGTCGTAAGTGAACCATGCATGGTCCTGGAAGAAATTAAATCCGCATGCACACGCAGACACAGCAATGATCAGAAGAGGGTGCATTTTGTTGGCAAACCGGTGACGTGATCGACGGCGACGACCGCCTTGGCTTCGCATATGATGACGTCCTTGCGCAGCTTGGCGCCTGCGGCCTTGAGGCCCTTGAGGGACACGGGCTTGTTGAAGAGGTTGATGACGGGCAGCTTGGACGCGGGCGGCATCTTGCCCATGGGCAGCAGCCTGGAGAAGTCGTGGTCGACGAGTGGCACCTGGAAGTCCATCTTGTCGTGCTTAAGGCGATTGTCCTTGGCGCTGATGTGCGCGCCGGGCTCCATGTGGTTGGTGGAGAAGCTGGTCTGGTTGGGGAAGTTGGGGTACAGGGTCACGTACCCGCGTAGGTACATCATGTCGATGAGGAACTTCTTCCACGACGCCTGCCACCCGTTGGTGCGCGAGCGCGGGATCTGCACCGGGTTCTGCTTGGCATCCTCCGTGAAGCGCGCCGCCATGTAGGCGTAGAACTCGCGCCAGTGCTTGGGGAAGAAGACGGCGCCCCAGCTACAGGGCAGCTGGTGCAGGTAGGGCGTGCTGGTCCCGAAGAAGTCCGTGGCGTTCCACCTGGGCCGCTCCTTGACCACCTCCACCAGGCGTGGCGTGTAGAGCGAGATGGACGACAGCTCCGGCAGCGACACGGCGGGGTCGTAGCGGTAGGCGAGGAGGGCGTACTTGACCCAGAGGTAGTAGTAGGGGGACACCTCGACGTCGTCCTCCAGGAGCAGGCCGTAGTCGTGGTGGGAGGACGGGTACCAGCTCTCAGTCACGGCGTGGATCAGGCCGGCCCGGATGATGCGCCGCCGCAGCGTCTTGGGCCCGTGCGGCCAGTCGAAGGAGTTCACCGCCTTGAGCGTCGTCGCATCCACGCCGCTGTCCATGCTGAAGCTGATGGGCACCTCGTCGCCCAGGTAGTATGCGTCACGCAGCGAGGTGAGCAGGCGCCGCAGCGACTTGGCGCGGTTCTGCGTGACGATGTTCACCGAGATCCGCATCCGGTTCCAGTCTGCATGTATGCGTGGTACGTAGCAAATAAGCAACGGTGGGATTGGATGCAAAGGAAAAGAAACATATGCTAGTACTTAGCAGCGACGCGGGCTTGAGGGTGGCCATCCACAGCGCCTTGGATACGGAGCGCCTCGGGAGCAGGACGAGGTGCACGCTCGCGTCTGTGGCGGCCATGCGGAGCGCGTCCTTGACCTTGCCGTCCATGTCGGCCAGTGCGACGAGCACGCTGGGGTTGTGCATCCGGAGGATGCCGCGCATGCTGGCGTACACGGCCTGCACCACGGGCACGTCCGACCGGGACAGGCCCAGGTCGAAGATCCTGAACCGCCGCTCCGCGCACACCGCCCGGGGCCACCTGAGCACCGTCGCGGCCTCCTCGCAGCCGCCGGACACCACGACGTAGGCCTTGCGCCCCGGCGTGGCGCGGAACTTGTGTAGCAGCGGCGCCAGCGCCCGGACCTCGCTCAGCGAGTGCGCGTACAAGAGGGCGTCCACCTTCTGCGGGTTCATGACCGCCCACTGCGTGACGTAGCCGGAGGTGAGCGCGCGCCACCACTGGTGGTCGCGCACCTGCACCGTGTCCCTGAAGATGACGGTGGTCTCGGAGACGTAGGCGAGGCGATGCTCGCCGTCGCCCCACGTCTCCTTGTCGGCCGGGTCGACGGGGAGCACGAAGGAGCCAGCGCCCATGTACTTGTGCAGCTGGTAGCTCAGGTGCAGGTCCTCGCCGGTCGCGAAGGTGGAGGGCGTCTCGATGAAGAGCGCCTTGACCAGGTCGGCGGGGAGGAACCAGGAGCTGGACAGGAAGTCCACCTGCACCACGCGGTCAACCGTGATGATGTCGTAGGCCGGGTCGGGGAGGTACAGCCCGGCCTCCTTGGACCGGAACTTGCGGTAACTCGGGAACGTCAAGTCCTTCTTCTGCCTGAACGGTAAGATCCTGCCGATGCTGCCGAGCACGGCGTTGCCGTACTTGTCGGTGCCGGCGGCGTGGCAGAGGATCTCCAGCATCCGCGTTCCCGGGATCACGTCGTCGTCGAGGACGTAGACGTAGTCCGCGCCGTCGGACTGCAGCGCCATCTGGAAGCGGCCGTAGTACTTGAAGTCGTAGCCCGAGGAGGAGACGAAGCTGACGCGCGAGTCGTTGTAGCTCTCCACGATGCGCCGCAGCGTCGCCTCGTTGGGGCTCCCGAACGACAGCACCCACGCGCGGTGGAACGGAAGCGTCTGCCGCCGCAGCTGCTCCAGCTGCGCGCACAGCGTGCGCCGCTTGAAGTGGTTCAGGATCACGGTCACACGCGGCACGTTCGGACCCGACGCGCTCCACCGCGACCGCATCCGGAGCAGCTCGGGGAGCGTCTCGGCGCCCAAACTGCGCTGCTGGAAGGCCAGCACCTCGTCGTAGAGCTCCCGCTTCAGCCGGATCGTCACCTCGTCCTGCGACTTCTTCTGCCCGAAGTCGATGCTCTCTTGCTCGCACACCTCCTGCGGGGACTTCCATTGCTGCGCGGGGCGGCTCGCCCACGCCAGGTCCGGCTTCACGCCGACGCGGAGGAGGTCCACCACGGCGGCGGGGCTCTTGTAGTAGAGGAGGAAGGTGGCGTAGATGGCGAACCCGAACTGGAGGCACGTCAGCGCGACCACCAGGCGGCACGAGTGCCTCGAGCCCCCGCGCTTGCCCTCCACCTCCAGGGAGTCATTCTCCACGGTGGTTGCGCGGGTGACGACCATGGCGGGAAGGCCACTGCGAGGAGCTGATTTCAAAAACAGACATACAAGAACGAACAAGAATGAACCAGAGTGATTGGTCCGATGCGTTATGTGCACTGCCTTTTATAAGGTGATAGAAACGCATCAAACTTTGCTTGGAGAAAGAGGAACAGGCACGACGTCCATGAGTGCCCAAGAAGCGGCCAACGCGGGGCGGTCCCGAGTGGCCAGAGCAGAGTGCTCCGGGAGCCTTCGGCTCCTGTCGGCCCGGGATCGATTCCCGCCGCGGCACCTGCACTGTAGCGACTATTTCCTAGAATATGGCTCTGGTCGCTGCAGTGCACAAAAAAATCCCCTCGCTCCTCCGTTGGACCAAAGCATAGGTTAAGTACTCGCGCCGATTCTCACCGGCCTGCTGAGTCCCTGTGTATGGTGCGGAGGAGGGTTCGGGGGTTTTCTCGATCTGTGTGAGACGATCGTTCTCCTTAAAAAATGCCCGGGGGCCGTCATACCCCCCGCAGGTCGAGTGCCCAAGAAGCGAGCGAGAGTGTTGCAGTGCACAGACGGCTTACATGGAACAGAAAGATGGGGCCGGGTGGCGAAAGTGGAGCTAAGCGAGCACGCATAGCATCCTTGCTTTGCTTAACAAAGCGTTTGCCACACAACTGACAACTTGTCATGCAGAGATCGAACATCGTTCACACTAAAACAGGTTAAGCCACCTATGCCATCCCCTTAAATTTCTAACGAGCTCTGGCTCATGGTGGCATGTGCTTAGGGCTCCAAGAGCATCTCTAGCAGTAGCCCTTAAAACTAATAGGCCCTTAAAAGTCATGTAAAAGCTGGCCTTTATCTATTATATATACAACTAGTAAGGAGGCCCGCGCATTTGCGCGGCTAGATAATTCATTTTTAAAAATATTCTAATGTTATAAAAACTAAGTCATGGTATTGTTTCATGATGGATAAAATTTTTAAAAAAGTTATGTTCTTTTTATAAATAAAGCGCACACCTTAAGCTAATATAACTAATATATTCTAAATTATTGCTGAAGAGGAAAATGTCTAAATTAGAATGATCAGATAATGAAATGCAATATAATAGTAAAAATATCATGTAGTATCTTACTTTCATGGTTGGCTGTGCTCCAGTTATGCATAGATGCATGTGCGATATTCTAGCATCTGACCTTGGATTTCATCGAGAACCACTTGCCACCGTCATCTTATTTGCATTTGATTCACAGCCAAAGAGACCTTGCCCTGGTTTACTTGCGATCCTTGCGCTAGCTATCATCATATCTGTTTTCTTGAGGGCAAGCAAAGGACTTGCTGAGAATTGATGCCAAGTATTTGGTCATATAAAAACCAAAATTTCATTAGTGGTGAACCAAAATCTTTCTATCCTTTCCTTGCAGGCCGTTTTATTCTTGTTGAATGAATCTAATGCTTTTGATGCTCCATGGCCGATAGCCCAAGGCGAAATTATCCCCGTCTATATATGACATGATATCAAGAGCACTTCTTTTATGTAATTTAATCGAGTCCATGGAGAAGCTCTGCAGTTTTGATCAATGAGAGAGGTAGGGCTATCATCATTAGCAGTACACAAATAAGAAAGAACAAACAGAGAAGGGACCAACCCCCCGATTTGATCTGACCATCAATTCACTGTCCTCATTGTTACAGATAAAACACTATGCCGTAGCTATCAGGTGATGCAGATGAACCCATCCTTGTTGCCGCACTCTCGATGCTCGTCTCTCCTAACCATTGCGCCTGCTTTCATAGCAGACTTGTGAGCGCCTGCAAGGCTATTCAGTCTACCGCTAAGCCACGACTGCACGGCGGAAATTTTCTCCTCTCGTATTCTCTGTCAAGATTCAAGGCGTCCTACTGCAACTCCAGATCGATTCATCCCTGTCAATTGATGACCTGCATGTTTATGTCGCTAGTCAGGACGTGGTTAATTAAGATTGGCTGGACTCTTCTTGTGATGTTCCAGAAGCCAAATAAAATGCATCGCTAACATATGGAAGCTCGAGTAGGCCTAATTATTTTACGTTTGTATCTAAGTTTTCCAGGCCTAGTCTCCCATAGCCTGTCGCTGAATATAATTTTGTCCCACGGAATAGTAGTGGTAATTTAGACAAAAATTTCGCTGAACATGTGGAGGGTATTTTAGACTAAAATTTTCATAATGGCAGTGGTGGCTGCACGTGCAATTGCGCCTAGACATACTATACTATTTAAAATATTATATTATTGTAGAAGTTTAACATAGTTTATTGTTATACCTATTTTATAATATTGTAGAAAATAGATTGTGAATTTCTCACCGTCCCTCAATTTGAGTGAGAGATGAGTTATCATTTATCTAACAATATATTGATTTTATTTTAGAAGTGAGGTTGGTACAAACGTGGCATGCTAAACAACTAACATATCTCATGGTAGAAAAAAAGAATATGTCGTGCTACAAATAGATCTTTCGAAGGATATGTGTCATGCTAAAAATAAAATAATGTGCCATTCTAGCTAGACATACATCACAGTGTATTTTTATAACGGTGTATTTAGAAATCAGGATTAAGTGTTTATTAGATATTTTTATGATTCCAAAATTTAGCTATTTTCTCATAATGGTATTGTTGGTAAATCAAAAATAAGAATTAGAGATATTTTTAGCTAATTTTTAGCTAATTTTTGTTTTTTTTAATTATTCCGAATTTAGCTATTTTTTTACTCAAAATGGCATGGTGGTTAATTTAGAAATAGGTGTGAGGGGTATTTTTGGCTATTTTTATTATTTTGAATTTAGCTATTTTATAAATATTTTTAGGGGGTTTTCTGACTAATTTTTTCGTAATGGCAGTGATGGGTAATTTTCTATTCTTATTTTCTATTCTTATTTTCTCGGATTAACGTGGGAATTTCTAGCATTATAATAGACCACGAAAAGAAGCCTTCACGTTCGCTCTCAAGGCCTAAAAATTACCACGTTAATTCTAAAATGCTAGAAATTCCCACGTTAATCCGAGAAAATAAGAATAGAAAATTACCCACCACTGCCATTACGAAAAAATTAGTCAGAAAACCCCCTAAAAATATTTATAAAATAGCTAAATTCGAAATAATAAAAATAGCCAAAAATACCCCTCACACCTATTTCTAAATTAACCACCATGCCATTTTGAGTAAAAAAATAGCTAAATTCGGAATAATTAAAAAAAAATATCCTTCACACCTATTTCTAACTTACCCTCCATGCCCTTACAAATCTAAAAAAAACTAAATTTGAATTATAAAAATAGCTAAAAATATCTCTAATTCTTATTTTTGATTTACCAACCATACCATTATGAGCAAATAGCTAAATTTTGGAATCATAAAAATATCTAATAAACACTTAATCCTGATTTCTAAATACACCGTTATAAAAATACACCGTGATGTATGTCTAGCTAGAATGGCACATTATTTTATTTTTAGCATGACACATATCCTTCGAAAGATCTATTTGTAGCACGACATATTCTTTTTTTCTACCATGAGATATGTTAGTTGTTTAGCATGCCACGTTTGTACCAACCTCACTTCTAAAATAAAATCAATATATTGTTAGATAAATGATAACTCATCTCTCACTCAAATTGAGGGACGGTGAGAAATTCACAATCTATTTTCTACAATATTATAAAATAGGTATAACAATAAACTATATTTTAAATAGTATAGTATGTCTAGCCACGCAATTGCACGTGCAGGCACCACTGCCATTATGAAAATTTTAGTCTAAAATACCCTCCACATGTTCAGCGAAATTTTAGTCTAAATTACCACTACTATTCCGTGGGACAAAATTATATTCAGCGATAGGCTATGGGAGACCAGGCCTGGAAAACTTAGATATAAAGGTAAAATAATTAGGCCTACTCGAGCTTCCATATGTTAGCGATGCATTTTATTTGGCTTCTGGAACATCACGAGAAGAGTCCAGCCAATCTTAATTAACCACGTCCTGACTAGCGACATAAACATGCAGGTCATCAATTGACAGGGATGAATCGATCTGGAGTTGCAGTAGGACGCCTTGAATCTTGACAGAGAACACGAAAGGAGAAAATTTCTGTCGTGCAGTCGTGGCATAGTGGGAGACTGAATAGCCTTGCAGGCGCTCACAAGTCTGCTATGAAAGCAGGCGCAATGGTTAGGGGAGACGAGCATCGAGAGTGCGGCAACAAGGATGGGTTCATCTGCATCACCTGATAGCTACGGCATAATGTTTTATCTGTAACAATGAGGACAGTGAATTGATGGTCAGATCAAATCGGGGGGTTGGTCCCTTCTCCGTTTGTTCTTTCTTATTTGTGTACTGCTAATGATGATAGCCCTACCTCCCTCATTGATCAAAACTGCAGAGCTTCTCCATGGACTCGATTAAATTACATAAAAGAAGTGCTCTTGATATCATGTCATATATAGACAGGGATAATTTCGCCTTGGGCTATCGGCCATGGAGCATCAAAAGCATTAGATTCATTCAACAAGAATAAAACGGCCTGCAAGGAAAGGATAGAAAGATTTTGGTTCACTACTAATGAAATTTTGGTTTTTATATGACCAAATACTTGGCATCAATTCTCAGCAAGTCCTTTGCTTGCCCTCAAGAAAACAGATATGATGATAGCTAGCGCAAGGATCGCAAGTAAACCAGGGCAAGGTCTCTTTGGCTGTGAATCAAATGCAAATAAGATGACGGTGGCAAGTGGTTCTCGATGAAATCCAAGGTCAGATGCTAGAATATCGCATATGCATCTATGCATAACTGGAGCACAGCCAACCATGAAAGTAAGATACTACATGATATTTTTACTATTATATTGCATTTCATTATCTGATCATTCTATTTTGGACATTTTCCTCTTCAGCAATAATTTAGAATATATTAGTTATATTAGCTTAAGGTGTGCGCTTTATTTATAAAAAGAACATAACACTTTTAAAAATTTTATCCATCATGAAACAATACAATGACTTAGTTTTTATAACATTAGAATATTTTTAAAAATGAATTATCTAGCCGTGCAAATGCGCGGGCCTCCTTACTAGTTTCTAGTAACATAGAAGCTGACTTATTATTGAAACAAATTTCTCGCCATTTAAGGTAGGAAACGAAGTCGGGTTTGCTTGAGGAGGTGTAGAATATTTGCTGTCAGACATTGGACTTGACCTGACGGTCAGACTAACTCCAACAACAAGAAGCATTTTGGAAAGGCAAAAGGAGTTTTGCCTCTAGCCTACAGTGTTTTACATCTCCTTCCTGCGACGCCTTCTCCAAGAGCTGCTGCATTTTGTTCGCATCGCATCGCCCTTCTACACGCGACTTGTCCTGCTCGAACGCCGCCGCGAGTGCCATCCTCTTCTCCTTCGCCTCGCCGTGCGCCGCGTGTGAGGACTGAGGACTCCAGCTCCCGCTTCAACGCGACGAGCTCGGCAGCAAGGTCCGCCACCGCCTTTCCGGCTCCCGCGACACGGCGGCGGTCTCCCATGCTCGTGCCGCGACGGCGTCCGCCTCGGCCGTGGGCGCCGCGCGCTCCTTCTCCAGTGATGCAAGCTCCGCTCGCGCCGACTGCAGCTCGGCGAGCTCCGTATCCTGCGCCGCCACTCGCCCTGCGAAGCGAAGCAAATTGTCGAGCACATGGAGGGCATGGTCATTGACGCCCCCTCCTCACCGGCGCCGGCCGCCGCGACGCTCCTCGTGCCCCCTCCCCGTGCCCATGTACCACCACTCCGCGTCCCGTCGTGGGGAGGGCCAGGAGCAGCGCCAAGGCGTTGCGTCGGAAAGCAGCCGCCGCCCCATGCCGTAGGTCTTGAAGAGCATCTGGACTCGGAATCGCGCCCGGCCGCTGTGCCCGCCTCCTCCGCGCTCCTCCGCGCCAACCTCCGCTGCGCCACCTCCGCCGACCTCCGCCGTGCCGAGGCAGAGCGGGCCGAGCAGGCGTGCCGCCTCAACGAGGACTCCCGCGGTGCCTCTCCTCCCCGAGCAACTCGCGACGGACGCCGCCTCGTCGTTGACGGCAACGACGACCTCCTCCTCCTCGTCCGATGTCGTCGCATCGCCCTCGACGTCGCACGCGTTCTTGCCGCCGCCGCCGCCGCCGCTGCCCATCATGAGGTGCGAAGATCGACGAAGAAAAGGATTAATTGGGAGATTGACGAATAAAAGGAAATTGAAAGCGCGGTGCTCGCGAAAAAGGAAAGAAACCCGGCTGAATCCGCAGCAAAAGGGCAAGAGATTACCACCGCCGCTGAAATCGTGAATCAGTGGGCGGTATTTGATTTGCAAAGGAAGCGTGAGGTGTGGAACGGGATGACGGGAGGATGGAAATCGGCGGAGATTTGGGGAGCAGATTTTTGTGGCGATCGATGCTCCGCCCCACCCACGCCACGCGCCGCCGCGCTCCGGCCCACCGCTCTCCACCCCGCTTTGGCCTTAACGGCGACGCGCCGGGTGGCTCGTCAGAGCGCGGCCGGACGTGCGCATGACGGCGAGCGCGGTGAGGTTGCTGGGGAAGAAGACACCCTGGGACGCCGAGCTCGGCGGCGAGCGGCAACGTCACGGAGCCGAAGCAGTCCGGCACCAGCGCGGCGAGCGGGGCTTGGTGGAGGTGACGTCACTGAGGTGGGGGAGGGAGCGCCGGATGCATTCAAGGAGAGAGGTGCTGCAATTTTACCTCACCTCTCTCCTCATATGCAGTTTGCCTATCCCCTTTGCCTACCCTGTTGGAGATGTTTGTGTTGTCTACAGTACCATAGGGTGATGCATAAATGGGTTTGGCTAGCCTTGTTGAAGTCAGCCTCAGAACCTCCTCATGCGCCATCCATCCAACCGCCCCTACCCCTATGCGACCTATCAGTCTATCACATCTCCGCCTCCAGATACAGGGGCACATCCCAAGTCAGCTGATACAGGGGCATGTCCTACAAATACCCATCTAAAACGATGAAAGCCGCAGGGGTTTCGCCTCCGCTCGCTCTGGCCACGTCGTCTCAAAATTTCAGCATCGTCCGATTCGTCGTTCTTTGATCCTACGATTCTGGACAGCTGCACTTCTTTTGTCAACCGGCTGCCGCATTTCTTGACCGTGCTCTGTCGGAGAGGAAGTCTAAACCGGTTGCCGCATTCCTTGATCTTTGCCCGTTTTCAACCTATGGCTGCTTCCTTTGACCGTGTGCTAAGAAATTTATGTCCTTCAACCTATGGCCGTTTTCTACGACAAATGTGTGGAGAAATTGATGTCCATCCCACCATCTTTTTTGTGTTATATATACACCCCGGAGCTGCAATCCATGAGAAAGTGCAGAGCGCACCGAAGTGTACGCCTTCGGGATCCTGCTGCTGGAGATGGTAAGACCTACCATTGCGGCCATGGTGGAGCTTCGCTGGGCGCGGAGCTGCTCAAGCATGGGGAGGAGGGGCTGTTGTTGCAGGCACTCAAGCTAGCCATGGTTTGCTACACGTCGGTGCCTGCGGCTCGCCCCATGCATCATGTCCCGGAGGTGTTGCGGAAGTTGGAATAGAGCCACTGCAAGAACCAACCACGCTCGGCATTCTACAGGCCCACCGATATCAGGAGCGACACCGGCGCGCCCAACTCTTGATTGTTAAAGCACAGATTTTGTCCATCATGCCGGAAGCGGCAATCTTCAACATTTGTCCAACTAATTTTTTAAGCAAATATTTTGAAGCACATATTTCGCCCAACTCTTTGATGCTTGTTACTGAAGTTTTATTTTCCATTTGGAGCTTTCCTAAGACCTGACATTAGGACAATTATGTAATTATGCAATTAAGATGCTGGAGAAAATGCTGTCATGTGATTGTTCGATCTAACATGAGTTTACAATTGTTCATTAGTTCTCTTGTAGTACAGAGAAAATGTCGGCAATTTGGTTCGAGTTAAAATAATCCTTCATTTTTTTTTTGTTGCTTAATCTATGGTGACGTTCCCCGGTGTTGTTGAACGAGCAGTGCGTGTGCGCTGGGGCTTGTGTACCCGCTGTGCTCAGGAGCTCACATCTGCTGTGATCGCGTGCTGATCACCTTGCATCGCCATGCATGCTGCTCACTTGTTCGATAACGTGCTGGTTGTGCTTGGCTGCAGTTCGGGAGTCCGGATCGAGGCAGCTCAGGGTCTCCTAAGTGGGAGCTCGCTGCACCCAGGTGCCAGACAAATTAATGGATGAACCTGAGGCCAAGGCTCGCCGGAGCTAAATCATCGGAATCCGGTGAATAGTTCCACACCTCGTCAACATGGATCAGCTAGGCAACAGACGCCTCACTTGTAGGCATCGGAGGAGAGCTTTCTATTCCAATCTAAGGATGATGCGTGATCGGTGATCGGTGACGATGTCTGTATAGGTTCCTCTATCTTGAGTACCCGCGTCTTGACTATGCAGTCAGCATTAGTAGTCCACATCCAGAAGCGGACACACGGAGACTCCTCACCCCTTTTATATACCAATCTACAAACTGTTCGACAAGAATGTGAGTTGGTTTGTGGCTTCTTTGTGTTGCTTCTTGCCTGCTTGTAGCCTGACTTTTCTTCATTTTTCTTATTCAAGGAATGCTACTTCGGATGCGTTTCCTGCTGGTGAGAACGATGTTGACAAGAAAGGGGCCGGTGCTCTAAAGAAAGTGAAGCGCACGCTTCTTTGCTGGATTCGTTGCGTAGCTGCTTCATTGGTTCAAACCAACGATAGGTCTCGTTGTCCTGAATAAAGTATAATTGATGTAATGCTTGTAACGGTGTTGTGGTTTTCTTTGTTCTGGTTGCATGTACTATAATAAAATAAAAAACATATCCTGATTACCCTGGGTTCTTGTACTTTAATAAAATAAAAAGTGTGGTTTCATATGATAAGTTTACAATCTCTTGTGATTGGTGTGTGCCACTTTTGTCTTCCCTGAATGGTGTGACTTTCAATGTTGAATTTTGCACCCCATTTGGCTGTCAACAAACTGATGTGTCCCTTACTAATTTTTTCACACGGTAGTGGCAAAGTCCACACCGAAGCACGCACACCAGGAGTGAAGCACTGCGAGGAAATGAGGTAGCAGCGCATATGCAGACCCAGAGTCAATGAAATGAGAATCACAAAGTCAATGAAATGAGAGGCAGAAGTCACATTGGAAGAAATCAGTTCATGTTCAACGTATGCATGAGCCAAAGTCACCATTCAGTTTTCAATGTTCAACAAATGCATGAGCCAAAGTCAGCCTTCAACATTTTTCTGGTTGCATGGGGTTCATGTACTATAATAAAATAAAAAGCATATCCTGATTACCCTGGGTTCATGTACTTTAATAAAATGAAAAGTGTGGTTCCATATGATGCGGATGATTTCTTATAATAAGTTTACAATTTCTTGCCAAATTATTGTGCGTGATTGGAGAATTGTCGTGGTTGCTTGGCGAAAATAGTCGGGAGAGCTGGACTTTTTGGTAGCATCAGGTCTGGCGCGCCATTGTCGGATGAGCTATAGCAGAGCAGTGTGTTTATGCCGGCAGTTGTCGGACAAGCTACAACACTGGTCTGGGTTAGATTTTTCTGCATGTTCTGCTGTGTTTCCAAAGTCAGTGAGAGCTGCCAGGATGAATCGTTCGACTGGTGCTCAGTGACGTGGAATTGTGCGTCTCCCTTTTTTAGACAAGGCACCATTGACTGTTGCATGTTGCTTTGCATGAGAGTCTGCCAGGGTGGGTAGTGGCGTGAATTTCTTCATTCAACCTGACATCCCTGCAATTTTATATTTTAGGCAACTGTTTGAACAGTATTTGATTCATTGATATGTGTGTCTGTTGAGCTTTTCTTCGTTGCCATGGGCATGTCTCATCATTCACATGCAACGTTTAATTAATCTAATACTGAAAGATGGCAACATATTGAGACTATTTTCTTACCTATTATAGTTCCGTTGGCACTGCACTAAAATGCATGCATCATATGTAGCTTTGTCTGGCTAGGTTTTGAGTTTAAAACTACTACCAGAGAATTTCTAAAACTGCACATGATGCACGCATGGATGTAAGTCCAATTTGCCAAAAATATCAGATGGAACAGGAACTTCAACAACTACTATTGTCCAATGTCCTAAGCATGTAGTATGTCAAATCAAAACTCTGAAGCAACCTGAATCAGCTGGCCATTGCTATCCACTTTCAGGACAACAGGTGTGTCTGCCTGAGCGAGGGTCCTGCCCATAAAGTCGCACCTGACAGAAGAGGAAAAACAACCCCTGGCAGCAGTGCGACGTGATCGGAGTCGAAGTCATATACAATTGACAATATGGAGCAGCCTCACAATAAATTTGTGCTGGTGTGTTTGACGCATCAGAGTCTACCACCATGTCTCTCCATTCAGACAGGAGGTTCAAAAGTCATCACACTGCATGCAAGCCGTAGCGCTTGACCGAGACTAATTCTATGAACACACGTATGGACCAGGCATTCTTGTACGCTTTCTCAATACCTCTTCTCTTTCCGTAACAAAGCTCGTAAGGGAGTAACAAAATGCTATCTACTTTGATAAGCTGACAGGCTCAAGGCGCCGCCGAAGTCGACGAAATCCAGACATTGCACACCTGTTATTTTTAAAAGGAGTCAACGTGCGGTAGCACGACCAAAACTACAAAACAGTCGCACTCAACCAACCGTTGCCAAAAAATGTCAACGCATCTTCGTGCATTGCAAACACGTCGCATCCATGTAGCGATACCGAAACGTCGGTGATTGCCATACAAAAAATGCACGGTCACGTGTCAATTACAGCCTGACGGCCCAATTCCCATGGGCAACGAACACTTGTGTGTGCTTTTGCTGCTTCCGCGTCTAAACACTCAGGCCCATCGTCGAATATTCGAACATTGTCTACAGTGAGAGATGGGCGCGCCAAGGGCGCGCCGCAGCGTCTAGTCAGTTATAAAGACAGAACCCACTCCCTTATACTTGGTGAATCGTGCGTGAACTCCGTATTGGATAAGAGAAAAGGGATCAATGCAAAAGATTTTGTGTTTGACAAATGAATTCCCGTGGCACTATGGCAGACATTTGACAACCTACATTTTAACCTGTGGGCTATGGCTAATGCATGAATACTGACAGCAAGCTAGCTACGTACTGCCGGCCTGAATCCAGAGCCGATGGTGGAACATGTGGAGGGCCGGACGGACGTCGCCGGTTGGTTGGTGAACTTGTTGAAAAATCGTGCGTGAACTTGGTTGGTGGCAACTGGCAAGGCACGTTCACTCACGCATGTCGTTCTTATTTAGAGTACTTATGTAGTAGAGTAGCTACTTATTCAAGCGAACGCGTGTGCCTGTGTGCGCTTGCTCGCGCCCAGCCCCTGGCTCACGCGTCGGACCACGTGACCCGGGCCTGGCCGTCGTCCTTGTTGAGCCCCAGCGCGTCCCACGCCGCCGGCGACTTGTCCACTATGTGATTCCGGCACGGGGGGCTTTCTGACTAATTGTTTCATAATGGCAGTGGTGGGTAATTTTCTCTTCTTATTTTCTCGGATTAACGTGGGAATTTCTAGCATTTTAGAATTAACGTGGTAATTTCTAGGTCTTGAGAGCGAACGTGGAGGCTTCTTTTGTTGGTCAATTATATATATAACTAGTATGGCTGCCCGCGCAATTGCGCGGCTAGACATACTATACTATTTAAAATATTTTAAATATTATTGTAGAGTTTAATATATTTATTGTTATTACCTATTTTATAATCTATATTTATAAAATGGTAGAAAATAGATTGTAGAATTTCTCACCGTCCCTCAATTCGAGTGTGAGATGAGTCATCATTAATTTAACAATATATTTGATTTTATTTTAGAAGTGAGTTTGGTACAAACGTGGCATGCTAAACAGCTAACATACCTCATGGTAGGAAAAAAAAGAATGTGTCCTACTACAAATAAATCTTTCAAAGGAAATGTGTTATGCTAAAAATAAGATAATGTGCTATTCTAGCTAGACATATATCACGGTGTATTTTTATAATGGTGCATTTAGAAATCAGGATTAAGAGTTTATTGGATATTTTTATTATTCCAAAATTTAGCTATTTGCTCATAATGGTATGGTTGGTAAATTAAAAAAAGAATTAGGGATATTTTTAGTTTTTTTACTTGTAAGGGCATGGAGGGTAATTTAGAAATAGGTGTGAAGGATACTTTTTGTTATTTTTTATTATTCTGAATTTAGCTATTTTTTTAACTCATAATGGCATGGTGGGTAATTTAGAAATAGGTGTGGGGGTATTTTGGCTATTTTTATTATTTCGAATTTAGCTATTTAATAGATATTTTTAGGGGGTTTTCTGACTAATTGTTTCATAATGGCAGTGGTGGGTAATTTTCTCTTCTTATTTTCTCGGATTAACGTGGGAATTTCTAGCATTTTAGAATTCACGTGGTAATTTCTAAACCTTGAGAGCGAACGTGGAGGCTTCTTTTCTTGTTCAATTATATATATAATAGATAGATTGTTGGTCAATTATATATATAATAGATAACCAGTTCACTGGTTTTTTTATTTACTTTATATAGTATCTTTCTACCTTTTTCCAAATCTGTATTACCTATGTTTTAAAAATATTGTATTATTTGAGCAATTGTTAAAAACAATACCCCCGTCAGTAAAAAATGAATACAGATGAGTAGGATTGGAAAAGAAAAAAATCAAAGCCAACTTAATGATCATCAGGCAAACCGGTTGGAAACAACTCTTGGTCACACATTGCTTTTGGTTTTTTTGGAGTTTTAAATTTAACCCATGTAGAAGATTTTGTTTTAAATTTAACCCATGTAGAAGATTTTTGTTACGGTTCGAATTACTCTCAACTGTACTTGCCTACTTGGTACCCAGATCCAACTCCTGGCTCCGGAGAAGAACTTGTCGACAGGGACAGTGCTGGTCAATCACAAACATCACGAGGCTAAAAATAAAGCAAATTCAAACAAGCAAAGCTGCTACCAATGCCAAAAGGAAAAACTAAGCAAAAAAGTAAGGCCGCATCGCTCAAGTTCTAGGCACAGACCCAAATCCACGTCGACCGGGACAAAGCTGATTAATCATGCGAGGCGTAACAATGGAGCACGCAGCGACGCAGCCCGTCTACCTGCTCGACCATGTCATGCATGCATGTTCAAGTCGACCGGCGACCACGGGCGGGTGCTCACCGCTCAAGGGCCGTGCTGGCCGGGCAAGAGAGACACGTACGGTTGCCTTGCTGTGCCGACGTACGTCGCCGTGGTGGAGGTGAAGGCCAGCTAGCGACCTGGGCTGATTACCGTCGTCGACCCGGGCACGGTGGTCGCGTCGGCGTCAGACCTCGGTGGCCAGCTCGGGGTCGTGACGGGCCTCTCACGGCGCGCTCGACCAGCTGGTCGCCGGCCGACTGGAGCATAGGCGACATACCGTACCGCTGCTCCCGGTCATCACGCCGGTGAGTCTTCATCGTCGATCGTCGCCTCTCGCGCGCATGGACAGGCGATCGTGATCCGTTCCTGCGCATGGGCAGATCGGAGGAGTAAAACACAAATGGCAGGCAATTAAGGATGGCGAACAGGCAAAGGCGGCGTGCACATAAGACGCGCGCATCAACGACAACGAGTTCGAGCGGCGCACGTCCGTCGCCAACTCCCCCCACACCACTGGTACGTACTACTCAAGTCTGCAATGGGAGCTGCTCCCTACCTGTAGCCCAGGCTACTCGACGCCGGCGTCGCCCTCCTTCAACACGTGAGCGATCAACCGCGCCGCGCGTGCTCCCCCGGCCGGTGGGCCATGTGCGGTGCCCGGCGCATGGAACGAATTTGCACGCGCGAATGCCAGTACGTCCCTTCTCATCTGTTCCCTGTGCGTCGATCGCCCACGTCGTGCAACTAGGGCTGTTCAACGGCGGGTTGGATAAACCGGTGATGAAACCGCTCGGGCTCAACAGTACTGCGGGTGAACAGTAATTGACTTGTGTGAACAGTACCCGTAGGTTTCGTTGACGGTTTCCACCGAACCGGAATGAACACCCCCTGGCGTGCAACAGATAGGAGCGAGCAGTAAACAGCAAGCTTCGGTTGATCGGTTGTTCTAGCTCCTTAGCTAGTACTAGCAGACAGCAGATAGGAGCAGTAAACAGCAATCGAGGTTGTTCTCTAGCTGGCCTGCTAATTAATGCTAGAACAATCTAAGGTGAGCGACAACATCCTGCTTGGGCATTTTCACGGCGAACCCGTGGAACCGAATGCTAAGGCAACCTTTGAGACGCCATGAAGTGTGTGTTCGCAGGTTGCACGTTGCATTCATGCGACGCCATGATTCAGCATCAACACACTTTTCATTTGCCATATATAGCGGTCCTCAAAAAGGCATTGAACTGAACTTGGTCTAACATATCGGGGCCTAATTGGCTAATTCTAAATTGTTTAGTAGAAAAAGGTGTGCTTTTAACTAAACAGATTATAAATTTCTCGTCTCAGTCATTTTCAGGTTGTTTAAACGATAAATAATATTGCCAGTAGCCCCTTCCCTTTACACTCGTTGTCTTCCAGTTTTCAAACAATCAAAGTAGCTGCAGTTGGAAAAAGAAAATCAAAGCAGCAGCTGTAAGATATATTGGAATCGTGTTATAGCGGGCATAGTGGGTCAATACCATAACTTGTAACACTAGTTTTCAATAGAAGGGACTTGCGCACATTGTAAGTTCGTTGGAGAGAAAATTTTATTATAAGAAAGTAAAAAAAAAAAGAAAAGACCAATGGTCTGACATCTTCAAATTTTATTAAGAATAAGCCCACCGAAGCCTGCAGGCAGTGAGGTGACCCCAGAGCGACTTGGTGCGGATGCGGGGTTCAAACGCCGTCTGCTACATGGAAACACGACCAGGCAACCAAATGAGCTAGCTGACGGTCACTTCACATTATAAGCAAGTAGTTACAGTGTTGGAATTATTAGTGGGCTGCCCATGTGGTAAGCCCATTTGTATATCCTAATAATTCCTGAAAATCTCAAAGGTCCATTCATGTATGGTGGGAGTGCAACTCTTTAGTCCTATATTTGCTAGTTGCGGTGGAGGAGGAACAACTTAAATAGAAGGTTGCTTCACTTTCTCTTGCAAGTATGTGGATAAGAGGAATAAGGAAGTAACACACACACTCGCCTCGTCGGGCCGGGCGGGGCGGGGCGGGGGGATGGCGCGGCCGCGCAACACCTGCGTGAATGGCTCGTCGTTCCGCTACGGCTTCGACTTCCGCAGCTCTCCTCTATATCCAACATACAGTACTATTACTTCGGCAGAATGATGCCGTGCCATGAAGTAATTACCCAAAGTAACCATGCATGGCTTTGGAACAAACAGCTTCAGGAAAAAAAAAACACATGTTTGTTGGTAGAAGGCTCGGCATGCCACCAGAGCTGAAACCATGCACGCCGACTAAAGAATGGAACGCGCACACTCAGCATACCACAAGAACATGAACCTAGCACGCCGCGCCCGAAGAATGGAATTTGCACACACCAAACAAATCATTCAGCAGCAATACGTGGTGAAATTTCCGTTTCTGTTCTGTAGCACTTTGAAAGGCCAAGGTCACGGAAACCTTGCAAATATTCTGGATTTCGAGGAAGACGAAAGTGCAGGGAGTTCCTATGTAAAATGAGGAACGGCAATACTGAAATAAGAATAGTATTTTTTTTTCTTGCCCGTGCAGATGCACGGGTTGAAGAACTAGTGAAGACAACAAGAAGGATGCATCCACTTACGATGCTACACATACGGAGAGAGCTATGGCACGCGCCTTGTTTCCCTCTCACGTCGTGCATGACCCCCTCTCCCGCTCGGTCTCGGTTGTTTGGCGGCGAGCGACGGTTGCCACGACGACGTAGTGGCTCTAGAGGTGACGGAGGAACAGGAATGCCTCCCTTCTCGGCATGGTTGCTGCGTCAGTGTTCCCTAGAAAAGGCCAGTGTGATAGGGACATATATGTAGTTTGCATCATTTGCTGATTCAAGGTCGTCGTGTAGAAGGCCGATGGTTCCGCAACCGCAAATAACCCTCCCTCTCCCGATAAGATAAATGAAACGGAGAAGAAGGCATCCTCTGACTCTGCTTTAAACTTGAAAACCAAGCCAACTGTGCCTTGATTTGGTCTCAAACGGCAATACCGTTAGGAAGACTGAAATTCATGAATTCACGGCCTCTCACGGTCAAGGCTGGGATGTTTTTTCTCCATTATCTAAAAAAAGGAAGACTGAAATTCATGGACTCCCTTTCCAGAGGCTAAGAATGCCTCTGAACATGGCCAGAAATCAGTACATACAGGTTTTAACGTTTCCATGAGGGCCCGTGTTGCAGTTACTCTAACTCATCCGTTTCATCCTACTCCCCCTGCAACTCCCAGAGACCTCGTGGAGCATGCAGATCATGCGAGCCCGCATATAAGATATGTGACACGTGCTCTGCCTCGAGGAGGAAACTTCACATCCTTCGCACAGCAACAAGCACGAGCCGAACCAAGTTGAGCAAGTTGAGGACTTGAGGATGCGCCGCAAGCGTACGCGGAAACGGCCTTGGATGGTGACCAGCACCCAAAACCGCTGCGCATTTCCCTGCATCAGGCGTTTACAAACATGTATTTGTTTCGGTTGGAAATGGCAAGGCACCGTCATCTCACTTGTATATCACAACTGGCCGTCTTGATTAAGGAACAAAAAGACGAGACCATGTCAAAAATGGCAATACCTTGAAAACCAAAAGCCAACTGTGCCTGGATTTGGTCTCAAACGGCACTACCGTTTGGAAGACCGATTAAATTAAGTAAGAACCGTGCTGGTGAAGGAAGCGCATTTATAATTATACACAAACATGCATTTGGTTTGGTTGGAAATGGCAATTAGCCACCATCGATCATGTCACTTGTTGGAGTGTGCTATGTAACAACAACTGGCCGGCCGTCTAAATAAGGCTCTCTAAGGTGAGCAACAAGACGAGACCTGCGCGTCAGAAATGGCAACAACCTGCTTACGGGCACAGGCGATCGCACTGTTGGTGGTGCTTCTTTCTCGGCTGGCAGCAGCAGGGATCGCGCATCCGGGCTGCCGCGACAGGTGCGGCAACATCAGCGTCCCCTACCCGTTTTGGCATCGGCGCCGGCTGTTACCGCGACGACGGCATACCTGGCTTCGAGCTCCTCTGCGACGACGACGTCACCAGCGCCAGCGCCCCACCCCGCCTGAGCATCTCCGACTACGGCCACCAACTCATCGGCCTGTCCCTGGCGGCAGGCGAGGCCCGGGCCTACCACAACGCGACGCGGGAGTGCTACAACGCCACGGGGGGCCTGGTCGACCGGACCGACGCATCATACATGTCCCTCGGCAGCAGCAGCCCCTACCTCTTCTCCCCGGCCAGGAACCGTCTCGTCGCGCTGGGCTGCCCCAACCTCGGCTACTTCGTCGACACGGCGGGCAACTACGTCAGCGGCTGCATGTCCGTGTGCCGGCCGTCGCAGTACACCATATATATTCCGGGGGACTGCACCAGCGTGGGGTGCTGCCAGAGCGAGATACCAGCCGGCCTGGACTACTTCGAGCCGTACCAGCTCAACTTCCAGTGGGGTAAGGGGGCCCCGATCTTCTCCTTCGATGTAACGCCGTGCCGCTACGTGTTCCTCAGGTATGGGAACGACCGAAATCGCACCGGCGACTTCGCTGTGCCCGTCGTGCTCGACTGGGCTGTTCGGAACGTCGGCAACTGCAGCGCCGCCAAGCGCAACATGACGGACTATGCGTGCCGGAGCGCCGACAGCGGGTGCCTCGACTCCACCAACGGCGCCGGCTACCGGTGCAACTGCTCCAAGGGGTACGAGGGCAACCCGTACCTCGACGGTGGATGCGTAGGTACGTACGTAGACACGACTGATTTTTTTATTAATTATTTTATTTTTGCGAGAGGGATTGAATGACATAACATTGCTACTGCTTTGTTAATATAATGGAAGACATCAACGAATGCAAACGCCCAGATGAATATCCATGCTTCGGAGTTTGCACAAACAAGCCGCGAAGCTACGATTGCCAATGCCGTCCAGGAGCCAGTGGGGACGCCTTTAGGCAGAATGCATTGCCGGGCCAAGGATAACTTCACCTTAGCTCTCAAAGTGGTCACAGGTACGTACGTACACACATCAATATCGATCCTGCCTAGCTGTGAGTCAGCATTGAATTAGTTCTTCTGTGATAGTTCTTCTGTGATATTTTGAATAAGACGAAC
This sequence comes from Eragrostis nindensis, assembly GCA_012490785.1. Taxonomy (NCBI): domain Eukaryota; kingdom Viridiplantae; phylum Streptophyta; class Magnoliopsida; order Poales; family Poaceae; genus Eragrostis; species Eragrostis nindensis. The sequence continues at coordinate 212,343 of JAAXCT010000023.1, forward strand.
GGTCAAACGAAACTCAAAAATAGTCGAACGTCAACAATCTAAAACCGGAGGGAGTACTCTGAAAGGAAACTTAATTAAACACCAACGGATGCCTGCAAGTACGTTATGTATGGTGCTGCAACTATGAGATGCAAACGACGTTGATTACCAGACTGCAACCTTACGGGTAATTTGCACTGAACGGAAGTACGGAACGCGGTGGATGCAGGGGAGCCTCAGAAACTAGGTAGCCAGGTGTGCTCTCAGATTCAGATGTTTTCTCATGAGTTCCTTGAGTTCTTTGGAAAGTCTAATGCCAACCAACATTGCCTCCACAAACCTGGAAGAAGCCAAGAGACGAAGAGTATCTGAACTCTGAAGATCAACTGTGATGGTGCTTTTGATAATAATGTGTTGAATTCAAATCGGGTGGTAGAAAACAGAGGAGAGGCTGTTGCGTAACAGTAACATCTTCACTGAGATCCATTGTGGGGGGACTGCTTGAAGTCCCAACTGCAACTGAGTCGTACACGATCCTTGCCCTAGATTGATCCGAGTTCTTCCTCATTATCTAAGTTGCCACAGACCAAGGCACCCTTTTGAACACATAACTTTTATAGGAACCGTACATGAATTTCATTTCACGGGAGCTAAAAAGAATGATAAAAAATGTCAGGCGGAGGGCAGGGAAGGACTCGATCTGGGCCGATAGAAAATGGGCCTCCGGGTGAGCAAACGTAGTTGTTCGCTAACCCTATGGGACATGTATGATCAAGAATTAAGTAACGAATGGTCCTTCAAAAATAGTAACAAATGACTGCATGGATGAAGGCAATATTACTGTTTTTTTTTTGGCAAATGATGAAGGCAATATTACTGAATATATGTCAGGAAAAAATAAAGCTTAACCAAAATGTAAAAGTAAATCCAATGCATTTTTATATAGTCTTATTTGACTTGTAAATAAAACACAAAACGCCCAAGTAACATAATATGATTCAGGGTGATAGACTCACCATACCATGGATGAAGGCAATTATATGCAAGTTTGGCTATGAACTAAACTCGGTTGGCAAACAATTTTGCCAATCTTCTAACTCGTGTCATGGTGCAAATTAATTAAAATACTATGGTCGTACTCAATTTGAAATACCTTAGTTAAAATCTGGTGACCAACTAAATGACCCATTTTTTCATGAACTTCGGCCTGCCATAACCTTATCAGCTTCTGTGATGACGGAGTGGACGTCGACCTCTGTTGGGAATTCTTCATTGTAGCAACAAAGAATCCCGACACGGACAAACAAATGACCCTCTAAAAACAACGGAGCAGCATATTATTACAAGGGTGTAATCTCTCGTGTTCCGTCCCGTTCTACGGAGCCTGGGGGCGGGTATTTATAGGGGAGGCCAAGGGTTATTTTGACATGACCAAATTACCCTTGGCCACCCACTATATTCGCGGAATATTCTGTACAACATTGTCAAAAGGGTACAAACGACATTTCCGTTTGACGACGGAAACCCTAGCTAGGTGACGTCATTCGCCAGCCCGATCCTTGGACGTTGTCATGCCGGGCTTCATCTCCTTCAGGGATTGCCGCCATTCTTGGACGCCATTCCTGGTCGCCGCCAATTCATCGCCAGCGGTTCGGTCCTGTTGAACAATGTTCGGCGACCCGATGTAACGGCTCCCAGGGCTGCCGCCAATTCTCGGCCGGAGCTCGAAATGTCGGCAGCTAGGTTACCTGCAGTCAAAAACCCAAAGGCAAAAAGGGGGTGTCGTTATTATCGTAAACACTGATCCCCAACAGTAGCCCCTCGCGGTTGAGGGCCGACTTCGACGGGCAGAAACCGCGACACAGGATAGGAATTTCACGAACGTCACCCCCAACGTCATCCCCCCTTCCGAGGTTTCCCGAGAATCGAGGCGACGCTTTTATTATTATTATTATTATTTTTTACGAGAATCGAGGCGACGCCGTAAATGCGGCTGTGAGGCCTATATATATGGGGGGAGGGGGGCCGGAGAGCCCCGTGCTTTCGTTGATCGAGTCGAATTGCTGCCGCATTTTCTTTTGAAAATTTCGCGCCACATTTTCTTGCTTCCGGAGTTTTTGTGTCGAGCAGCAGCGGTTTTTCTAGGTGTCGACGATTTCGTTTGTCGCCAATTCCTTGCTGAAAGGTGAGTTTGTTTACGAGCTTCCTGATGTGTGATTTTCTTTTTGTGGTTGTTTATAATGTCATGCTTTTCATTTGAGATGCCTCGCGTTAAGCAAACCGCTATTCGCGTTGACGACTCTGACGAGGAGTTCCTTGCCGATTCGCCTGTCGCTGATGTTGAAGGAGGCGCCGACCTTGGCGGAGCGAGGAAACCGGTTGAGGTTGATTCTGATGTTGCCGCGACTCCCAAGGGTTCAGAACAGGAACAAAATCCCGCCGCAGATCCGGAGGTTTTAGCGACAGCTGCCTCCAAGGCTGCCGGAGTTTCTGGCGCCAGCGGAGGTACTAAATCTGCCGCTTTTTTAGGTAAGGGTTTTGAGAGTCGTGTTTTTTCTTGCATATCGTGAGCCTGCTCTTGCTGGGTTTGCAGCCAAGAGAGTGAGAGGCGCGGTAGATACTGGCTCTAAGGGGAAGGAAGCGGTTGCTAATGTCGACGATGAAGGTGAAGATCTTTCTGGAGTGCCGGCCTCTCCCAGTGAGCTGGTAGGGGAAGACTCATGGGAGAAAAGCGGCATCGAGCCAACTTTTCGGTTTGGGCCGTCTAAAGTCACTCCCGCTGATATCGAGAGGTTCGTTGCCTTGGGGTATTTTGAATCTGGAAAAGCTCGTGCTCCTGATGGAGAGCAGATTCCCCGTCCCGAAAACAATGAAGCCATAGTTTATCGTGACTTCTATGAAGCTGGTCTTAGGCTGCCGTCCTTTGGCTTTCTAGCTCGTGTACTGGGAAGATATGGACTGGATCTGCACCACTTGACTCCCAACGCCATCGCCACGGTGTCGAAGTTTATATGGGCTGTTCGCAGCTATGGCTCGGCTCTACATTCTGATGCCTTTTGCCGCTTTTATGATTTGAGGCACGACGTGAAACCCGTGAGTTTCGATGGTGTGAGTTATTATCCCCAGTATGGCTGTTGCAGCTTTCAGCCCCGCACTTTCGTGAAGAAATCAAAGTATGAAAATGTTGAGCTTGTTGGTGGACGACGGAATAAATGGCCTGGAGATTGGCGGAACCATTGGTTTTATGCCGAAGTTCCCGAGGAGAAGAGAGACGACGGTAGCTCGTACTTTCCTCTATTTAGTCGCTCTTGTGCCCTACGGCCGGTGCTGTCGCCGGAATTTAGCGAATCGGAGGGTTTTAAGAAGTGCTGTAAAGCCTTCCTTGCCGCCATTAAAATGAGCAGTGCCAGAGATTTGGTGGAAGAGTTTTTGGCCGCCTGCATTTGGCCCATTCGGAGTGGTTGGAGTCCGCTGAAGTTGAAAGCCAAGCGGATTGCTAGACTGAATCTCAGCTACCAGGTGCCGTCCTTTGGGGTAAAGAAGCCCGAAGGAATTTCAGACAAGGACTTTGTTCATTTCGTTGAGCGTACTGCCGCAGTTATTTGTGGGCCTTACACCATGTTGGAAAAACAGGAGTGCGAGAATATGCTGATTTTCCCTCTGCGTGTGAATCGCATTTTTGACGAGATGCAGGTGAAGTATGGTCCTCGTGCGGTGATGTCCGTCAAAAAAGGACGGCGAAAGAAGGGCGAGCTAGTTATTGGAGCGACGTTCATTGAGAAACGTGGCTGGGAAGCGGAATTTGCCCATTACTATGTACCTGATGCGCCAGCCCCAACAGTTGCAGTTGGTTCTTCAGCCGCGGCTGCCGGCAAGAGATCTGCGGCAGCCCCAAAAGCGGTGGCTGGTTCTTCAACGAAGAGTGCCGCCAAAAAATCTGCGGCGTGTGGCAAGGCTGCCGGGTTAATAAAGACGCCAGCTGGGACTTCGAAGGCTGCTGAAAAAGCTAAACGCCAGAGCTTGCGAAAGATGCCTGCCTCACGAGCTGCCGCCGAACAGTGGGCTGGTGCTGTTGCCAAACGGCGGCGAGATGACACAGATGAAGCCCCTGTTGGTGAACAGATAGAAACTGGTTCCAGTGCGGCACGCGCCGCTGATTTCGCGGAAGAAGTGGCAGTGCGAGAAGGTTGCAAGCGGCGCCGGATATTATTGGCTTCGGCAGTTGACGATTCTGAGGAAGAATTTCTTGATGATGATGAGCCCGAAGACCGTAACTCGGGCGACACGCGTGAGCCGCCATTGTCACTGCGCGAGGCCAGTGCTGATATTGCTGTGGGTCCCTCCGGCGAGCTTGATATGTCGCAAGGCCCCGCTACGGCCGCCACGCCGATGAACCGGAGGCCGCTTCTGCCGGCATTATCGGATGATGAAGAAATTGAGTTGCTGGACGACTCCGAGGATTCGGGCGCCCAGCTAGGACATGAGCTAGATGCCGCGTTTGCGGGAATGAGTAGCTCCGAGAAAGGTGCCGATCTTTCCTTGTATAAGAAAGAAACTGCGGCGGCTTCCTCTCCTTTGACTAGGATCGATGACCATGTCTCTAGTTCATCGGTTAACGGAAGTGTGTCCAGCGGTTCTTCTGAGACTAGCTCATCTGACGCAGGTGAAAGATCTCCGACTACGGAAACGCGAGAGGGCGAGGTTGACAAGCTATCAATGGCCACCTTCGTTGAGATGACGAAGGCCGTGGATCCTCAAGGTTTTTTAACCTCGTCGCTATTTCTTTCCTATGTAATATTTTATAACATTCTGACTTCGTTTTGTTTTTGCAGAACTGTACAACTTCTTGACTAGGGCCGACAATGCTTCGTTGGCCGAGGTTTTGGACAAAAATGCGACGATGGTAACGAGTCTTTGACTTTTGTGTTGCATTTATTTTGTCTTTGAAAATGGTTTGCGTCTAACATGCCTGTGTTTCTATACAGGCTCTTGCGGCGTCTCGGGCCTTGAGCCGACGCTTTTATGGGTCCGAGGCCGCCTCATCATCTGGTGATGTTGTGGCGCTGCGGCGGACGCTGGAGGAGGAGCGCTCGTCTTTCGACACCGTTAAGGCTGATCTCCGTGATCAGATTCAAAAGAAAGACGAGGCCCTAGAAATTCTTAAAGAAGTCATCCAGAGCGGCGAGAACGAGATTACTCGCTTGAAGCAGGACCTGAAGAATGCTGAAGAGAAGCTAATTGCGGCAGAGAAAACTGCCGAAAGCGCCAAGAAGACCGGCCGCACTTTTGCCCGCACTTTCTCTAGTGGCGCCGTTAGTGCTCATGCTTCTTTTGAAGCAGCCTTGGGCACGATTGGCGGCGCTCCTAACCCTCTTCCAGGCGTCGAAGGTTCGCTGACGCCGGAAATGTTTTTCAATTGGTTGAAGGGGGAGTTTGGCGATCTCCCTGGGGTTTTTGAGGGCGTCGGCCGATACGCGGCCCGCACGGCGTGTTCTGCCCTTCTGAATTTGCTTGAAAAGCGGCAGTGCAAGCACTTCAGCGATCTGGCGCGCACCACTTATCCTGATTCGAATTTTGATGAAGCAAACGCGGCGAGTGACAGCAAAGGCGTCCGCTTGGCTGTAAAACGTTTCATGAAGAGATACTGGGGGGTGCACGGGATGGAGGCCTGCCGTCAATTGGCGAGGAGCGCGTTTGAGGAGGTAACACCCCATTGCTCCCGAGATTGATTTCTTTTTGCATGACATGATAAACTCTTGTTTATTTTAGACGACGGCTTCGACTGGAGTCGAAATTGCGGCGGGGAGCTCGAAGAAAAGGGCGGCTACTCCTGCCAGTGAAACGCCGCCGACAAAAATCGCCCGTGCTGACGACGCTGCCGAGGCGAGGAAAGCCGCTTCGAAGATTGATGCGCCTGCCGCAGTTGAGGCTCCTGCCCCAAGTGCGGCTCCCGCAGCCGCTTCGTCTTCAGCGGCGGCCGAACCGAAAAATGCGGCGGGAACCGCGGCGCTTGGTGCTGCGCCTGCCGCTCCTACTGCGCCGGCAACTGAAGAGGTTTAGGCTCTTAGGTGTGAGGAAGAGAGTTCTTGAAAACACTTGGTCTGTAATAATGTTCGTTTCAATACACTGTGCGCAGGATTGTTTCTGCGGCGCCGCGTTGAACATTGCGCCTTTGAAGTATGAGCGTGATGGCTTGCGCGTTTCTGGCGAGGCGCATTTGTGTTATGTTTCGCAATATCCGCGTCATGATTTCGGGCATTTCTGGAAGGAAATGATAGCTCAATATTTTCAAGGGCGGGAATGCCTGGCTCGTTGCTTTCACCGCCGGCATTCTTCTTCCACAGCGTTCGTGAAGGTAGAAGGCGTTGATGACCTTAGCTTTGATCCTTATTTGGATCGTTTTAGGTGTGTGTACGATAGTACGGGCCCTGAATACGGTCCCGGGTTTGTAGTAGAAGTCGACTTTGACTTGTAGCTGGATTGTCGACTTTTGTGACAAAGGACGCCCGGATGAAATGTTCTTATTTGATTTGCTTTTGATTTGCGAGTGGTTTGTGTGATAAGTCATTTTTTGACAAGCTACAGCCTTTTTCGCTTTTTCTCTTAGTGGAAGGCGCTCACCGTTGCTCGGTCGCCGGAGTAAAACGAACGTCACCCCCCTCCCCCTGGCGATCGAGGGACGGAGGGCGCGCTGAAACTGCGACGCGCAATTTATACGGCGTGTATTTGTATAAATTGCGGAAGGGCACGGATCGTACCGCGTTCTTTTACGATAATTGCGAAGCGTGCACCAGTTGCCGCTATTGTTGGTTGGCTCTGGTGCTTATCAGATGTTTCGTAGTTGCCGTTATTTTGGCTTGAAAGACGTCGTTTAACGATATGGGTCCTTGGCGTCCTTATTTGTTACAAGTTAAAAGCATATTCGCGTTTTTGGAGAAAATTGCGAACGGAGCGTAAGGTTGCCGCAATTATTAGGTTCTTTCCGAAATTTGTCGGATATTGAACATTTGCCGCTATTCTTGCAGAAAGAGCAGCATTTGAGAGTATGTTGCCTTTTGGCCTCTCGCTTTTGCTTTTGCAAGATTGTGTTACCTCCATGGTCTTGAGTCCCGTCCTTGGATGGGTGTTTATATTGAGTCCCTTAAGACTTCGATCTTAATGATCTATTTTTGTTGTGTCGGATTTTGTCCGGAGCCCCTTGGGGGTTGAAATCTGTCTGCCTCTTTCCTTTAAGGAAATGGACGACTGAGCCCTTGGGCTGGTTGCGTTCCGAACTTTCTCAATTTCTTTGAGAAAGAATGGAGAGATGGCCCCATGCGGCGCTTTTTCTCTACCGCCGCCGTTTCTCAGTTGATGAGGAGGATTGGAGAAGTTGCCCCTTGAGGCATTTTTTTCTGAGTTGCCAATCTCTCTCAATTTTATGAGAGAGTTTGGAGGTGTGGTCCCTTGGGGCGCTTTTTTCTCTAAGTGCTTTATAGAGAAGGAAGCCTGGGAGAAAGGGGCTAAAATTTTTTGCTTCCTTTCGAGTGGCTTTGGCTCAGGAGTCAAATCCTCCTGCGTCGATGTGGCGACATTTTTGCGAATATAGCATCGACTACTTAAGAGATGAAGAGTTTAGTTTTTCTGGGGAAGATAGCATTATATTGAATTGCAAGGGTTACAAAAGGTCCCACCTCGTTAAAAACCTCACCCCCGATGTGGGGTTCCCCTGTGAGGAAAAGAGTATGGGCCTTAAAAAAGGAAAGAAAAACTACAACTTAATTGCCGACCAAGAGCGCCGCTTATAACCGCGCGTCGCTATTAGCCTTTACACTTTAGGTGAAGTACATTTTGAGGCTGTCCACATTCCAGGCATGTGGGAGCTCGTTGCCTTCATTGTCTGCCAAATGGTAAGATCCCGAGCGATTGCTCCTGACGACAATGAAAGGGCCCTGCCACTTGGAGTTGAGTTTTCCAGTGTTTTATGTTTTTGGGCTTCGCAGGAGAACAAGGTCGCCGGCTTTAAATGCTCTTGGCACCACTTTGGCGTCCCGCCATTTTCTTGTTTCTTCCTGATACCTCTCCAAGTTAAGGATTGCTTGGTCTTTGTCTAATTCCGACATGTCCTTTGAAACGGCGTCAAACTCGTGGCAATTTCGCCCGAGAGTTGCCCTCAAGCTTCGGTGCTTTATCTCTTCTGGTGACATGGCCTCTTCGCCATATAGGAGCCTGAAAGGTGTGAATTTGGTAGTTCTTGATACTGTCGTGTTATGCGACCAGATCACTTTATGCAACTCATCCATCCATTTTCCTTTTCTCTGGCCTTCCAGGCATTTCTTGATGCCTTCGAAGATTTGCTTGTTCGCGTTTTCGACGGCGCCATTTGACTCTGGATGATAAACAGATGCAAAATTCACTTTGGTGCCTATGGAATGACAGAATTCACGGAACTTTTGGTTGTCAAACTGTTTTCCGTTGTCCACGGTAATTTCGGCAGGGACTCCGAATCTGCACACTATGTTTTGCCAAAAGAACTTCTTGATTGCTGGGCCGGTGATATTGATCAGTGGCTTGGCCTCTATCCATTTGGTGAAATAGTCGAGAGCGACTACGGCATGAGTGTAATTTCCGGCAGCCGTAGGTAGGGGGCCGACTATGTCAATTCCCCACCGCTGAAGTGGCCACACTGGCTGGATGAGCTGAGTGAGCTGAGCTGGGTTGTTGATTTTTCTTGAGAATTTCTGACATGCTTCGCATGTCTTGACAAGGTGTTGGGCGTCCTGAAGTGCGGAGGGCCAGTAAAAACCTTGCCGAAAAGCTTTGCCGACTAAAGCCCTGCTGGATATGTGAGAGCCGCAGATTCCCTCGTGAATCTCGCTGAGGAGCTTTTTCCCTTCTTCTTGATCAATGCATCTCAAGAATGGAGTGGATGTGCCGAATTTGTATAAGAACTCGTCGACAAACGCGTAGTTTCTTGCTCTATGTTTCATGCGTTTGGCTTCTAATTCCGACTCCGGCTCATAAAAATCTCGGAGATACGCCATGATGGGGGCGCGCCAATCTTCGCTTGAGATGGCATGTATCATTTTGGGTTCTTTCTCTGCCGCTTTTATGGTTGGAGAGCTCAGTGTTTCAAAAAAGACGTCTGGTGGCAAAGGATCTTTCCTAGCTGCCGCTTTTGCTAGCTGATCTGCTTCACTATTCAAATTTCTGTCAATATATTGACAAGTGAAACCCTTGAAGTACTTCTCCAAGCCCCGTACATGTTCCAGATATCTAGCCAATAGTTCATCTCTGGCTTTATAGGTTTTATCAACATGCCCAGCAATGACCTGAGAGTCTGTCTTGACGATGAAGTTCTTGACACCTAATGCTCTCAACTTTCTTATGGCGAGCAAAAGGCCCTCATACTCTGCAACATTGTTTGTGCATTTGTCAGTGTCGTGATTGAACTGCAATCTAATTGCGTACCGCAATTTGATACCAGATGGTGAGGTCAAAATTGCGGCAGCTCCAGCACCGAGGTGGCACCACGCGCCGTCGCAATGGATCTCCCATGGGACTTCAAAGACTGGACCCTCGGTGTACGACGAAGGCTCAGTCCAATCTGCGATAAAATCAGCCAGCACCTGAGAATTTGCGGCACTTCTTGACTCGAAGTCAACAACGTGTTCTGATAATTCCGAAGCCCATTTTGTGATTCTTCCAGATGCTTCTCTATTTCTGAACATGTCATTCAGTGGTTGGTTTGTCAGCACTCGGATAGTGTGAGCTTCAAAGTAATGCCTCAGTTTTCTTGATGCCATTAAGACTGCATAAGCTATCTTTTCCAGTTCGGAATAGAATCTTTTTGATCCTGAGAGAGCTTCAGATACATAGTATACTGGCACTTGAACTTTCATCACTTTGCCCTTCTTCTCAATTTGCTGTTCTTGCACAAGTGCGGCACATACTGCTGAGTACGATGCTGATACATACATCAACAGAGTTTCATTTTGTTTGGGACTTGCGAAGGCAGTCATTTCCTTGAGATACTCTTTCAATTCTGCGAAAGCTTTTTTCTGCTCTTGGCCCCATTGAAAGTTATTTGCATTTCTGAGGACTTTGAAAAAAGGAAGGCTTCTTTCGGCTGATCTGGAAATAAACCTGTTGAGTGCCGCAATTCTACCGGTGAGCTTCTGTACATCTTTGAGGCATTGGGGCTCTCGCATATTGATGAGTGCACTTATCTTGTCAGGATTGGCTTCGATGCCTTTGATTGACACTAAGCATCCCAAAACCTTTCCCTTGCGAATTCCGAAAACACATTTTTCAGGGTTGAGCTTGAGGTTTGCCTTTCTGAGGTTTGCAAATGTTTCGGCCAAGTCAGAAATGTGATCTTCTTTCTTGCCGCTTTTTACCACTATGTCGTCGACATAGGCTGACAAGTTCTTGCCTAACTGATTCTCAAAGGCGATTGATGTCATTCTGCAGAAAGTAGGTCCTGCATTTTTTAGGCCTTCCGGCATTCTGACAAAACAATAAGTTCCGAAAGGGGTGATGAAACTTGTTTTCTCTTCATCCTCTTTGTACATGAAAATTTGGTGGTATCCGGAGAAACAATCCAGCAGTGATAGGAGTTCTGAGCACGCCGCTGCATCGACAATTTTGTCAATTCTGGGCAGTGGGAAATCGTCTTTGGGACAGGCCTTGTTGAGATCAGTGAAATCAATGCACATTCGCCACTTTCCATTCTTCTTCTTTACTGGTACTGTGTTTGCCAGCCAGGTTGGATATTTCACCTCCCTGATAACATTTGCGTCAAGCAACCTCTGTACCTCAGCCTTGACTGCTTCGACCCGGTCATCGGACATTTTTCGGAGTTTCTGCTTCTTTGATCTGATATTTTTATCGATTCGCAATTTGTGCTCTATGACATCTCGGCTGACGCCTTTAGGTCACTTGCAGACCAGGCAAAAACATCCTTGTTTTTGCGAAGGAACTGGACGAAAGCTTTTTCCATGTCCTTCGGCATACCTGCCGCAATTATCACTTCCTGTCCTAAGACATGCTTGTCCAATGGAACTCTCTTTGTTTCCTCGTTAGCCACAATTGCTTGTTCTTCCTTGTTCATTTCTTTTTCCAACTGGAGGACCTCTCTCCCTGGCTTTTTTCCTGCCGGGTACAAGACGTGCACATTCGGGTGAGCATACAAAAAGTGAACATTCTTCTGGCCTGGGGCTGCCGCCCTTTCGATATTTCTTGCTTCTTGCTGATCGCCAAAAACTGAGATGACCTCCTTGTGTGCCGGTATTTTCATACAGAGATAAAAGCTGTGCAAAACTGCTTCAAATGCATTGAGGACTCCTCGTCCAAAGATTGCGTTGTAAGGGTAAGGCATATCGACCACATCAAAGGTGATGTGCTCTGTTCTTGCATTGTCGAGGGTGCCAAAGGATACTGGAAGGCTTATTTTGCCGAGAGCGCGGACTTCTCTCCCGCCAAAACCATATAAGGGATACTCAGAAGGCTGAAGTAGAGATGAATCAAGGTTGAGCTGGTCGAATGTTCTTTTGAAGAGGATGTCTGCCGAACTTCCGTTGTCGACAAGTATTTTGGTGATTGACCAACCATAGGTGTTTGCCTGAATGACCATGGCATCTGTATGAGGGTAGCAGCGGAGGTTTAGATCGGCTTCAGTGAACGTGATTGGGATGTGCGACCACCGTGATTTCACCACGGGTCCGTTGCACACCGCATTGACGGCTCGGAAGTAATTTTTCTTTTGTTTCTTACTTTCAAACTCGGATGAAGATCCACCGGTGATTGGCAGGATGACTCCATAAGTGGGCAGGCTCTGGGAGGAATTGTTTTGGTTTGATTGTTTTGGAAATGGCGGTGGTGGAGGTAAAGGCGGCTCCTCCGAGGCAGTGATTCTGGGAATTTGAGGCTGGGGTGTGTATGAACTTGTTTGGGAAGTCGCCAAATGCTGAATCTGCGGCGAGGGTGGTGGATGTGGTTGGTATGGGCTTTGGAAGTGGTGGTGAGGGTTGTAAGAATTCTGGAAGTATTGGAATGGGTAGGAAGCACCGAAAGGTGAGGTGTTCCAAGAATTGGCGGCAGACGTGTGATTGACACTTCTCTGTGTTTCGTTTCTTTGCTCCTTGGCTTTCATTCTTTCCATGGCATCTTTTGTTTCTGGGCATTCCTTGGAGGTGTGACCCTTGTCAAGTCCGTGAAACAGACAGTATGGCTTTTTTGGCTCCTGGTTTCGCGAGTTGTGCGAATTGCCGCGACCCCTTCCTCCAGAGCGATTGTTTCTTCCTCCTCTGTGCTGAAAATTGCCGGCAGAGCTGCTTGTGTCGGCTTTTTCTTCTTGGTTGTCGATATGATTGACTAGGTTGGAGTTCTGGCTCTGATTATTGTTGCCACCTCTCCTAGACGAGTTCCAATCCTGTTGCCGTTGGCTCGATTGGTTTTTCTTCGCTTGGCGCTGCGCGCTCTGTTGCTCTAATCTTCTTCTGTGGTCATTGTCGGCTCTACAGAACTGATCGACCGTCGAGAAGAGCTCTTCGAGTGTTGAAGGGCGGTGCATGGAAAAATGAGTGGCACAGGGGCCGGCTCGCAACCCTCCAATTGCGGCGTCAATGACAATTTGGTCTGGAATATCATCTGTTCGGGCTTTGAGCTTGATAAATCTCTGAAAATAGTCTTGCAGAGGCTCTTTTTCTTGCTGAATACATGCTCTGAGTTCATCTGCAGATATAGACGTTCTATGAAAACCTTGGAAATTCGTCGTCAATTTGTCCCTTAGGTTCTCCCATGAATATATTGATCCGGGCTTCAGCCTAGAGTACCACTCGAGGGCTTGATGCTCAATTGCGGTGACAAAGGTCTTCGCCAATACAGTATCATCTCCTCCAGCAGACGCTACTGCAGCTTCAAATGACATCAAAAATTGCCTTGGGTCGGTTGAACCATTGTACTTTGATAAGGAGATAGGCTTGTATTTTGCCGGCCATGGGGTCAACTGAAGGCCTTCTGACAAGGGGGAGCTCTTGTCGAATTTGCTCACGAAAGGTACATATTGGCGATATACATTCTGAGGCCCATGATGGCCTTCACCATTGATGTTTGTTTCAAAGTCGGGTGTCACTTGGTAGTGCTCTCTTTTTGCGTCGCTATTTTGCCCTTTCGCGCTTGTCATCTCATCGAGCTCTTTTTGCAGTTCGGCGACTGCCGCCTTTGCTTGCTCAATCTGCAACCGGAGCCTTTCTTTCTCTCTAGCCCTTTCTTCAGAGATTATCTTCTCCTTTGTTAGCTTGAGTCTTTTTCCAAGTTGTTGCAAGTTGGAGAGCTGACGCATTTACTTGTCAACTTCATCTTCCTCTGGGTCACTTTCTTCAGGGTTGAATGTCGACGGCGGTTCCGCCCATTGCTTGCCGGCTTTTACTTGCTTCGACTTTTCTGCTTCTTCACTGAGAGTGAGGTCGATAGAGCTTTTGGCGGCGATGTCCTCATCACTTGACCGAATTCCGGCGGCCAAGCTTGCTTGCGCCACGCCGGAAATTCGGTTCGCCTCGTCGGCCATTTGCCTTTCTTGAATGAATGCCCAACGAATTTCTTCTTCCGAGAATTCCGGATTGGGAGGGAGAATTTCTTCCTCTAAATCCGGCGGGTGGGAGCTGATGGTGGTTTTTAGACTAGGTGCTTTTTTCTTTCTATGTGGCATCACGGGTGGTATTTTCGAGCAACACAAACGGTGGGCGCCAATGTTGGGAATTCTTCATTGTAGCAACAAAGAATCCCGACACGGACAAACAAATGACCCTCTAAAAACAACGGAGCAGCATATCATTACAAGGGTGTAATCTCTCGTGTTCCGTCCCGTTCTACGGAGCCCGGGGGCGGGTATTTATAGGGGAGGCCAAGGGTTATTTTGACATGACCAAATTACCTTTGGCCACCCACTATATTCGCGGAATATTCTGTACAACATTGTCAAAAGGGTACAAACGACATTTCCGTTTGACGACGGAAACCCTAGCTAGGTGACGTCATTCGCCAGCCCGATCCTTGGACGTTGTCATGCCGGGCTTCATCTCCTTCAGGGATTGCCGCCATTCTTGGACGCCATTCCTGGTCGCCGCCAATTCATCGCCAGCGGTTCGGTCCTGTTGAACAATGTTCGGCGACCCGATGTAACGGCTCCCAGGGCTGCCGCCAATTCTCGGCCGGAGCTCGAATGTCGGCAGCTAGGTTACCTGCAGTCAAAAACCCAAAGGCAAAAAGGGGGTGTCGTTATTATCGTAAACACCGATCCCCAACAACCTCGTCCCCGGGCATGGTGTCGCCGCCCCGGGGCTTCTTCAGGTAGTTTAGTTACTCTGTATGGTGCCGCAACTACGAGATGCAAGTGAAGCTGATTACCACACTGCAACCTTATGGGTTATTTGCGCTGAACGGAATGCGGTGGATGTAGGGGAGCGTCAGAAACTAGTTAGCCAGGTGTGCTCTCAGATTCAGATGTTTTCTCATGAGTTCCTTGAGTTCTTTGGAAAGTGTAATGCCAACCAACACTGCCTCCTCAAACCTGGAAGAAGCCAAGAGACGAAGAGTATCTGAACTCTGAAGATCAACTTTGATGGTGCTTTTGATAATGTGTTCAATTCAAATCGGTGGTAGAAAACAAAGGAGAGGCTGTTGCGTAGCAGGGCACATGCCAGTGGCATCGGAAGCACTTCATGCCGAGACCGTAGCATGCTGACAAGCCTTGCAATATGCTTTCGATCTGGGTATCATGTATTTGGAAATGAAACCTGATTGCTTATCCCTCGAATCAGCTCAGAGAGATCAAGTTTCTAATAGCAACCTCTTTCAATGATGTTCAGGTTATTTATGCACCTCGCACGTCTAATACAGTAAAACTTGATAGTGCGGGTGCAGCACTCTCGGAGGTGGCGGTGTCAGTGGCTGAATATTGTTTGGGACTTCGTAAGGTCTCTCGTTGGCTCGTAGCAGGCGACATCAGATTATAAGAGAAACTGCACTTAGTACTAGAAGATAATATCCACTTATTAAGTGCAATTAAGAGAAACAACACCTAAGAAGAATAAGATTAATATCCATTATACTACAAACAAAACAGGTCTGGAGCTTAAAGTAGCCGCAACAGTACAAGCATAAAATCGGAGAGTGTTACATTACAAGTTCAAAGCTCCATGAATTGAAAAAAAAAAGATGATCAAAATATATAGAGTACAGAGGAGAAATATATTGAGTATCTAAAATCAACAAAAAAGTTGATCCAATGGTAGCCTGATTCTTCTTAGTTCTTACCACCGATTTGGAACTGAAACCTGCAAAGCAAGTGGAAGCATAGTGAGTTATTAGAGATTATCTCACCCGAAGTTTCCAATTGCTTAACAGGGATGGATCAAACACAAAATGGATATCAAAATGTTATCAGCGAAAAGTTTATTTATAGATGGACCATTTTATAAAAAAAATGAGGTCAAGACGTCCCCCTGATATTTCATTAAGAAGAAGAGGCCCACCGAACCCTGCTGGGCCGGGCCTCACGGGCGCCGCGCCTAGGAGCCACAGCCTATGTGCAAAGAGGTGAGCCAGAAAAACGACCAGGCAGCCTGGGTGCACCTCGGCGGGGATCGAACCCGCGTCGACTGCCTGAAAGAGAAAGCAGGCAGCCACCCGAGACGACCTCGCTTGGCACCATTTTATAAATAGGCTTCTGCGGGTGAGAACATGACTGATTCCCCTACCGGAGGGCTTCAGGCAGAAGTTTCTATGAGAATAAAACATGGAGAAAAAACAGTAGTAGCCTCTCGTAACAAGAAAATGAAACCTGGGTAGCAAACTGTATCGAAAGTAATTTATTTACGGCAATCATTTTCCTCCCAAAAGGACTATGAGTGCGCGAGTGCACACGCAAGAAGAAAGGAAGCAGTATGGACCAGGAATATTTGCGAAACAAGACGAATTAACAGAAAGTATCAGCTAAAACGTACCAAGAAGACAGGGCGGGGTCCCTTATGTCCTTAGCTTCTTATAGACACGTGAGGAATAGGGAGAGAAGACGCCAGTCCTCCCCTATTACTTCCTTGTAACGCCTAGTCAAACGAGGGCAGCCATAAATGTACAAGAGCTCGAGACAAGTGAGTGACTTTATGGATCGGGGCAGGGATTCAATGGCAGTACAATAGCTGATGATAAGGCCTTCAAGCGCCGTGAGATGTCCAATGCATTCAGGTAGCATGGTAAGCGCACTGCAGTACTCCACAGAGAGACGTTGAAGAGAGGTTAGGTGCTGAATAAACTCCGGCAGAACGGTAAGTTCTCTGCAACTCCCGACGCTGAGATCTCGAAGGGAGGTTAGGTGCTGAATAACCTCCGGCAGATGGTTCAAATTGTCCCAGCCAGATATGGTAAGTTCCGAGAGAAACGTAAGTTTCTTCGTTGATTCAGGTAGGGTGACCATATTTGGCGTCCCGCTGACATAAAGCTCCCGTAAAGAGTACAGTTCTCCTAGCCATTCTGGAAGCACCTCAAAGGTGGAACAATCACCGATTGACAACCACTGGAGGGAGGTGAGGCTACGCACGCACTCAGGTAACTGCCTCAGGTCGTCGCATTTGTAAATCGCCAAGGATTTCAGTCCAATGAGCTGGTGCTGTAATTTCCCGCCAGATGACAATCCTCTGGTTCCATCTTGTTGCAGTTCCATTTGATCGCGGATATCCGTAAGTGTGTTGCAGGAGGACGATGATTTGTTGGCACAAGGACAAAGCAAGTGGAGAAGCAAAGACGCGTTGCTTTTCCCCAATGTCAACCTCTCCAATGAGGGCGGCAAATGGGGCTTCACATTCAATTTCGGGCAGTCATGTATGTAAAGAAAGGACAAGCTAGGGAAACAATATTGCACTCCAACTCCATCCTCCCCGATTCCCATACCATCTATCGTGGTCCACAGCTCCTCCATATTAAGCAATCGATCCAGTCTCAAGACCTCCAGCGAAGGCAGCTTCCCGAGCCCTTGCAGATGGTTCAAGTTCGGTAATTCTTTCAGCTCCAGTTCAGTCAGACAAGGAAATTGTGAATGCACTTCCACTTCTTCATTTACAGTCCACAGCTCCACGAAACTAGCAAGTCTATGCAACCTGAGGAACTTAAGCGAAGGCAGCTTCCCGAGCCCTTGCAGATGGTTCAAGTTCGGTAATTCTTCCAGCTCCAGTGCAGTCAGACAAGGAAATTGTGAATGCACTCCCACTTCTTCCTTTACAGTCCACAGCTCCACGAAACTAGGAAGTCCATGCAACCTGAGGAACTTAAGCGAAGGCAATTCGACAAGTCCTTGAAGATGCTTCAGGTTTGGTAGTTCTTTCAGTGTTTTTTTTTTTTTTGAACTGGAAAGACACTTCCATTAACTAACTGGCGCAGCCAAATCGCTGGCAACCAAGTCCTGAATACAAACTGGTAAGCTGTCCAGCAAAGGATCAGCGCTTACCGGACACATCGCACCCAAAGCAGCTAAAGAGTGCGCTACCCTATTACATTCACGAGGTTTATACTCGATGCTCACAGCCAGGAAATCATACTGAATCAGGGATCGCAACTCCACCAATAGAGCGCCGTATATGCAATAGTCATGCGTGGAGGACTCAAGAGCCTGCTTAACCAGTAGGGCATCGGTTTCAAGTATTATTCGGCCAATCCCCATCTCCATTGCTGTTCGAACTCCTCGAAGGCAAGCAATTATTTCTGTGTGCAGCGAATCGATGGCGTGATTCACCTTGCCTCTCCCTGCGCACACTGAATCTCCGTCAGAATCACGGATGATGAAACCCCAGCCCCCCTTGCCATCTTCCTATCGAAAGGAGCCGTCGCAGTTTATTTTCATGACACCCTGCTCCGGTTTCTCCCATCTTCGGCTCGATCTCTGTGTTCTGCTAGTGGTCTCTTTCTTGCCAAAGAATTTTACGATTTCGGCCGCATACAGCTCAGAGGCGAAGGCCAAGCTTACTGCCGTTCTTCTTTTTTCCCCTTCCCTGACCTTGTTTCGTTCATCCCACCACGACCACATCAGTGCTATCACCCTGGCCTGCATGCTCTGATTCATGGCCAGGATTGAAATCACCACCTCGCGCGCCGACTGCAGTTCCACAAGCTTTCCTCTGATACTTTCCATATTGGCTAGCCTCCACATCATCTTGGCTGTTGTGCATTTAAAAAACAGATGCCCCCCATCTTCATATGTCCTGCTGCACATCACACAGTGTGTTCCTATCTTCATACCCCTTCTAGCAAGGTTGCCCCTCACTGCGAGGGCATTATTCGCCAGTCGCCACAAAAAGTGCTTTAGGCGATTTGGAATATGCATCTTCCACAGCTGCTTCCACATTGTGCAATCTCCTTGGCCACTGGACGTTGATGCTCCACCCGATTTACTTTCCCTCTCTTGCTTGTCACAGAAAACTTTGTAAGCTGATTTCACTGAAAACGTCCCTTTGCTGTCATAGTGCCAAGCCAGGTGGTCCTCCCAGTTACTTTTCGCTGGCAAGGCTAATCAGTCTCGCATCATTTTCACAGAAGAGGTCCCACACTAGATCTTCATCCCACGTCCCCGTAATGGGATTAATTAGCTCATCAACCGTGCGTATCAACGCCTGACCTCGACCAGTACATGGCCTTCGCGTCCAGGTGCTAGGGATCCAAGGGTCCTCCCAAATTTTGATGCTTGCACCGTTCCCCACACGCCATATCATTCCTTCCTTAACCAGCTGCAATCCAGCCATGATACTTCTCCGTGTATAAGATATCCCGGACTTCGGCTTCGCTTCCAAGCAGCTGTGATTTGGGAAGTATTTTGCCTTGAGCACCCTTGCACATAACGAGTCTGGGTTTTGGATCAGTCTCCACGCCTGTTTAGCCAGCATGGCCATGTTGAAAGCGTGGATATCTCTGAATCCGAGCCCTCCTTTAGCTTTGGGCCGAACAAGCTTTTCCCAGCTGAGCCAATGCATGCCATCTTCCTTCCCCTGTTTACTCCACCAAAAGCGAGCTATCATTGCACTAATCTGATCACAAAGGGTTTTAGTGATATCGAAGCATCCCATAGCAAATGTGGGTATTGCCTGAGCGACCGCTTTGATCATAATCTCCTTGCCGGCCTTCGAGAGCAGCTTTTCCTTCCACCCCTGAATCCGTTGCCAAATCCGGTCCTTGAGATAAGCGAAAGTTTTGGAGCGTGCCATCCCAACATGAACAGGTAGCCCAAGATACTTGTCATTCATGGTTTCCTTCAAAACGCCCAACACTTCCTTTACATCCCTCTTCTTACTGTTCTTCGTATTTGAACTAAACAGGACAGCTGACTTGTCCTTGTTAATCATTTGGCCAGAGCAGCTCTCATACAAATCTAGAATACTCTGTAGCATTGTAGCATCCTCCCTTGTTGCACGAATAAGCAATAAGCTGTCGTCGGCAAACAGTAGGTGAGAGACGCTAGGAGCACCTGGGCAAACCTTAACACCGGCGAGCGTACCATCCAATTCCGCCTTATTAAGCAGGGCTGAGAAACCTTCAGCACAAATCAAAAAGAGATAAGGGGACAACGGATCGCCCTGCCGCAGTCCCCTTTCCGGCTTGAAGCTATCAGATAGAGCACCATTCACCTTCACTCTGTAAGAAACAGTAGTTACACATTCCATGATCAGATTAACCCATCGACCGTCAAACCCCATGTGTGGTCATCATGTCCCTCAGGAAGGACCATTCCACCCTATCATACGCCTTACTCATTGTTGGTGCTTTCTAGGTACTCATTTTGTATGACAAATAAGGTGTTTTCAATACCTTATCGCGTCATTATTGCTAACAATTAACCCCCATTATCATATATATGCGTAGTTTCTGTGTATTCGGAAGTATTTGCAGGAAACAAGAGAAGATAAGGAGACTACGAGTAAAGAGCAGCCGGAGGCCCGAAGAACGAGGAAATTGGAGACCGTGCCGGTCGGCACGGCCTTTGTGCCGACCGGCACCATGGAGGTCGGGCCCAAACTTGAAGCCCACTCGGAGAATATGGAGCCCAGAAGAAATATCAGAGTCGGAGTCGGTGAAATCCAGTCCACAACCAAAAGAGACTATAAAGAGAAGATCTTGGTCGCGAAGAAGAGGGCGGCGAGGAAACAGACACACACACGGAGATTTTGACCTAGGTTGAAGGTTGTGGCGGCGAATACGGCGATCACCGATCATCACCACCAAAAAGGAAGATTGTGCCGACCGGCACAACGCCGTGCCGATCGGCACCTGTGGGACCACGCCAAATTCCCGCGTCCTACTGTACCCATGTTCATGTGTTGCAGTATGATGCGTGAGTAGATCTCATATTCTCTCCGTGGCGAGGGAAATCTGGTTATGTAACTCTCATACTTACAATACTCTTTTGATGCGTTCAGTCTATGTGGTGCTTCAAATTCGTATCTGATCCATACGTGTTTATCACATAGTGCAAGAAACCAGTGGGGAACTATTAACCCTCGTCGTGACAGGATCGGGGCGAACGAAACCACCATGTCTTGTAGAATACCAAACCTATCAATTGACCTACAACCTGAGTTGCATGCCAGTACCCCAAACCATAGGAGAGAATCCTTTCATAACCTTGATACAACCGCAGGCCCCTTTCATCTCTAGCTGTTAATCATCCCTTCTCACACACATCTTTTGCTATATTGATTTAGTAGTTTAAATAATAGTTTAAGTCCCGCTTGTTCTCTGTGGTTCGATATTAAACCTTGGAATACTCTAAGGGAAAAAGTGCTACAACTGTACACCGTCCTCTTGCGGTATATAAGTGGGTGCGTACAAACGACCAACAAGCACGTTTTCTGGCGCCGTTGCCGGGGAGCAAGCCAGTTCTTTTACTATTTATTTATCCTACTAACCTCTAATCCTCTCTTTTCTAGTTTGTTTTTGTGTTTTCTTTCTGTGTTTTCAGGATGGGTACTCCTGAACCGGCTCATACGGTTAGGGAGCATTCACTACCGTCTCCGGGATTGCTGATTCCACAAACTTCCGATGAGAAAGTCACTGCTTCGTCATACGTTCTCAATCCGACCATCATCAAAATGGTCGAGCACAGCAAATTCTCTGGGACGAAGGACGAGAACCCGTACACACATCTGCAAGATCTAGAAGTTCTCTGTCAGACCTTCAAGCATGAGGGAGTGCCTCAGAATTGGTACAAATGGTTGCTATTTCCATTTTCTCTAGATGGAAGAGCCAAAGATTGGTATAAATCTGCAGCCCGTGAAGCTAAGGGAAATTGGGATAAGCTTGTAGGAAATTTCTGTTTGCATTTCTTCCCGCTTCCGAAGGTGCAGAAACTGAGAAGAGAAGTGGTTAACTTCGAGCAAATGAAAGAAGAGACCCTCACGCAAGCATGGTTACGCTTCAAATCTTTATTGAAGCAAGGCCCCGATTTGGGCATGGATGATAACTTGACTGCTCAGACATTCTACATGTCTCTTGGAGGAACCTCCAGGATGCATTTGGATAGTTCAGCTGGAGGGAGTTTCCTCGACTTGACTGCTACTGCAGGTCTGGATCTTTTGAGTAAGATATCGAAGACTGAAGCTATGCATAAGCATTGGGAAGAATTCCAAGAAGGTCCAATTCCCCTTGAAAAGTCGACGCCGGCAAAAGATTCTATGGATTTAAAAGCTAAAGCGGAAAGCTGTACAGTATCCGAAGCGGAATTAACAGTAAGAACAGAAGAACCAGCGCAAGGTGATCTGAAAAGACCCAGATTGAAGGAGGTGCCGACCGGCGCGGCCCCTGTGCCGATCGGCACACATCAGTCCGTTGTGCTGACCGGCACATCTCCTGTGCCGACCGGCACTCTGAATGCTGTTAAAGGGATTTCCAAGACTGAAGCTGCAATATTAGAGGAGCACGAGAACAGTTTCGTGAATAAGTTTCCGAGACCAGTAGGAGATCCAACCTTAAGCAATGCTAAACCGTTGGACGAGTTTGAACCGTTGGATTGGATCCCCATTGATTTCAGCTCAAATCTGCTAAGTATGAGGAGAACATACGATCCAAGGTATGCCTCTTCTACAGGAGTTCAGTATAACTTCCCTAAAGACACTAGAACTTCGGAAATACTGGATAATGTCGTCATTGGAGAAGTATTGGGGAAATTGTATAAGGATGATATGGAAATTGACCAGATGGAGGTTCAACAAGCAAAGAAGCTATTTGATAGTTGTTTTGTCCCATCGCCGTATGAAGGATTGTGCGGAGTATATGCAGTCGGCCTTACGGAACGAACGGAAGTTGATCCTTACATACCGTGCGAGATTGGATATAGAAGCTTTCCTAAAGCATTATGTGATTTTGGTTCCCGCGTCAGTTTGATGACGTATGAAGCATTCATGGATATGCCTTATGACATAAAAGGAAGATTGCTAGGAACCGAGCTTGAGCTAATCATGGCGGATGGAAGAAGAACTAAACCACTGGGAGTTATCAAAGATCTGAACATAGAGGTAAAAAAGAATACTATTCCGGTGGATATTTTTGTTCTTGATAAAGGTGAAGTTGGAGTCGAAGATATTATTTTGGGAAGACCTTTCTTAAAGCTTGTACAAGCTGTTATCGATGCTGGAAAAGGTCACCTCAAATTGACTCTGGGCGGAGAGGAAGTCCTCTTTGAATTCGAAGACCCACCCGTCGTCCAAGAAAGTGACGACCCACCCTCTCTCCAAGAATTCTTCACAGAAAAAGATGAAGAAATCAGTACAGGATACTCAGACCCATTGAATAAACTGTTTGAAGAGTCAGATAAGGAAGAGGCCGAAATCCAAGACGGTGCCGATCGGCACGGTGGGTGTGCCGACCGGCACGAAGGTGAAAATCCTGAATTTGAGCCTTTGGGTAATCTGGATCCTGGTGCAGCACCAGAAGTAGAACAGAAGCCACTTCCTGACGGTCTGAGGTACGAATACTTAGGCAAAGATAAAACTTATCCCGTCATCGTCAATAGTGCTTTGAATGAAGAAGAGACAAAACGATTGCTTGCTGTTCTGAGGAAATACAAGAAAGCGATCGGATATTGTCTTGATGATATCAAAGGAATAAGTCCAGCTTTTTGCACACATAAGATCAATCTTGAAGAATCAGCTAAACCAGTCGTTGAAGGCATGCGACGATTGAAAGAGGGCATGAAGGAAGTTGTGAAGAAAGAAGTGCTGAGACTTCTTAATGCAGGAATGATTTATCCAGTTGCTGATAGTGAATGGGTGAGCCCTGTGCACTGCGTGCCAAAGAAAGGAGGACTCACAGTTGTGCCTAATGAGAATAATGAGTTGATCCCTCAACGGACAGTTACAGGATGGCGTATGTGCATTGATTACAGGAAACTGAATACCGCTACAAAGAAAGACCATTATCCATTACCGTTCATCGATGAAATGCTTGAAAGGTTAGCCAAGAACTCTTATTTTTCTATCTCGATGGATATAGTGGTTTCTTTCAAATCCCTGTTAGACCTGAAGACCAGCATAAGACTACTTTCACTTGTCCTTATGGAACTTATGCGTATCGACGAATGCCATTTGGTCTTTGCAACGCACCGGCTACATTTCAGAGATGCATGAATGCTATATTTGCGGAATTCATTGAAGACATTATGGAGGTATTTATGGATGATTTCTCTGTTCATGGTACTGATTTTGATCACTGCTTAGCAAATTTAGAGAAAGTACTAAAGAGATGCGTAGAAGTTGATTTGGTTCTTAATTGGGAGAAATGTCACTTCATGGTAACCGAAGGGATTGTCTTGGGGCATGTTATTTCTAACCGAGGGATTGAAGTAGACAAAGCTAAAATATCCACAGTTGAAAGGCTGCCACCACCAACTGATATTAAGAAACTGCGAAGTTTTCTTGGACATGCAAATTTTTATCGCAGATTTGTCAAGGATTATTCAAAGATTGCCAAGCCATTAACGGAATTACTGCAAAAGGATGTTGAATTTGAAATGAATGATGAAAGACTTCATGCTTTCCGGAAGTTGAAAGAAGCATTATGTTCTGCACCTATTATGCAACCTCCGGATTGGAATTTACCTTTTGAGATTATGTGCGATGCAAGTGATTATGCAGTAGGAGCGGTTCTTGGACAACGAAAAGAAGGTAAAGTGCACGCTATCTACTATGCTAGTAAAACTCTTAATGAAGCCCAGATTAATTATACAACAACAGAGAAAGAGATGCTAGCTGTTATATTTGCATTTGAGAAATTTAGATCCTATATCCTCAACTCTAAGGTCATTGTTTATACGGATCATGCTGCTATTCGATATCTTGTCTCTAAAAAGGAGTCAAAACCTAGATTGCTTCGTTGGGTTTTGATGTTACAAGAATTTGACTTGGAAATTAGAGACAAGAAAGGGGTTGAGAATTCAGTAGCAGATCATCTATCTCGATTGGTGATTGAGGACAAGAAAGGATGCATTGGCGATGCCATGGCACAAGAGCAGCTATTTCGAGTTAAGGATCATAGAGAATCATGGATGCAAGACATCATAAATGCATTCAAAGGGAAGCTTGATGATTGTAGCAAGAATTCAAGAAGGAGGATTGCCAGTGAAATGAGGAAATTCATATGGGATGATCCTTATCTATACAGATATTGTGAAGATGGGGCTGTTCGAAGGTGCGTACCTCGTGACGAACGCGAAAGCATATTGGAAAAGTGTCATTCATCTGAGTATGGTGGACATTATGGGCACTTTAGAACACAAGCAAAGGTATGGGCTAGTGGATTTTATTGGCCTTCGATGCATGAAGATGCGAAAAGGTATGTTGCCAGATGCCCCCAATGCCAAAGAATTGGAAATGTCAATGCTCGTAATGCTATGCCTTTGAAGTATAACCTGCAAGTTGATATATTCGACGTTTGGGGCATGGCTTTCATGGGACCGTTTGTTAATTCTCATGGTTATGAATATATTTTGGTTGCTGTGGACTACGTGTCAAAGTGGGTAGAAGCAATACCATGTCGAAACAGTACAACTCGTGAATCCAAGCAGATGTTGGATGAGTGCATATTTCCCAGATATGGTGTTCCTAGAGTCATTATCACAGATGGTGGAACTCATTTTACCGGGCATGAGTTTACTAAAGCTTTGAAGATGGGTATTGAGCATCGAATTGGGACAGCCTATCATCCACAGACCAACGGCCAAGCAGAAACTTCTAATAAGCAGTTGAAAGGAATTCTGCAAAAATTGTTACAAAAGAAGGAAAGGATTGGTCAAACAAGTTGAATGGCGCACTTTGGGCTTATCGCACAGCGTTCAAGACACCAATAGGTATGACACCCTATCAATTCGTCTATGGAAAGACTTGTCATTTGCCTGTAGAGTTAGAACATAGAGCATATTGGGCGATCAAAGAGATGAATTTGGATTTAGATGCTGCTGCGGTAAAACGGAAGATTCAAATTAGTGAACTTGAGGAGATGCGCCTCAAAGCTTATGAGAATGCGGCCATTTATAAAGAGAAAACAAAGAAGTGGTATGATAAAAAGCTATTGAAAAAGGAATTTCACGAAGGAGACAGGGTACTACTATTCAATTCAAGATTTCGGTTGTTCGGTAAAGGCAAATTGAAAAGTAAATGGGATGGACCGTATCTCGTTCATAAAGTTCTTCCTTCCGGAGCTGTTGTCATTATGGATGGGAAGCAAAATACATACACGGTGAATGGCCAACGACTAAAGGTATATCTTGAACCCGACACTTTTGAGTTAAAGTCTTTTGACGTATACTATGTGAATTGAGTGATTGGGTGGTCGAGCTTAACGACGTAAAACAAAAGCACTGTTGTTTTTACTGTTTTTCTGTGTGTTTTGTGTTTCTTTGATTTTATTGAGTCGGTTGAGGCAATTTTGCCTCCGTGCCGACCGGCACAACACCGTGCCGATCGGCACGGGAGAGTCCGTGTCGTCTTTGAGTCGAGTTTTGCCCTTCCTCCAAGACATGCTTCGATGACTTCCAAATTTAAGAGATAGAGTTCGGTTCGATCAAGAGAATTATGGATATATATATGAAGGAGTTATCTCGGATCTCATCATCAAAAATCGAGCACCGCCGGAGTTCCACCAAGACCTAGAGCAGAAAACAATGCAAGGCGGCGAAACCGGAAGCGGAGGTGACGGTGCCGATCGGCACGACGGCTGTGCCGACCAGCACGGCGCCGTACTTTCGCCAATGAGCCCAACTCTACCGTGGGAGAGCAACAGGAGCCTAAACCCCACCGAGGACGATCCAATCGTCTGGTCGCACCTGAAGCAACGATGGATGATGAAGAGTGAAGCGGACGCGTTCAATAGGGAGAAGAAGGAGATGGATGACGCCCTTCGGAAGAAGGTCAGAGAGGTGCTAGTACGTAAAGGTAAATCCAAGATCGATGATAGCACACCGGTCACCGATAGGTACACAATGGATCGACTTCTCGCTATGGAACGTCCTTTAACATATGATGATCTTATCACTTTTGAATCGGTCCTAACTGCTAGCGAGAAGGAGGAGTTAGACAGGGACTGCTTTCTGACCATCCATAGATCCCGGCTGAACAATGGGAGGATTTCTGACAGCTGTGCCGATCGGCACGCATCAGGTGCCGACCGGCACGGGGAGCCCCCGCGCGTCCTGACCGATTGGGAAGACCTCCAAGAAAAGATTCTGCATAGGACCACCAGAGGTTTTGGATGTAAGTGTTTTTACTGTATGAAAGACCATCAGAGGCAGATTGAGAATTATCTAGCTGATCCTGAATGCATCCCTGCGACCTTTGTCTATGATGATGGCTTTCCTGTTGCTAAAGGACGCATGACTCCTAAAGAGATCAATGATGAAATTCAGAGGCGTATTGACAGGGACAATGCTGCAAAGAGGAGAGCACGCAACCTGGCAGATCTAGAAGCGTACTTTGCAAGGAACGGAAGGCGTGCCGACCGGCACGGCCATTGTGCCGATCGACACGACGTTAAGATTGTGAATTTCATTGAAATATCTGATGATTCCTCTGATGATGAGCCAGATGCTAAGAGATCCAAAGAAGTAGAGGGAGTTCGGCGTTCCGCTCGTCTTTCTTCAAAGCCAAGAGCAAGATATACCTCGGACTCAGTGAGCTATATAGAAGCATCCCCTGCACATGAACACCCATTAGCTAATCTTGTTGCAAAGGATGAAGAAGATCCCGAAGAGGATCCGGAAGAAGATCCCGAGGAGGAAGAGATGGAAGACGAGCCAGAACCCACTGATGCCGAACCACCCAGTGCAGAGGGAGCTACAGGAGGCCTTGCAGGAGCTCAAGGAAGTGAAGGGCCGCGTTTTCAGGTGAATGGTGCCACGTGCCGATCGGCACGTGTGCCGTGCCGACCGGCACCTCGGGGTTCTGACGCAAACTCGCCCCTGAGAGATGAGCGTCATGATCGTCCTGCCAACTGCTGCCCAATCTTCAGGAGAAACATCGAACGTCTCTATTATGATATGGAAAGATGCTATAGGCACCATCGGGACATTGATATAAGGATTGATGACATGGAGAGCATGGCCGCGGCGGATTACTCTTTTCTCATGAGGAACATTCGAAGCATTTTTAGCATGTTGAGGAGGCATGGCATTTCAGATTAGGTTGGTCTAGTCGTTTTTCTTTTGCAATAGGGACATTGCAAGGTTTGAGTGTGGGGGATTCGCCCTTACACTTCTTAAGGTCGTTTGCTTCGAATTTAGTATGGTTTGAGTTAGTGTGTGAAAGTGTGAGAGTTTTCTTAGAGTGGTTTGAGATGGTGTGCTTAGTTAAGCTTTGAGGTCAAGAATTATTGCAATGTCTTGAATAAAGTTAGTGTTAGTTGTCGAATCGATGCGTTACCCCATATTCTTGATTTTGTTTTTGACGATCGTTTTGCCAATCTACTTGAGTTCATTGAATAATCGCTTGGCTTTATATGTCCACTTTTCGAAAACCCCTTCTATCATCATAAGTTGAAGCATTTAGCTGAGGATTTGATTTTGTGCCTATTACACTAAGCCAAATGAGATGAGAGAAGCCTACACATAAACCTTTTGATAGGAAGACGTCTTTGTCAACTCTTTGCTCTTGATTACGACTAAGCTAGAAGGGAGAAGTTTCATTTGTTCATCTCAGTTTGCTAGCCATCTATCATCAAGTTCTTTCTATCCGAAAAACCGATATTTCATCGTTTCTCCCTTCTCCTTGATACAACCTACAAGCAAATGTGAAGTTTAGACAGATCTCGATCCAAAATACGCTCTGTTAGCAGTCTGCAAAGAAATAAAAGAAGAAAAAGAAGAAAAAAGAATTAAATTGGTCTGGTGCCGACCGGCACATGCGTGCCGATCGGCACAAAGAGGAAAAATAAAGAAAAGAGTCAAAAATAAAGAGAAAAATGAATATCAGAGGAAGCAGACTGCAGCAAGAGTCAAAATTCTAAAAAGATCTGTATATACTTCAGGCTTGATCCCTTCTTAATTCTATTTCGTTCACTCTCGATTGTTTTCTTTTCCCTTGATCCTTGTACTTATATTCTGTATTCTCATAATGAAAACTCCCTTTTAGAAGGCATGATTGAGCGAATTGTTGACCTAGTTGTTCTTTCGATTCAATTTGGTTATATTACTTTCCGAGATCCACAAAAGAGCCTTATATTATAGAATAGGAGAGGGAAGGAAATACATTTGAGCGATTGAGTGAAGTCTGAAGCTTTTGCATTCTTCTTGATTGATATGAAGGAAGACAAAAATATTTGATAAGCCTTGTGATTGATTTGGTCGACTCAAGTTTTGAGGTGAAATTGTTTCAAAAATCGAGAGAAGGTTTCGTGGAGGGATACTAATTCGATGAGATGATTGACAATAGCTAAGTTAGAGACTTGTGAGAGTTTTTGTTTCTTAGCATGACGAAAGCACGGTGATGATTTTCATGGTTTGAATTGCTCGAGACCTAGCAATGATTTGAGTGTGGGGGAGCTGTTGGTGCTTTCTAGGTACTCATTTTGTATGACAAATAAGGTGTTTTCAATACCTTATCGCGTCATTATTGCTAACAATTAACCCCCATTATCATATATATGCGTAGTTTCTGTATATTCGGAAGTATTTGCAGGAAACAAGAGAAGATAAGGAGACTACGAGTAAAGAGCAGCCGGAGGCCCCAAGAACGAGGAAATTGGAGACCGTGCCGGTCGGCACGGCCTTTGTGCCGACCGGCACCATGGAGGTCGGGCCCAAACTTGAAGCCCACTCGGAGAATATGGAGCCCAGAAGAAATATCAGAGTCGGAGTCGGTGAAATCCAGTCCACAACCAAAAGAGACTATAAAGAGAAGATCTTGGTCGCGAAGAAGAGGGCGGCGAGGAAAACAGACACACACACGGAGATTTTGACCTAGGTTGAAGGTTGTGGCGGCGAATACGGCGATCACCGATCATCACCACCAAAAAGGAAGATTGTGCCGACCGGCACAACGCCGTGCCGATCGGCACCTGTGGGACCACGCCAAATTCCCGCGTCCTACTGTACCCATGTTCATGTGTTGCAGTATGATGCGTGAGTAGATCTCATATTCTCTCCGTGGCGAGGGAAATCTGGTTATGTAACTCTCATACTTACAATACTCTTTTGATGCGTTCAGTCTATGTGGTGCTTCAAATTCGTATCTGATCCATACGTGTTTATCACATAGTGCAAGAAACCAGTGGGGAACTATTAACCCTCGTCGTGACAGGATCGGGGCGAACGAAACCACCATGTCTTGTAGAATACCAAACCTATCAATTGACCTACAACCTGAGTTGCATGCCAGTACCCCAAACCATAGGAGAGAATCCTTTCATAACCTTGATACAACTGCAGGCCCCTTTCATCTCTAGCTGTTAATCATCCCTTCTCACACACATCTTTTGCTATATTGATTTAGTAGTTTAAATAATAGTTTAAGTCCCGCTTGTTCTCTGTGGTTCGATATTAAACCTTGGAATACTCTAAGGGAAAAAGTGCTACAACTGTACACCGTCCTCTTGCGGTATATAAGTGGGTGCGTACAAACGACCAACAAGCACGTTTTCTGGCGCCGTTGCCGGGGAGCAAGCCAGTTCTTTTACTATTTATTTATCCTACTAACCTCTAATCCTCTCTTTTCTAGTTTGTTTTTGTGTTTTCTTTCTGTGTTTTCAGGATGGGTACTCCTGAACCGGCTCATACGGTTAGGGAGCATTCACTACCGTCTCCGGGATTGCTGATTCCACAAACTTCCGATGAGAAAGTCACTGCTTCGTCATACGTTCTCAATCCGACCATCATCAAATGGTCGAGCACAGCAAATTCTCTGGGACGAAGGACGAGAACCCGTACACACATCTGCAAGATCTAGAAGTTCTCTGTCAGACCTTCAAGCATGAGGGAGTGCCTCAGAATTGGTACAAATGGTTGCTATTTCCATTTTCTCTAGATGGAAGAGCCAAAGATTGGTATAAATCTGCAGCCCGTGAAGCTAAGGGAAATTGGGATAAGCTTGTAGGAAATTTCTGTTTGCATTTCTTCCCGCTTCCGAAGGTGCAGAAACTGAGAAGAGAAGTGGTTAACTTCGAGCAAATGAAAGAAGAGACCCTCACGCAAGCATGGTTACGCTTCAAATCTTTATTGAAGCAAGGCCCCGATTTGGGCATGGATGATAACTTGACTGCTCAGACATTCTACAAGGCATCCCATCCGGACCAGGGGCTTTGAGGTCCCCTATCGCATCAAGCGCACTCTTGATTTCCTCCTCGGTGAACTCCCGCATCAGTGCATCGTTCATGGCCGTGGTGACCCGAGGCGCCACAGCGTCAAGCAAGGGGGTGGTCCCCTTGCGCCGATGATTTGAACAGCTGCATAAAATAGTTAGAAATAAGTTCCTGCTTCTCTACTTCTTTCACCGCCCACCCCCCATCCGCCTTCATTATTCTTCCTATTCTATTTCTTCTCTTCCTCTCCGAACACACAGCATGATGGTAAGCCGTGTTTCTATCCCCCTTCTCCATCCATTTTGTGTGCGCCCGTTGTTTCCAGTAGAGGTCAACTTGCTCCTCTAACCGATCAAGCTTGAACCTCAGCACCGCCTCCCTTCCCACATTCTCCTCATTCAACGCCCCCCGCCTACACGCCTCTAGCTCCTTTCTAGCCTTTTTTACCCTCTTCTCCAGATCACCTAACACATTCGTACTCCACTCCGACAAGCCACCAGCTACTACTTTTAGACACTCATGGATTTCTATCTTTCCACTATCCTTCGCCTCTTTCCACGCCTCCTCGACCACCCTCTTACAATGCTCCTCCTCCAACCATCCCGCTTCAAAGTGGAATCGTCGTTCGCCGCTCCCTCCTCGAGCTCCAACCGGCCTATCCGTGGTAACAATAACAGGCCGGTGATCTGAGTGACGGTGATCACCATTTATCACACGGTAGTTGGGAAAGCGCGATCTCCACATATTATTTTCCACTGCCCTATCCAACCTCTCCCTGATGTAGTCCTCACTCCTGTGATTCTGATTTCGCCACGTAAACACATCCCCAGCAAAGCCGAGATCGTGTAACTCGCAATCCTCGAGTGCCGCCTTAAAACGATCCATGCATACTTGTGGACGATCCCGTCCCCCCTCCTTCTCATGCGCATAGAGGATTTCGTTGAAGTCCCCCATGCACAACCATGGCAGCTGGTTTCGTCCCTCCTGAGAATGCAAGTCCCTAAGTACTTTCCAAGTTTTGTACTTCAGGTTTTCCTGCGCCTCCCCATACACGCCAGTGAACCGCCATTTGAAGCCATCTGCTTCTCTGATGCCCACGTCGATATGATACTTTGACTTGTTCCTTAGTGTCACATCGACCCCCCTCCTCCATAACACAGCAATTCCCCCCCCCCCCCCCCCCCCCCCCCCCCCTTTTCCTTCACAATCAACCACCAGCATGTTTGTGAGTCCCAGCTTCCACTTTAGATTTTCTATCCTCCTCTCGTCCATCTTTGTTTCGGACAAGAAGAGAACATCGGCCATCTCCGACTTCTGGAGCCCCAGAAGTCCACGAACTTGCCGGGCGGTTTCCCAACCCCCGGCAGTTCCAAGCTATAAGCTTCATCTTTGTTCGCAGGACTGTCCCGGCAGCCCCGCTTCATTGTTGTTTTGTGCTTCTATCTCCGCCTGCGAGCCCTCCTTCCTCGCTCTCTTCCCCGCGACGTCAACCTCCATCTCATCTTCCTCCAACCCTCTCTTCTTCGCTACCTGCTGCACCGTTGTTGTAACGGTTGTCTCCCCGCTCCTACCCTCCTTCCTGTTCCTTCCCTGCTTCCTGAACCCTCTTGTTTTCTTTTCTGTCGCACCTTCTTTCTTTGCTTGACCAGCTACCCTTTCACCATTACCTCCCACCGGGTGTGTGTCCACGTGCATGGGAATTAGGGCACTGTTACCACCCGTGGGCTCACCATCAAACACCTCTTTCCCTCTCTCCTTTTCTGCCTCGCCCTCCTGCCCTCCTCTCGGCACTTCATCAAAGGTTTCTTTGGCTCCCTTTCCCTCCTGACCAACTGTGAACAGCACCCATTTTGAGTTCCCCGCTGCTGAGGTCACCCCCAGTTTCTTCAGTGGACTAGTAACCTCATCGTCCTCTCCACCTTTCCTCTCCTCTACCCTGTCGATCTTCCTCCACGACAGCGAGTCACTACCAGCTCTGCCCGAACTTCCTCTACTTCCCGTACTCCCCCCTCCCAGCTGGCTAGATTGATTACCGGTTCGCCATGGCACCGAGCTTCGAGATGGTTGAAATCTTTCCCCTCCACTTCCTCCTCCCCTCCTCTTCTCAAGCTTGTAACGTAGGTCCTTTCCAAAAGGTGCCTCCTCCCCCTTCCCCAGCTTGATGCTGCATTGCTTGTCGATATGGCCAATGATGCCGCAGGTGTAGCAAAAGTCCGGTAAAAACTCATATTCGAAAGGACACCACTTCTCCCTGCCTTGGTCTCCCACGTTCACCGTCACTCCTCGCATGAGCGGCACAGTAATATCAATGCGCACCTTGATCCTCAGAAAATATCCACCTTCTGCCACCCTGTTCTCCAGATCCACCTCTATCAACTCCCCCACTGAATCCCCGATCGCCTCACCAGTGTAGCGATCCATCATTCCCAGAGGAAGCTTCATAACTCGAATCCAGATTGGAATTGTGTTGAACTTAATCTCATCCAGCGTCTGCGTTCCATCAAAATCAGATATCACTATCAGATCTTTCACAACCATCCATGGCCCATCTTCTAGCGCCCTTCGCTTCCCCGACGCCTGATTGAAGGTGATCATGAAGTAATTGTCCCCTAGCTCCTTCACCTCAATGCCCTTTATTGGGCACCAGATCCGCCCCAGTGCCTGCTCCACCGCCTCCGCAGACATAAGTTTCTCCGACAAAAGCTTCCCCACCGCCTGTGACTCCGTGACAACCGCCCTCCTTCTCGCTTCCCCGTCGATCTTGACTCCCTTCCTCTCCGCGTCAGAGAGCTTCATCTTACCCATCAAGTCCTCCACGTGATCCATCCTGACCTCGACCTCGCGCGTGATTGCTCGCGGCCGAAACCCTAACTCTCGGCGACCAGTTTTCACTCGGCTAGAAGATTGGGCTAGGGCTCCTTTACGGAGAGGATTTGACGTGGACACAATCTTGGGCTAGGGCTCTTTCAGTGTTAGTTCAGTAAGAAAAAAGAGTTGACGTGGAGCTTCCGCACTAGAGCCATCAGTTTGCTTCATCATCCAACGTGGAAAATTGGTGGCCCGATAACCACTGATTAACAAGGTCTTAATTTCGGATGGTGGCTCAAGGGCGTCGAGCACACAAAGGTCTTTATCCATAACTGATACTTGCTCCTCTTCTATACGACTTGTAGACCAGTTCAACAGCAGCTTCTTTATCTTATTCTTTTGCTTCAAGCGGGCCTTCTTCGCGTCACCTGTATCAGTCAAATTTTCAAGTTTCCGAATTTCCAGGCTGCCACTTATCATGTCAAGATTTTCAAGCTGCATTATCGTACCGCCATCGCCGTCACACCCAACAACAAACAAGCCGAGCTTTCTTAAACGAGTCAGCTGCCCGAACCCTGAAGGCATGCAGCGGAGACCGTAACAACCCTTGATGTTCAAAACTTCAAGCCTTCTTAAGTTCACTACGGTCTGCGGTATGTCCAAGAGTTCCGTGCAATGTTTGAGGATTATACATTCTAGAGTATCAATCAAACTGATCCAATGAGGTAGTATGGTAATCTTAGCATGAGAGAGATCCATAGTTTGTAAAGCATGACTAGCAAATGTACTTGGCAGTTCTTTGATACCACAGATCATTAAGTTGAGTGTTCGTAAGTTGCTAAGCTTCCCAATGAAATCCATCCGCTCTTGTTGCACTCTCCTACAAAGGTAAACATGAAGCACCTTTAGGCTTTCAATTTTACCTATAGAGTTTGGTATCTCCTTGAGATTTATACAATAATGTAGTTTTAAGCACTGAAGATCTCGACAATCGCCAACAGACTGAGGCAAACTCTCAAGGTCTTCAACCCGATACAGATCTAGAGTTCTCAGCTTCTTGAGTCTTCCAATTGACGCAGGCAACTTCACAAAACCTTTGCAACGCCAAAGATGAAGTGCCTGCAAGTTCCAACAACCTGAAATAGCCTCTGGAAGTTTTCTGCATATAATGTGACTAATCTCAAGATATCCAAGATATTCAAACTTCAGTATGAAATCTGGAAACCGATGAATAGCAAATTTACTATTTAGAATAACACAGCGAGTGCAATAACTCTTCTTAACTGGTCTATCAAATGATAGGTTACCATCAGAGACAAACATAGCACGTGCCTTGTCCAACAAGCCCCTGTCAACCTTATCAGCAGATGAAGTCAAGGATAAATATCTGCATGTTCGACTAATATTTGTAGTATTATTATTTGGCAGAGATATAATATCTTGATCCAGAATTTCTCGAGTGAGATCATGAATCAGGTCATGCATCTTATATTCTAGCTTAGAGTCAAAAGAACGATCAAGGAAAGCCACTCTCACGAGAGAATCAAAGTAGTCACTTCCAATATCTTCCGGCCATTGCCCATTCCTTGGATCGATGCATCCATGAGCTATCCATTGGCCAATCAATTTTTCTTTGACGAATTTATAGCCTTTTGGGAATATAGAGCAAAGTGTAAAGCACTGCTTCAGATTATTATCCAAGTGAAAGTAGCTCAACTTCAAGGATGCAAACACTCTATCATTTATACTATCAACATTCCACAGATTACTCTCTCGTATGGCACTCCAAGTGCTTTCCCTCTTTTCATGAAGGATGCCTCCAAGAGTTTTAATTGCTAGTGGCATCCCACCACATCTCATAACAATCTCTTTCCCATCCCGCACATACTCAGGGCCCAAATCTTCCTCCACCCATCCAGAACTCTTTAGGAACAAGTTCCAACTCTCTGCCTCAGTTAAGGACTCCAAGTGAAACATATGGCTAGATTCCACAGCTTCTGCAACCTTTTGATCACGAGTAGTCAGCAAAATTCTGCTTGAAGGTGATCCGTTCTTGAGGTGCACTATAAATTGTTCCCAGTCTTGACGGTCCGTATGCCAAGCATCATCCAACACAAGAAAAAATTTCTCATCTCCCAATTTCTTTGAGATTTTATGGAGCATCTGCTGTTGGGCATACTGATTGGACGGCTCATTCTCGAAGATTGATTCAAATAGCTTGCGAATAAGTTTCTCCATATCAAAGTCTTGAGACACATGGACCCAAAATATTTTATCTTTAAAGTGCTCCTTTATCTTACTGTCATGACAGACATGTTTGGCCAAAGTAGTTTTGCCAGACCCACCAATTCCAATGACAGAAACAATCCACCCATTATCCCCTCCAGACTCTAAAAGGTTACTTATGATTTTAACCTTCTCCTGATCTCTTGTTGGTATTTTTGACTCTTCAACATTACCAAGCACAGACACCTCCCCAAGTGTCCTGTTCCTTCTGCCACCAGGATGATCCACATGTCTATTATTCATTAATGTATTGGCATCACTTCTTTGCTTCACAATTGCAGCATATGATTTTTTGATTGCCTTGATCTTAGAGGCCACCTTGCATCGGTATAAGACCGATTTTGGTTTTGTGCAGAAGCAGTCAACTACGACATGTTTGTCACCATCGTTATATATCCTGTGTTTCTCAGCTTCTAGGTGGACTGTGTAAAGTAGATCATCTATATCATAAGCAACACCCTTCAAATTTTGTACCCAGCCAGCTTCTATTGCTTTGTCACCAACTGAGGGTAGCCAGCTTATGATGTCTTCATGTATAACCTGGAGCTCGGAAAGGTCCTTGGTCACCCCTGTTATGGCAGCGAATTCGCTTGCTATAACTGAAATTAGCTTGTTGCCAGCAACCTTCAACACTCCAGATATTAAAGCAGCCTCCATCCCAGTCATAATTCCAAGTATCGTGTGCAACCACCGTGGACGAAACTGGAAATCAAACAGTTATATTTAGTGTTACAAGAAAATACTAATTTGCTGGCAGTAATAATATTCTACTGTGGAATAAGATAAATGGATGGTGAAAGCAGATCTCACATCTTGAATGAACTAGCGATTTTTATTTAACCCCGAGGAACATGTATCTGAGAACGTGATACAGATCTCCTGTACCACGATGTTAAAAGGATTAGAGGTTTTTTAAGAAGGTTCATGAGCGTGAAACAGCGATGTAACAGCTAATTAATTACCAAAAAAACTAACTTTTTTCCTCCAGAAAATGCGAGTGAGATCAATGTTCAACTTATTTACAGAAATTAACTAGAACTCCAGGAGAATCCAGGAAGATATGCACACAACTACTTGATTTTGAGCAAGTGGAGTTCCAACCAGCAGGAGAGCTTATTGTACTCCATGCTCAAATGCTGAAACATAGAAACCTAGTGGCGCGGAAAGGCTAGCTTTTGGGGTTCCTTTCGCAAACATGCAGATCTCAGGGATGGTATGTGAACACTAGACAGATTTACTGGGCGTTGCTTACAGAGTAATGAAAAGTAAGTACAATTAGCGTAGTCCTACTTCTCCAGAACGCCAGAGGAGCAGCAACGGCAGTCTGACGTGTGCTTATTAGCAGGGAAAATCCTTGCGTACGTTTGCGTGGCGCTCTCTGAGAAGATAGAACAATAAGACTCTATTCGGCCATGGAAGAAATTATCCAAGGGAGACAAAAATGCCTGTGCGTTACTATCAGAGCAAGTACCTTGATTCGAATTCTGATCAGCTGATTTCTCTTGCAAACTCCATCGCGAAACTGGTCAAAAGTAGAGAGCTTGTGGAGTTCTGACGCAGAGATGCAGATCTGAGGGGCGGTGCAGCTTATTAGCAAAGATATGCCAGGGAGACAACTGATGCTTTTGCTAGTCCCAGTGCTTAACTCTTAATTAATGACAGAGCAAGTAGGGGACAACAGTTAGTGGGGGCCGATAAAAAATTTCGAAAACGAAAGCACTGGGTAACTTCCCTCCCGAATTCTAATATTGATCAGAATAGCGCCCTCGATTTTTCCTTTGCTCAAGATAGCTCTGCGCAAACTTTTAAAAGTGTGGCCGCCTACTTAGTATATTGAATCCTGCAACGCTGCAACAGCAGAACTATCAGTTTGGCAAGAAATAAATCCGTCGAATGAATCTCAGCCGCAAGCAACTGGATGACTATCAGTTCGATCCTACAGTTGCCACGAGACCTAGCTACATACTGCCGCTACTGTAATCGGACGACGAGCCGTAATGCAAATTAAAAGTCGATTAGCCATAGATAGCCTCGCGAGGCACCGTGTTTTCACGAGCACGGTCGAACTTTTTGGACTGCTCTTTTGTCGTCCGCGGGGAGACCGTCACCAACTCCCCACGTGCGCATGTGCCGTGCGGCGTGAACCTGGCCGCCGGCCTGAGCCTAACCCCACCACCCACCGGCCGGCCGGCCGGCCTGCAGCGGCGTCGCACGGAACTTGACGCTGTTGGAATTATGTGGGCTAGGCCCATTTATATTTCTTAATAATTACTGAAAAATCTCTAAGGCCTATTCATACATGGTGGGAGTGGAACTCTTTGTCCTATATTGCTAGTTGAGATAGAGGACGACCTACTTAAATAAAAGGTTGCTTCACCTTCTTTTGCTATTATATGCACAAGAGGATAAGGAATAAACACACGCGCGCGCGCGCCTCGCCTCGCCGGGCGTGGGCGCGCATCATCTGCGTGAAAGGTACGCCGAAATCCGGTCCGAGGCCTTGAGGGTGCGCGGCTTCCTTTTGCAGTTTCTTTTTGTTGCGTATTCAATTCGTTTTTATATGGAAATCGATTCGGTTGAGGGACCCCTAAAGCCTAGCGGTCTCCATCTATAAATACGTACGGTGCGCCGCTCCCATTGTACAACACAACACGAGTTAGGGTTTTACCTCTTCCTCCTGTTGCGCCGCCGCTTGTAGTCTGCCCTATCCTGATCGTCGGCGTGCACTGGCGAATGGCAGAGCAGGTCTCCAGAACCGTCGTCTTCTGAGCTCCTGCACCGGGACAGGGCGAATAAGGTTTTTGGGAAGCGCTCTGCGCGACTGCTCGTTCGCTTCCATCACGGCTCGTCTTCCTCCTCGGTCGCGTGCGGGAGTTGCTGCTCGTCATCATCAACGTCTACATCGTCGTCCCGCTACGGCTTCCACTACTCCGTTGGATCAACAGTACGTATTCTATAAAACCATGTCTCCCCTATTTGCCTATCTGATCCATGCTTGTACAGTAGTACTGCGAAGTATGGTAGATCTTGCTTTGTTTACTATGGTTATAGACTTGTCTAGATCTTGCGTAGACTTGTCTAGTTTAATCTGTAATCTGTTCATCATGTTTATGATTTATTTCGATATTAAATTAAACCTAAAAGTGCTCATATCTTCAACAATCCAAAAACCTTATTGTAGGCACTTGAGTTTAATGGCTGGATTTGTCGATGCGCTGAGGCCAGCACAATTCACTGATGCGCACTTCAAGAGATGGCAAATGAAAGTCACGCTGTGGCTTACTGCCATGAATATCTTCTGGGTGTCTAAGGGCAAACCAGAAGGAGATCTCACTGCTGCGCAGGAGAAAGAGTTCACAGATGCTGATAACATCTTTAGGGATGCTTTGCTGAATTTACTCGCGAACAACCTGAATGATG
Organism: Eragrostis nindensis; assembly: GCA_012490785.1. Lineage (NCBI taxonomy): Eukaryota > Viridiplantae > Streptophyta > Magnoliopsida > Poales > Poaceae > Eragrostis > Eragrostis nindensis. Next base: position 251,634 of record JAAXCT010000023.1, read on the forward strand.
TGTACATGGCCCACGAATCCGGTAAGGATTGGTGGGATGCTCTGTGTAATGACTATGGTGGCGCTGACACCAGCACTGAGTTGTATATCATGGAGCAGTATCATGACTATAAGATGGTTGATGACCTTCCAATAGTCCAGCAGGCTCATGAGATACAGTGCATGGTGAAGGAACTCGAACTCCTAAAGATCGTCGTTCCCGATAGATTTGTGGCTGGAGGCATCATTGCCAAATTACCTCCATCTTGGAGGGATATTGCCACACGGCTCAAACACAAGAGGCAAGAGATATCTGTTTCAGATTTAATTGCTTCTCTTGATATTGAGGAGAAATCTCGGGTTAAGGATGGACGATCTAAAGGAGCTGAGGGTCAGACCAGTGCTCACATGGTGCAGCAGAGGTCCAACAGTGGCAAGGGTAAGGGCAAGCAGAACAATAAGCCTAAACAGACCACTAGCTTCAAGAAGAAGAAGATCAACAAGGAGAACGATGGTTGCTTCGTGTGCGGTGCTACTGATCATTGGGCAAAGAAGTGCCCAAACCGCAAAGGAAGAAAACCATCACGGGAGCAGAAGTCTGCGAACATGGTGACCATTGGCAACACTTCTGTAAGTGGAAATAGTGGGTATGGTTTACCTTCTGCTTTTTCAGTTTTTCAATCTACAAGTTGGTGGCTTGATACTGGTGCTAATGTTCATGTGTGTGCTGATGCTTCTTTGTTTTCTTCTTATCAGGTCGCACGGAATTCTTCCGTCCTAATGGGGAATGGGTCACATGCTTCTGTTCATGGTGTTGGTACGGTCGATCTGAAGTTTACTTCGGGAAAGATCGTGCAGCTGAGGAACGTGCAGCATGTCCCTTCTATCAACAAGATCTAGTTAGCAGCTCCCTTTTGTATAGGGATGGTTTTAGGCTAGTGCTTGAGTCTAATAAACTTGTCGTGTCTAAGAGTGAACAATTTATTGGTAAAGGCTATGATTGCGGAGGCTTGTTCCGCTTTTCCCTTTTAGATTTCTGTAATAAGTCGGTGAACCATATTTCTCGTGGTATTGATGAGAGTGATGCTAGCGTTTGGCATTCACGTTTATGTTATTTGAATTTGGGTTCTATGTCTCGACTTTCCAGCTTGAATTTAATTCCGAAATTTTCCATTGTCAAAGGTTCTAAGTGCCATAGTTGTGTGCAATCAAAGCAACCTTGGAAACCTCACAAGGTAGCCGAGGAGAGACATTTGGCACCTCTAGAACTCATACATTCAGATCTATGCGAAATGAATGGTGTGTTGACAGAAGGTGAAAAAGATACTTCATGACGTTGATTGATGATGCGACTAGATATTGCTATGTATACTTGTTGAAACGAAAGATGAGGCTCTAAGCTACTTTAAAATCTACAAGGCTGAAGTTGAAACACAATTGAGAAAAAGATCAAACATATTAGATCTGATCGTGGTGGTGAGTATTTTTCTAATGAGTTTGATTTATTCTGTGTGAAACATGGTATTGTTCATGAGAGAACGCCTCCCTATTTGCCCCAATCAGACGGGGTTGCTGTTGGTCGTATCTACGCACCCACTTATATACCGCAAGAGCACGGTGTACAGTTGTAGTCTTTTTCCCCTAGAAGAGTATTCCAAGGTTTAATCGAACCACAAGGACCTATGGGAATTAAGCAAAATCATCAGTAAAAGAGTTAGCCAAGCTTTCTAGTGAGCGTGAGCATGGGTTTCAGGAAAACGGGGTGTTGCGCCGATCGGCACAGGGGCGTGCCGGTCGGCACGAAGGCGAAGTTGTCCGAAGTGTTGTCCGAAAAGCCTAGGAACAGATTAGGTCGTGGGGTAAGTTAGCCAAGTCTGCTAGTTGAGATCGTAACCGAGAAGCTTAATCAAATAGCATCATAAACGGGATTACTCAATTATTGATAACCGAAGATCGGTAGGTCAAGGCCCCTTTCCGACGAGCCCTGTCATGACCAATCGCCTTAGTCGCTGACCTCTTCCTACTCTACACATCATCTCAAGGATCATCGCGTATGCATTAGCGGCTGTGGAGGTACAGAGACAACGTGCAATTATGGCGCATTACAAGATCCCAATGCTACCTTAACCACGATGGAGATAGTGAGAGAACGAATCTTGTCACTTCTTTTTGCCACCACAATTAAGATAACATCTAATACTTAGTCGTCACTAAGCGTAGGAACAAGTGCATGTAAAGACCATAAAATCCAGGCAATCGATAATCAAAACCATTTATCCACATATTCAACCATAATTCAATGATACATAGTGCAAGATACATCACCATCTAGCAGGCCTACCTTGATGGATCACCTCTTTAGCACCAATGGTTCTTGATCAACAACTAGAGAACATGAAGAACGGGGCAAAGCCCCGGTGGCTCTAAACTTACTAGCTGTGTTGTCCCTCTGGCGGCGGCTCCCGAAACCCTAGGGCTTTTACAAGTTTATATAGGGCTGTACATCAGAAAGGAAAGGATCCTCGGGAAAAGAGTCCTTGTGCCGATCGGCACAGGGGCTGTGCCGATCGGCACACCTCGTGTCCAGCTCGGTTTCCTCCCTAAGTCGGTTCCGAAGTCCTAGGTAGCTTCCATGTGGGCCTTCCAATCAGTTTTCTTCGAGATCAAGTCTTGTGTTGCTCTTTCAAATCTTCGAGTATCTTTTATCTCTTCGTGATGAATATCTCTCGAGATTGGTTCGGATAACTTCCTTCTAGAATAAACTGAATGGTGGGCCAGCTTTGGTGGCCTTGGGGTCCCATGTGCCGGTCGGCACATGTCTGTGCCGATCGGCACAGTGGGCCTTTCCTGCTGGTTCTCTTCTCTTCAGGTCCAGATCAGCCTCAATGTCCAGAATGTCGTCCTTCTCAATCTGTTTCTGCAATAAAGCTCCAGAACGACACATATACAAATATAGTACTATTATCAAGGGTTAATGGCCTATAATGATGACATTTATGCTCTAAATAAGGCGCAGTTGGCATATAAAATGGTATGCTAGAAATCGCCAACAGCTCCCCCACACTTAAACCTTTACTCGTCCCGAGGAAAGTCAAGAATGAAAATCAACTTGCATATAGTCACATCAATCATAGAAGTATTTCAAATCTTCACGAGCTGAGCATTTAGTCATTGTGAGATTAAATCAATTTAGTATTCAGCAAGCATGTTCACAATATGGGTACTAAACATGAAAGAGTACTTCCCGAAGCAATCCTTGAAAATATTCAACTTAATGCACATGACTTTTCCACTTATGTGAATCACCAAAAAGGTATTGTGAGCAAAAGAACTATCCTTCTCAAACGATCAAGTCAACAACTCAACTTCAATCTCTCACCTAAATTACTCAAAAGCCTAGCCTACTTTATCGATATATGTATGTGTAAGGCCATATGAGTAGCTTGGTGAGGAAATTCAAGGAAAATAGACATAAATCAACAACATATTGCAAAGCTAAGAAATAACTCTAATTGGTTTTACAGAGACTTGTCAAAAGGCCATTAGGAAATGAATTGAGAAAGAAACTCACACCTTTAGAATAGTGGACATATACTTGTGTGAATGAACAATCACAAGTAGAGAACGTAATCTTTTTAAACAGGTGACAAAGCTGTCCTTCTTCTTTGCATATCTATCAGAAACCTCCTGGCATTTTCGAAGGATATCGAATGCATAGAATTGTGGACATGATTGGAAAAAGAAATTCTTGGCTACTAATCAACGATAAGAATTCAAGGGAATTCACTCTTCCCCCCACACTCAAATTTTTGCTAGTCCCGAGCAAAACAGCGCAAGGTACAGACTTTATTTACTTTTTTTTTTCTCTGTGTGCCGGTCGGCACAACTTGTGCCGGTCGGCACACTGTCTGTACTTGCCAATTTCGCTCTGGATTTTTTGTTGGAACTGCTGTGTCAGATGTATAGCCAAGAATACAGTAGGATGTGGTCAAGGATTGATATTCGAATCAAAGAATTTGATTCTCAAGTATCGGATACTCGGCGAATTATGCATAATTCCAATGCGGTAATTTGCATAGCTCGAGTGGGAATAGGCTAGAAAATCATCACGATACGCGAAAGATGTGGCCAATTTTCCAAGTCTCATACCCTAAGAATTAAATCTTAACCGAGCTCAATCATCAATCCTAGTCTCTACTTAGCAAGGGCTTAAATTGAGTCACATATATTTGGCATTGGTAGGCACAACCGAATGATATAGAGTAATTCTAAAGCTCACAATAAGAACATTTGAATTTTATAAAGAAATAGGTACTAAGTCATGTCATCCAAAATTGATCTTTTATTTGACCTTGCATGGGAATTTTGAAATGCACTACGCCACATATGAAGTGTTTGCCGAATACACTTTAGTGAAAGTTCGAAATTTTATTTATGCTCAACATCGCTCGATTATCATTAACACTTCTCAAGATAGACATACATACTCGTATCATTTTTCAAATAAACATAAAGATCATCATCATATTGGATTTGAAAACACGGGCTACATGGTGATGTATCATTCTAAACAAACCACTAGCACACTTGCATAAATAAAACTAGACTACTAGCACACATGCATGAATAAAAGCACACAAACAAACTAAACACACCCGATACATGGTTTCCCAACCCGCTCACACACACATAAGGAAATAAATAAAAAGATAATGCGAAAGGGAAAGAAAAACGCAAACCGGGAAACCGATACAAGTTGTGCTATACACAACACTCTACCCATCAAATGGAGGTGGCTGATTGTAGTCGAAGCCGTAGTACGCCGCCTCCAATCTCCCGAACTCGTCAATCATCGCCTCGGTGTTGCTCCGCATCGCGCCCGCCAAGTTGTCGATGCGTTCAACGTATTGAACGTTGTTGTCGATGTACCGATGCATAGGGGCAAAGTTCGCCCCCGGAGGACCTGCAGGAGCATAGTAGGGTGCCCCCTGGAAGTGCTGAGGGTAGACAGGGGGCATACCAAAGTACCTTGGGTCGGTGCCGGTCGGCACCTGTCCTGTGCCGGTCGGCACAAAGCCCGTGCCGATCGGCACGGGTGCCTGCTGCGCTGGTTGATGCTGCGCGGCTGCTGCCGCGTCCCAGTTGTCCCAGTCTGCCGCTGCGCTCGCCGAAGACTGGCCGACGACCTCCTTTCTCCCGCGCTTGGTCTTCGTTACCTTGTGTCGCTCGCGGAGGTCGGCCTCAAGCCAATTCCCTCCGTCGATCTTGTTCGGGAGGAAGAGGGCGAGCTCGGGGCAGGGAAGCTTGATGCCGGTGCCGCACACGTAGTAGCCGAGCTTGGCGCTACCCGTGATGGCCTTCCCGCGCACCATGGACTCGTCGATGAGCGCGGCCCTTGTCCAACAATCTTCCTTCATCATGAGGTTACCTTCGGTGACTTGGAAGATGATTGTTTGGAGGTAGCCTCCAAAAGCTAGTCTCGCCTTAGGGTTGGCCCTTTGGCTAAACCAACTTGACACCATCGTCCCGATGGGATTGCACTTGCACGGACTCGCAATGGCGTTGTAGAGCCAATGCAAGTCCGGGTCGGAGATGTTGGTGGTGTCGAGGCGGCCGGTAGTGCGCGCGGCCATCCACCGGTGGAGGATTTGGATCGTGGGGTTCTTGATGTGCCCCCTCTTGCGCTCGTCCGCGTCGGCGATGCGGCGCCAAAATGTGTCGAGCATCTCTGTAGTCGCCGCGCCGTATACGGGGGCCTCCCTATCAAAACCGAGAGCATCGGAGATGCCCTCAATCGTGATGGAGTAAGGCTCGTCCTGCACACGGAACTTGATCTTGTCGTCTCCTTGCTCGTCCACCTCGCGGCTCATGGTGGTGATGAACTCGGTGATGAGCTCGATGTCGAAGCTGCTCGCTTGGTCGTGGAGGGTCTCCCATCCAAGGTTGAGGAGGCATTGTTGGAGGTCCGGCCATACCCCGACCTTGGCGAGGAACTCCTCATCCATGTCGATGTTGGGAAGATGCGGCCGCGGATGTTGGTGTAGTAGAACTCCTCCTCACGGCTCGTGAGGGTGAACCCCTCCCGAACCGCGCGCGATACATATGCCGGCTCGCTCGGCTCGGCCCCCATCGGCTGTCCGCCCGCCGCGGCGGCGGCGGCGGCGGCGGTCGCGCTCCTCGTGCGCGGCCTCGGTCCTCGTGGGATGCCGATGTCGCGGTGGCCGATGAAGAAGTCATCCCGCCCTCGTGGCGGTGTCATCTCGACGGAGAGCTCGGGGCTATCATAGCCCACCGAGCTTGCCCTTCTCGTCGAGGTGAAGGAGCCGGTGTCGCTGCCGGAGTTGTTGTCGCCGGCTTGGTGTGACCCGCCGTAGTGGTGTGATCCACCGGCGTGGTGCGGTCCACCGGAGTGGTGTGATCCACCGGAGTGGTGTGACCCGCCGGAGCTGAACCCCCGGCGAATCTTCTTGCCGGCGCTCTTGAGCGTGGAACTAAACCCCTTCATTTCCTGCGAAAGAATGGAAACGTATCGCGCAAATGGAGGAAGTGGAGGAGTGGAGAGGGTTACCAGGAAGTTGTGGCGAAAATGGAGGAGGTGATGCCCCTTCTTATAGCTCTCCATGGCGTCCAAGGGAAGGAACCCACGCCGGTTCAAATTCCCCGCGCGTGCCGGTCGGCACAGTGCCGTGCCGGTCGGCACGATTCAAATTTTCGCGGATTCCGTCGTACCTCGGCTGCCACGCCTTCTTTTCCTCTTCCCATGACTCGTACAGTGTCGAATGTCGGGGAACAGGGGCGCACCTGCAAAAGATTAGCTTTCCCATGCTGTGCCGATTGGCACGGAGGCCGTGCCGGTCGGCACGATTCAAATTTGCACAGATTCGCACGTACCTCGGCTTCAGCAACTTCTTTTCCTCTTCCCCATGCTTGATACAGTGTCGCATGTCGGGAGACAGGGGAGCACGTTCGAATTTTGAATTTTTCAGATGGTGCCGATCGCCACGGGGTCCGTGCTGGTCGGCACCTTTGCTCCATCCCGAGGCTGGGTGCTCGGTGTCTCCCCTGTGCTCGGCAGCTGCTTGGGTGTCAGTGGTCTTTCCTCCTTCCAATGTGCGCAGACTTTGATGATCAGATTCGAATTCTTGGTCAGTGTGCCGGTCAGCACAACAGTGTGCCGGTCGGCACTGTGTAGTCCGCGCCCGATTCAAACTTCGTTGCTTTGTGTCGCCAAAATTTCAAATTTCTTCGCGGATGTCAGACTTCCTGTAGCATCGAGATTCTTGGAGGTGGCGTTTCCTTTCTGTGCCGATCGGCACGTCTCTGTGCCGGTCGGCAACTGTGCCAAATTTTCGCCAGTGCCTCCTTCTTTCGCAAGGATCATCCAGCATATTCCTGCGACACAGAAAAATACCAAAAGCACGGAAATATTCTCGGAACAATTGTTGCACTTACCTTTCCAAATTTTTCTTCATCAAATATTCCGCATATTTTCTCCACTTTACCCCTTATTAATTTTCATCTCCAGTTCGGGGTAACTTACAGAGCACGACTTGGCGTGCTTGCCCTTGTGCCGATCGGCACAGCGCGTGCCGGTCGGCACCATCCAGAATTTCCTCTTTTTGTTTCTTTTCTTCCTGCGCTGTTAGCCAACAAGCAAAATACAAAAACAAAAACTGCAGAAAGTAAACAGACAGCGCAGGTGTTCACACAAAAGTTAAAACAAACACTTGGACTAACAAATTTTATTCCGGGAGCATTATTGTGGATTACAAGCAAACAATTTAAAGGCCGGGTTGCCCTCCCGGTTAGCACTAAATTTCTAATTCACGGGTTGCCCTCCCGAAAGCACTAACACACAAAGACTCACCCTATGACTCGCTCCCGAAAATTGGGTTGCCTCCCAAAAAGCGCTCTTAGTTTTAAAAAGGTCGTAGAGCTTGACCTCCCCGCATAAATTACTTCCTTAGCGTCGCCTTACGGGAAAAAGTTGCGACACTACAAGGTTCTCTTGTCTCTTCTCCGTCAATGATAGGACATGTTGAAAGGATCAAGGGCACCGAGAGGGGGGGGGGGGGTGAATCGGTGTGTCAACAATTTCTCCCAAACGTACTTTAGGCGTGAAGCTAGCAAGACTAGATATGGTGATAACAAAAGCAAGCGATGCGCGCACACAATCTAGTCTATGCAACAAGCAACACCCTAGCAAGCAATTCTACCAAGTAGTAAAGCCTAACAAGCAATTCTACCAAGTAGTAAGAGACAACCTATCATGCAATTCTACTAGCACATAAAGGTAAATGCGGAAACGTAAATGCTAGTATGTAAAGGAGATAGAGATAGGAATGCTCATGATTTTTTCCGTGGTCTCGGAAGGGTGGCGCCTTCCCCTACTCCACGTTGGGTCACTCCCGCCGGAGTCTCGACCCCGTCCCTCCGCTCGATGGCGATCCCTCCTAGAGCACACTTCACCCTCCGAGTGAAGTCGCGGGCACGTCCCGCCGGGCTCGATCCCGGGTACTCTTCCGGAGGTAAGGCTCCGCACGTGATGCGTGCCAAAGGGCGCTCCACTAGTGATGCTTCTTTCGCACGGGAAGCTCCAAGACCGTGTACAAACTTGTGTTAGCTTCCACAATCTCCTTGGACAGCTCAACACCAACGCCTAACCGGTCTAGGCCTCGCCATAGACCAAGAGTAACAAACCGAAGTGACTCTCTCAAGCTCACACTAGCCTAGAGATCAAGTGGATGCAATTGCTACTCTCTCAAGCACTAGGATCACTCCAAATCCTTCTCAAGTGCTTCTCTCTCTTGCTCTTGGCTCCCTCTAAGTTTCCTGCACTCCAACAGTGGCCAAGAGACCCCTCAAGGGGCGGGCAACCAACTATATATAGGCTACCAACCCAAAACTAGCCGTTGCCCAAAAGTGCCCTGCGAAACTAGAGACCGTACAATAGGACCGTACTGTCCGGTCTCTTCCAGACCGTACTGTCCGGTCTCTATTTCCAGGCGCATCTCAATCTTCTTCTTCATCTCCAATGAAGACCGTACTGTCCGGTCCCTAGGACCGTACCATCCGGTCGGTTGTCCGGTCTTCATTTCTTCCACTTCCAGAAACTTCAACTTCTCTGTCTGGAAATCTTCTGATGACCGTACTGTCCGGTCCTCATGACCGTACCATACGGTCCATTGTCCGGTCTTCATTTTCTCAGCATCCCGAGACTTCACTTCTCTGTCTGGATCTTCAATGAAGACCGTACTGTCCGGTCTCTACCGGATAAGCTGAAAACTTGATCCACTCTTGATCCTTGCTTCCAACTTCTTCATCCTTGGTTCCTCTTCTTCTCTTCAGCCACCCTAGCCCTCGAGAGACTCACTATGCATCCATATGATCTCTAACCTAGTGTGCGCTAAGAGAACCAATTCGATCCCTCTTGATAGTCCGGTTTTTCCTATGGACTCAAGCTAACATCTACCAAGCCAACACTTGCTTGGTCTATCATATCCTTAGCCTTGATCCATCTTCAACCTTGACTCCATCAAGCTCTCGATCCGAATCGTCGAGGCAACCAATCACCAAGTCGTCGATAAGATAGAGTTTGTGAGACGACACTTCATTGACATGACCATTTGAATATCCTACATGGAAATGTTAGTCACATCAATATGGTCACCCAATCACCAAAACATTCATACCTTTGGGGTTTCCAAACTCCAATGGTCATGAAGCTTACAATCTCCCCCTTTTTGGTGATTGGTGACAACACATATCATAAGATAGAGAATGTAAAGCGCAAGAGTGATTGATAAGATAGGATATGAAATGAAGAACAAGTAAAACGGAGAACAAGGTAGTCATAGCTCAAAAAGGTATCACCTGCAAAAATAGAGTTAGAGCACATGGGTGATATATATGGAATAAAAACATGAGCTATGACCACAACTCTGTGATGATAAGATTATAAGATATTCCTGCAAAAGCAAGTGAGTGCACATATCATCACAGAAAGAGGAAACCTGGCAAGATAGATATAAATAGGTGCATCCAGGTGAACATACACGAACTCAGATCAATATATCAGAGCAATATATTAGAGACAGAGCAATATGCAAGATATATAGATAACGAGCAAGTGTATGTAAAAGAAACCAAGTGCATTCTTGATGAGCTAAACACAAGCAAAAGCAAATCAAGCTCAACAAGAACCACGAAGAACCAAAAGAATATACAATGAAGTACCAAACGATCTCCCCCTGGACAAAAGCTGTCTCACACTCCCCCTGAGCACAAGATCACTCCACTACTCCCCCTAGACCTATACAAGATCTCTCTATCTCTCTCCCCCTTTGGCACCAATGACCAAAAAGAGAAAGACGGAAAGAGAAAACTGCTGTCCTACGCATCGGAGGCTGGAGGAGGTGCAGTGGTAGTAGTCACTGAAAGCTCTGGAGCTGAAGAGGTGCCCTGCTGTGGCTGCGGCTGCTCAGAAGAAGTGCCAGTGTACTCAAACTCTGGAGGTGGTGAAGGAGTCCTGGAGGGTGCTGTCTGCTGCTCTGGAGAGGTGCCTGTGGCAAGAGCCTCACGTAACTCCTCACGAGTATAGCTAAAATCAGTGAGATCTGCTGAGGGCTCAACAACTCGAGGCGGAGTAGGTGTCCTCGGAGACTCTGTCTGTGCCACTGCTGCTGTCTCAGCTGTAGTAGTCACGACCTCTGCCTGTGAAGCTGTAAGAAGAGAATCTGTCTGCACTGAGGCGGTCTGTACTACTGTGTCGAAGTCGAGTGTACGAGCTGGCAGTGGTGACACAAAGAAGGGACTCGTCAGCTGAAGCGGTGAGAAGCTCGGAGCTGTAGTAGCAAGAAGAGCTGACGGAGTCATGGAGAGGCCTGGTGAAGCTAAGTACTGCTGAGAAGGTCCTGCCTCTCCTGTCAAACCAGCAAACGTGGACGTCGACGGCCCCACCGTAGGTGCACCAGCAGGTGAGATGGGAGCCGTGAGTAAGGTGCTGAAGTACTGTCCCTGGCTGGAAGACTGTCCTCCCTGTGTCTGAGCAAACTGCTGCTGCTGTAGCTGCTGAAAGCGAACTGTGTCTGGTGGCAGCACACCTGGAAAGGTGATAGGAGGGAAAGACGGGAGACCTGGCAGTGCCTGTCCAAAAAGACGAAGAGTCTGAGCGATCGCCTCAAAGCCAGTGAACAACGAAGACATGCCAGTAGCCAACTCCCTCTGAGTGTGTATGACGCTGTCCATCATCTGTCTGTCCCTCTCTCTGTCCTCTCTCTGACTCCGGATCTCTCTACGGAGCTCTGCTTGCTCTGCACGTAGAAGTGCATCTGTCTGTGCTGGAGCTGTAGCAGAGGCTGAAGGTCCTGCTCTAGAGTCCGGAGTAACGTCCTCAGGAATGGACTCCATATGACTACCAGTCTGAAAATGCTGCTCGGTCTCGGTAGCCGTGTCACCTAAGCCCTGTGAAGAACTCCCCTGCGAAGCTGACTCCCGGGTAGCAACCCGTCTGTCGGAGGCAGGTAAGGGAGTATAAGCTGTGGTCACCTTGGGCAGCTCGTCGTAGTCCTCCTGAGACAACAACTGTAGCCTCCTCAGAATGTACAGATCAGCGGTGCAAAGGCTAAGTGTCTGGCAGCAATCCCCTCTGCAATAACGTCCTCCATCTGGCACAGTATCAGATCTACCAAGTCAAAGCCTCTGTGCCTCAGCATCAACATCACAACCCACTGTGCTAGGATAGAGAACTGATCCCTGTAGCCACTCCTAGGCACAATGGTCCTGCTAAGAATGCTCCTGAGAACTCTGCCCTCATGTGTGAGTCTGGTGTGAGCTCGGCTGAAGTTCTCCGGGTGTGGTGGAGGAAAGGCAATACTCATATCCTCGTCTGAAGGTAAGTGTCCTCCAAGAGGTCTACGGGGAGGCTCCATCCCTGGGTGAGCAAGAGGAAACACCCTAGTCTCGTGCTGAACAGTCTCTAGGGCCTCTACTAGGTTCTCCCTCGTCACTCTGTGGGGCTGCCCTCTGAGCATGAACCATATAGAAGACCGATCTGGGGCAATCCACAGAGAAGCGTAGAAATCTATCACTATATCATAATCCCAACGCATCAGTGTAGTGATGATCTCCTGGAGGCCCGGGATATAAGACAAGTGCTGAGTGAAGTCTGTCCCGGCACCTCTGCTGGCAGCCTCTATGCTGCAGTGCTGGTGAGTAACGAAGAGCTTACTAGATCCGTCTGTCCGCAGTCTGCTCCTCAACCCAGCTGCTATCCTCTGCTGTAGTAGGGTCCAGAAGCGACCTCCTGCCTGTGGGTCCCTCCTGGCAGGTACCCAAGTCTCCTCACTGACTCTCCTGAACTTCTTGAGGACGGGGCCTGGCAGCCTGAGTGCGTCCTCAGCAAGCACGTCCCTGAGAGTAGCAGTCCTGTCAAGAGCACAGAACTTCACTGCCATCCGCTGCCTGTCACCCTCGGTGACCTCAGGGGGTCCGTCACCAGAGTGGGAACTCTCCTCTGCCTCTGACTCTGGCTGCTCCTGCGCGGTCCTCGACGTACCAACCTCACGGATGGACGGAGTCCGCTGCACTGTGACTCTGGCCCTGGAAGACCTCCTCGGAGTCTCCCCCTGTCCTCCTGCAGGTGGGTCCCTGTTCCGGAACCCTGTGTCTCTGCCAGCTGGTAAGTCGACATCTGCTGCCCTGAGGGCACGATCCCACTCTGGATCACCTGTCCGCTGCTTCTTCTTCTTGGGCTGTGGATCTGGAGCCTTGGCCTTGCCCTTGTCTCTGTCACCTCTGCCCCTGCCTCTGCCTCTGCCTCCTGCCATCTCTGCTGACTGGGCTGTAGACAAGATAGGGCGAGTGAGCTTGGCTCACCAACCCGTCCACTGACGGCTGACTGCCAAAGATAGGACTAAGGGCTTGGCTCTCAATCCGTCCACTGTCTCTGCTCTGCTGTCAACTGCCCACTGTCCGCTGACCACTGCCACTGCACGATAGGAATAGACAGGGTATATGAGTATAGAATAACCTACTATAATCTACAAGCAAGAATCGTAGGTAAGCGCATGAATCTATATGAAGTCCTAGCGCAGAGGTGAAGGACACAATGCCGGCAAATATGCAATGGGGAACTACGGCATTGTCGACTATCGGTGGAGATCGACTAGTGTACATAGATCATATGCAATAGACACAATGAACCACTAACCGAGGAAATGCTAGTGTCGAGCTAGGTATATGGTATGGAACGGAAATCGACACAAAGCGACCAATCAACCAAAATGTCATAGATAAAAGAAGTGCGGCACTTGAACACTATGACACATGACAGGCAAATAACCTAAATTGCATTGAAGTTAATTGAATTTTACGACAAATGCAATAAAGGTTCGATTTTTCTAGGGATTTTCATCGATGAAGGAATTGAATGGCTCAAACCCTAGATGAAACATGGAAACGAGACGAGCTACTGTGCAATCCAAGAAACCAGAAGCTCACCGGACCTCAACTGATCGACGGCGATCGTCGGAGAAGGAGCTCAAGTCCGGTGAAGCCGGCTGGAAGGAGCAATCGCGCGTGGAGGGGAACTGCTTGATGTCGCGCGGACTGGAGAGGCTCCTCTGCTGAGCACGTCGGCGTCGCTGCCGTTGTCCTCGTCTCCAGCTCCGGCTCGGCGGCGCGCGGGCGAGGTGGAGCGGCGGCGGCTCGGCGTGGAGTGCGGCGGCGCGGCGCGGTTGCTAGGGTTGTGAGGGCGCGGGCGCGCGTGGAGGAGCAGGTGCGGCGCGCGGTGGTGCGTGAAGCTCGTCGGCGTGAGGTCGACGGCGGCGGCGAAGTGCGGCGCGCGTGGGAAGGCGAGGGCGATGGCGGGAGCAGGCGCGAACGGCGGCGACTCGGCGTAATGGAGAAGATGCACAGTAACCCGGGTCCGGCCGTTAGGATTAGGTCTAAATTCGAACGGACGGCCGAGATCGATCAGTTATTGAATCAACGGTTCAGATTGAAAATGTCTCGCGATGAAATTAACCAGACCGTATTGTACGGTCATAGGGATCGTATTGTACGGTCTACTTTGGAACCCTGACAGATAAGCTATAGAGACCGCATTGTACGGTCTGTAGGACCGTATTGTCCGGTCTCCTTTCTGCCTCAGGTTTCAAAGGATCTCGTGCAAAAGCACACCGTATTGTACGGTCCCTTTGACCGTATTGTACGGTCTAGTCCAGAAATGCTGATTTTCAAGGAATTTCCTTCTAAGTCCAAGTTTCTCACTCAAAAACCAAATAAACACCAAACATGGACTAGAAGGGGAACTCTCAAACACTCCTTTGAAAATAAACCAATATAGGTTGCACATAGGCTTATAGTAATTTTTCAATCGGCAAATAAGATGCAACCAATAAGAGCCAAAAGCAATAAAACCAAAGGAGGGGTATGTATGAGCCATTTGCCTATGATCCGTGCAAGTAGATTTAACCTTGAGGATCATTTAGCAAGACTCAATGGGCATGAAGCACAATTCTTTTCTTTAGTCACACTTCTATGAGATGTGAGATCATATTGCGAATGAAGCACTTCCTCATAGTGTGACAACTCCTTTGTGATTTCCTATATGCAATGCATGAGACAAGCATATCATACAAATGCAAGAGAAAGTAAACATGCCATGTGATATGCAAGCAAAGTTAAGACAACGCATAAAGGAAACCTACTCAAGGTCAAGTTTGAGCCTCTCTCAAGCTTACTCACTATGAGCCAAACCTTGCCTTGAGTCCATCGGTCCACCAACTCAAGCATCCCCCATGCTCATAGCTATCTTGAGAAAGTTAAACCTTGAACTAATTTTTATGTTCTTTTCTTTTTAGTTATTAACATATGCATGAATGCAAACATACTAGTTCACAAAGGAGCACCTAGCTACCATGCAAGCAAATGTAAGAAAAGAAACTACTATGATACAAGTTACCTCCTTGAAGAGTAGATTTGTCGATGAAGCACTCGAAGCTTGTGGTGGACGTTCATGAGTTGACGTTGCGGCGCACGGTCCACCACCATCACCCTTCTAGGTCTTGTTCTTGGGAGCCCACTCGCACTTGGTTGGCCTCTCAAGGTCAACTATGCATTTGGGCACCCAAATCTTCCTCATCATCCTTCTCTTGTCGGGTGATCCAAGAGCCTTTGCCTTCACCTTGCCTTTCTTGTCCCTAAAGAGCTTGTAGTGTGTATTTCCATGGAACAAGTTAGCGTTAGGCAAAACCTTGGAACTTCTCACCTTGGGACAATTCTTGCTAGTGTGGCCGTCACGACAACACTTCTCACAATAGTAGTCGTCCGCCATGAGGGGGACTACCCAAGGTGGAATATCCTCGTCCTTGCCGATGAGGTTGATGGCGGCGGGGTAGGAGCCGAGTCCCTTGTGCCCGGGGTTGTTCACAAGGTTCCGACCAAGTATCTCCTTATGGATGGTGCTTCCCCTTGTGAGCCTCTCGAAGCCGTCCATCACCGAAGCTCTCTCCTCCTTGAGTTGATGATATTCCTTCAAAATGTTCTCATCAAGAGAGATGCTCTCAAGAGAGGGAGTTAGTCCATCACAAGTAATATATGAAGAATCGGAAATAGATGAACTAGAAGAAGAAGTGTTACACTTTTCGAGGAGGGATTGATGTTCTTCCTCAAGAACCTTGAACTTGCCGTTGAGCCTCATGTGTTCAACCTTGAGCTTGTCATAGCTTTCATCCAAGGTCATGAGCGAAGTGGAAAGGTGCTTGATCTCATCCTCTAGTAACTTGGACTTCTCCTTGAGCTTCATGTGGTCTTCCTCAAGCTTGTCATAGTCTTCATCAAGAGCCTTGTGAGAGATGGATAAGTCCCTAAGTTCACCCTCAAGTTGACGAACTCGGAAAGCGGCCACATCATATTCCTTCTCCAACCGAGCAATGGTCTTGTCCTTCTTCATGATCATCTTGCCGGTTAGGAGAATGCTATCCAAGAGTTCCTCATATGTGGGCTTATCCTCTTCACCAAACTCTTCATCGGACTCGCTCTCCTCATCCTCACTACTATCATCATCTTTGGCCATCAAGCAAGTAGGTGGTGGAGGTAAAATCTCGGAGATGTTGGTGAGAGCAATACCGGCCATTTTCTTTCCCTTGGAGGATGAGTCATCACTTTCTTCTTCATCACTATCATCATCCGAAACCCACTCTCCAACATAGAGTCCCTTGCGAGATGATCTTCTCTTGTCTTTGCCTCTAGAGCTTTCCTTCTTGACAAACCTCTTCCTTGCCTTGTACTTGTTTCTAGGGTCTTCTTCTTCATCATCGCTTGACTCTTGAGTCTTCTTCTTGCTCTTCTTGATTGGCTTCGGACATTCCTTGGCAAAATGACCCTTCTCCCCACAATTGTAGCACTCGGCATCTTTCTTGTTGATGAATCTTCTCTTGAAGAAGTTGCTTCTCTTCATGAGGAGTGCTAGATCATTGGGATGAAGTTGCAACAAGTCTTCAACATCTTCTTCGAGCTCTTCATCACTTGAATCTTGAGTCACCACCTTCTTCATCTTCTTGCTTGACCCCTCGGATGCAAAAGCAAGATTCTTGGAGGGCTTCTCATCAAGCTTCTTGTCGAGGTTGTAGCTCTCGAAGGCGGTGATCTTCCCAAGTAGCTTGTGGGTTGTGAGGGCTTGAATGTCGGTGTTGAATAGACATGTGATGAGTGCTCCATATTTCTCCCTTGGGAGAATCCTCAAGATCTTCCGCACAAGGTCACCATCATCAATCTTGTCTTTCACACCGAGAGAGTTGATATCCTCTACAAGCACATTCAAGCGAGAGTAGTATCATTGATTAGCTCATTTGAAGACATGGCAAAGTCATCATACTTGTTCTTTAGCACATAGTATCTTTCCTCTTTCACGTCCGTGGAACCCTCATGAATTTGTTGAATTTGAGTCCACACTTCATGAGCGGTACCCGCGGACTTGACTCGAGCAAAGACCTCTTTAGTGATAGCTTCAAACAAGGCATTTTTAGCTTTAGCATTTGCCTTTGCAAGATTCACATCAAGAGTACCAATGGGAGTCCTTAGAGAGACACCGGTACTTACCACCTCCCATGCGAGAGGATCGAGAGCCTCGAGGTAAGCTTGCATGCGAGCTTTCCAATAGGCATAGTCGGTCCCATCGAACGGGGGCGGCCCATGATCTCTCGGCATCCTTACTCAAGGCGGTTAAGCCCTATTTGAGCAACGAGGCTCTGATACCACTTGAAAGGATCAAGGGCACCGAGAGGGGGGGGGTGAATCGGTGTGTCAACAATTTCTCCCAAACGTACTTTAGGCGTGAAGCTAGCAAGACTAGATATGGTGATAACAAAAGCAAGCGATGCGCGCACACAATCTAGTCTATGCAACAAGCAACACCCTAGCAAGCAATTCTACCAAGTAGTAAAGCCTAACAAGCAATTCTACCAAGTAGTAAAGAGACAACCTATCATGCAATTCTACTAGCACATAAAGGTAAATGCGGAAGCGTAAATGCTAGTATGTAAAGGAGATAGAGATAGGAATGCTCATGATTTTTCCCGTGGTCTCGGAAGGGTGGCGCCTTCCCCTACTCCATGTTGGGTCACTCCCGCCGGAGTCTCGACCCCGTCCCTCCGCTCGATGGCGATCCCTCCTAGAGCACACTTCACCCTCCGAGTGAAGTCGCGGGCACGTCCCGCCGGGCTCGATCCCGGGTACTCTTCCGGAGGTAAGGCTCCGCACGTGATGCGTGCCAAAGGGCGCTCCACTAGTGATGCTTCTTTCGCACGGGAAGCTCCAAGACCGTGTACAAACTTGTGTTAGCTTCCACAATCTCCTTGGACAGCTCAACACCAACGCCTAACGGTCTAGGCCTCGCCATAGACCAAGAGTAACAAACCGAAGTGACTCTCTCAAGCTCACACTAGCCTAGAGATCAAGTGGATGCAATTGCTACTCTCTCAAGCACTAGGATCACTCCAAATCCTTCTCAAGTGCTTCTCTCTCTTGCTCTTGGCTCCCTCTAAGTTTCCTGCACTCCAACAGTGGCCAAGAGACCCCTCAAGGGGCGGGCAACCAACTATATATAGGCTACCAACCCAAAACTAGCCGTTGCCCAAAAGTGCCCTGCGAAACTAGAGACCGTACAATAGGACCGTACTGTCCGGTCTCTTCCAGACCGTACTGTCCGGTCTCTATTTCCAGGCGCATCTCAATCTTCTTCTTCATCTCCAATGAAGACCGTACTGTCCGGTCCCTAAGACCGTACCATCCGGTCGGTTGTCCGGTCTTCATTTCTTCCACTTCCAGAAACTTCAACTTCTCTGTCTGGAAATCTTCTGATGACCGTACTGTCCGGTCCTCATGACCGTACCATACGGTCCATTATCCGGTCTTCATTTTCTCAGCATCCCGAGACTTCACTTCTCTGTCTGGATCTTCAATGAAGACCGTACTGTCCGGTCTCTACCGGATAAGCTGAAAACTTGATCCACTCTTGATCCTTGCTTCCAACTTCTTCATCCTTGGTTCCTCTTCTTCTCTTCAGCCACCCTAGCCCTCGAGAGACTCACTATGCATCCATATGATCTCTAACCTAGTGTGCGCTAAGAGAACCAATTCGATCCCTCTTGATAGTCCGGTTTTTCCTATGGACTCAAGCTAACATCTACCAAGCCAACACTTGCTTGGTCTATCATATCCTTAGCCTTGATCCATCTTCAACCTTGACTCCATCAAGCTCTCGATCCGAATCGTCGAGGCAACCAATCACCAAGTCGTCGATAAGATAGAGTTTGTGAGACGACACTTCATTGACATGACCATTTGAATATCCTACATGGAAATGTTAGTCACATCAATATGGTCACCCAATCACCAAAACATTCATACCTTTGGGGTTTCCAAACTCCAATGGTCATGAAGCTTACACATGTCCTTCCTCCAATTACCCTCGATTGCTTTATGGTGCGGAGACTTGTATTTCTCAACCCACTTGGATACCGTACGGCCTTCTTCTCTCTTGGGGCGAAAATTAAATGTGTAGGAGGCTCCACTTATGTCAAAGCTTATCTTTCCACTCCCCACATCAATGTTTGCCTTCGCTGTCCTCAAGAATGGCCGGCCCAAAATCAATGAAGTCTTTGTCCTTCTATCCATATCAAGCACAATAAAATCCACAGGAACTATATGATCACCAATTTGGACAGGCACATCTTCAGCAATTCCATCGGGATAGCGAACCGATTGATCGGCCAATTCCAAACACATGGCCGTAGGCTCCAACTCTGGCAAATTCAAACTTGCAAAGACATAGCTAGGCATGACACTTACACTTGCTCCAAGATCGCATAAAGCCCCTTCAAAGATTTGAGCTCCAATCAAACACCGGATACTAGGAGATCCGGGGTCGGGCTTCTTTTCTGGTGTAATGTCATTAATAGCTGCAGTGCACTCTCTTGTCATGTTCACTACTTCTTCCGATGCTAAGGACTTCTTGCTTTGCATAATATCCTTTATGTACTTAGCATAGGTGGGCACTTGAAGAGCATCAAGGAACGGAACATTGATATATAATTTCTTCATAATATCGACAAACCTGGAGAATTGCTCATCGTGATGTCGAATCCTCTCTGTCTTGGTCAACAGCTGCGTATCCAGAAAGGTAGCAGGACCATGTTCCTTGTTCTCAGTTCCCCTTTTCAGACCCGAGAGGTCAATTTCTTCTGCGTGCCGATCGGCACCATCCCCGTGCTGGTCGGCACCGTCTACTGTAGTGTGCCGATCGGCACCTTCGCCGTGCCGGTCGGCACGTGGTCGTCTTGCTCCAGCTGCGAACTTCGGATCTTCGGTTTGCTTCCCAGACCTCGTCTCGATGGATTTCAGCTGTTCTGCAGAGCGGGTATTACCAGGAAGAGCTCTTTTCTCGCTTTTTACCGACTCCGCTAATTGGGCCATTTGTTTCTCCATCATCTTCATGAATTGGAGGATTTGCTGATTAGAACTCCCCACTTCGATGACCTTGTCATTGATTGTCTCAAGCACACGATCAACTTCCTTGAATTTGGCTTGAGTATCCTTGTTGACCTTCTCTTGAGTTTGAAAGAACTCTTGGCATTGAATACGAAGAGGGATGGCATTTTGCATAGACGATGACGGGGTGAAGCTACTCCTTTGTTGCTGATATGGAGTCTTCCATCCTTGACTCTTGACATAATTGAGCATTTTCACATCTTCGGGGCAATCCTTGCTCACATGACCAAGTTCTCCACATTCTTCACATGTGGAACGGGTTTCCGCTAGCTTGACGGTCTCTTCCTTGGAAATATGATCAATCTTGTCCAATCTCCTTTGTATGGTGTCAAGCTTGTCCATGAGCAATTCATCATAAGCTCTTTCCACCACACTCTTCATTTTTCCCGTGGAAGGTTGAAGGCTTCTACTTTCTCTCTCGCCAACCCATGATTGATTTTGCTCTATCTTCTTGATCAAAGCCGTGGCTTGAGCGGGTGTCTTGTCCAAAAATGATCCTCCAGCCGAAGCATCTAAGTGTTGTCGGGACAAAAGATTCAAACCCGTGTAGAACCTTTCCACTAGCTCCCATTCAGCAAGACCATTGTGCGGACAAGCATCCTTGTACTCATTAAATCGATTCCATGCTTCTCCAACGCTCTCATCAGCAAGTTGAGTGAATCCAAGGATCTTGTTCTTCAAAGCTTGAGTCTTGCCTGGAGGGAAGTACTTTGCCAAAAATTCTGCAGAAAGTAGATCCCAACTAATCTTGGTCGCAGTAGGTAGCCCATGGTACCACTGCTTAGGACGCCCAATAAGAGATAGAGGGAACAGTCGCACCTTGGCTTCATTGTCATTCATATGTTCCAATTGAAAGGTACCGCAGATTTCATGAAAATGTTGCAAATGCATATTAGGATCTTCAGAACCTGTGAACGGTTGCTGACCAACCAAAGACATGTAGCGCTCCAGCCGAAAGGGTCTAGCTTGTGCAGTGAATTCAGTCTTGGTGACATTGTCCAAGGCAGGCTTGAGACGATTAGCAATTGGTGTTGCGTCTCCCATGTCTTCTTCTTCAGGAACTTCTTCTACCTTGTCTTCTTCCAAAGCTGCAAACAATGCCTTCGGGCTGAGTGGCTCGCTGTTGTCTTCTATGTCTCCCACTGACTTGCTTTTCTTTTCCGCCTTACGCTTGCGAAAGAGAATCTCTGGATCATCGAGGTAATTAAAGGGTTTATTCGACTTAGCGCCGTCCATACCTGTCTGTTAAATGAAACAGGACATATATACTGGAAAAAGACAGAGAAATCAAAGAAAGAAAGCTCTGTGCCGGTCGGCACACAGGTGTGCCGATCGGCACAGCGACCAATTCTCAAACTTCAAACAATGCCTAATTCGAACAAAGGTCCCCGGCAACGGCGCCAGAAAAAGACAGCTTGTTGGTCGTATCTACGCACCCACTTATATACCGCAAGAGCACGGTGTACAGTTGTAGTCTTTTTCCCCTAGAAGAGTATTCCAAGGTTTAATCGAACCACAAGGACCTATGGGAATTAAGCAAAATCATCAGTAAAAGAGTTAGCCAAGCTTTCTAGTGAGCGTGAGCATGGGTTTCAGGAAAACGGGGTGTTTGCGCCGATCGGCACAGGGGCGTGCCGGTCGGCACGAAGGCGAAGTTGTCCGAAGTGTTGTCCGAAAAGCCTAGGAACAGATTAGGTCGTGGGGTAAGTTAGCCAAGTCTGCTAGTTGAGATCGTAACCGAGAAGCTTAATCAAATAGCATCATAAACGGGATTACTCAATTATTGATAACCGAAGATCGGTAGGTCAAGGCCCCTTTCCGACGAGCCCTGTCACGACCAATCGCCTTAGTCGCTGACCTCTTCCTACTCTACACATCATCTCAAGGATCATCGCGTATGCATTAGCGGCTGTGGAGGTACAGAGACAACGTGCAATTATGGCGCATTACAAGATCCCAATGCTACCTTAACCACGATGGAGATAGTGAGAGAACGAATCTTGTCACTTCTTTTTGCCACCACAATTAAGATAACATCTAATACTTAGTCGTCACTAAGCGTAGGAACAAGTGCATGTAAAGACCATAAAATCCAGGCAATCGATAATCAAAACCATTTATCCACATATTCAACCATACTTCAATGATACATAGTGCAAGATACATCACCATCTAGCAGGCCTACCTTGATGGATCACCTCTTTAGCACCAATGGTTCTTGATCAACAACTAGAGAACATGAAGAACGGGGCAAAGCCCCGGTGGCTCTAAACTTACTAGCTGTGTTGTCCCTCTGGCGGCGGCTGCCGAAACCCTAGGGCTTTTACAAGTTTATATAGGGCTGTACATCAGAAAGGAAAGGATCCTCGGGAAAAGAGTCCTTGTGCCAATCGGCACAGGGGCTGTGCCGATCGGCACATCTCGTGTCCAGCTCGGTTTCCTCCCTAAGTCGGTTCCGAAGTCCTAGGTAGCTTCCATGTGGGCCTTCCAATCAGTTTTCTTCGAGATCAAGTCTTGTGTTGCTCTTTCAAATCTTTGAGTATCTTTTATCTCTTCGTGATGAATATCTCTCGAGATTGGTTCAGATAACTTCCTTCTAGAATAAACTGAATGGTGGGCCAGCTTTGGTGGCCTTGGGGTCCCATGTGCCGGTCGGCACATGTCTGTGCCGATCGGCACAGTGGGCCTTTCCTGCTGGTTCTCTTCTCTTCAGGTCCAGATCAGCCTCAATGTCCAGAATGTCGTCCTTCTCAATCTGTTTCTGCAATAAAGCTCCAGAACGACACATATACAAATATAGTGCTATTATCAAGGGTTAATGGCCTATAATGATGACATTTATGCTCTAAATAAGGCGCAGTTGGCATATAAAATGGTATGCTAGAAATCGCCAACAGTTGCCGAAAGTAAGAATTGCATTTTGACTGACTTGGTTAACTCCATGTTAGACACTACTGGATTATCTAAGGCATGGTGAGGGGAGGCTATATTGACGTCATGTCATGTCCTAAATAGAGTTCCTATGAAGAATAAAGAGAAAACTCCATATGAAGAATGGATTGGAAGAAAACCATCGCTTTCTTATTTACGCACGTGGGGTTGTTGGGCCAAAGTTAATGTGCCAATAAACAAGAAGCGTAAGCTAGGACTTAACACTGTGGATTGTGTCTTTTGGGATATGCCCATCACAGCATTGCCTATAGATTTTTAGTAGTCAAATCTGAGGTATCTGATGTTTATGTCAATATATGATGGAGTCTCGTGATGTGACTTTCTTTGAGGATATATTTCCTATGAAAGACATGCATAGCATTGATAGATTATCTTCTGATGTGATTCCCGAGATAACTCCTGAACCTGACACACAATCTGAGCATGATGAACATACACTTGAATCTATTCCAGAGGAGAATAATAGTGAGGCTCCTAGGAGGAGCAAGAGACAGAGGATTGCAAAATTCTTTGGTGAAGATTTCACTGTGTATCTCGTGGATGATACTCCTAGAACCATTTCAGAGGCATATGCATCTCCTGATGCAGATGATTGGAAAGAAGCTGTCCGTAGTGAGATGGACTCCATTCTTTCTAATGGTACTTGGAAGGTAGTTGACAAACCATATGGTTGCAAACCTGTTGGTTGCAAGTGGGTGTTCAAGAAGAAGCTCAAGCCTGATGGTACTATTGATAAGTATAAGGCTCGACTTGTTGCTAAGGGCTATACACAAAAAGAAAGGGAAGATTGTAAGCTTCATGGCCATTGAAGTTATTGGAAACCGCAAAGGTATGAATGTTTTGGCGATTGGATGACCCTTTGTATGTGACTACCATTTCCATGTAGGATATTGATCATGGTCACATGTGAAGAAAGCTCCGTCCGTTGGTGGTGTACGCCGACACACCCTAATTCAAATGTCAAGGATGATTGGTTCTCTTCATCAACATAAGAACGGGCTTGATGGAGTCACGGAGAAGAGATGGATCAAGGCTAAGGACATGCTAGATCCAAGCGAGTGTTACTTGGTTAGATGTTAGCTTGAGTCCATAGGAAAAACCGGACTATCAAGGGGGTTCAAGTTGGTTCTCTTAGGTACTCAATAGTGTAGAGATCTTTGGATGCATTGTGAGTCTCTCAGACACTTGGAGTAGAATAGAAAAAGTGGAGGAACCAAAAGGAATGAAGTTGGAGTTAAGGATTAAGGAGAAGATCGAGATCAGCTTCTGGAGAAGCCACCGTATGGTACGGTGCCAGTCACCGTATGATACGGTGACTGCGACAAGAGAAGACCAGTGAAGGTGATGATCTGGCAAAGAAGAAAGAGTCACCGTATGATACGGTTCACCGTATGATACGGTGGTCACCAGATGATTTTCAGAGACTTGGAAGTTGCTGGAAGCTGAGGAGATGAAGTCACCGCATGATACGGTGGGGGTCACCGTGTGATACGGTGATGCCTAAAGTAGGAAGTCCAGAGATGGAGTTGCCTCTGGCAGACAGACAGACAGTCACCGTATGATACGGTGCCTAGGGTCACCGTATGATACGGTGGTTCCTACGGTGACTTGGTTTCTGGGCACTTTTGAGTAACGGCTACTTTGAGGTTGGTGGCCTATATATAGCTGGTTGCTCGCCCCTTTGAGCTGCTCTTGGACCCAGGAAAGAGGGGAGGTGCTGCCAAGAAGCCAAAGGGAAGAAGTGTGAAGCACTTGAGAAGAATTTGGAGTGATCCTAGTGCTTGAGAGAGTAACAAGTTGCATCCTTTGATCTCTAGGCTAGTGTGAGCTTGAGAGAGTCATCTAGAGCTATTACTCTTGGTCTATGGCAAGGCCTAGACCGGTTAGACGTCGATGTTGAGCTGTCCAAGGAGTTTGTGGAAGCCGGCACAAGTTTGTACACGGTCTTGGAGCTTCCCGTGCGAAAGAAGCATCACTAGTGGAGCGCCCTTTGGCACGCATCAAGTGCGGAGCCTTACCTCCGGAAGAGTACCTAGGAGAGAGCCCGGCGGGGCGTGCCCGCGACTTCACTCGGAGGGTGAAGTGTGCTCTAGGAGGGATCGCCATCGAGCGGAGCGACGGGGTCGAGACTCCGACGGGAGTGACCCAACGTGGAGTAGGGGAAGGCACCATCCTTCCGAGACCACGGAAAAAATCATGAGCATTCCTAACCCTATCTCCTTTACTTTCTAGCATTTACGTTTCCGCATTACTTGCTAGTAGAATTGCTTGTGTAGGTTGTTGCTCTTGCTAGAGTAGTTTTGTGTGCGCGCCTTGCTAGCTTCTTGTCATCACTAAAGCTAGTCTAGCTTGTTTCTCGCTTGAGTACGTTTGGAAGAAATTGTTGAGACACCGATTCACCCCCCCCCCCCTCTCGGTACCTTGATCTTTTCAAAGATATCTTTGATAATTACTCACCTGTTGCTAGATTGACTACTATTCAAGTTTTACTCTCTCTGGCTGCCTCACATGGTCTTCTCGTTCATCAGATGGACGTTAAGACAGCTTTCCTTAATGGAGAGTTGGACGAGGAAATTTATATGGATCGGCCAGATAGGTTTTTAATTAAGGGTCAAGAAGGCAAGGTGTGTAAGTTGCTGAAATATTTTGTATGGTCTGAAACAAGCTCCTAAGCAATGGCATGAGAAGTTTGATTCAACTCTCATATCAGCAGGCTTTAGTGTCTGAGACTGATAAATGTGTGTGTACTACCGCTATGATGGGGTAAAAACGTTATATTGTGCTTGTATGTCGATGACATACTGATCTTTGGAACAAACCTTGATGTGATTCTTGAGGTCAAGGCGTTTTTGTGTCAAAGCGTCGACATGAATGATCTGGGAGAGGCTGATGTTATTCTGAACATCAAGCTAATCAAAGGAGAGAATGGGATTACTTTGACACAATCTCCTTATGCAGAGAAGATCTTGAGCCGATTTGGCTATAAGGAGTTAAGGACAGCAAGTCTTCTCCTACACCTTATGATCCCAGTGTGATCCTTCGAAAGAATAAGGGGATTTGGTAGAGACCAATTGAGGTATTCTCAGATCATTGGATCACTCATGTACTTAGCTAGTGCTACAAGGCCTGATATCTCATATGCTGTGAACAAGCTGAGCCGGTTTACCTCTAATCTGGTAGATGATCATTGGCATGCGCTTGAGAGAGTCATGTGCTATTTGGTTGGTACTATAAATTATTCGCTTCGCTATTCGGGGTATCCTGCGGTACTGGAGGGATATAGTGATTCGAACTGGATATCTGATGCAGATGAGATATATGCACAAGTGGATCCATTTTCACTTTGGGTGGTGCTGCTGTTTCATAGAGGTCATGCAAACAGACCATTTTAATGAGGTCTACCATGGAAGCAGAGCTTACTGCATTAGATACAGCTACCGTTGATGCCGATTGGCTACGAGAACTCTTGATGGACTTGCCAATTGTTGAGAAACCTGTGCCGGTAATCCTTATGAACTGTGACAATCAAACGGTAATTGTCAAGGTGAATAGTTCTAAGGATAACTTTAAGTCCTCAAGACATATCAAGAGACGACTGAAGTATGTCAGGAAAATGAGAAACTCCGGGGTAATATCGTTGGATTATATCCAAACTGCAAAGAACCTGACAGATCAGTTTACTAAGGGGTTGTCACGTAATGTGATAGACGCTGCATCTAAGGAGATGAGTATGAGACCTATATGAGTTATTCCAGAGCGGTAACCCAACCCATGTGATCGGAGATCCCGTGAATTAGGATCTGGGGAGAACAAGCTAGTGGATAACTGGAGACTATCTTACCTAACCCACTCGAGTAAAGATGCATTACTCTCAATTTCTGCATGGCAGGTTGGCAAATGCCTTAATGTATTCTATTAGCTTTAATTAGCGAAGATGTTTTCCTGCAGAACATTCTTGAAAGAATACACCTATGTGAGCCTGATTGTTGGAAGGTCGCAGTCTGTGAGACTTAGGTGATCTCTATTAAGCTCATGAAGAGACCAGGGAGTACGACCTATATGCTCCACCCGCGGGGTAATCTACTGGAGGTCAAGTATCAGTTTTGACTCTAAGTGAAACTTGTTTGCACAAAACTTGCAATTCAAGGCGTATTCCATTATTCAAGATGTGAATGAGTGTAGCTTATTGTTCTAGATGGATGTTCAACTTAACAGTCTCCATTGAAATACTGGTATATCAAACAGCAGTAGGATCTGGCAAAGTCTTAATGTAACACCCCAGCCCGTTTGTAGCCTAGTAGTTGTGGTTTCGGCCCAAGAGGCCCAGAAGTGAAGTGGCTGTGGGAATAGTCCCACATGGCTTGTTTAGGTGGGTGAGGGTCAGCATATAACCCTTGTTGGTTCCAAGCATAGCACCTCTGGGTTAACCCTTTTACTCGAAGCGAGGACGAAAGTGTAAGAGGGGTGCTATAGGCATGCGCGTGCCCGCCCCGCGTGGGGGCTGGGCGGTAAGCGGATTTTGGACGCAGGGTGTTACACTTAAATGGGACTTTGAGATCTGGTGGGGGATTGTTGGAATTATGTTGGCTAGTCCCATTTATAGTTCCTAATAATTCCTGAAAAATCTCCATTCATGCATGCGTGGTGGGAGTGGAACTCTTTAGTCCCATATTGGTAGTTGAGGTGGAGGAGGACCTACTTAAATAGAAGGTTGCTTCACCTTCTGTAAGATCAATGAACCTAAAGCATGGTTCATAGGTTTCGATGATTGATGTCAACATGGTCAATGGGACTAACAAGGTTTGCTAGTTTGCAAGATGTTTAGTGTCATGGATGTAGTGATACATTATTGGAGTGACAACACCTCAAAAGTTGCAAGAAAGTTGATAAAGAGGACAAGTGAATATGAAAAGTACTCTACGAGGTGACTACCACGCACATGAGGTAAGAGACAAGGTGAGTATGTCATGTGTCCCTCTATGTATCTTATGCCTTGACATACTCTTGATCATCATGTTGGTCTTGCCTTATATCCTATACCATGATGATCTTGTTTCTTATGTGATGTTATTGTTGTGATAGTTTTTGTTACATATATTATGCACATTATATGATGATTCGATCGGGTTGCCTTTTATGATAACTAGATCATTGTGACTAACATCTTTGGATGAAGGAAAGATTTTCATATGGTCACATGATTGGAAGAATTGGTTGCCTCAATGACGGATGATGACAAGGATCAAAGACTTGATGGAGGTCGCGGCTTGAAGAGATGGACCAAGGCTAAGGACATGCTAGATCCAAGCAAGTGTTGGCTTGATGTGGATGTAGGCTTGAGGCTATAGGAAAAACCAGACTATCAAGGGGGATCGAGTCGTTTCTCTTAGGTCACACTAGTGGTAGAGGTGAGTGGCTGCTCAAAGAGTCTCTCGGGCACTAGAGTGGCAATGGAGAAGTTGAGGAGCCAAGTGGACGAAGTTGGAAGCAAGTTCAAGAAGATATGAAGGAGTTTTAGCTTCGGCGGAGTCGGTGTATGATACGGTGACAGCCAGGTTAACATACGGTGACTCAAGAGATGGAGTCTAGTAGGACAGGATCTATGGAGTCACTGTATTATACGGTGAAAGTCATGGTATCATACGGTGAGTATGGAGGATCAAGTGGGAAATGTTTCTGGAACCGTTGTATCATACGGTGCATCATACGGTGACTCAGATATAGGTCACAGGATCATACGGTGGTATCATACGATGACCCAGTTGGCAGACCACTTTGGAGCAACGGCTAGTTTTGGGTTGGAGGCCTATAAATATTTGGTTGCTCGCCCCTTGAGGGTGCCTTTTGGCCAATGTTATCAGTGGGGAAACATAGAAGAAGCCAAGAGGATGCAAGAAGAGCATATCGAGAGGCTTTGGAGAGAAATCTTGTGCTTGAGAGAGAGGAGAAGCATATGGAGAAGATTTGGAGAAAAAAGCTTAGTGCTTCAGAGGGTTGAGAGCATCCATCCACCTCTAGGACTAGTGTGGTCATAGGGAGGCGATCTTGGTTTGTTACCCTTGGTCTGTGGCAAGGCCTAGACCGGTTATGCGTCGGTGTTGAGCTTGCCAAAGAGAGTGTGGAAGTCGACACAAGTTTGTACACGGTCTTGGAGCTTCCCGTGCGAAAGAAGCATCACTAGTGGAGCGCCCTTTGGCACGCATCAAGTGCGGAGCCTTACCTTCGGAGGAGTACCCGGGAGAAGCCCGGCGGGACGTGCCTGCGACTTCACTCAAGGAGTGGTGGATGGTCCCATGGAGGAGAGCATTGCCGGTGTGCGGCGAGGTGAAGCCCGTGACTTCACTCGAGGAGTGAAGCGTGCTCTTGGGGACATCACCGGCTTGAAGAGTGGAGTGTGCTCTAGAGGGGATCGCCATCGAGCGGAGGGACGGGGTCGAGACTCCGGCGGGAGTGACCCAACGTGGACTAGGGGAAGGCGCCATCCTTCCGATACCACGGGAAAAATCGATGAGCAATCTCTTACTCTTACTCTCTACTACTTGCACTTATTATCTTGTTTATCTTATATGCTTGTAGTAGACCTTGTGCTTATCATATGATTGCTTGATGATTGTTTTCGTGTGCTAGCTCCTCGTTATCTCTAGTGATATGTGACTTGCTTGTTATACACGTGTACTTACTTGTTCATAGCTTTATGCTCTTGCTTGACACCATCTAGTGATCTTGTTATGCTTATATTGTATCTATCTTATTGTCTTGATCACTAGCTTGAGCTTCTCATGTGTTACTTATATGCATGCTAGTTTGTTCATCTATCTATCATATACACTAGCATGTGTAGGACTTACTTGACCTTCCCTATGTGTTACATATATGCATGCTAGATTGCTTGAGTACCTTTACCTTATTGAAAGTGCATGTGCACCCCTAGTGGGTTTTGGTGTATTGTATGACAACATGATTAAAGGTCTAATATTCTTTGTGAGCATATGGACAGGTTGCAAACAATATATGTACAATGTCTCTCATATATACACTTAAAGATGTACAATTATTTGATGCAAATGAGGCTATGTGACCAACATATGATGTAAACAAATGAATTCTTCCAAGTACAAATTCTATCACAAGCATGTATGGAAAACAAATAGAGGCATGGAATCATTGGATATAAGGTTGTCCCTAAATCTATTGGCTTTCTCATGATCAAGATGAAGAATGATCAAGTGCTATTTGTTCTTTATGGTAATATATTCGGAAGCAACTTGATCAATCAACAAATCAATCATCAACACAAATCGGATGCTTATGGATGATGCAAAGCAATGTATAACTCAAAGTGGCAAGATGGTGAAGAATTGGCCTGACTTGGTCGCGATAAACCATGGTTAGGAGAAGGGCAAGATAGGTTCTTGGCGCCGAGGCACTTAAGCTATGGTGAAGGGCAAGTGGAGTCGAATTTCGATGGACCGATCAAGCTATATGGAGTATATGTTGCTAAGTGTCAATTATTGTTGAAATATGAATAATTGAAGTGACTAGGAATTGCAAGATGGATATTGATCATATGGTTTGAAAGATTCCAAGTCACAAGCTCAAGATGGTGATGCTCAAGAAAAGCTCATATGGCTGCCCTCAAGCAAGAATGAAGAAAAGTGGCATCATCTAGTTTCTCATATGCTCAAGTTGTGAAAAGTTGTTGTATATTTAACCTTGAGTATAGGTGTGCCGCTCTATCAAGAGGGATGCTACATGGATAGCTAGCAAGTCTCAGTGCTCAAGAAAAACCCAAGTGAGAAGAGTGAAACACAGTGGCCAACACTTGCACGTTGTCTCTGTCCTGGCAAAACCGGAAGTTCCGGTTTAGCAGTTTTTGCATCCAACGGCTAGTTAGAAAAAGCGAAAGTTCCGGTTTACCAAACCGGAAGTTCCGGTTTTTACTGGCTAGTTCCCAACGGCTAGTTTTCGGGGGAAGAGTATAAATACTCTTCCACGCCCTCTTTTAGAGGGTGCTGACTACATCCATGCATATATCCTGAGCCAAGGTGTCCTAGAGCTCTCCCCAACCTCTCTTTGTGAGATTTGTGAGTTTATAGCTAAATCCTTTGGATTGGGTGGAGAGAATTTGAATTAGAGAGCACAAGAGAGCATCCTCATACTTGAGCAATTAAGCACTTCGCCGTGAATCCGTGAAGCATTTGTTACTCTTGGAGGTGAAGCCTCCTAGACGGCTAGGCGTTGTTGGCGTTTCTTACGCACAGAGATTAAATTCAACTCCGCAAGCGCACGGAACACCGTTGTAGCATTTCACCCGGGAGTATTCCAAGGTTATCGTATTTATATTTTCCTCAGGGAAGCAGGGCTAAGAATATCATGAATTAACAAAGAATTATCTATTATTTATAACTTGCAAACTAAACAAAAGCATGGGTAAAGATGAAAGATATGATGGGTGACAAGCAAACACACACAAGGATTTCATATGAAGATAAAGAGATATAACTAGTCAACTGGGAGGACAACGAGAAGAAGGGTATCAGCCTAGGGGTTACAACTATCTACTTAAGCTTTCATTACAGATACATTCAAGTGCATCGGGGCACGGATGTGTCATAGTGGCAACCAAGATCACCGCCATAAGGAACCACCCGCTATAATTAAGACCCTGCCTGTCGAACCCGGACGTGGTGGATTACAGAGACCGGTGTAGCTGTCACATACACTCGCGGCTACCATCGTCCATGGGGTTGGGTGCACACTCACGCCTAGAAATAATTCCTTGAACCATACAAGCAACTATCCTAGATAACTTACTCCACCGGAAGAGAGCAAGCCAACCATGCATAACAAATCTATGTGGATTGTGTAAGCATTTGCGGTGCAAACAACCCATGCAGATAGACCTACCATACACAGACGTGGCGCCAACACAAGAATTTCTCTATAATTATTACTTAAATAAATAAATGTAAACTAAAAGGAAAACTAAATAAATAAATATGAAAATAATTATATTAAGGAATATCCAAAGAAAAAGATACAAGAGAGCTTTACCCAATATCGAAAGAAAATTCCGGAACTCCGAGGGAAGCTCTCACTTCTACTCTAACTCCCATGACCAACTAGCCTACTCTACATTGTGGCACAAGTGGAAGTGACTCCTTGGAGAGGAGTGTGTGTGAAGGAGCGAATTGTTCCGAGGCCGGCCGGGGCTATTTATAGCTTAATCAGGGCATGAGAGTATTTATGCCCAAAGCTATACTGCCGGGCCCGCCAAGTCAGGCGGCCGGCCAAGTAGGGGGGCCGGCCGGCCGCCCATTGTGGCGGTTGGCCACCGCCTCGCCTGTGGACGCTCCTGATCGACTCCTGGTGTCAGTTCTTCAGTCGGTGGCGTCGTGGGGGCGGCAGAAGAGGAGTAAGGGCCAAGTTTTGGCCCATTTGGCCCACCTTCTAGAACGTCGGTAAAATTCTCCATGTTGGGCTCTTGATTCTATGGTTTGGGCTTGTTTCGAGCCTACTGGAGGAAGGCCGAGGCCAGTGGCTACCATGTGGGGCCGGCCGGCCTGTCTTTGTGCCAGCTAGGCCCACTTTCCTCCATATTTCCCTCCTGCATCCAAATATCACCAAAACTTGTGGAGTGGCATTAATCCTAACTACTATGCGCAGAATCTTGGTGACATGCATTTATTTACCGGTAGGGTGGCGGTCAAAACATGGTTTAACAACTGCCAACAGGCGTCACCCTATATCTCCCAAGCTTGTGGTGAGCCTTGGGAAAGTTTGTGAAAGGACCGTTTCGCCGCCGCAAGGAGAGAAACAAATAGTGGAAAGGAGGAAAGCGGTTGAAAGAGACCCGGCTCTTGTGAAGAGCTTCCTCAACGGAGACGTAGGCAGCTTGAGGAGCAAGCTGCTGAACTTCGGGAAACAAATCCTTGCGTGCTTCATTCGGTTTGCATTTGCTTACAAGTTCTTGTTATTCATTTATATGCAAATCTAGATCTACTAGGTTGCTTGAGTTGTTGAGCTTATATTCTCTACGGATATCTTTGCTAGAGATCTTTTACTTATCCTAGTAGTTTGTATTTGATCTAGAGGGGACCGGGCATCGAAAACCTTAGTTTCAGTTTTCTGTCCTGAGAAAACCGGAAGTTCCGATTTTGGCAGTTTCAGTTTCCGCTGCAGTTTTAAATTGCTTAATTTCTTTTAATTGCCTATTCACCCCCCTCTAGGCGACATCAAGGGACTTTCAATTGGTATCAGAGCCCAACCTCCTTATAGGCTTAACCGCTTGGAGGAAAGATTGATGTCACAAGGCGAAATGGATCAAAATGCTTATGGTTGTCCTAGCTACTTGCTTTCATCTATATCGAGACCTGCTTTTGCTATACCTCACTTTTGTGGCTCTAACTATGCTCATTGGAAAGATCGAATGATTTCATATTTTCGTCAAATGAGCCCACAAATTTGGTGGATCGTAGATATTGGCTTTTCTCATGCCTTGGATGATTGTTATCAAACAAAAGCGCAAGAGAAATGCCTATATCTCTAAGCTCATGCATATAATGCTTTATCTAGTGCTTTGAGCGCAGGTGTGGAGGATGTGATATTCAAGGAACATGGACTTCTTGAAAGTGCCCATCTTCTTTGGGTGGCACTTAAAGAAACATATGGCTCAAGGGAAGACAAACTATCATCTGTAGAAGATGAGCCTGAGAGAATATCATCCTCAACAAGCCTCATTATACAAGAAGAACTGAAGCAATCGAGCCTTGAAGCAAACAAGATTCAGTCTGCCAGTCTGGGAAAACCGGAGGTTCCTGTATTCCGAACCGGAAGTTCCGGTTTTGGCAGAACAGAAACATGCTCGACTCAGAATGAAGAAAATGATTGGTGCTGCTTTAGACCAAGTGAAGAGTCTATCTCATCAAGTGACTCAGAGGGTGAACACTCCATGTGCCTCATGGCTAAAGGCAAGAAGAAGCCATTCAAGAAGGATGAAAGTGAAAGTGAAGATGACGACTTTGAAGTTGACAAGTTGAGCAAGAAAGATATGTTGAAGGTGATGAAGCTCATGAAGAAGATTCAAGAGCAAGAGTTACAACTTGAGCAGCAAGAAGACTTTCTCATTGGCAAATTGGAAGAGCTCAAAGCTCTAAGTAAAGATCATGGGAAACTTAACAAGTTGCATATATCCTTGAGTAATGAGTATGATAACTTGAAAAAGGATTATGGATGTGCCACTAACTCTTCTCTATGTGTAGCATCATTGCAACAAGAAAATTGCAATCTCAAGGCTCAACTTGATGTGCTCACTAGCAAGCAAGCGAATTTGCAAAAGAGACATGAAGAGCTTCGGTGCTCTCATGAAGATATTATTGAGTCACATGCCCTGCTAGAAATATCTCATGAGGTTGTATTGACTGTGGTAAATTCTTATCAACCTCACACATGCAATTGCACAAGCACACAAATGTCTATTGATTTATCTTGTGCTAACATTTGTTGCTCTCAAGAAAAGCCATCATGTGATGAGCATATTCTTGTAGAAACTTGTGATGATTTTATTGCAAGTGAAAATGACTATCTCAACAGAGAAGTTGAGAAGCTCAAGAATGACTTGAGTGTGTTGAAGGGGAAAGGTCATGTGCAACCATCTCAATATAACCGTGATGACATGGTGAAGAAGCTTGAGAAGGGATCAACTGTCACATGTGCTAACAGCCCCTGCAACAAGCTCAAGAAAATTAATGATAAGAGCAACAAGCAAACATTCAAGAAGAAAGCTCATGTTAAGTGCTTTGAGTGCTCTTCTATGGGACACTTCTCATTCGAATGTGCTTCAAAGAAAAATAATCAAGCCGCACTTTCTAGAAGACAAAGAAGATTATCTCATAGGAAGTGTTTTGGCTGCATGGAAGAAGGACACACACATGACTCATGTCCAAAGAAAGGCAAAGCGGTGCTGGCCAGTCAAAACCGGAAGTTCCGGTTTGTCAAACCGGATGTTCCGGTTTATGCAGAGAAGCTTCAAGTTAATGAATATTGTGGCAAAAGCTTTGTGTCAGCATATGATAGATACATGAGCAAGTGTGGAAGCTCAAGAAGGCAAATCAAGAATAAGGAAAGAAGAATCAAATATCGGATTTGCTATACTTGTCGCACAAAAGGACATATCGGTAAGGATTGTCCTATGGCTCATACTTCTATTCCCAACTTGGTCAATACTATTTCTTCAACTATGAAGGCCATAAATGATCCTTGTGCTAAGAAGGTGATTAGTTCACCAAGTGGTAGCACAAAGTTCATTTGGGTGTCGAAATCTTGTGTGGCTAACATTAAAGGACCCAACAAGATTTGGGTACCAAAATGTGCTTGAATTCGCTACATAGGTACAAATGATGCATTGATGCCTTGGCACACAAATGAGGTGTTCTTGATATGAAACGTGCCAAGGGTGAAACCGTTCACTTACTCTCTACATCAATGACATCATGGTAACAAGTATCACTTCTAAGTTCTTATGATCTCTCTATCCTTTGCAATCAGTTTGCATGTGCCCTCTTCTATCTTGATAAGATCATAAGGATACTTATGCGTACACAATTGTGTAGAAAGATGCAATTAATGTCTCCTATGGAGAAATTTGTCTTCCAAAGTCTTTTCAGGTACTCATGGTACTCTTTGAAAGCAACTAGAATACAATACAAGACACAAGTATGAGGATGTCACTAAATTCGCTAAAATGCAAATGTTCAGGAAAAACCGAAAGTTCGGTTTTATAAACCAGATGTTCCGGTTTCCCCTGGCAACAAGCGTAAAGACTGCAAAAGTGACTGAAGTGCATAAGTGAAGTGACTCATGAATAATCTAGTATCTCATGTTGGTTTATTTCTTGAACATACAAGCACAACATGAAGACTAGTATTGCTCACATGTCTATGTGGTTGTGAGTATTTCTTGACACTCATTCATTCATTGAATATCTTCATTCCTTAACTGAGATATAGAGTGAATCTCTCCATGTTTTGATCGATCTAGTGCACATGATAAATTATTCAAAAATTCTGGTGCACATATTAAGGGGGAGGTTCGCTCTATGTCTTAAGTTAAATGAGACTAACTTTGTTGTTTAAGTTGTTTCATGAAAATAGTCTCACATATGGAGAAAGTGCTTATAAATTGGATATACCTCAAAAAGGGTATGACACTCCTGCTAAGCTTCAAAATCCTAGGTTCTTTAGTTAAATTCTAGAGTATATGCATCCTGCAAAAACGGGAAGTTCCGCTTTGTCAAACCGGAAGTTCGGTTTGGGCAGAAAGTATGTACATGTATTTATTTGAGGTCTCTTCGGTACTTCTCCATCTATTTGATCACTATGTGTGAAAATCAAGTCTGTGCTACTAATGCTAGTCTGTGTCATTGAAAGTGCAAGAATTTCACTTATGGAAAAACTAGCATTGATCACAAGACTAAGTATCAATGTATTTATCTACATTGATGAATGGTGGTTTTTCTACATAAAGGTACGCTCAATTTTCCCTTGCATTAATTCTTTTCATCACATAGAACTCATGTGCTAGGTTGTGCCTTGGTATGTGGATGACTCAAGTCACCATATACTCTTTGTGAGTTAGGATAGAACTTTGAAAATTCTATCATACTTTGTGTGTGTTTTCAAAAATCTTGGTTCTTGATCTTTCTGATCTTATCAAGCTAATTGTGATTATAGTTCACTTTGGTTGATTGTTGGCTAACCACAATTAGTGAGATTGTCTCTCTCTCAAGTCCATAATTCCTCATATCAAATCATGATCAAGATCTCTCCTAGGCCATCAAAATTCCTTGAAAATCTCTCAAGTCAGCAAGGCAATCAATGGTGGGACTGTTTAACATCAAGTCGGATTGTTTGGAGAAAATCATGGATTTTAAATGCCAAGCAACAGAGAACCCCCACCGGATACTCCGGTATTACACCGGATACTCCGGGCTACAGTGCAATCAAGAAATTTCCTTTTTGGAGTTTTGTCTGTTCTGACCAGTCAAAACCGGAAGTTCCGGTCTAGTCAGGTTTAACCCCCCTGACCAGAAAACTTACCTCTTCGTCCCACATTTCTTCTATCTCAAAAACCTCACCGTGGGCGACCTCTCTCTCTTCTCCCTTGGCGATTTCAAGGTCCAACCGTGGATTCCTTTGGTTTTTGGGTGGATTGAGTATCCCCAAGACCGGAGTCTCCGATTCTACCTCCGAATTTGAAAGTTTCCTCTCCCAAGGTACCTATGGACTCATCTTCCGATCTCTTAGGTCCTTTGGTAGATTCAAATTCCCTTCCTAGCATTGTTTCCTAGGATGCCATAGAACTTGTGCCTGCAATATCTTCAAGATTAGTTGGCTAAAATCGGATTCAAGAATTAGGTTTTCCCTGAGAAAACCGGAAGTTCCGGTTTCGTCAGAGGAAACCAAGCTCAAGAATTTTGATTGGTTCCTTATGGCTAGGAATTGTAAGTGCTACCTTGTTGCCTACTCATGCTTGAAAGGATCCTAAAATGTTTTCAGATGACTAGATGGACGTAGTTTTTCCCTGAGAAAACCGGATGTTCCGGTTTGGCAAACCGGAAGTTCCGGTTTCCTCAGTGAACTCCTGTGTGCATGTTCTCATCTGAAATTGATTTCAAATCATCTAAAATCCTGTCATAGCTGTTTCCTAAGATCTATCCTCTCATAATCTCTGTCAGGGGCAGCATGGCCGGAGATGGAGATGAAAGAAGAAAGAAAGCAAGGCATGATGATGTGCATCCTGAATATAAAGTCTTTGGACGTCGCAAGGAAACGGTGAGTCGCACCAAGCAGCTACCAAGAGGTACTTGCAGATTGAGGATGAGGTGGTTGAGGAGGATGAGGTGACCTCAAGTGATGATGATGAAGAAGAAGTGTATGTTCCTCCACCTCGCCAAACCAGCACTCATTCTAAAGGAAAATCGGTTGCTGATTTTGGTGGCAGCAGTGGGGCAGCAGGGGAAGCTGATGATATCAATGAGGAGGAAGAAGAAATCTTTGATGTGGATGAGCCTATTCCAGCTGGAGCTGCTGACTATGGAGCTCCAAAATTTCAAATCCCATCTAATCCTCATTGGAGAGCAAAACTGAGCTACAGAGGAAAATCTGAGGCAGTGAGAGAGATGAGGGGAGTTGACCCTAGGCCTCTTCAGAAGGAAGCCTCTGACTACAGATTTCAAACATACTTTCAGCAGGATTTCTATGAGTTT
Organism: Eragrostis nindensis; assembly: GCA_012490785.1. Classification (NCBI taxonomy): domain Eukaryota; kingdom Viridiplantae; phylum Streptophyta; class Magnoliopsida; order Poales; family Poaceae; genus Eragrostis; species Eragrostis nindensis. Next base: position 289,881 of record JAAXCT010000023.1, read on the forward strand.
GTGATCTTGTCAAAGACCACACCTGTGGCCATCTCTCAGTGGATAGATTGGCAGTATCTGGCAGACAAGGATGACCCCTTTATAAATGAAGTAATTGCTGCATGCAGAGCTAAAAATGTGAGTGCTATTATGGGACTTGAGAAGAATTGGAACAATGAGATCATTGCTCAGTTCTTCTCTACCTTGTATGTTGAGGAGTTTGACGGGGTAAATAAGTTTCATTGGATGACAGAGGGTCGTTGGTTTGAGGTGAGCTATGCACAGTTTGCTACAATTCTTGGTTTTGGAAGAAATGATGCAAATCGTCCCCGCCTTCACTTGAGTTACCCTCTAAAGGCAGCTAAGATGGGCTACATGTATCCAAGAGACAGGAAAGTCAAGCTTGGACACACCTCAGATTTGCTTCCCTTCTATGGCTATTTGAACCGATTATTTAGGAAGACCCTCACTTCTAGAGAGGGTGATGCCACAGCCATCCCTTCCTACAACAAGAACCTTCTTGCAGCCATGACTCCCTCTCGTCCTCATGGTACTCCTTTCTCGGTGTTTGACTTCATATGGGAGGAAATTAAGATCATTGCAAATAATCCTCTCAAAAGTTGTGGATATGCACCGTACATCATGCTTATGATTGAGAAGGTCACCGGTGGCAGTTTTGAGTGTGAGATGAAGCACACATTCCTAAGAGTCAAAGCAAATCTGAAAATGCCGGTTAAGCACAGCAGAGCAGCAGCTCAAACTCATGGAGCCTCCACCTCTGGAGGTCCTAGCAGCAGTGGAAGGCAAAAGGGCAGCAACTCTTCCTCTCCAATCAAAAAATTCCTCAACTTCTTTCTTAGCATGTGTCGGTCTCAATATGATGCAGATGTGAGAGCACACCATGAGAGGCAAGAGAGGAAGAAAATCACAAAGAGGCAGAAGCAAATCATGCAACAAAGTCATCCTGAAATTGTATGCTCTCCAATTGGGTCAGAAAATGAAGAAAGTCCACCTATGGAGACCTTTGAGGAAAGGGTGAGCAATGTTGGCGATTTCTAGCATACCATTTTATATGCCAACTGCGCCTTATTTGGAGCATAAATGTCGTCATTATAGGCCACTAACCCTTGATAATAGCACCATATTTGTATATATGTCGTTCTGGAGCTTTATTACAGAAACAGATGAAAAGGACGACATTCTGGACCGATCGGCACAGACATGTGCCGACCGGCACATGGGACCCCAAGGCCACCAAAGCTGGCCCACCATTCAGTTTGTTCTAGAAGGAAGTTATCCGAGCCAATCTTGGGAGATACTCATCACGAAGAGATAAAAGATACTCGAAGACTTGAAAGAGCAACACAAGACTTGATCTCGAAGCAAACTGACTGGAAGGCCCACATGGAAGCTACCTAGGACTTCGGAACCGACTTAGGGAGGAAAACGAGATGGACACGAGGTGTGCTGATCGGCACAACCCCTGTGCCGATCGGCACAAGGACTCTTTCCTCGAGAATCCTTTCCTTTCTGATGTACAGCCCTATATAAACTTGTAAAAGCCCTAGGGTTTCGGGATCCGCCGCCAGAGGGACAACACAGCTAGTAAGTTTAGAGCCACCGGGGCTTTGCCCCGTTCTTCATGTTCTCTAGTTGTTGATCAAGAACCATTGGTGCTAAAGAGGTGATCCATCAAGGTAGGCCTACTAGATGGTGATGTATCTTGCACTATGTATCATTGAAGTATGGTTGAATATGTGGATGAATGGTTTTGATTAGCCTGGATTTTATGGTCTTTATATGCACTTGTTCCTACGCTTAGTGACGACTAAGTACTAGATGTTATCTTAATTGTGGTGGCAAAAAGAAGTGACAAGATTCGTTCTCTCACTATCTCCATTGTGGTTAAGGTAGCATTGGGATCTTGTAATGCGCCATAATTGCACGTTGTCTCTGTACCTCCACAGCCGCTAATGCACCCGCGATGATCCTTGAGATGAGGTGTAGAGTAGGAAGGGGCTACTGATTAAGGTGAACTGGTCGTGACAGGGCTCGTCGGAAAGGGGTCCTGACCTACCGATCTTCGGTTATCAATAATTGAGTAATTCCGTTTATGATGCTATTTGACTAAGCTTCTTGGTTACGATCTCAACTAGCAGACTTGGCTAACTTACCCCATGATTTAATCTGTTCCTAGGCTTTTCGGACATCACTTCGGACGACTTCGCCTTCGTGCCGACCGGCACATTCCCTGTGCCGATCGGCACAACACCCTGTTTTCCTGAACCCACGCTCACGCTCACTAGAAAGCTTGGCTAACTCTTTTACTGATGATTTTGCTTAATTCCCATTGGTCCTTGTGGTTCGATTAAACCTTGGAATACTCTTCTAGGGGAAAAAGACTACAACTGTACACCGTGCTCTTGCGGTATATAAGTGGGTGCGTAGATACGACCAACAAGCAATTATCAAGAACAAGATCTAAGTGCTCAGTACTTTGACGATGAGGACTACAGCTACTTTGGGTTTGGTTCCCTTGGTCAGCAGCAGCAGCAGCCACCTCTCTTCGACTCTCCTCCAAGACATGAAGATGAGGAGGAGCAAGATGATAATGATGATGATGGCGAGGATGACGAGTGAACTTCCTTGAAGTTTCTCAATCCCTTTTTGGTGCTAGATGACAAAGGGGGAGAGACGATTAAAGCTTCGAATCATCGACATCAAGTTTCAGCTTTTCACTCTTGATCTGTCTGCCTGGTAAAACCAGAAGTTCCGGCTTGGCAAACCGGAAGTTCCGGTTTGGTCAGGCTGACAGATCTATCTTTGTATCAATCCTTCATGGACTTGAGATCTATTGTAATGTATGAACTATGTGTGTTGAACCTTGTAATAAGTTTCTAAGGATCTATTTATGCTAGTGTGTGATGCATGGTTGAAATGGTGTATTGTCTTTTTAAATCTGTGCAGCCTGCAAAAACCGGAAGTTCCGGTTTTGGCCAGACAGCACAGATGCTTTCTCTTTCGTTTTTCTTTGTGAATTACTTGTCATATGCATCACGTGCTATTTGTTCACACACACTCTGTTTCACCTCACAAATGCATACATATAGGAAGAGCTCTCATGTTTTTCACTCTATATGTGCAAATGGCATTTGAGGCCAATTATTTGAAATTCACTCAAATATGCACATATTAAGGGGGAGCTTATACTATATGTTTGTATTGAAAATCTATCTATTGAATATCATTTGTAAGCTTCAATCAAGGTTGTCATCAATCACCAAAAAGGGGAGATTGAAAGTGCATGTGCTCCCCTAGTGGGTTTTGGTGTATTGTATGACAACATGATTAAAGGTCTAATATTCTTTGTGAGCATATGGATAGGTTGCAAACAATATATGTACAATGTGTCTCGTATATACACTTAAAGATGTACAATTATTTGATGCAAATGAGGCTATGTGACCAACATATGATGTAAACAAATGAATTATTCCAAGTACAAGATTCTATCACAAGCATGTATGCAAAACAAATAGAGGCATGGAATCATTGGATATAAGGTTGTCCCTAAATCTATTGGCTTTCTCATGATCAAGATGAAGAATGATCAAGTGCTATTTGTTCTTTATGGTAATACATTCGGAAGCAACTTGATCAACCAACAAATCAATCATAAACACAAATCGGATGCTTATGGATGATGCAAAGCAATGTATGACTCAAAGTGGCAAGATGGTGAAGAATTGGCATGACTTGGTCGCGATAAACCATGGTTAGGAGAAGGGCAAGATAGGTTCTTGGCACCGAGGCACTTAAGCTATGGTGAAGGGCAAGTGGAGTCGAATTTCGATGGACCGATCAAGCTATATGGAGTATATGTTGCTAAGTGTCAATTATTGTTGAAATATGAATAATTGAAGTGACTAGGAATTGCAAGATGGATATTGATCATATGGTTTGAAAGATTCCAAGTCACAAGCCCAAGATGGTGATGCTCAAGAAAAGCTCATGTGGCTGCCCTCAAGCAAGAATGAAGAAAAGTGGCATCATCTAGTTTCTCATATGCTCAAGTTGTGAAAAGTTGTTGTATATTTAACCTTGAGTATAGGTGTGCCGCTCTATCAAGAGGGATGCTACATGGATAGCTAGCAAGTCTCAGTGCTCAAGAAAAACCCAAGTGAGAAGAGTGGAACACAATGGCCAACACTTGCACGTTCTCTCTGTCCTGGCAAAACCGGAAGTTCCGGTTTAGCAGTTTTTGTATCCAACGGCAAGTTCAGAAAAAGCGAAAGTTCCGGTTTACCAAACCGGAAGTTCCGGTTTTTACTGGCTAGTTCCCAACAGCTAGTTTTCGGGGGAAGAGTATAAATACTCTTCCACGCCCTCTTTTAGAGGGTGCTGACTACATCCATGCATATATCCTGAGCCAAGGTGTCCCATAGCTCTCCCCAACCTCTCTTTGTGAGATTTGTGAGTTTATAGCTAAATCCTTTGGATTGGGTGGAGAGAATTTGAATTAGGGAGCACAAAAGAGCATCATCATACTTGAGCAATAGAGCACTTCGCCGTGAATCCGTGAAGCATTTGTTACTCTTGGAGGTGAAGCCTCCTAGACGGCTAGGCGTCGCCCTAGAGCTCCCAAGCTTGTGGTGAGCCTTGGAAAAGTTTGTGAAAGGCCCGTTTCGCCGCCGCAAGGAAAGAAACAAATAGTGGAAAGGAGGAAAGCGGTTGAAAGAGACCCGGCTCTTGTGAAGAGCTTCCTCAACGGAGACGTAGGCAGCTTGAGGAGCAAGCTGCTGAACTTCGGGAAACAAATCCTTGCGTGCTTCATTAGGTTTGCTTTTGCTTACAAGTTCTCGTTATTCATTTATATGCAAATCTAGATCTACTAGGTTGCTTGAGTTGTTGAGCTTATATTCTCTGCGGATATCTTTGCTAGAGCTCTTTTACTTACCCTACTAGTTTGTATTTGATCTAGAGGGGACCGGGCATCGAAAACCTTAGATTCAGTTTTCTGTCCTGAGAAAACCGGAAGTTCCGGTTTTGGCAGTTTCAGTTTCCGCTGCAGTTTTAATTGCTTAATTTCTTTTAATCGCCTATTCACCCCCCCCCCCCCTCTAGGCGACATCAAGGGACTTTCACTTATACACTAGCATGTGGAGGACTTGTTGAGCTTATTGTTATATGCTAGGTTGTTCATATATGCTCATGTATACATTGCTCCTAGCATGTACAAGTCCTAGCACATGGTTGTCCTTGGTTGATCACTATCACGTAGTGCACATGTACTCTCTAGTTATATATCCTTTACTTGTGCAAATAGAAAGAGTAGCTAGAAGTGCAAAAAGTTTTAGTTCATGGTGTGCCCGATTCACCCCCCTCTCAGTCGCACGGTCCTTACAAGTGGTATCAGAGCTAAGTGCTTAATTTAGGGCTTAACTGCCTTTGAGATGTGACCGAATGATTTTGGGTTTTCATCCCATATGGGTTTGGGATTTGGACGTTGGAAGAATCGCTTGAATAGCTACCTTAAGTCCATAGTTCCAAATGAATTGTGGGATGCCATGAATAAATTCTCTAGCACTTTCACGGATAACTATGTTATCATGATGATCTTGTTGTTCTTGTTTATATCTTGTGATGATCATGATTGCGTGCTTATGGTTCATGATGATATTGTTGTGAGTTTTCTTGTTGAGGAGTGACTTGGATAATCTTACTATATTCTTTAGTGAATCACTTACTCGTGTCTTTGCTTGGTACAAGCTAGATAAGTGGAACGATTCATATGACAAGTGAAGGCTCAACTGGTGAAGTTATCATGAAGATCTTAAAACCACCTCCTCATTCAGGATGCGGCGACAACATTTTTGCACTTCAAATGAAGATCTTGAGAAGCTACAATTTGAAGAAGTCTTGCTCATGACCATCTCACATGATGAGCACTCAAGGAAATGTCTCTCATTTTGAGGACATGTCGATTTGTGATGGTGGCTCTACTGAAGATCAATCTACAACCATGAGCAAGCTTCGATCACTTGAAGAGCGAGCAATTGTGAAGAAGATGATGCAAGGCTCGGGATACTCACTTCCTTGATCACTCAAGTGAATCTACACCTTCCTCGGAGAATGCAAAGATGATGGTATCTCTAAATCCGAATCTCAATTCTTTATCTAACTCATCTTGTGTCTCATTGCTAGGTGACTATGAACCACTAGTGAAGATCAAGTTGCTATTGATATCTTGATGAATACTTCACCTCTTCCATCTCCGCCCATGTGCCTCATCGACAAGAAGAAAGTGATGTTCGAAGGATCAAGTGAGAGTGATGAAGAAGAAGAATTTGATTTCAAGGCCAAACACAAGAAGAAGCTTGTGGGACAAGACCAAGGTCAAGAAGAAGAAGATGTCATCTCACAAGGGTTTTCTTTGTTGGTGAGAGGATTGCCGATGATGAAGACTATGAGAGTGACTCTTCCCCAACAGCATATGCAAACATGTTGTTGGTCTTTATCTTCACATGCACCTCCAAGGTAAAAGAGGTAAAGAAAGAATGATATGGCTATATTTTGTGTTGGTGAACTTGATGAGGAGCTCAAGTATCCCATGTCATCTAATGAGGCTCTACATATGAGTTGAGAGCTCAAGTTGGGTAACATTGAGCTTCATGAGAAGTATGAGAACTTTGAGATCTCTTATCAAGCTATCAACCTCATCTAGTTCGTTTCTTCTTCATCCACTACTCCTAGTTCATCTATTTCACATATTTCTAAATTACCCACCATGCCATTATGATTAAAAAAATAGCTAAATTCAGAATAATAAAAAATAACAAAAAATATCATTCACACCTATTTCTAAAGTACCCTGCCTATACAAGTTAAAAAAAACTAAATTTGAATTGTTAAAAATATCTAAAAATACCTTTAATTCTTATTTTTAATTTACCAACCATACTGTTATGAGCAAATAGCTAAATTTTGGAATGATAAAAATATCCAATAAACACTTAACCCTGATTTCTAAATACACCGTTATAAAGATACACCATGATTTATGTCTGGCTAGAATGGTATATTATCTTATTTTTAGCATGAGACATTTCCTTCGAAAGATTTATTTGTAGTACGGCACATTCTTTTTTCCTACCATGAGATATGTTAGTTGTTTAGCATGCCACGGTTGTACCAACCTCACTTCTAAAATAAAATCAAATATATTGTTAGATAAATGATGACTCATCTCACACTCAAATTGAGGAACGGTGAGAAATTCTACAATCTATTTTCTTTCATTTTATAAATATAAATTATAAAATAGGTAATAACAATAAACTATGTTAAACTTCTACAATAATATAAAATATTTTAAATAGTATAGTATGTCTAACTGCGCAATTGCGCGGGCAGCCATACTAGTTCCTAAGATTCTTTCGTCCTGGTCGCACCTTATTAGCCTAACTCCACTGTCTCTGCGATTCTCCAAACTTGATGCTGATTCATTTTCTAGCCACATGGTTTTACGTGGTTTATGCCACCTTTATCTCGATAAGGCTTATGACGGGAAGAAATTGTGCTTCCCTACACAATCGTTTCCTAGACTCCGAATCCTAAGAGTATGGCGTGCTCCACAGATAAACCAAGTCGAAATAGAGGAAGGTGCACTTGGAAGCCTTGTTCAGCTACGGATAAAAGAATGTCCAGAATTGAAGTGTGTGAATCTTGCAGCCCTTGAGGAGCTAAGTTCGAGAGACACTGCAGAGGAGCTCATAGAGAAGCTTAGGGGGAAACATGAAGCGGATGAATGCAACAAAAAGCTCATGAAGATTAGCCACATTAAAAAGGTTATTATTGTGCTAACTGAGAAAAACATACGGGAAAGAATTCGCTGAACGAAGGCCTGGATGCTGTTTCCAGAGGTACGATTTTCCTTTTTGGTCGATACAGTTCTATACATATAGCATAATACTTCTGTTTGTTTGTAAATTTGTTGGTGAATGCATGCTCGGTTCCTGTTCACAGTTTTCTTTTATGTTATGCGAACTAATGTATGAGCATGTGGGCAACAAATAGGTAATAGGAGCTTGACTGTCCAACTTTTTATTGTGTTGCTATGAATTAATGAAAGTGCAGTAACTGAAATAGCACATGCCTAATTTTGCCACATGTTTTCATGCTGGAACGCCAACTTACCCAATTGCTCCATATTCTTCCCAGTACAAGAGAAAAACTCTTTTCCGACAGTGTCTTTAGAAGTGGCCAACAGTTTTTGATATTTTTTTAGAATAGGGAATGTATTGATATTTCAGCCTCTGCATTCAAAAAATGCATATAGCTATAATTATTACACAAAGAAGCTCAAATCCATATTGCTCGTAGGCTTAGGATAAAAGAGTGCAACGCACGCACACATACACAAAAAAAGAAAATCCACTTCTGCAACTGAACAACCACCAAACAACCTCTCCTGCCACTAGCAACTCTCGCAACCAATCGTCGAGCAACGTCTTTCAATGGTGATGAGCCAACGCACCAAGGCCAGGCGACAGCATTCCCCGCACATTTACACCCAAAAACGATCTAAGCACAGGTGAGGGCCGTCACTACTAAGACCTGACCATCCTCATACAAATCCAAATTGCCAGCATATATTGAGCTCTATTGCCACACCACATCAATAACTGTGGGTGATGATTTCGTAGGGAATGATCTTGTTCATAAATTACTAAAACTGTTGGGAAACATATGGATTTCTATGACTAACTGGATCCAGTTAGTCATTGGATTAACAGTTAACATGTACGTCGGCAAAACACTACAGGGCAAAGGATCCAAGACAAAGGTCCTGTGTTGGGAAGCCAATAGCTATTAGGACCATCGGCAGGTGAAGCTTTTGCTGGTTGTCGTCCAATGACGAGAACACCGCAATCAGGATGAACTCCAAAATGTGCCGTCGGGTTGGCACTACACTTCCATTGGTTAATTATATTCAGGTTTCTATTTAGTTGTTCACCGCTTGTTTGGAATGGTTTGGCTTGATGCCCTCGTCTTGGTTGAGACTGTCTCCCAGGTCTGTAATCAAATCGAGGAGTCTTCAGTTTTTATGTTCTCTCTGAACCTGTGTTTATTTCTCCAAGTTCCTCAGTTTGTTTGATATGAGACAACTAAAGTTTTCCTTCTGAATATCCTGGCCAGTACATGTTAACCAATTTTTTTCCATTTTTTTTGTGGGGTGGGGGGGGGGGGGGTTGGGGGGGAGGGGTAGCTGAAAACGTCTGCTTCTTTCAGTTTCGTCAGAGTTGCTGCTGTGACACCCCGTGTCACTGAAGATCACATAGCTCAAACATCGCAAAACTGAACAGAAACTAAAAGCAAATCAAGTTTGAATTCGAAATCAATAATCCAAGAAATTGTCAAACCAATGCTTAGGAAAGAACTCAAATTTTTCTATAACAACTTGAGACAACAAAAATATCTCTGGATAGCTCCTCTCAAATGAGAATTTTGGAGAATTTTTGGTGATTTTAGAAATTCTTTTGGATGCCCAAATAAATCCCCAAAGCTGAAAAAGTACCCAACTTTGACCAGCTGCCATTAACATTTCCTTTGGAGTCCAGATGTGCATGTTGGCCAGTTGATATATCTTTTCAAGACCTTTCCAAAGAGACAAAGTTTGCGAATTTTGGAGCTCATTTGCTACTCTAATTTGTGTGCACAAATTAGGGGAAAATTCGAGTTTGAATAAATCCGGAAAAAGAAAAGATGCCGCCGAGCCCGCATGTCAACCCCTTCTCTCTCTCTGCTCACGCCCGAACTCGCTCGCCGCGTGGCCGCCGATGTACGGCGCGGCCGCCGCCCACGCACACTCCCCGGCCCCGCTCCCCGACCGTGCCGCGGCGTCAAAAACGGCCGCCTCTCCCCTCCCGGCTCCCTCTCACTCTCTTTCCCGCTCGCTCTCGCCATTCGTCGCCCTCCTCTTCCTTCAACCCTAGCTCCACCTTGCTCCCGAGCCGCCATTCGAGCTCGCCGCCGCGTTGGAGTCCCTCCCGGCCGAGCTGTAGTGCAAGGGACTGCGAGGAGACGCCCGGAAGCTCAGCATGGCTGCCTTTGCTCCTTCCCCGGGTTGGAGAGCTTGAATCGCATCGTCATCCTCGAGCCCAGCAAGCCGAGCTCCTCCGAGCTCACCGTCGAATCCACCTCTTCCGGTGAGCCTCACTGTTGACGGTCCTTAGACCCAGTTTTTGACCGTCAATTAGCTCTATCAATAAGGAAGAACTAACACTTGTTACTTGCATATTGTTATCAAATAACCTATTTCCACGTGTACCTCTAGATTTGGACGTGCAGGTGGAAAACAGGGATTTCCAGGTGTAAACAAGGCCCAAGGCGACGATTCCAACACATCCATCAAACGACGCTCGCCGCGGGAATATAATTCAAGGATTAAAGGCCCAGAACCTACCAGAATATCAACTGAGGCCACGCACCTAGAAAAGAGGCTTAAAGGCCGAGGGGAGCCAACCTGCCAAAGCCCAGCCCAGGAGGGGCCAGGGCCAGGTCGGCCGACCCCTATACCTAGGTCGGCCGACCTGGCAGGGTGGCCCCCTGGGTCCACCTTTCTATGGCGGTTTGCAACCGACTTCAGGAGGTCGGTTCCACCTGCAATCAGTGCCCACAATATCTGGAACCGCCTCAATTCCACCGCCTTTGAGGGCTATAAATAAAGGGGTACCCCCCTCCTTTGAAGACACACAACACAAGAGGCTCATTCCCTCCTCCACACATCCAGAGCTAGGGGCTCTCTAGTTAGGCTTAGGCTGAGTAGTGGGCTGCCCTTTTGGCTCCCAAGTCCCTTGGAGAGTTTGGGGTATATTCCCTTGTATCCTTTTACTCTCTTTGTAAGACTTATTTATTTATCAATGGAATATCATCGTTCTTGTAGTAGTTATGTGCTTATGCTAGTTCATCGTTCATCCTTGATCTTGGATGAACGTTCTTCGTTCGTTCATGTTCGTTCATCGTTCATCGATGTTCGTTCATGATCGTTCATCGTTCGTTCGTCGTTCGTTCATACTCGATCATCGGTTAACGATGATCGTTCTTCATCGATCGTCGTTCGTCGCTCGTTCTTGAGCGACGAACGCCTATGCATAACGTAGTGCTAGCTTTGATCCTTTGTCTAACTAATCGCTTGCCGGATCTAGTTGTTCCTTTTGCTTAGTCCTCGGGTCCATTGTCTTGCAAGAGTGCTCTAGGTTTATCGCCTTGCGAGGTGCCTCGAGGGATCTAGAGTTGTGGTTAGTTACGCTAGCATGATGCTAGGGCTTCCTTTCCACCCTTGGATGCGTGTTCGTACCCCACGGTATGTAGAGGTAGGCGGCAGGTGGTGACATCCCTGTCCGTCCCTTGTAATCCTCCATGTTCGGGTATGGCGTAGGAGTATATATGAAATGTCCGGAGATTAGGGCAGACTCTGATCGCTGGATCTCCCGATGATGGCTTGGCAATAGAACAGCTTAGTCTTGGCTTGTGTGCAGCTTAGGCTATAGGTAGATGCTACGCACGCTACTTGACGATGTACATTAGGAGTAGCAGTTCTTCTTACTTAACCTTAGTCTAGCTTAGAGCCGCCTCTCGCCTTTTATCAGAGAGTGGAACTGCCTGCTGTGTGTGTCACACTATCCTCTATCCATTTACTGCCTTACTGTTGGCGGTCGTTAAACCATGATTTGACCGTCACCCTACCGGTAAATAAAAGCATAACACCAAGATTTTGTGCATAGTAGATAGGAATAATGCTACTCCACAAGTTTTCGTGGATATTTGGATGCAGGAGTGAATAATAGAGGAAAGTGGGCCCAGTCAGGGAAATTCCCTGGCTGGCCGGCCCCACCATAGGCCGGCCGGCCCCATCTGGTGGCCGCAGGCTCCGGACTACCTCCAGTGGGCTGGAAACTAATCCACAATACACAATTCAAGGCCAGCCCAGCAGAATTGCACCGCCATTCTAGAAGGTGGGCCATTTGGGCCTTAACTTGGCCCCCACTGCAATTCTGCCGACCCCACGAAGTAGCCGACCTTCGGACCGCCATCAGGGGACGATCTGGAGCGTTCAGGCAGAAGACGGTGGCCAACCGACACAAGGGACGGCCGGCCGGCCACCCCCCTAGGCCGGCCGGCCGACTTTGGCGCCACCGCCTGTCCAGCATCGGCCAGGGTGCTCCCACTGCCATTGCAAGCTATAAATTGGACCCCCCCGGCTTCAGAAGCAACTCGCACCATCACACTTCATCCAAGTGTTCATTAGTTTAGTTTAGTAGTAGCTTTAGGAGTTAGAGTAGAGTAGAGTAGAGTGAGAGCTCTCTCGCAGTTCGGTATAGTTCTTTGTATCCTTACTCTTTTGAGATATTATTTTATTTAATATATAATTAGTGTATTCTTTATTTATTTCTTTTAGTAATTCTTTTCTATTTAGTTTATTTATTCGGTTAAGTAAGTGCTCGTAGAAGTCTTGTTGTGGGATTCGTGATTGTTGGAGTAGGCAAGTACAAGAGAGTGCCTTCGTCGAGATGACGTCGTGTGAAATCTGTGCTTGTTTATTCTTAGATAGGACTGCTCCGTTGATGAAGAGTAGTTCCTCTAGGCGGGTTGTAAGCATGGCGCTTAGAGCTTGGCCTATGCACGTTTGGCACCCAACCCCACGGAGGATGGTAGCCGCGAGTGTATGTGACAGCTGCACCGGTCTCTGTAATCCACCACGTCCGGGTTGGACTCAGTAGGGTCTTAATTATAGCATACGGTTCCCTAGGTTTAAACTAGCATCATCGGTTAACCTAGCACGTGTGTGCCCCGAAACGACATGACTTGTATGTGTATGAGCTTAGCTAGAGTAGATAACCTTTGTATACTTGACTGCTAGGAAGAGTAAATAATAGATAAACATACAGGTAGCCTTAACTCTATCTCGTTGCTCTCCCAAATGTATACTACGTTTTATTTCTTTTATTACCTTGGATTTGAGGATGTGTGTGCCACCCATATATATCATGCCTATCTTACCCCCGTCTCAAGTATAGTTTGATACATTATTCTTTCTCCAAATTATCCAATGCATTGCTACTATTCAGCTCCCTTTCGCTCTGCTTCCCTGCGGAAATATAAATACGATAACCCTAGAATACTCCAAGGTGAAATGCTACAATGGTGATCCGTGCGCTTGCGGAATTAATGAATTTAATTTTATCGCATAAGAACCGCCAACACTTACCCCTGCATTTGGATATTGGTTATGATCTATCATTTGTAATACCATGAGTATAAGTACACACTTGTCAACTACGTCTTCCTTTGGGAAAATATAAATAACGATACCCTGGAATACTCTCGGGTGAAATGCTACAACGGGTTATCCGTGCGTTTGCGGATTATCTTTTATGATTAAATACTAATAATACATTTCTAACACTCGTTGCTAGTTGTGGATTATTATGTATCCTAAGCAAGTAACTTAACCCCAGGTATTTCTGGCTCCGAACCCGGAATATTCACTCTAGGTCTAACCAGCCTAAGGTGGTGTTTTCTATTTGGTATAAGAAATACCAACACTCACGTCGATTCCTCGCACCCGGAGCTGCATCACGAGGTTGCGCTTTTCCCTCACGCCACCTTTCTCCTTCTTCCGCAGCCCAAGCTCGTCAGATTCGAGTTTATCCCCGCGCCGGACTTCGCTGCCGCGACGACCCCGCCGGTGAACTCTCCCCTCCGAGCCTCCGCGTCGACAAGATCTACTACTCCAAGGTCCGCCCCGACGAGGTGATACTCGTGCCCCTCTCAGTTTCCCCTCTCTCCTCCCCGTTTGGCCGGAACACGAGCACCGCCGCCGCCTTTGTGCCGCCGCTCGTCGCCGACTGCCCTCCAGCCGTCGCGCACGTGCACGTGCCCGTGTTTCCGAGCCGCCCTCTCTCGCCGATGTGGTGCCGCCTTAGTTTCTGGTCGCCGGGCCCCGTCGTGCCGAGAACGGCCGCCATGCCACCGCCGTGCCATTGCCGGCGTCGTGCACGCGCGCCATGGGCGCTGGGCCCAGATCCAGCCTGGCCCAAACCCAGCCCTGTGCGCGGCCCAGATCCAACCGGGCCGAGCCCAAATCCCTTTTTCCCGAATATCTTTAATTCCCAAAAAAAATCAGAAGCTTGTAAAATTCATAGAAAATCGAATAAAAATCAGAAAAATGCGAAACCAATTTTGTTGGACTCCCTGTGAGCAGATCTATCCAACAAAAATGTCAAATAACGTATATCATTTTATCTATTCTCTGTAAAAATCCAAATGTGTTAATCTTTGTTTAAATCCTAATAAATTCTCTGTTGCTCCATAAATCACAAACTCTTGCATTCCTGTTAAGCTACTGTTAACACACTTATAGAACATTTTTCTACTATCATATCCTATTTAATTATTCTATTATGATTTAAATCGTGTTCTGCATTGTTTAAATTATTATAAATAATCCCCAATTCAATAAATCTTCAAACTTCACAGTAATCCAGTGGTGTTTGACTCTAGAAAAATGCCACTGGACATAAACAAATCTTTTAAATTTAATTGAATTCACCAACTTAAGTTAACGTATGTAATTAACTTAATCAAGAGTCAATGAAGGAAATACTTCAGACAAAAGACAATTAATAAAATTAATCATTTAATCAATGATAAATCACCTTCTTAGTATAGTGTAAATGGCTGTCTCGTTATACTTAAATCATGTCTGCATCATATTATTATTGCATCTAACTTACATTCATTCCTTGTCATAACGTGTAGTGACAGAGACGACCCCGGAGCCACTGGACTTCCAGCTGCCGGAGGAGGAGGCACAGGAGGAGGAGCAGCAGGACACTGACACCCCCGCTGACCCGGCTAGTGTAGCTCCTGAGCCAGGCAAGCCCCGGTGCATGCCTACCTGTTAGATTTTTACTTTCTCACTTGATTGGGGCCAGTAATTGATTGTGCATTAGGTTTATTAGGAGTTGATGTGAAACCATAGAACTGCATTAGGACCCCCTTCCTATCCTACCTTGTGTCCTATTTGTAGTAGTTGGTTCTAGGATATCGTTAGAATCTGCTAGGCTTAGTGGCTAGCGCTCGGTAGAAGACGAGTGGTAGGTCCCACTCGCATGATAGGATTTATCCTGGATTGTACTAGCAGAATTTAGGTTTATTGCAGACCGGATGAGGATTGTTTGTATAGGATGGTTGGAGAAGGCTGGGCTTTCACGGTGGTAGCCCCGTCTGTGTCGATTAAGGACCGTCCGTTGTTGGCCCTGTTGAGCAAGCTTGAACGTACTGATCACATGCTAGTGTTTTATAGGCCTAGTAAACTGATGTAGCCTGTGTCGCCCTGGATGTCTGGTGGATACTTTACTCTTTCTATCATGGTACTGGAAGGATAATGTTCTGCGTGGTTGTACGTCTGGGACGGCGGCCACGGCGGGAGACCCTTCCTCGGGAGGAGTAGAATCTGGTACAGCTCTGGTGGTGTACAGTGCGAAAGGTTGCCGCATGCACTTTTGTGCGTATGTGTCGTGTGGTCAGGTTTCTCCTGCAGGATGTGCATCGATGCCGCCGCTCTCGGAAATGAGCACCCACTTGTTCACTGCGTCACATCGTAGTGTGATTATGGATGATGATGATGATGATGCTAGATTATTACTGTTATCTTTATATCTTATTGTATACTGTTATTATCTGATGTATTGTTACTTTATACCGTTTTAGAGATAAGTGCACTGTTTATTGGTTAAGTACTTAATTGGAAATAAAACTTGAAAGTAAGGACCAAGTAATTAGTGCGCTTTTATGCAAGTGAGTCAACCTACCCCTTGTAGCCCTTGCATGCTAGGAGTCGGCTGTAGTTAGCCATGTTGACGGGTAAGTCTTGCAGAGTATTAGTTGCTCATGGTTTGGCTCTACGATGTTTTGTGCAGATAGCGTCTTTGTTCCTGACTCGTCTGGTGGAGGTGGTCAGTAGGACGGACAGCCTCCTGTGGGCTGGACGGTTCACTGGGAGCCCGAGGAGTGATCTTCTCTGGAGTTCGCATCATGAGGGCTTGTGATGCGGATTCGTGTACCGTGAGCGCGTGTGCTTCGCTCTTGTATTGTCATCCAGACTTGTTATTTGTATTGTTTTTGGACTTCCGCTGTGTTACTTGATGTTTTAATTGGACTAATGTAATAACTTTAAGACTTAAATTTGTGCTCTTTATGTGATGTACTGTTGTGTCTGTTCATCAGCACTTCCGACTCGATCCTGCGAATAGCGGAAACGCTACAGCTGCCGCCTTTAATTGTTTGCTCTCTTTTGGTGTTTCAGTTCAGTGGCTACTAATAACTCATTGTTGAAGACATAGCACCTGCAATGTATGCCCTTGTGGAACTTCATGCGAGGAGCATCTTTTCATAACAAAGCAACTACTACTCAGGTCTGATGGCTATCATGGTGGAGGCGTCTGTGTGACCTGTGTCATGTGTGCCATGACCGCCAGCGGCCCATGCATGCTCCGGTTGCAGGTGTGCCGTCGCCGGCCCACATCGTGCATGTGTGCGCTAAGTGGGACATCTTATCGATCTAGATTCTATGACATGGCGATAAAAATAAGAAAAAAATATCGGCTAGCCAAGTGGGACATCTTATGCTGACTCAAAGATCAAGGTGGTCTCGAAATTGCCGACCTCAAGATCAAGAATAAAGGTTTGTTAAGCAAATGGATTGTTAGACTGCTTAACGAAGAGGGTACCTGGCAAACATTGTTAAAATACCTATGCTCAAAGCTCTATCGCAGGTTAATATTAAACCAGGCAATTCCCACTTTTGGAAACGCCTAACGAAAATAAAACATCAAGTGTTAGAGTGTGAGTCTTTCAATATAAATGACAGCACAAAATCAGATTTTGGGAAGATAGGTGGGTAGGCGATCAACCACTCAAATAACAGTTCCCCACGCTATATAATATAGCACATTACCCCATGCAACAGTGGCAAGTGCAATGCGCACAACACCACTGCATATATCTTTTCAGAAGACATTGATAGGAGAAAAGCTAATTGAATGGCATAAGCTAGTAGCTACAATTTGCCCAAATCAGCCTTGTTGATGAGAGGGATACCTTCACCTTGGAGAAATTCTAGTAAAGGATTCACTACAAGAAATTTGATGATAAGTGACGTTCTGAATTTGTCACAGATCAAAATAAAAAAAAAACGTCACCAAACAAGATTCATGACGAAATCCAATACCATCATGTATCTCACGTCATACATTAAACCGGGTGACCTTTCCTTCTAAATGGTCACGAAACGCTTACAAATCCATGACGATTCATTGGCGTCACGGTTGTTAGGCCCAGCCCAGTTTCACCTCCCGTACTCCACCCTCACCCACCCATAAATCCAAATTTTCAGAGTTCAGTCATCGCAGATTCACAATCGATTGGCAATCAAAATCAGTAGAGCTGCTGGACATACAACTGTACAGAGTTTCAATTTCATGGCAATCGAAATCGGTACAACAATAGTGCTCCAAAACTACAACTGATATTCACACAAGGAAATTGAAACAAAGCTGCTGGCCACCGCGCCTGACGACCCACGCCGCCGTGCCGAGGAGCTGGCCCATCGCCACGCCTGGGAGCTTGCTCGCCGCCGCGCCTGCGACCCCGCACCCGCGCTCCTGCGAGCCGGCCCGCCGCCGAGCCTGCGAGCCCCACGCCGCACTGAAAGTTGCCTAGAGGGGGGGGGGGGGGGGGGGGTTTGAATAGGCAATGCTAAAAACTTCTGCAATTAAGACTTAATCAAAATGTCAGTCCTGCCGGATAGTCGGATAGTCCGGTACACTGCCGGAAACTCCGGACCTGGAACCACCAGAGTATCCGATACTGTGCCGGACAGTCTGGTCCTGAGATTAAACCTGTGGAATTTGAAATCTACAGAGTTTCTAGCAATTCTACTTGAATCAAAAGACTAATAGATGCTGTTAAGTGAATCTACACAACATATGCGGAGGTAAACAAGTACACAAGTAGATCGAAGCAAATTAGTGATGTATAAGGGAAAGCAACAAGAACAAGTAAGAACAACAAGAATAAATGAAACAAGCACGAGAGACACACGATTTGTTCCCGAAGTTCAGGCCCACAAAGTGCCCTATGTCTCCGTTGAGGAGTCCACAAAGGACCGAGTCTCTTTCAACTCTTTTCCTCACTCAAGCGATCACAAAGATTAAGCTCGAGTTGCTCACTATCAAATCCTTTTGCGAGGAAGGCAATACAAACTTTCCCGGATCTTCACCGCACGAATTGAGAGCTTCCGGGCAACCTCTAGCCATCTAGGAGCCAAGCTCCAAGAGTAACAAGTGCAAATCACCGAGATGAGAATGCCACAACATGCTCTAGAGTGAAATGGATGCTAGGAACTCGAATCTTGGCTCTCACACAATCTCTAGGATGGATCTCACAAATCTTTGCCTTGGGAGAGAATGGAGAGAGAGAGTTTAAGCCTTGGGTCGTGTTCTAGCAAGTGGGCAAGAGAGGGTGACCGTTGGAGCTGAGTGGGTATTTATATGGAGTCCCCAAAATTGAACCGTTATGCTCAGGAATAGGTCTATGGCCGGAGTATCCGGTAAACTGTCGGACACTCCAGTAGGTACTTGGTTCTGACGAAGTTAGGGTTTACCAGACTATCCGGCAAGTTGCAGGATAGTCCAGCCTGGGACTTTGTCTCGAAGACTGGCTCTATCGGACAGTCCGGTAGGTTGCCGGATAGTCCGGTGAGCCTTTGTTGTTTGCTCAAATTTCACCACTCACTCAAACTAATTTCTAAGAAATTTTGTATCACCCAAAAGGTCATATGACATCTGTGGATCAATGATTTGCACCCCATTTGATAGTACGGCATTTCTACACTCAATTAAAATTAAAACGGTGTCAATAACGCCCATTGAATGTATGTTGCCAATTTTCTTTGAATATTTTCAATGTAGCACTTCATTTGACATCTTTGATTCTCCTTCTTGAGACCTAGCTGAACACATCTTCAATTGCGACATTAGTCCTTTTAGATCGTTTTGACGTCAATCACACAAAGCAATAATTAGGGGCCTAGATGCACTTTCACGCGCGCTTGGACTCCTCACGCCGCCGCACCTGGGAGCACCGCCCACCGTCGCACCTGGGAGCACCGCCCGCTATCGCGCCTCGACAACCCTTGCTGCCGCGCCTAGGAGCTCCCGTAGATCTGGGTGGAGCCGTGAAGGATGCCGCCGTCCTGGTAGCACGCTCGGCTCGGTGAGGTGGAAGAGAATAGAAGGGAGATAAGAGCTGAGTGCGACGGCGGCTAAGGGAGCTAGGCGAGGTGAGCTAGGGTTACTAGTTTTATAAGGACAGGCCACCTTTTAGGCCTAAAGAATCGCCCCATGATGCAAGTCAGGTTTATGATGAAACATTAAAAATCGTCATGGAGTCTGCATATCTGTGACAATGTATATGTTCTTAATAGATCAGAACATACCTTCACAAGCTGATATGGAAACTAAAAATTCCTTTAAAAATACAATCTTCCTTTGGTACCTCCAAAGAGGTGTTATTTTAAGTTTTAACAAAGGATAATCTATTTAGGAAAAACTGGAAAGGAAGTCAAAATGTTACGTTGTTTTTGCAATTGCGGTGAAACGATTAAACACCTCCTCTTTGATGTCATCATGCAAAGACAATCTGAAAGGTGGTTCAAGTAGCTACTGGTTTAATCCCTCCTAGACCAGCTCACCATATGCTAGGGAACTGGCTTACAGGCATAAGCCAAAAACAAAAGAATTTAATTC
Organism: Eragrostis nindensis; assembly: GCA_012490785.1. Lineage (NCBI taxonomy): Eukaryota > Viridiplantae > Streptophyta > Magnoliopsida > Poales > Poaceae > Eragrostis > Eragrostis nindensis. The sequence goes on from JAAXCT010000023.1 coordinate 309,734, forward strand.
TAGTAGGGGCAGCAGCACCGCTTTGGGCAATATGATGAAGTCGAAATGATATTATTTTTTATAACGCCAAGTATTCTTTCTTTATGCAGGCTATTTTCAGAGGAACATACTGGCTGTGGTTCTAGTCAGTGCTGCAGCATGAGGAGACAAAAGAGAAAATGCGTACGGTCAGCCTATCATTGGAGATCATCACAACGGAGATCTTCACTTCTCATAGGTGGAAATTCAACAATAGACTTTGCTCATAATATTTACTAGGTTTCTCTTTCATATCACCGGCTATATAGCTGAGCTTTGTGCGCGACGAGGCAGAGGCCGGAACTATTTTTATTTTCTTTAAAAAAAAGTGCGTACGGCGCCCTCCCGTAATTTTAGGGATCGAGGGCTCGCATTTCTGTTATTTCCCTCCACGCAACGAAGTGAACTACCGGTGGTGATTCATATATTCTAACATAGAACTGCTTATATTTCTCTACAGTGTTCACATGAGGAAAAGGACATCATCAGACAGACATCAAACCCCTTTAGAATGTGAAGCCTTATACAAAACTTATCTACTAGATCTTCAGATTATTGATAGAAAGATGACAAACTGCCTGATTTTTCTGCGCAGCTGGATCCTCACTAGCTCAAACTGCTTATTGTGCTTCATATATGCAATTTGTTCCAATAGAAAGGATTAAACCATATAGACAAATCTGTATGAACAAAATCCGTTATGTAGTTCAGCTCGGTATTTTCTATACGAAGTCACGAATGACCTATGGACAAATTCTCAAATGTTTGTTATGGTAGAAATAAAAAATGCTTGGAGTGTCTGTGGAAATCCTAAAAATCTAAATTCAGAAAAGATGCATACATTTATAATAGAGTAAATTTCATAAACCCTCGGGTTTTGTGGTTCTTGTTGTACAAAACTCCGGACATTTTGGTTCGTGTCACTTACCCTGGGTATTTTGGTCCAATTGTTTTATAAAACCCCACTCATATCAAAATAATAGAAATCTTACCTATAGACACTACTTTAATTTTTGGAGACTACATGGTGGTGCATCCGTAAATCATTTTGTTAATCAAATTGATTACAAAAATTGCATCATGCAAGTACAAAAACATAGTTTACATGTCATATTAATGGTTATTTTTGAAGATGTGGGGTTCTGTGAAACAATATGACCACAAAATATGGAGTTAAGTGACACAAGCCAAAATACAAGTGGTTTTGTGAGACAAAGGGCATAAAACCTGGGGTTTTACGAATTTTTATAATATTATAGCCTCAAAAGGCTTGAGGGTTTAGTGGAAATCCTCCGAAGTCATTCTAAAAAAAAGCAAGATTGGATTATATAGGATAAATACTTCTGTGAGCACAGGGGTGTGCGCCCACCCTAGTTTGACTATTAATTATGGTCTAATATAAAAATCAACTATGTGATTGTACTATCAAACATGTCAAATCAGTTGTATATATGTCAAATTAGTGCGTCAATTCATGATTTAATGTACGAAAATGCCAAATTTATACACAGATCATAGCTGATTTACCAATTAATAGTGCATGGTGTATAAATTTGGCATTTTCGTACATTAAATCATGAATTGACGCATTAATTTGACATATATACAACTGATTTGACATGTTTGATAGTATAATCACATAGTTGATTTATATATTTGACCATAATTAATAGTCAAACTCGGGGTGGGCGCACATCCCTGTGCTCACAAAACCGCACTCATTATATAGGCAAATCTTCAAAAGCCATGCTAATGTTGGGCAAAAGGTATTACATCAGGAATCAATGGTAAATTGTACAGCAAATCAAGATCCCTTCATAGAATACCTTGACACAGCATACAACAATCCAGCAGTACGAGTTCGTTTGTACATAACTATTATGTCGGGAAAAAAATGAAATGTTGTAACCTTGGATTTGGGCCAATAAACCATAATATGTAGGTTGGATATACCGAGTTAGTCTGTGAGCATATTAGGAACTCATAGGAAGCCAGGACGAAACTCAAAGCTCCACTGGAACTTCGTGTTATCTTCTGTGGTGGACCGGTGGTATAATCTAGGTAGCACAATCATCCGAGTTCCGTCCTATTATTTTGTTTGGCCGTCATATATTATTTGAATACGCATGTCACTAAGGTCACGTAATGACCATGGAACTTGTCCAGGATGATACTGACCCTGCACACAACATATATATATCTTTATTTTGTCCGCCAAATGTAAGCAAAAGATGCCGGTTGATTTGTCGCGAGTAGCATAATTAGTCACAGTTCGATCCTGCCCCTAGTACTTCACGCAAAGAAAAGTTTCTCTCTCTATCTGTGTGTAGCCCTATCATCCTTTTTCCACTGGAGCATCATAGCAGTTTGCCGATGTTGTCCGTGTAATTTCGCCGACGCCAATCTACAATGTCCGCTCATTTCCTCCAATATTCTGGTAACTCTTCGTCAAATATTATTCAGTTAAATTTTTGCTCAATTTTGTTTGCAAGTTCGTATAGCTTGAAGCATAATTGAAAATCGAGTTAGTTCCTGAAAGTTTGAGTAATTTCAGAAGCTAGAAACTTTGACAAATTATCACAAAACTATTGATTTAAGGACTTCTACCACAAAACATCATATTCAGTGTATATTTGATACTGGAGCATATTAAATCTGTACTTTTGTTCCATGATGCTTTAAATATGTAGTTCTCTGCTACAAAGATAAATAAATATGTTGTTTTATGATACAACTTCTTAAATATGTAGTTATATGTTAGTTCACCAAATTGTGTGTTGTTTGTAATATACTTGAAATATTTTACTCGGCAGCTATGTGCGAACGCGTGTTGTTCTGAGCTCTGGAGCAAGTGCACACTGTCCTGGCGGAGGCTTTAGCTATGAGCGCTTGAGTAAAGAGCACAGCGCCAATGGCTGAGGCTGTTGTTGGAGTGCTGATTTGCAAGCTTGGCAGCGCCTTGGGAAACAAGGCAGCAACCTATGCTATGTCTCAGATTTCAAATGAAGCTTCCGATCTCAAGGGTCTATTTTGTGAGATCCAGAAAGCCAAGGAGGAGCTGGAAAATATTAAAGCCTACCTGCGTGACATAGAGAAGTTCAAGGATATAAGTGAAACCATTGGCCTCTTCATCAAGAATATTCGAGGTCTAGCTTTCCGAATCGAGGATGTCATCGATGAGTTCACCTACAAGCTTGAGGATGACAAACATGTAGGACTTGTGTCCAAGACGAGAAAGAGAATAAGGCATGTCAATATTTGGAGGCGTCTAGCTCTTGAGCTTCGTAATATTAATGCTGACATTGAAGATGCTACAAGAAGGAGGGATCGCTATGCCATGGTAGGGACATGGCGGTACAATAACATTGGCCATCATGACAGATCTACGAATCAAATCATATGTCTTCCTAGAACAGAGGATCTTGTGGGTATAGAGGATGTTGTAGAGAAGCTAAAGCAGTGGCTAGTAATTGATCTCGATGGAAGAAACAATAAAATCATTACCGTTTGGGGGATGGGTGGAGTTGGTAAAACTACGTTGGTTGATCATGTTTATAATATTGTGAAGGTGAATTTTGATGCAGCTGCATGGGTAACCGTGTCCAAAAATTACCAGATTGAGGACTTGGTGAACAAGATTTGTAAAGCGTTGGCCATATCAGTTGATGGAAACATGGAAATGAGAAGCCTAGTTGCTTTCATCCGTAACCATCTTGAAGGTAAACGATACATGATTGTGCTGGACGATGTATGGGAGCAAGATGTGTGGATTAACATCATGGATGTCTTTCCGACTAATTGTGTTGGTAGATTTGTTATTACATCTAGAAAATATGAAGTCGCATCTCTCGCGACCGGTGACTGCACTATTAAGTTGGATCCACTAGCACCGAAGCATTCTTGCGAGTTGTTTTACAAGCTAGCTTTTCGGTATAATGAAGACAAAAGATTCCCATCGGAGCTATGTGATTTAGCTACAAAGTTTTTACTAAAGTGTGACGGATTGCCTATTGCGATTGCATGCATAGGCCGCCTGCTTTCTTGCAAACCCCCCACTTACCCTGTCTGGAACAATATATACAAGGAGTTAGAGCTGCAGTCAGCTAAACATGTGATCCCAGGTGTTGATATCATTCTTAAAGTCAGTTTGGAAGACCTTCCGTATGAACTGAAGAATTGCTTCTTACATTGTGCAATGTTTCCAGAAGATTATGAAATGAAGAGAAGGATGATAATTAGGTACTGGATCACTTTTGGATTTATCAAGGAGCAAGAGAACAAACCCCTGGAAGAAGTGGCTGAGGGCTACTTTGTCGTACCCCATTTCTGGAGCACTAGTGCTTACCCGTATCAGTCCCTGGATCAGACGCTGATACGAACACTTACACAGAATGTCGACACAGAGTCATAACTTACATAAATATTACCAAGTCTCATACAAGCCTTCATACATAAAAGGTCTTACAACACTCGGCCAGCGGCCGTTTTATTACAACAGACATCACATCGGTGAACTACTACAACAGAACCACTTGAACACTACTACAGCGGAAAGCGGAGACGGGATCACTACAGGCATCTTGAGTGCGGACAGAACCCTACTCTTCGTCTTCACCATCCTGGAACTCGTACTCGGGCTCTTCATCTGAATGATTGAAGCAAGGGTGAGTACATAAGGTACTCAGCAAGCCCTAACACAAGGGGTAAAAGCATGCAAGGTATAACCAAGGATAGGCTGAGGTTTAAGCATAGCGGGTAAAGCTATCTTTATGCAGAGGTTGTTTTAAAAGCAAAGCCAGTTGCAACTACAGTCAAGATTATTGTTGTCATTTAGTGGAGTGGTTTGGCCCTGGGGGAGATGCAATCCATCCCGCCAGTTCCCAAGTTTTAATGCTGGCAGGAAACCAGCGCACGGTTCCACACCGGAGTATTCCAAAAACACGCTAAGGAGATAACTCACACCGTTATACTAATCTTGTGTGGCCAAGGCTTTCGCGTCGTCCAATACCGTGGAACACGCTATCCAGATAGATTTTTACACTCTGCAGAGGTTGTACACGATTCCCCACAAGGTATACCAGTCCCTTCCACCGTCGTGGTTAGGAAAGGCATACAGAGGTCCCGTACCTACTTGGTGTCACCACGGCATCCACCCACGGAAAAACATCCGACCAGGGGCTTCATCACATCACATCAATATAGAAAGGCCTGAATAGTATCCACATGCCGGGCTCGCGTCCCACTGTCGGCGAGTCTTCTCCTGGCTTCCGCTGCAACTCCTGCCTCCGAGTGGATACCGGGTGGACACTATAGTAGGGTGTGGTTCCAACTCTTTCCCATACAAGACTTGTGGCTGTACGAAAGGTGCTAGGCCAGGCGGCACAGGAACCGGTCCTTATACGACCGAAGCAGGCATCTTCAATAGCTATCCTCACAGAGGAGTCGCATCCCAGAGATAGCCCTCCCCACTGAGGACTACCTCGCCTGCTCCCGCCAAGTATCCCCACTATAAGGTTGCACAAGTCACTAATTACCATCCCACATTATCATATTCACAACACACACCACCAAGCACTCACACATTTTACACTAAAAAGCATGTATAGCATGATTAATTAAGTACTCATGTGTAACAGTCCTAAGCAGCATAGCATTCCAACTAATCATTAAATAATTAACGATGTTGGACCCTAAGTTTAACAATGGAAGCAGGGTAATCAATATCAAGGCATGGCAATCAACACATACTTAGGACATACTAAGCATTAAACATCATGCAATTTATTTGTAAACAGGCTCTAAGTAGGTAATTTATAAACATAGGATCAATTATGATCAACGGAGGGTTAGGACTTGCCTTCACCAAAGTCTTCTTCTTCTAAGTCCTCGAAATCCGGATCCTCAGCTTCTTCCTCGTAAGCTTGATTATCTAGCGATTAAAGTAAATAACGACAAATAAATCTACCGCTCAAACAATTAATTAAACAAGCATTAAACCAATTAAGATCCAAAATAACATCAAATGAGGGAGTTTCTGGGAGCATTGGATAGATCATGAATTTAGATGAATTTTGGCGAAAGAGTCGCCAAAATCGGAGTTAGAATGAAAAAGATATAGATTTTAGAAGTTCGCGGAATTAAAATGAAATATGATTAAGCTTGATTAATTAAGTATGGGCAAAACTTAATTAATCTGGGGTGGTCAAGTATTGGAAGATGATTAGGGAGTAATCTAGTATTTTTGGAGAATTTATGGGATTTTTCTGATATTAGAAAAGTGCTCGAAAAAGATTCTGTGCACGATTGCGGTGTGGCGCTAGCAGTTTTCATGCGTGTGAGAGGCTGACAGATGGGCCCGTGGGGCCGGTGTACTGTGCGGGGACTGTTGGGTGGACTCGGTCCACGGGCGCTGTGGACCGAGCGCGTCTGAGTGGCCGGTCCACCGTGCACCGCGTGCACCACGTGGGACGGCGACCCGGTCGCGCGGGCCCACGCGTGCCGACGTGGCACGCCACGTCGGTCGGCGGCGCGACGCACCGGAAACAGGGGAGCACGGCGGCGGCTCGCCGGATTCGTCGCCGCCGGCGTCTACAGGGGGCGGAATGCGACGAGAAGAGGATGGTTATGCTCTACGCGGCGCGGCGAAGCGACGAGTGCCAGACGTCGTCGACGGCGGTGAGTAGAGCGGCGGCGCGCGCTCGCCGGAGTTGGGCGGCGCGGAGGTGCGCGAGGGAAGAGTGCGCACGCTTGCGATTTCACGAGTGCGTGCTCATCTGCCGGTGCGCAAGGGCGCGCTGAGCGCGATGCGCGCCTCGGCCGAGCCGGGCGCGGCCGGAAAGCACGCCGGCGACGAGGTCGCACGGCGGCGGGTGGAGAGCTTGGCGCAGGTGCTCGCGCGAGGGGAGAGGAAGGAAAAGGAAGGGCGCGGGAGAGAGAGAAGAGGGCGGTGATGCTCACTGCGGGGTCGTTGAAGAGCGGAGGGGGTCGGAGATGAGCAATCGACGACGCGTGGCGGCCGGAACCCTAACCCGCCGTGGATGCCATCTCTCCAGGCTCGTCTGCGCAGAAAGGGAGACGGAGCGAGGTTAGACATGACGCGGCAGTGTCAAGGAAAGAAGAAGGAAGCGGCGAGGCTCCACTGTTGGTTCGCCGAGGAGTCGCCGGAGAAGACGATGCCGCTGGTGGGGAAAAGTGGAAATGGGCGCGATTGCAGTGATGGCGGTGGTGTTTGAGCTCGCGGAAGAGGGAAGGGAGTGAGGGCGGAGCTCGACAGCTATTTATAGGCGGCGGGGCGGAGACTTTGGGCTGACTTTGGTCGCCGATTCGATCGAGGCGCCGGGCGCTGAAATCAGTGACGGAAACGACGGCGCGCCAGGAGAGGACGGCGTCCACGTGCGCGTCGATGAGCGAGCTGCACGGCCACAGTTGTGACGAGCGAGACGGAGCGAAGAGGGCCCGCGTGGTGTTGACGCCGCGACGAGACGGCTCCGTCACTGAAAACCATGGCGTCGCGATGGAGAGGCGGAGAAGGACAGCGGCCACGCGCGGGTGACGGTCGCGCAGGACGGCCACAGTGGCGGCGACGCGATTTGACGAGCAAGCGGTGCCGTGTGGGAGTGATGTCGTGGAGAGGAGCTCTTCGGTGTCGGCGAGGTTGTCGGCCCAGGGCGGGGGCGCACTCTGCGGGAGCTGGCCGAAGAGACGAGGCGATGGGACGAGGCGAGAAGGAGCGTCTGCGCGTTCACGTGGTCTCCGTGCGGCCAGACGCGACGAGACGCGGCGGGGAGCTCGCCGGCCAGGGCGAGCGGCGCGCGCGTCCGGGGAAGACGACGGCGTTGTCTCGCGCGTCCGCGGGAGAGGGAGAAAGGAGAGGCGGGCCGGGCGGTGCTGGGCCGGAGTGGGCCGCGGAGGAGAAAAGGAAGGGAAGGGGGAGTCGGGCCGGCCAGGGAAAAAGAGAGGAGGGCGGCCCGGCGGGAAGGAAAAGGTTTTGACATTTTCCAGATTTGAAGTGGATACAAATTTGAATGGAATTCAAATTTGAGAAAAGGATCAAAATCGAATGAACACATAAATAAAAACAATAAAACCCAAATATGCTTATGGTGGAGTTTGATGCATAAATAAAATTTGAAAATTTCAAATTTTGGTATGGATTGCACTTCTAGTTTGATTGAATTTGTTCGAATTCGAAAAAGTTCAAATTTTTAGTGATTTTTACAATGTGGCAAAACACAGGGTGTTACAAACCTACCCCACTTAAACGGAATCTCGTCCTCGAGATTCAGGCTCTTCCTCGAACAGGTAAGGAAACTCTTTCTTGAGATCGTCCTCGCGTTCCCAAGTAGCTTCTGCTTCTGTGTGATTGCTCCATTGCACTCGGCAAAACCGTATAGCATTTCTTCTTGTTAGCCGAGTAGCAACATCCAAGATCCTGATTGGCCTCTCTTGATATCTGAGATCCGGTTGAAGATCCATCACCTCTGGTGGTACTATCTCCTCTGAGACTCTCAGGCATTTCTTCAACTGTGAGACATGAAAGACATTGTGGATGTCTGACATTTCCTCAGGTAGTTCAAGGCGGTATGCCACTGCTCCTATCTTCTCGAGTACCTTGAAGGGTCCGATATATCTGGGTGCCAACTTTCCTCGGACTCTGAACCTTCGAGTACCTCGTATCGGTGATACCTTGAGGTACACATAATCTCCAGCTTCGAAACTCAGATCTCTGCGTCTGGTATCTGCATAGCTTTTCTGTCTGCTCTGAGCAACTTTCAGATTCTCTCTGATCAGAGCAACTTTCTCTTCAGCATCTCTGATGACTGCAGGTCCAAAGAAAGATCGTTCTCCAACTTCTGACCACATGAGAGGTGTTCTGCACTTTCTGCCATAAAGAGCTTCAAAGGGTGACATTTGCAGACTGGCCTGGTAACTGTTGTTGTAGGAGAATTCTGCAAAGGATAGACTTTTCTCCCAATCTTTCCCATAGGCTAAGACACATGCCCTCAACATATCCTCCAGTATTTGGTTGACTCTCTCAGTCTGTCCATCTGTCTGGGGGTGATAAGCAGAGCTGTAGTCCAACTTTGTTTTGAGTAGCTTGTGCAGACTTTTCCAGAATATTGAGGTGAACTGGGCACCTCGATCTGACACTATTCTGCTCGGAACTCCATGTAACTTGAGAACATTGTCTATGTACAGCTGGGCATAATTGTCCCCTCGGTAGGTTGTCTTCACTGCTATGAAGTGTGTGACCTTTGTCAGACGGTCCACTATGACCCATATTGAATCATTCCCTTTCTGGGTGCGGGGTAACCCCATAATGAAATCCATACTGATCTCATCCCATTTCCATACTGGAACATGTAACGGCTGCAACAATCCTGCAGGTCTTTTGTGTTCTGCCTTGACTCTGCTGCAGATATCACATCGGGCAACAAATTCTGCTATGTCCCTTTTCATTCCTGTCCACCAGTACTTCTGTTTTAAGTCCAAGTACATCTTGGTACATCCTGGATGAATGGAGTATGCTGAATTATGGGCTTCATCCATGATGAGCTGTTGATAACCTCCATTCTTAGATACACATAATCGATCTTTGTACCATAAGGTGCCTTGATCATCTACTCTGAAACCTGGTGCTTTATCCACTCCCGTTTTCTCTCTTAACTCTTGTATTTCCCCATCTTCTTTTTGAGCTGCTCGAATCTGACCTTCCAGAGTTGGTTCAACATGCAAGGTGCTTAACTGGCTTGCATCTAAGAAGTGTAGATTCAACTGCTCGAACTCTGCCAATAACTCAGGTCTTCGCCTGTTCAACTTGATACTGTTGCAATGAGCCTTCCGGCTTAGTGCATCTGCCACTACATTGGCCTTTCCAGGGTGATACTGTATGTCCAAGTTGTAGTCCTTGATTAACTCCAACCATCTTCTCTGTCTGAGATTCAGGTCCGACTGTGTGAAGATGTACTTCAAGCTTTTATGATCTGTGTAGATTTCACACCTATTTCCAATAAGATAGTGTCTCCAAATCTTCAAGGCATGCACAACTGCTGCTAATTCCAGATCATGGGTTGGATAATTCTGCTCGTGAGTCTTCAACTGTCTTGAAGCATAAGCTACTACTCTTCCATCTTGCATCAGGACACATCCTAATCCTTGTCGAGATGCGTCGCAGAATACGACAAAATCTCGATGGATATCCGGTAGGATTAGCACTGGGGCTGTTGTTAACCTTCTTTTCAACTCCTGAAAACTTTTCTCACAAGCATCTGTCCACTTGAATTCCTTTCCTTTCTGTGTCAAGGTGGTCATTGGTCTTGCTAGCTTGGAAAACCCTTCTATGAATCTGCGGTAGTAACCTGCCAATCCAAGGAAATTCCTGATTTCTGTCACATTGGTGGGTTGCTTCCAGTTAGTAACTGCCTCAACTTTGGCGGGGTCTACTGCAACACCTTCTTCTGTCAGGATATGACCAAGGAATGCTACTTCTCTCAACCAAAATTCACACTTACTGAATTTGGCATAGAGCTCATGTGCCCTCAGCTTCTCAAGTACAATCCTCAAGTGCTGCTCGTGCTCTTCGGCACTCTTAGAGTAAATCAGGATGTCGTCAATGAAGACTACGACAAACCGATCCAACTCTTCCATGAAGACTTTGTTCATCAGATTCATGAAGTATGCTGGTGCATTAGTGAGTCCAAAGGGCATTACAGTAAACTCATACTGACCATATCTTGTCACAAAGGCTGTCTTGAGTATGTCTCCTTCTCGGATTTTCAGCTGATAGTAGCCCGATCTCAGGTCTATCTTGGAGAAGAACTTGGCTCCCTTCAATTGATCAAACAAATCATCGATCCTGGGCAGTGGGTACTTGTTCTTGATGGTGACTTCGTTGAGTGAGCGGTAGTCAATGCACATTCTGAGACTGCCATCTTTCTTCTTGACAAAGAGAACGGGTGATCCCCAAGGAGAAGAGCTGGGTCTGATGAAACCTTTCTCTTGTAACTCCGCTATCTGTGCCTTCAACTCTGCTAGTTCATTGGCTGCCATCCGATAAGGTCTCTTGGCTATTGGAGAAGTTCCAGGGAGAAGCTCAATGATGAACTCGATATCTCGGTCTGGTGGCATTCCAGGTAGCTCATCCGGGAAGACGTCTGGGTACTCACAAACAACTGGTACTTCCTCCAAGGGTCTGGCCTCTAGACTGCACACCATGGGTGTGATTATTGCTCTTCTTGGCTCACATTCTACTTTGATTCCCTGATGGTTCACTAGGGATACTCTTCGGGTATCACAGGCTATATTGCCTTGATGCCTGCTCAACCAATCCATTCCAAGGATAACATCTATTCCTGCAGACTTGAGCACTACTAGGTCTGCTAGGAACACTACCCCACTTAAAAGAATCTTAACCCGGGGACATCCCAACAAACACTTAATTTCCGCCCCAGGGGATTTTGTTATGAGGGGTTGTTTGAGCAAAACAGTTGGAAAACCATGTGTAGCAACAAAACTCGAAGATATGAACGAATGCGAAGCTCCGGAATCAAACAAAACTGTTGCAAGAGTGGAGTTGACAAGGTACTCACCAAGGACAACGTCTGGTGCTTCTTCAGCTTCTTCGGTGTTGATGTGGTTGACTTTGCCTCGACCGAAGGTCTGATTGTTCCTTCGCTGTGGTCCTGAGGATTGCTGTCCACCACGTCCAACTCCTGATGCTGCTGTCCTGGTATTGCTGGGCTGTTGTGACTGAGCTGGTGCCTGGTTCTGGTTCAGATATGGGCATCTGGCAACCATGTGGCCTGGTTCACGGCAGTGAAAGCATGTCCTCTTCTCGTTCTGAGCTGGCTGGGCAACACTGGGGCTGCTTTTCTGCTGGCTGCCTGTATTCTGGTTGCGGTAAGATGGAGCTGGCTTCTGAGGATTTGATGCTGAGGAACGGTACTGCATGGTTGGTTGGTGCTTGGGCTTCTGGAAAAAGCTGTTCCTTGACCTCTGGTTCCTCTCCTGTTGCTTGAACTTCTGCGCACTGAACTTGCGCTTCTTGTCATTCTCAAGGTGAGAACGAGCATCGTCCAGGAGAATGGCACGGTTCATCAGAGTGTTGAAGTCTGGATAGATGTGAGTGATCAGCTGCATCCTCAAACTGGGGCTGAGTCCTTTCCTGAAGCGATCCTGCTTCTTCTTGTCAGTATTGACATCATCAGGTGCATAGCGTGCTAGCTTCATAAACTTCCTGATGTACTGGTTCACAGTCATGGCTCCTTGCCTCAAAGAGCGAAACTCATCTGCTTTCATCTCCATGATACCTTCAGGGATGTGATATCTCCTGAATTCCTCCTGGAATTCATCCCAAGTAATAGCATCAGCATTCTCTGCGGCTTCACAGTAGTTATCCCACCACTCACTTGCTGCCCCAATGAGCTGGTGAGATGCCAGAAGAACTTTCTCTCTGTCGGTGGCATTGACAGTCTGCAGCTTCTTGGTGATGCCTCTCAGCCAATCATCTGCAGCCAAGGGATCTTCTTCTGCACCCTCAAAGGTCGGTGGCCTGAGTCTCATGAACTCTGACATCTTGTTCTGGGGACCGGTTGTACGATCTAGAAGTCCTTGGGCAATGACCTCCATCAGACGGGTCTGGTTATCCATCACTGCCACTAGGTTAGTGACAGGTGGTTGAGGTATTCTTCCACCTCGTCCACCACCTCGTCCACCACCTCTTCCACGGTTCTGGTTTCCTCCACCTCGGTTCTGGTTGTTATTTCCAACCTCATCATGACCTTCCTGCTGATTCTGGCTAGCTTCATCCTCCTGATGGTCTTGATCATGGTTTCCACCTCTGCCTCCACCTCTACCTCTTCCACGTTGGTTGTTATTTCTGCCTCTGCCACGTCCACGTCCTCTGCCCGTATCATGACCATCATCCTCTGGCTCCTCATGTGCTGCACGCCTCTGGCGCTGCTGGATTCTAGCGGACCTTTTGGGAGGCATCTGTTGATTGATGGTTGATAGAGAAGGGTGAGATTGAGACTAGGTTAAGGTTACGAGTTTTAGCGAGGAAACAAGGCAACACTGAAGATAGCTAACACACAAACAAGAAGATCCAGCATCATTACAACATCACAGCATTACATATACATCATAACATAGGTTCGATCACACATACCCAAATCCTTTCATATAGAAGGATTTGACGGATACAACTAGATACAGGACTCGACAACATGGTACACTAGGATACAACGACACACAACTACTGGACTACACAACACACACACTGCTGGCTAAACAAACTACGGGTACAAGCACTGCTGCCACAAGTGCTGCTGGTAGCTGACTCCATCACGGCTAACTGCTGCTCACAGGTCGAAGCCACGGTCCCTGCGCCACTCCTGGTACAGGTTGAAAGGGTCGCTCCACTGGGAGTGAGCACTGAGCAACTGGTAGTACTCGAAGTACCCTGTGTCACTGAGCATCTGGGGTCCAAGTGCCTGCTGCTGAACTGCTGGAAGGTACTGTGCTGGGGATGCAGCAAACACTGGCTGGTAGTGAACAGGGGGTGCAACAAGGGGTGACAGGTACTGAGCCTGTGGCACTACAACTGTGGGGATGTACTGAGCTGGTGGTGCAACAGGTGCTGACGGGTACGGAGCTGGTGGTGCAACAGGTGCTGACGGGTACGGAGCTGGTGGTGCAACAGGTGCTGACGGGTACGGAGCTGGTGGTGCAACAGGTGCTGACGGGTACGGAGCTGGTGGTGCAACAGGTGCTGACTGGTGCTGAGCTGGTGGATCAACAACTGCCGGCTGGGGGTGAGCTGGTGAATCAGCGACCGCTAGGTAATCCTCATCCATCGCATCATCGTCTCCTGTGAGATCGACGATCTGATCTGCCATGGAGTCCTCCGACTCCTCTGACTGGTCGTCCTCAAACACCTGGTAGAACTCAGGTGGTATGTTGTACACAAGAGGCTGACCATCTGACGAAGAATCTGAGTGCTCTGCCCAGTCACTGGCATACTCCAACTCGAAGAACGGGATGTTCTCCGTCGGCTCGTCCTCAGCGGGCTCCTCACCCTGCGAAGGGTCCTCTGGTAACTCTGGCTCAGGGTCGTCCTCTGCCATCTCGGCATCCTCATCCTCCATGGGCTCCTCCTCAGTCCTCGCTGAGTCCTCCTCGGGTGCTGAGTTGTCGTCGTCGTCCTCTGAACTGTCGGTACCCATCTGATAGTCAGAGCCTGCGTCTGGGTCGTCTCCTGGAACTAGTGTGATCCACAAGGTAGTCGAAGCTGGCTCATCCTCTGGAATGGCTGGGCCTGGAACAACCTCGGTGGGAGCTGAGACTGGGACAACCTCTGTGGGAACTGTCTCTGGGGAAACTGGGGCTGCCTGCTGCTATGCTACTCCGGACGGTCCTGTACCTCCAACTCTCTCACTGTCACTAGAGTCATCCTCTGTGTCTGCAGTGTCGTCATCACCCTCTGACTCTGTAGGTGCTGCGTAGTGAGAATGGCGGTGCAGTCCCTTGACCCTCGGTAGAAACCTGCGACGGGGTCCTCCGTGGTGCTTGTGGCACTCCACGTAAGTACTGTCCAACCTCTTGATAAGGAAGGTGGCATCCTCTCTCCAGAGCTTCTTGGTACGCTCTAGGGTAGCCTGGGTCTCTGTAAGCTGAGCCTGAACTGCAGCTAGCTGTGCCCGAGTCTCTTTAAGCTTGTCTGTGTCCTCCTGCCAGTGCTCTGCGGTGGTCTCGAGAACAGACTGTGTCTGTGCAAGCTGTGCCTGGGTCTCTGTAAGCTGCTCACTGAGGGCTCTCTCTCTAGTCTCCGCCTCCTCGGCTCTGGTGACACACCTCGACCACTGTCGCTGGTGCTGCTCGTACAGGTCGTCCAAGGCGAGAAGGTACTGGACGGTGGCAACCAAGGCGGGGTTGTCCTCTGTCTGACTCAAACCCTGAAGTGCCCTCCACCTACGTCGCCATGCCGGGTGGCGGCAGGTGTAGAGCGGGAAGTAGCGGGACGGCGTGCCACGCACGTCCTGCTCGTGTCGCTCGCAGAAGAGGAGCAGGGCCTTGCGGGCCCCTGCCTGGTAGGCGTCGGAGAGTGAAGCGCCGAAGGTCGTGGCTGTCAGCGGCTCCCAGTCAGGGTGCTCGGGTGACTGGAGGATAGTCACGTGAACCTCGCACCTCTGGGTGCCGTGCTGGACGGAGCGGCGGGTGCGGTACTATGGACGGTCGGTGTAGCCGAACCTCTGCAGGGTCTCCCAAAGGACACTGGGAAAGCCTGCAGTGCCGATCTGGTAGCTGAAGGACCACTCACTGTCTACCAACTGGACCTCCATCTGTTCAACAAAAGTTGAAGATGGGTAAGTACACAACAACGGAACAAAATTTTATAAAGTAAAGACAGAACTGGAGTAAAATTTTGTAATATAGTTTGTATATATAAAATATCACTCTCTCACACTCGATCCAACCTAGGGTTCATCCTACAGTCAAGCATGGCTCTGATACCACTCTGTCGTACCCCATTTCTGGAGCACTAGTGCTTACCCGTATCAGTCCCTGGATCAGACGCTAATACGAACACTTACACAGAATGTCGACACAGAGTCATAACTTACATAAATATTACCAAGTCTCATACAAGCCTTCATACATAAAAGGTCTTACAACACTCGGCCAGCGGCCGTTTTATTACAACAGACATCACATCGGTGAACTACTACAACAGAACCACTTGAACACTACTACAGCGGAAAGCGGAGACGGGATCACTACAGGCATCTTGAGTGCGGACAGAACCCTACTCTTCGTCTTCACCATCCTGGAACTCGTACTCGGGCTCTTCATCTGAATGATTGAAGCAAGGGTGAGTACATAAGGTACTCAGCAAGCCCTAACACAAGGGGTAAAAGCATGCAAGGTATAACCAAGGATAGGCTGAGGTTTAAGCATAGCGGGTAAAGCTATCTTTATGCAGAGGTTGTTTTAAAAGCAAAGCCAGTTGCAACTACAGTCAAGATTATTGTTGTCATTTAGTGGAGTGGTTTGGCCCTGGGGGAGATGCAATCCATCCCGCCAGTTCCCAAGTTTTAATGCTGGCAGGAAACCAGCGCACGGTTCCACACCGGAGTATTCCAAAAACACGCTAAGGAGATAACTCACACCGTTATACTAATCTTGTGTGGCCAAGGCTTTCGCGTCGTCCAATACCGTGGAACACGGCTATCCAGATAGATTTTTACACTCTGCAGAGGTTGTACACGATTCCCCACAAGGTATACCAGTCCCTTCCACCGTCGTGGTTAGGAAAGGCATACAGAGGTCCCGTACCTACTTGGTGTCACCACGGCATCCACCCACGGAAAAACATCCGACCAGGGGCTTCATCACATCACATCAATATAGAAAGGCCTGAATAGTATCCACATGCCGGGCTCGCGTCCCACTGTCGGCGAGTCTTCTCCTGGCTTCCGCTGCAACTCCTGCCTCCGAGTGGATACCGGGTGGACACTATAGTAGGGTGTGGTTCCAACTCTTTCCCATACAAGACTTGTGGCTGTACGAAAGGTGCTAGGCCAGGCGGCACAGGAACCGGTCCTTATACGACCGAAGCAGGCATCTTCAATAGCTATCCTCACAGAGGAGTCGCATCCCAGAGATAGCCCTCCCCACTGAGGACTACCTCGCCTGCTCCCGCCAAGTATCCCCACTATAAGGTTGCACAAGTCACTAATTACCATCCCACATTATCATATTCACAACACACACCACCAAGCACTCACACATTTTACACTAAAAAGCATGTATAGCATGATTAATTAAGTACTCATGTGTAACAGTCCTAAGCAGCATAGCATTCCAACTAATCATTAAATAATTAACGATGTTGGACCCTAAGTTTAACAATGGAAGCAGGGTAATCAATATCAAGGCATGGCAATCAACACATACTTAGGACATACTAAGCATTAAACATCATGCAATTTATTTGTAAACAGGCTCTAAGTAGGTAATTTATAAACATAGGATCAATTATGATCAACGGAGGGTTAGGACTTGCCTTCACCAAAGTCTTCTTCTTCTAAGTCCTCGAAATCCGGATCCTCAGCTTCTTCCTCGTAAGCTTGATTATCTAGCGATTAAAGTAAATAACGACAAATAAATCTACCGCTCAAACAATTAATTAAACAAGCATTAAACCATTAAGATCCAAAATAACATCAAATGAGGGAGTTTCTGGGAGCATTGGATAGATCATGAATTTAGATGAATTTTGGCGAAAGAGTCGCCAAAATCGGAGTTAGAATGAAAAAGATATAGATTTTAGAAGTTCGCGGAATTAAAATGAAATATGATTAAGCTTGATTAATTAAGTATGGGCAAAACTTAATTAATCTGGGGTGGTCAAGTATTGGAAGATGATTAGGGAGTAATCTAGTATTTTTGGAGAATTTATGGGATTTTTCTGATATTAGAAAAGTGCTCGAAAAAGATTCTGTGTACGATTGCGGTGTGGCGCTAGCAGTTTTCATGCGTGTGAGAGGCTGACAGATGGGCCCGTGGGGCCGGTGTACTGTGCGGGGACTGTTGGGTGGACTCGGTCCACGGGCGCTGTGGACCGAGCGCGTCTGAGTGGCCGGTCCACCGTGCACCGCGTGCACCACGTGGGACGGCGACCCGGTCGCGCGGGCCCACGCGTGCCGACGTGGCATGCCACGTCGGTCGGCGGCGCGGCGCGGCGGAAACAGGGAGCACGGCGGCGGCTCGCCGGATTCGTCGCCGCCGGCGTCTACAGGGGGCGGAATGCGACGAGAAGAGGATGGTTATGCTCTACGCGGCGCGGCGAAGCGACGAGTGCCAGACGTCGTCGACGGCGGTGAGTAGAGCGGCGGCGCGCGCTCGCCGGAGTTGGCGGCGCGGAGGTGCGCGAGGGAAGAGTGCGCACGCTTGCGATTTCACGAGTGCGTGCTCATCTGCCGGTGCGCAAGGGCGCGCTGAGCGCGATGCGCGCCTCGGCCGAGCCGGGCGCGGCCGGAAAGCACGCCGGCGACGAGGTCGCACGGCGGCGGGTGGAAGAGCTTGGCGCAGGTGCTCGCGCGAGGGGAGAGGAAGGAAAAGGAAGGGCGCGGGAGAGAGAGAAGAGGGCGGTGATGCTCACTGCGGGGTCGTTGAAGAGCGGAGGGGGTCGGAGATGAGCAATCGACGACGCGTGGCGGCCGGAACCCTAACCCGCCGTGGATGCCATCTCTCCAGGCTCGTCTGCGCAGAAAGGGAGACGGAGCGAGGTTAGACATGACGCGGCAGTGTCAAGGAAAGAAAAAGGAAGCGGCGAGGCTCCACTGTTGGTTCGCCGAGGAGTCGCCGGAGAAGACGATGCCGCCGGTGGGGAAAAGTGGAAATGGGCGCGATTGCAGTGATGGCGGTGGTGTTTGAGCTCGCGGAAGAGGGAAGGGAGTGAGGGCGGAGCTCGACAGCTATTTATAGGCGGCGGGGCGGAGACTTTGGGCTGACTTTGGTCGCCGATTCGATCGAGGCGCCGGGCGCTGAAATCAGTGACGGAAACGACGGCGCGCCAGGAGAGGACGGCGTCCACGTGCGCGTCGATGAGCGAGCTGCACGGCCACAGTTGTGACGAGCGAGACGGAGCGAAGAGGGCCCGCGTGGTGTTGACGCCGCGACGAGACGGCTCCGTCACTGAAAACCATGGCGTCGCGATGGAGAGGCGGAGAAGGACAGCGGCCACGCGCGGGTGACGGTCGCGCAGGACGGCCACAGTGGCGGCGACGCGATTTGACGAGCAAGCGGTGCCGTGTGGGAGTGATGTCGTGGAGAGGAGCTCTTCGGTGTCGGCGAGGTTGTCGGCCCAGGGCGGGGGCGCACTCTGCGGGAGCTGGCCGAAGAGACGAGGCGATGGGACGAGGCGAGAAGGAGCGTCTGCGCGTTCACGTGGTCTCCGTGCGGCCAGACGCGACGAGACGCGGCGGGGAGCTCGCCGGCCAGGGCGAGCGGCGCGCGTGTCCGGGGAAGACGACGGCGTTGTCTCGCGCGTCCGCGGGAGAGGGAGAAAGGAGAGGCGGGCCGGGCGGTGCTGGGCCGGAGTGGGCCGCGGAGGAGAAAAGGAAGGAAGGGGGAGTCGGGCCGGCCAGGGAAAAAGAGAGGAGGGCGGCCCGGCGGGAAGGAAAAGGTTTTGACATTTTCCAGATTTGAAGTGGATACAAATTTGAATGGAATTCAAATTTGAGAAAAGGATCAAAATCGAATGAACACATAAATAAAAACAATAAAACCCAAATATGCTTATGGTGGAGTTTGATGCATAAATAAAATTTGAAAATTTCAAATTTTGGTATGGATTGCACTTCTAGTTTGATTGAATTTGTTCGAATTCGAAAAAGTTCAAATTTTTAGTGATTTTTACAATGTGGCAAAACACAGGGTGTTACATACTTGAACGAGCTTGTAAACAGAAGCCTCCTACAGGTAGTGAAAAGGAATGAGTTTGGGCGGCTGAAAAGTTTCCGAGTGCATGATGTTGTGCGCCATCTGACCCTAGAGAAAGCGGAGAAAGAATGCTTTGGTAAAGTTTATGTGGGCTCAGGGTCATTTTCGGTAGACAATACGCGTCGACTGTCGATACATAGCACTAATACTGTACAGCTGAGTCAATCTGGTCCAACGAATATTCGTGCAATCCATGTTTTTACAAATTATGTCGATATTGATTTACTAAAGTCAATTATTGCGTCTTCCAATTTACTATCGACATTGGACCTGCAAGGTACGCAACTCAAGATGTTGCCTGATGAACTCTTCAGCTTGTTCAATCTTCGGTTTTTGGGTCTTAGATTTACTAAAATTAAGGCACTACCTGAGTCTATAGGGCGCCTACAAAACCTAGAAGTTCTTGATGCATTCGATACTGGTATGCTATATTTGCCAAAGAGTGTCACAAAACTAAAGAAACTCAGGTACTTGTACGCATGTGCGGCCCTCGAAGAAAGCTATGGTGCAGTTGAAGTTCCTAGTGGCATCGGGAACTTAACTGGGCTGCATGTTCTACAAGATATCAAAGCAAGCTTAGGGACTCTATATGCTGTTGCAGCTTTGACTGAGTTAAGAACGTTTGCAGTCAGCGAAGTGACATGTGAGCACTCCCTATACCTGTGCAGCGCTATCAAGAACATGAGCCGTCTTGTCCATCTGTCAATTACTGCATCAAAAGAAAATGAAGTATTACCTCTAGAGAAACTTTGTTTGCCAGAAACTATTTCAAAATTTGAACTGGATGGGCAGATTGAAAAGAAACATATGCCTCAGATTCTATCAACCTGGTCACACCTTTACAACCTCACCCGACTGGATTTGTCATTCTCCAAACTTGATGAAGACTCATTTTCTATCCTCATGGTGCTACGAGGCTTATGCTTTCTTCGCCTCTGTAAGGCATATGACGGGGGAAAATTGCACTTTTCTGCACTATCATTTTCCAGGCTTCGACAACTAGAAGTATGGGGTGCCCTGCAGCTCAGCCAAGTCGAAATTGAAGAGGGTGCACTAGTAAGTCTTGCTACGCTATGGTTCGCAGACTGCCAAGAATTGAAGTGCCTCCCTCGTGGCAATGTCCATCTGACAGCCCTTGAGGAATTATGTTTGGTAGATACTGCAGAGGAGCTTATTAACAAGGTTAGGCAGGCAAGTGAAGCAAACCAATGCGATGAGGAGCTTCAGATGATTCGCCGCATTAAAAAGGTTGTAGTTAAATTAACTGCAAGAAACAATTTGGAGCGAATTTGCTAACTGAAGGCATGAATATTCCCAGAGGTAATCTTTCTGTTTTTACTCACCTACCATCACGCACTTTGATTTCTATGCACATTTGTTAAGACATCCCCAATTGCTTTTTTCTCACAATGTTTTTTTTTCAAGATAAAGGATTCAAGGCAGGAGCTTTGCTGGGATGTCAAAATAGCAGGACAACTGGCACACGCATTTCTATCTTTTTTGCGTCGGGTGATGAGAAGATTGCAACTTAACCGGAGGATGAACTTTCAAGCTGGCATGCATGTTCGCTGTTCACTTCTGTAGGTCGTCTCCTTTCTTCTTGTTTTATCTTGGGAGTTGTTGGTCTGTTATATGTTTGATTCAGTCCATGACTTGATGGATTTGTTTGGTTAGATGCCTGTCCTGTCATGGTGGAGATGTCTCGGACTGTGACCTGTGCCTTGTGTGCCTCGACGGACGCTGCCTGTCCAGAGGTTGTTAGCACCGCGATTTATGCTCCCGGCCGGCGGGCCATGCTCCGGTCGCGGGTGTTCCATCACAGGCGTGTCGTGTGTATCTCAGCCGCACATCGTGCCCGCTGCGTACAGCGCCCTCCTGTAATTTCAGAGATCTGAGGGCTCGCATTTCTGTTATTTCCCTCCCAGTGACTCAGTAAGGCAATGACATGAACTACGTGCCGGTGCCTCTGCTTTCCGGGGAGTTACGTAAAAGTCACGCGCGCAAACCCTGCCCTGTTTTCCTCCTTTTTTTTTCAGAGGATGGGCCAACTGAGGGACCCACCTGCAGCCATATGTGCGGGAGCCGACGCGAGGAGCTGTAAAGACTCAGGCCTGCCCCCGATGGTGCGCACGCAGGTCGAACCCGGGTGGGCAACGCTCACGACAAGAGCGTTACCAACCGAGCTGAGCTCGGTTCGTTCTTCCGATTTATGGATACCTGCATCCACTGTCGCTATAGCCCATGAACAAACTCACTCTGCCAGCTTAATCACGGAGATTGCAGCTAAAATCTTGAGAGGACCTAGCTAGCAAAGCAAACGTCCTGTTGGTCTCGTACGTAGTAATAATAGTAATGACATGTTTGCTGAGTGAAGAAACAATATACTCTCTCTGGTTTTTAATTGTTGACGCAGTTGATTTTTTAGTTAGCTTTGACCATTCGTCTATTCAAAATATCGTTTCAAATATACAAAATTATAAGCCATATTTCGACTTTCTCTAAAAATAAATCAAATTGTAACAAAATATTTGACAAGTTTTTAAATTTCTTGAATAAGGAATGGTCCAACATAACTAGAAAAGTCAACCGCGTCAACAATTTAAATCCGGAGTGAGTAAGAGATAATCACCGACACGAAACGACGAGTGAGTATTTGCAGATGGTATATGTATTGCGGACTTGCGTGGTGCATGCAGCTACCCTTGAGAAATATAGCGAGGGGGGCGCACAGGACGGTGTGTAGGTTGTGCACGGCTGAAGGATGGACACACAGGATACCTAACCACAGACAGAGGGTTGATTAGCTTAACCGGCCGGCCGTGTCAGCAGAACGTCCTGTGGCGAGGCACAGATTAAGCCGTCACTTGCATTCGTCGCAGGTCCTTTTGCTTTCATTAAGAGCAAGCGGGTGTCGCATCGACAAGCTGTCTCAGACTTTAACAGATTTTGCAGGCAAAAGTGAGGAGAGAGAACGCCTCTTGGCGCAAGCTGCAGCGACCGTCGCGTGGTCTGACAGAGAGACCGCAGGTGGGACCGGTAGCAGTTGTAGAGACAAGTTGATTGTATGCTTGTCTATTTGCTTGGCTACAAGACAAGTGCTTGGCTCAACTATTGGGCTTGCTTTAAGGGAGCGGTTCTTCGTCCGAGACGCTTGATAGTCAGCGAGGACAACTACTAGTAAATACACCGTCGTTCTACTTCTTTTTAGGGAGGACAAAATGATACTGGGCGTGTTCGGCCGGCTGGAAACCAGCCGGCTGCTGCTGCTCTTGCTGCTACAGTCCATCTCTCCCCAAAGCAAAGTGTGTTGATGACGGGCGGGACGAACGGCTCTTGCTGGTCGAGGGGGCAGTGGAACCATGCGTGGCGGTTTACAATTGAAGGAGGCAGAATTTGAAGTTGGATTTGAAACTTCAAATAGTTTAAGCCATTGTGTTCTTCATAACTAATGCAACAAAAAAAACTCCCACATGAATAATTTTTTTAATTTTTAATGTTTTGAAATTCAACATGTTGAATGCATTGTTTTACCATTTTTTCTAGTTTTTACCAAAAGTTAATCTAGTCATCCATAGTACATGGTCCTATATGGAATTTCTTTTGTATTCTTTGAGTCTTTAAAATTCAAATATTTTTACTGTAGCGACCCGCGTTTTTGCCCGTAGTCAAAAATCACTAAAAATTTGAACTTTTTAAAATTTTCCAATTAAAAGCAATTTGTTAGCTTTAGTTAGTAGCAAAACCCAAAAGTTTTGAATTTTAAAACGTGCACAAACATCACCATGTGCATTTTCGTGTTTTTCTTGATTTGTTTGAGTGTTGGTTTCGATCCCTCCTTTTGAATGAATTCAAAATTCATTCAAATTAAACCTCAGCAAAAGATCAAATCTTTTTCCCTGATCGGGCCGCTCTCTCTCTCTTTTCTCTTGTCGGCCCGGCCCTCTTTTCTTTCCTCTCCCTCTTTCGCGCCTGGCCCAGCAGCCGCTTGGCCCAGTCGCGCCGCCCTCTTCTCTCCCTTTCCTCTCCCGCTCGGACCGCGTCGCCTCGGCCCAGCTTCCGGCCCAGCTCCGCCCGAGCCAGCCCACGCGTCCCTATCCTTTTTCCTTTTTCGCGTGAGTCGCCGACAGGTGGGGCCCGCGCCCCCATCGTCTACCTCGCGCCGCCGGCGAAAATCACGCCGCTGCCCATCCCTCGCTGCCGGCCGTCGACGCCTCGTCATTTCAGCACCATGAGGAGCACGTGCGAATGCGGAACCGCCTCACTGCCGCGTCCCATCGTCCTCTTCCCTTACTTAACGCGCGCCCCACGTTTTCCCAAAGACCGATGAGCTCCATGCCGCTTCCGTCAGCCACAGCCGCTCCCTCCCTCGCTCCGTCGCGTTCCGAGCACTGCAGAAGCTCTCCTCGCGCGTCACCGCCGTTCATCGAGGCTCGCGAACCGCCTTCGCGCGTCAATCAAGCTCCAGTCTGGCGAGATATTTTTCCCCGCCGGCGAACCGACCTAGCGCTTCGCTCGAACCGCCATTGGCGGCTATAAAGCAACACCGAGGCCTCCTCATTCTCCCTCTGTTTCCATTCACCACCACCACTCACTCCCGAGCTCTCCACTGTTCTTTTCCCCTTTCTCTCTCATTCCGGCGAGAACTCCGGTGAGCTCTCCCCTCTCCTTCGGTGAGTCCCAACGTCAACTTCTTCCACTCCTAGCATCTCCTTTCCGCGCTCAACCTCACCGTGTCCTTCGTCTGCGCAGCCGTGCACCGTACAAGGAGATCATCGGCCAACCCTAGCTCGTCGTGCTCGTCTCCGGTGCCAGCCCCTCTCCGTTTTTCTCCCGCCCCGGTGAACACTCGGTGAGCACGACCGTTTACTTCTCTCTCTAATGCGCCACTCCTTTTTGCCTCGTCTCATAGTGTGCCTGTTCTCCCCCTTAACTCCGGTAAGCCGCCGCCGGCCTTCCCTTGACCGCATCAGGCCCTGTAGGGTAGTACGCATGGCACCACGCCCCCGCGCGCCTCACGCGCGTACGCGCACATGAGCCAAACCTCGCGCGCACCTCCCTTCCCCTTTTCTCTCTCCCTCGCGCATTGCCTCCGCCATGGACTCCGGCGAGGCTCGCGCCACACCCTCGCTGCGTTCCGTCGACGACTTCTCGCGGATTCACGCTCGCCACAAGCTCGCGCACTCGCGCAACCATCCGCAGGAGCCCCTCGCCCTTGCACATTCCTCCGCGCCGAGCGCCGGCTCCGCCGCCGCCTTTCTCTCTCGCCGCCGGCCGCCGTGAGCTTCCTCCGGCCCGGCCGAGATGTCCGCGCGGCTCACCGCACTCCCGCGCACAATCGCGACTGCACACACTCACGCTCCGAGCACTCATGCATCGTTTCCCCTTCGCTCGCCGGCGCGCCGCCATCTCCGGCGATGTCGCGCCGCCATTCCCGTCGACTTCGTCGACGACATCACCCCCAGCCGTCTTCGCCGTCGCATGTAGGTCTTGTATGTGGGCTCCATGTCCCCATCCGACCCCCGTAGCCGCCGCCGGCGACGATTCCGGCGAGGCCGCCGCCGCACGCCGCCGTTCGCCGCCGTGCCTGACTCAGCCGCGCCACCGTCCGACGTGGCTGCCACGCCAGCGCGTGGGCCCGCGATGACCCGGTCGCACCGCCCCCGTGGTGCACGCGGTGCACCGTGCACCACCGGTTCTTCTCCTCTCGGTCTACCGCTCCGTGGACCGAGTCCACCCAACAGTACCCGCATAGTGCACCGACCCCATCTGGCCCACTTATCAGCCTCTCAATCGCGCTCAAAATTGCTACAGCCACGCCGAAAGTGCACACAAAATTTTATTTCTACACATTTCCAATAACAGAAAAATCCCGAAAAATTCCTAAAAATACTTTGTCACCTCCTAATCATTTTACAACCCTTGGTTGCCTCAAATTAATTGGGATTAGGGCTATACCTAATTACTTAGCCTAATCCTGATCAATTTCCTTTCTTTAACTTCAAAAAAAATCAATATCTTTTTCATTCAAACTCCAATTTTGGCGAATCTTGCGCCAAAATTCATCTAAAATCCCATTCTATCCAGTGCCACCAAAATCAACTCCCCTCTGATTTTATTTGGATTTTATTTGGATTTATTGCCCTGTTAATTTGATTGTTAAGCGGTAGATTTACCTTTAAATAAATCGATAGATAATCAAGACGAAGAGGCTGAGGATCCTGATTACGAGGATTTAGAGGAAGAAGAGCTTGGTGAAGGCAAGTCTAACTTCCATTGATCATATTGATCCTATGTTTGCAAATATCCTAATTAAAGCTGTTTATAAATAAATTGCATGGTATTTAAATGAATTTAAATGCTAGAATGGTCCTATACAATATTTGATTGCCTGCCTTGACTTGATTATATCCTGTATCCTTGTTAGCCCTAGGAATCAACATCATTAATTTAATTAATGAGTTGTTGATATGCTCGCTGCTTAGGACTTTCACATGTGTATAATTAATAATGCTCACATGTTTTTCGTGTAAATGTGTGTGACTTGGTAGAGTGTGTAAATGTGCAAATGGGTGGATAATAATAAGTGCAACCCTAGTGAGGGATGTTTATGGCGGGATCAGGCGAGGTAGTCCTCAGTGGGGAGGCTATCTCTGGGACGCCTTTCCACTTGTGGATTGGCTATTGAAGATGCCTGGTTCGGTCGTATAAGGACCGGTTCTTGTGCCGCCTTTGCCTAGCACCTCTCGCGCAGCCACAAGCCGTGAATGGGCGCGGAATTGGAACCACACCCTACTAGTACTCACCCGGTACCCCCCGGAGGCAGGAGAATGCAACGGAGTCCCAGGAGAAGACTCGTTCGTTGGTGGGTGTTCGAGATCTGGCATTTATGACTGGCCCTTTTATGATTATGAAGCCCCTGGTGATGTCCGTGGGGGATGCCGTGGTGGTACGAAGTAGGTATGGAACCTTTAGTGGGACAGTCCAAACTATGACGATAGGGAGGACTGGACCACCTTGTGGGGAAATTTGTGCACCCTTGGCCAAGGTTAAGAAACTTTCCGGAAAGCCGTGTTCCACGGTATTGGACAACGCGAAAGCATCGGCCACACTATGATTAGATTTTCCGCGTGAGTTTCCTTGGTGTGTTTTTGGAAAAGCCGGTTTGGAGCCGTGTGCTGGTTGTCGGCCAGTGATAAAATTGAGGAACTGGCGGGATGGATTGCATCTCCCCCAGGGCCGCCCAACCCCACTAATCTCTGCAGATATTTGATTAGAATTGCGAAATGCTTTGTTTTCAAAACAACCCTGCATAAACTTGGCTTCCTCGCCTTGTCGATAAAACTCAGCCTATCCTTTGATAATCCCTTGCATAATCATACCCCTTGTGTTAGGCTTGCTGAGTACCTTAAGTACTCACCCTTGCTTAAATCATTCAGAAGATGAGCCCGACTATGACTTTCAAGCTGATGGTGATGATGAGTAAAGTTCGGCCTTCGCTCAAGCGGTGCCTGTAGAAGTGGAGCCCTGCTGTCTTCCGCTAGTTTAAGTGTTAGCCTGGCTGCTGCGTCAGCCTTTGAGCGTGATGTCTGTGTGTGTTGAGGCCGCCCGCCTCATTTGCATAAAGACCTTTATGTATTAAAAGGCTTGTAATGACTCTCGGTAATATGAATAAAGTATCTGCTGTGTAGCATTCTGTGAAAGTGTCGTATCAGCTACTGATCCAGGGACTGATACGGTAAACACTAAGTACTTCAGAAATGGGGTACGACATTTACATACCGTTTCAACAATTTCCTTGTATTCAACATTTTTCAACGTACAAGTTTTAATATTTTTACAAAAAAATTTATTTTTCATTGCATATTAAAAAATGTTGAACTAGCTACTTTAAGATGTTGACTCTTCTCGATTATGATGTTTGAAAATATGTTATGTTCTTCTCCATTTCATATATTATTTCAATAATTTTCAACAACATTGAATCCTGTTATTCTAATTTTTTAGTACATATAAAAATATTATTTCCGAATACGGTGGATTACACAAGATATACAAGGTTTTTTCACCACCTACTACCTACCACACATTCTATAAGGTTAGGTAATTTTGTCAAGGTTTTTAAAACCGGAGCTGGGCGGAACCGTTTTCGCCGTTTTTCAATCAGTTTTCGGTGAATTTTGAATTGAAAAACCTGCCACCTCCTCTGTCCTGCACCTCCCGACCGCCGCCATTACCTCCACCCCTGTCGTCTCCACGGCAGCTGCCAAGACAGGTTAATGGAGGTACCTATGCAGCCTCATTGCCTGTTTGATTACTCTTATGATATTGTCGCCTCTTCTTTGCAGTCTGGGTCTTCGCATTCAATTTGCTTCCTTGGAGAGTTTCCGACGAACAGGTGGCGTGCCGTGCGCTAAACCCGGCAATGACCACCTCAGAGTTTCGAATAGCCCTTTCTGATGATTGCTTTTGTGTTCCTGATGATGTTATTACATTTTCGTGTAGCTGAAGGCCTCCTGGCCTGACTAGCAGACGGCAGTTGCCGACATCCAGGCCTGGCCAGTACGGCGCTGGCCTGCCCTCCTTTTTTACTTTATTTATTTTTGCAGAGTTTTAGAGCGACGAGCGTATTCTGTGAGTTTGCTGTGGTGCGGGACGGGGGGAGGACCCTCAGGACCATCATTTCAATGTTCAGGTTTTTCCCTCTCATCAATTGCAACTGACAATGTCGTATATTACCTTTGCACACCTTTGAATTTGTTTTCTGTAATGGCCAACTTGATCGATCAGATAATAAGATATGCAGCAAACGAGGTTTCCAGCTTGTACAAACGTGGATCACTTCTGACTTTCACATTTGACTCTCTGAGGTCAGTGCCAGAGGATGCTTATCTCTGAGCACGATTCACCTTGTGTGGGGAATTTCTTTATCCGCCCGAGGTGTATAGTGTGGACCTCGATCAGTAATTTCCTCCTGCATCACTTGGCAGACAAAACATTCAAGAACACCAGCGCCCAATCACACCACCTCTCTGTACTCAGATCCATTTCTGACTCAAAGTTCACACAAGCTCCATGGCAGAGCCTGTAGTTGGAGTGTTGATTGGCAAGCTGGGCGCGGCCTCGTTGATAGAGGCATCAGCCTATGCTGCATCGCTTATTGGCAAGGAAGCTACTGCCCTCAAGGGTCTCTTCAGCGAGATCCGCAAAGCCCAGGGGGAGTTAGAAATCATGAAGGCCTATCTTCGTGACTCGGAGAAGTTCAGTGGTACCAACGAGACCATTGATGTATTTGTGAAGAAGATTTGACATCTAGCTTTCTGTATTGAAGATGTTGTCGATGAGTTCATGTACAAGCTTGAGGATGACAAGCATGGAAGATTCACATCCAAGGTGAAGAAGAGGATCGAACATGCCAAGGTTTGGCGCCATCTAACTCTTGAGCTCCATAATATCAATCTTGAGCTTGAAGAAGCTGTGAAAAGGAGAGACCGTTATGCAGTGCCAGGAATGGATGGATATGCTGGAGTAAGTGACCATCACACCAGATCCACCAATCAAACTACGTGCTTTGCACGGAAAGAGGATCTGGTGGGTATTGAGGAAAATGTTGACAAGTTGAAGCGATGGCTTGTACGAGACATTGAAGAAAAAAAAACAAAATCATCTCGGTTTGGGGGATGGGGGGAGCAGGTAAAACTACCTTGGTTGATCATGTCTATAAGGTTGTGAAAGGGGATTTTGATACTGTTGCTTGGGTAACTGTATCAAAGAGTTATCAAGTTGAGGACTTGTTGCAAAAGATTGTTAGAGAGTTGGGCATCTCAGTTGATGCTAGCAACATGGAAATGAGAAGCCGAGTTGAGGTTATATGTAACAATCTCGAAGGTAAAAGGTATATGTTGGTTCTGGATGATGTTTGGGAAAAGGATGTTTGGATTAATATCATGGATGTATTTCCGTCTAGTTGTGTCAGCCGATTTGTTCTCATATCAAGAAAATACGAAGTCGCATCATTGGCGACTAGTAACTGTGTAATTAAGCTGGAACCGCTGAAAGAAAATCACTCTTGGCAGTTATTTTGCAGTTTAGCCTTTCGGAATGATGATGACAAAAGGTGCCCATCTGAGTTACAGGATTTGGCTGCAAAGTTCTTGCACAAGTGTGAAGGCTTGCCTCTTGCCATTGCATGCATAGGTCGTCTACTCTCCTGCAAACGCCGAACTTACGCTGAATGGAAAAATTTGTATGAGGAGTTAGAGTTGCAGTCTAATAGACATGGGATCCCTGGTACTGATATCATTCTAAAAATCAGCTTAGTGGACCTTCCCTATGAATTGAAGAATTGCCGGTGCCTTTCGAAGCACTTTCACGTGTGAACCGAAGTCGTTTGAAGAATTGCTTTTTACATTGTGCAATATTTCCAGAAGATTTTGAAATGAAGAGGAGGAGATTAATCAGGCACTGGATTAGTGGTGGATTCATCAAGGACAGAGAGAACAAAACTCTGGAAGAAGTGGCAGAGGGCTACTTGAATGAGCTTGTAAACCGAAGCTTACTACAGGTGGTGAATAAGAATGAATTTGGACGAGTGAAATCATGCCGAATGCATGATGTCATCCGCCATGTTGCTCTTGACAAGGCAGAGAAAGACTGCTTTGGTAAGGTTTATGAGGACTGTGAGACATTTTTGGTGAATGGAGCACGTCGACTGTCAATACAGAGTGCTAATATTGCAGCACTGATTAATTCTCGCCCAACACATCTCCGTGCAATCCATATTTTTACAGGTTATGTTGACATTGATTTGTTGAGGCCAATCATTTCATCATCAAGTTTGCTGTCAACATTGGATCTACAAGGTACTCAAATCAAGATGTTACCTATTGAGGTCTTCAGCTTGTTTAATCTTCGTTTTTTGGGTATTAGGAAGACTCGAATTGAAATTCTACCTGAAGGTGTAAGTAGATTACAAAACTTAGAAGTACTCGACGCATTCGGTACCGCTCTGGTATCATTACCAAAGGGTGTTTCTAAACTAAAGAAGCTTAGGTGCCTGTACGCATGCACACTGCTCACAGAAGGAACTCTTACACTTTATCGTGGAATCAAGGTGCCTAGGGGCATAGGTAACTTAACTGGACTTCATGCTTTGCAGGATGTTAAAGCAAGCTTACATACCCTATGTGATGTTGCAGCTTTGACAGAGTTAAGAACATTTGCGGTTAGTGATGTGAAAAGTGAGCACTCTTTAAATTTGTACCATGCCATTGTGAACATGAGCCATCTGGTCCATCTGTCAATTAGTGCATCAAACAAGAATGAGGTATTACCACTGGAAACACTATGTTTACCTCGAACTCTTTCTAAACTTGAACTGGAAGGGCAGCTGGAAAAGAAAAAGATGGTTTCAATGTGGTCACACCTCAACAACCTCACTCGACTGCATCTGAGATTCTCCAAACTTGATGAAGAATCATTTTCTAATCTCAAGGTGTTACGTAGTTTGTGCTATCTTAGCCTTTCTAAGGCTTATGATGGGAAGAAATTGTACTTTTCTGCACAGTCGTTTCCTAGACTCCGAAGACTAATTATAGGGGAGGCCCTGCAGCTCAACCAAGTTGAAATAGCAGAAGGTGCACTTGAAAGCCTTGTAGTGCTATGGTTTCCATACTGCCCTGAATTGAAGAGCCTCCCTGATGGCATTGAGTACCTTACATCCCTCGAGGAATTATTTTTTCAAGATACTGCAGAGGAGCTCATAGAGAATCTTAGAAAGGAACATGACAGAAATCATTGTGATAAAGAATTTACGAAGATTAGCCACGTTAGAAAGGTAATTGTTGCATCAACTGCGAAAAACATATGGGAAAGAATTCACTGACTTAAGGCATGGATGATTTATCCCATGAGGTAAATTATTTTTTTTCTTTTTGTTATTGTTCCTACAATTGTTCTATCCATATTTAGCTACACACTTCATATCTGTGTGCTTTGAGCTCCATGCTCTGTTACTTTTTTCAGACACAGTTTGAGCGATAGCTCAGTGGTAGGAGTGCCCGCTGTGGCCTCACCCACCCAAGCTAGAACTCAGGTGTTGCTCTTCTTATAATAGTGTTGGGTTGTGTCCCCCTCCATCCAAAAATAGTATTTTTTTTCAACATGTTTCTTCTACATTAATATGCATGCACTGTAAAAAATATTGATATGCATGCGTACTAATAGTGGAGCATATGAACAAGAAAAAGCTGACAGCATCAGTCACATCATTACATTTCTTCTAGCTAATTTTATACTGTCCCGTAGGGCACCAATCTATTATATATATATATTTGACGACGAAAAGGAGGCACCACGTTCGCTCTAAAATGCTAGAAATTCCCACGTTAATCCGAGAAATAAGAAGAGAAAATTACCCACCATTGCCATTATGAAACAATTAGTCAGAAAACCCCCTAAAAATATTTATAATATTGCTAAATTCGAAATAATAGAAATAGCCAAAAATATCCCTCACACCTATTTCTAAATTACCCACCATGCCATTATGAGTCAAAAAATAGCTAAATTCGGAATAATAAATAATAACCAAAAATACCCTTCTCACCTATTTCTAAATTACCTTCCATGCCATTACAAGTCAAAAAAACTAAGTTTGGATTATAAAAAATAGCTAAAAATATCCCTAATATATTATATATATTTGACGACGAAAAGGAGGCACCACGTTCACTCTAAAATGCTAGAAATTCCCACGTTAATCCGAGAAATAAGAAGAGAAAATTACCCACCATTGCCATTATGAAACAATTAGTCAGAAAACCCCCTAAAAATATTTATAATATTGCTAAATTCGAAATAATAGAAATAGCCAAAAATATCCCTCACACCTATTTCTAAATTACCCACCATGCCATTATGAGTCAAAAAATAGCTAAATTCGGAATAATAAATAATAACCAAAAATACCCTTCTCACCTATTTCTAAATTACCCTCCATGCCATTACAAGTCAAAAAACTAAGTTTGGATTATAAAAAATAGCTAAAAATATCCCTAATTTTTATTTTTAATTTACCAACCATACCATTATGAGCAAAATAGCTAAATTTTGGAATAAGAAAAATATCCAATAAACACTTAGTCCCGATTAAATACACCGTCATAAAAATACACCAAGATATGTCTAAGCTAGAACGGCACATTATGTTATTTTTACGTGACTTATTTCATTCGAAAGATTTATTTGTAGCACGACACAATTTTTTTTCTTACCATGAGATATGTTAGTTGTTTAGCATGCCAGTTTGAACCAACCTCACTTCTGAAATAAAATCAAATACATTATTAGACAAATGATGACTCGGCTCACACTCAAATTGAGGTATGGTGAGAAATTCTCCAATCTATTTCCTACCATTTGTATAAATATAGAGTATAAAATAGCTAATAAAATAAATTATTTTAAACTTATACAATAATATAAAAATATTTTAAATAGTATAGTAAATCTAGCCGCACAAATGCGCGGGCAGCCATACTAGTTAATTTTATTTTTTGAGGAAGAGGGCACGGATTAACTTAAGTCCAGTAACTAGAATAGCACAGAGATGTTCATGACCTGGAGTGTTCAGGCCTGATCCAAGTTCAAGATTCTTGTTTCTGTTAGGAGTGTGAGAACTATGATGTGCTATATATAAATGTCGTAATGCTGCATATTTTCACCTTAAGATGCCAACTGGATTAACGCTTGGTCAAACTACTACAGAAAATGGATTCGACACCAAAGGAGCCGTGCCAGGTGAAGTCTTTGCAGCAGGCAGCAGAGGTTGGCGTCCGGTGAGATGTTGAACTTCAAATCCTGGTGGTTGTGGTCCATGTTGAACCACAGCTGGGAATGCTATCGCGTCCATGTTACGTAGCACTACTTGTACTACGAGGTCGATCAGGCTTATGGTGGCGTTGCTTTTTTTCTGAAATAATTGCTTCTGGGGCCATCCAGTGATTAGCATGGCATGACGTTGGACAAGTCTTCCTTCGGCCTTGGTCAAGTCTTCTCGCGTGAAATAGCAAAACACTCCATAGTCATGACTGATGACTTTGCACATGACCTTATCGCCTAAAAAATCTGATGAGACCAGCCCATGGGGACATGTGGTGGCCGAGCTAACAAGTCTTCGGATGTCTTTACTCCACGCATACCGAGCCACTCCATGTTCCTTTACCAATCGTAGTGGAATGCCTACTAGAACATTGTACTCCTATGTTTAAGGTTTATTTTGTGTTTCTTTCTCATTTCGTCCCAACAGAAAAAAAAGGGAGACCAATAGCTCTACGGACAGTATAAACTATCTCAGTGCAAAACTGTTGACGTTGCAAACATCGATCAAATTGTTCTATACATAGCTGCCTTTTGCAGTCTTATAAGCGTTAAAAAAACCTAAAACGAAGCGAGTACTCAGTACGTACGGAGTAGTATTCAGTACTATCAACATATACCACGGATCGCCTTGCTGAACGGTGGACGCGCAATGATTGTTGATGCCTCGTCTTTTCTGTTCTCTCGCCAGGAGGACTGCACACAGCGAGTCTTGACGCGTCGTCCACCTCCGCACTCTGCTGCTTGGTGGATGAGATCGCCTCACCGGCCTTCGGCCTCTCTCTGCCTTGCCAGGCTCCAAGCTCCCTTCATCGCTAGCCTCCGTTACCTCCTCATCATTTTGCCTCACCATCCGCACTGTTCCGACCCGTCGAAGCCGACTGTGAATTCAAAAAATGGTGGATCTGCATTGCTGCTTGATTCCTTCGCAAATTCAGGTAACCTTCCATCAGATTTCATCGGTTTAAAGTAGTATGAAATTATGTTTTAGAAGTTTTGGACTCCGGAAATCGAATTGTTTCTAAGAAATTTGGGGTACGTTGCAGCCCAGACTTACCTCTGATCTCTCGAGCAAGCACACGCAAATCACCATGGCGGAGGCTGTCGTGGGACTTCTGCTCGACAAGCTCGGCGAGGCCCTGTTGAAGGAAGGAGCAACCTATGTTGCATCTCTCCTTGGCAGAGAAGCTTCTGCCCTCAAGGGTTTCTTTGGTGAGATCCGGAGGACCAGAGGCTGGCTGGAGATCATGAAGGCCTACCTGCAAGACTCGGAGAAATTCACGGATACCAACAAGACCACTGATGCTTTCGTAAAGAAGATCCGAGGCCTAGCGTTTCCGATTGAAGACGTTGTTGATGAGTTCAATTACAGGCTCGAGGACAACAATCATGGTGGGTTTGCATCCAAGATGAAGAAGAGGATCCAGCATATCAAGGTTTGGCGCCGTCTAGCTAAAGAGCTCTGTGATATCAATGCCGACCTCGAAGACACCGCAAAACAGAGGAGCCTTTGTGCCTTGCCAGAGAGGTGCGGTGGAGGAGGTGACCACCATTCTTCATTGACTAATGAAACTGCGTGTTTTGCAAGGGAAGAGGATCTGGTAGTGGTGGGTATCAAGGATAATGCTGAGACGTTGAAGGGGTGGCTACTAGGTGGTTTGGAAGAACGGAAGAGTAAAATCGTTGCAATTTGGGGGATGGGTGGAGCTGGTAAAACTACTCTGGTTAATCATGTGTATAAGGCTATAAAAGAGGAATTTGATGTTGCTGCATGGGTAACTGTGTCACAGAGTTACCAAGTTAAGGACTTGCTGAAGAAGATTGTTCAACAGTTGGGTATCTCAGTTGATGTTAGGAACATGGAAATGAGAAGCTTAGGTGAGATCATCAGTAACCATCTCAAATGTAAAAGTTATATCTTGGTTCTGGATGATGTGTGGAAAAAGGATGTATGGATTGATATCATGGATGTCTTTCCAAATGACTACACCAGCCGATTTGTTTTCACATCAAGAAATCTTGAAGTCGCATCAATGGCAACTACTGGCTGTACAATTGAGCTAGCACCGCTGGAAGATGATAACTCTTGGAAGTTGTTTTGCAATTTAGCTTTCCGGAATGTTGAAGACAAAAAGTGCCCATCAGAGTTGCACAATTTGGCTGCAAAGTTCTTGGAAAAGTGCGATGGCTTGCCTCTTGCTATTGCATGCATAGGTCGCCTACTCTCTCGCAGACCCTCAAATTTTTGTGAGTGGAATAAGGTGTACGAGGAGTTAGAGTTGCAGTCAAGTGTGATCCGTGGTGTTGATAGTATTCTAAAAGTCAGCTTGGAGGACCTTTCATCTGAATTGAAGAATTGTTTCTTACATTGTGCAATGTTTCCGGAGGATTATGATATAAAAAGGCGGAGACTAATTAGGCATTGGATTACTGCTGGCTTCATCAAGGAGCAACAGAACAGAACATTGGAAGAAGTGGCAGAAGGCTTCTTGAATGAGCTTGTAAACAGAAGCCTGCTGCAAGTCATTGGCAAAAACGAGTTTGGACGCATGGTATGTTGCCGAATGCATGATGTCATCCGCCATCTTGCACTCAACAAAGCAGAGGAAGAACGCTTTGGTAAATTTTATGAAGGCTCTACAACTTCCTCACAAGATCATAGCGTACGTCGGCTGTCAATACAGAGCGCCGATATTTCACCACTCAGTCAATCTGGTGCAACACATCTCCGTGCAATCTATGCTTTTACGAGTGATGTAGATATTGATTTGCTGAGGCCTTTCCTTGCATCTTCAAGTCTGCTATCAACGTTGGATCTGCAAGGCACACAAATCAAGGTGTTGCCTAATGAGGTCTTCCGCCTGTTTAATTTACGATTTCTGGGTATTAGAATGACCAGAATTGAGACTTTACCTGAGGCAATAGGAAGGTTACGAAATTTAGAAGTACTTGATGCATTGGGTACTGTTCTGACATCTTTACCAAAGAGTGTGGCAAAACTGAAGAAGCTTAGGTTCCTGTACGCTTGTACAATGGTCTCAGAAGGACGTTTTCATGCATATGGTGGAGTTAAGGTGCCTAGGGGGATAGGGAACTTGACCGGACTGCATGCTCTGCAGTATGTTAAAGCAAGCTTAGAGACTCTATGTGATGTTGCAGCCTTGACGGAGTTAAGAACATTTGCAGTTAGCGATGTGACAAGTGAGCACTCCTCAAACTTGTGCAGTGCTATCATGAAAATGAGCCGCCTTGTCCATCTACAAATTTATGCATCAAATGAAAATGAAGTATTATTATCTTTGAACACACTCCGTTTACCAGGAACCCTTTCCAAACTTGAACTTACTGGGCAGCTGGAAAAGAAACACATGCCTCATATTGTCTCATCCTGGTCGCACCTTAGCAACCTCACTAGACTCTTTCTGGGCTCGTCCAAAATTGATGAACTATTTTCAAGGCTTTTGGTCTTACGTGGTCTATGTTGTCTTGCACTTGTTAAGGCTTATGATGGGAAGAACTTGTACTTCCTTGGATCATCGTTTCCTAGGCTCAGGGAACTATCAATATGGGATGCTCCGGAGCTGAGCCGAATTGAAATAGAAGAAGGTGGACTGAAAAGCCTCCATATACTACAATTTAGACGCTGCCCAAAATTGCGGGGCTTCCCTAATGGCATTCACTACCTTACAGCCCTTGAGTATCTGGAATGCGCGGGGCAGATACTGAAGACCACAGAGA
Source organism: Eragrostis nindensis (assembly GCA_012490785.1). NCBI lineage: Eukaryota > Viridiplantae > Streptophyta > Magnoliopsida > Poales > Poaceae > Eragrostis > Eragrostis nindensis. Next base: position 346,868 of record JAAXCT010000023.1, read on the forward strand.
TCAGAAACTTGGGCAAGAAAGCTAAACAACTGAATGAAATGAAGAGCATATGATGGTTGCGAGCATTAGAAAGGCTGTTACTGAATCAACTGAGGTAAATTTCCTTTTTTTTTTGAAGCCATCGTTTTTATTCATATACAGGTTTGATCTTCAGTACTTGAATATATATGTCCATTTGTGGATACATTCTCATTTGCTTCCCACTCTAGTATCAAAGATGAAGTTAACTCGTTAGTGAGTTCCATCGGGTCATCAGGCATGACCAAGAGGCAGTATATCTGATCGCGAAAATGACATGGTGCTTCATTCATTGATCATCTGTATTGAAGATCTCTTCAGATTCCATTGGAGATGACCAGTAATGGAGTAGGGCTTCCACTGTCAGCCTTCGCGTGGCACTCAACATTGAGATGAAGAAACGACAGCCATCTATCTTGTACTCTTCTAGAGGATTTCTATGTCCAAAGCTCCGAACATTCACCTAGCAAAAAAATTAAAATCTGATGAATATCACAGAACAAAAGGAAATCGGAGTCTGATTAGATCACGAATTAGGTTCCTAACATTCTTCATCTGAAGGTTAAAAGAAAACAAAGGGCTTCAAAAGAAACACAAACTTACCGCAGAACTAAGCTTGTTCATGTTTACCAAATGGTCTTTCCATAAAGTATCAAGAGTCTTCAGAAGTACTTCCCGCTGCAATAACAGAGTTGAAGATGTTAAAGAAGTATGCTTATGTAAATTCAGAGAAAAAAAGTATAAATTAATAATCTAAAGACGTATTGAACTTGTAAAAGGTGTTGTTATTATACATGAGAATTCACTAACACCTCAGAAACGTATAAACTGGAAAACAGCTCTCACGTGGATGACACGTGAAGCCTTCGGTTATTCACTGACATTGGGTACTATTTCTCAGTTTCCACACTTATCAAGTGCTACTCAGCTATTAAACATGTCATGTTTCATGATAAATAATTTTGGGAAATCATTGATGACCAGGGGTTCCCAGAGCCCCCATTATTGAAAATGCATTAATTCGCATGATAAACGTTTCCCAAAAAAAAAAACTCAAGCATGTAGAGTAGAACATATAGAGTTACGTAAACCTTCAAAAATTCATTTTCAAATTCATCTTTTATATCAAGATTCAAAAAACACAGGTCGCGCTGCTTGCAGACAATGAACAGTGCCACATTGATTCTTTTTCATTTTGTTTCTTGACAAAAAATGGAGGCAGATTACAAATATCACTGGCAAGATTGGAATTTATAGGCAGACAAAACTGTGAGCACAAATTCACAAGAGAAGCAAACCTCGATTCCACTTATATATGTGTCATCATAACGAGACTCTTGCACAGCGTTCAAGTAGGTAGCAATTAGAAAATCCCCAAAATATTTGCGAGCCACATTGACAGTGTTTGTATATCTCCCTTTCCTGGGTTGTTTATCAGAAAGAACAGATAAATCATCAGAACAGTAACTGAAGATGAATGTACAGCTTATTGTCAGTTATAAAAATATAAAATATATAATTATAACATCACATACTTTGATGTATCATCAACGCAAATAGCAAGCCACCGCATTACGGAAGATGCTTTCTTTCGGATTCCTCTGAACGAACTAGGTGGCACTGGCATGTTTGGAAGAGCAAAACTATCAGCCTTCACAGAGCCACAAGCATGCAGCTCAAATGCAGATTGAAGGTTTTCCGCTTGGATGTCCTTGAATGATTCTGCAAAGCATCTCAGAAAGTCAGAAAACCCATTATCGAAGAACATGAACTCAATATAATATAAGGCATATTACCACTCAGCAGCTTCCCCCCAAGACTGACAAACTCATCCAAAAGATTTGTCAAATTCCATGTCTTGGGCGGCTGAAAGAAAAATGTTGTTAGACAAACTAAAATGGCACAAAAAATAAATTTATTTAAGAGTCAGGACATGGCCAAATACCTTTTGGGGATCAATATATACTAAAATAATTTCGTCTGCTACAGCTTGCATGTACCTAATAGCATTTAAAGTAAGGCCAGATTACTGGAAAATTAAAATGGTATTCTTTTGTGTACTGAAGGAACGAAAGGTGACTACCGATGAAAATTTAAGTTACAGCCAAACATCATTACCAATCTAAGAAAAAGTGTAGATATTAGCATCAACAAAACTATCTTAAGATATGATAAGTGAACTACGATTTTTTAAGTGATATCGCCAATTGCAACAATATACCATCACATAAGATTTATACATAACAGCAGAAGCATTGAAAAGGCCAAAGTAGAACATAGAGTGGATGGTAATTTCTTCTACTCCCCTCTTTTTATTGAAAAGAATGAGAGTGGTTATAAGGATTATAAGACAAGTTGATCATTTACTAACTATATTTCAAAGCACGATGAGAGAGGCAAACAAAACTTACTGGAAAATTTGTTCACTGCAACTGTCAGAGTCACCTGATAATATCACCTGCCTAAGGTTGTATACATGCTTTCTTTGGACCTAGCAAAGTTGACAATACAATGCCAATGAATAAGTGCAATGCAGGACAAAGAGAAATATCAATAAAGAAATAGTTAAGCTTGTTTATGTGATATGGGAAATTGTGCCCCAACATTCACTCAATGGAAAGATTAATCTTCTTTTTGGGTCCATAAAGAAAAGACTTAAAATGAAACCCAAGGGGAATTGACAGTGATAGTAATTTGATAGATCTCGTAAAAGGTAATACAAAAAAAAATCAATAGCTAGAGTCTAGTATGAAGATTAAGAACAAAAATAAGGTACTGCAGAAGAAAACTACAGAAACTTGGAGAAATTGTGTACCTCCAGGACTTCATCAAACTCAACAAGACTTTTCCTGATTCCAAAATAATATTTCTCCGCGTTGATTTGAAGGCTTAGTAGCTGCATTTGGAAGATGTAATAAATACAAACAAGATTGTCACAGTAATGCCAAACAAAACATACACATATGGCATGGCAACAAAATGAAATCTAACCTGTTGTACAACAACATTGCTCTCAATAGCTATGTCCTCATCATTCGTTATCCTTGATATAAGTCTCACAGCCCATTCAGTGTCCAAATTAAACTTCTGGAATATTTCATCTTGTAAACTGTTTGAAAAATTAAAACTGGTTAATTGTTTCAAGAAAAATACATATATGTGAGGGCAAATATATATATGTGAGGGGGAACAAACTTACCTCACCATAAACCATGTCGACCCAGGATCACCCTGTCTTCCTGCTCTGCCACGCAACTGTACAACATAAAGCTTGCAGATTTAATTTTACTGGGGCAGAAAACATTCATTACACTTTATAGCAGCAGCCAACTGGTGTAGGTCGGTAGGGAACATAAGGACAAATGGTATAACATATATAAAAGTTAAGAGACACATTATTGCATCAGACGGAATTAATATATTTGATGTATACATTTTATCCAAAGAAATGAAAATTTTCCAATATTTTAAAAATGGTACAAATGTAGGAACTCCGATTGGTTTCTCACAGGTCGGATCCAATAATAAATAGAAATTTTAACAGGTGAGAAGCACAAATTTGTAAATGATTTTGTTTACCTAATAAGAGCTACGCATCTTTCCATTAAAGAAAAGAGTATGACATAAAACATCACACATACACACACCAAGTACTTTAAATACGCACCATGAGCACTTTTAAACTAAAAGGTGATTTACAAGAATTCACACTGACTACTCAAAAATAATAGAAAACAACATACAAAATAAATTATTAAAATTATATTTAAAAAATCAATTAAATTGTACTCCTGGTTTTGAGAGCGTGACATCCAAAAAGCTTAATCAAGTTGCACTTGTTCTTAATTAGCTTGTCTGAACGTCAAGCTTTGAATATCAGAGTGTAGATAATTGGATGAGGATAGAATCTTGATGTGAATTTTACATGTTATTATGTGACACAGTGCCAGTTGATTCCACATTTATCTGTGCAGGCTAAGATGGTTAGTGGAATTGTTGGTTTAAAGACAGCTGAGAGCTAAGAAATGTATTTTGGTTTATAATCATAGGGTTCTATATGATAGAAAAGGCTAAGCATCATGCCATGCCACAGATGCTACCTGCTACACCTACATCAGCAGTGTCTTACTTGGTTATCAATCCGACGCGATTCATGCAAAGATGTTCCTACTACATGGAGTCCACCTAATGTCTTCACTTCAGCACCTTCAGCAGAACAATGAATTTCACAATCCCTTAGGACACTGAGATAAGCAAGTCCTATTGCATCGCAAAGAGGGTACATCTCAGATTCTACAGCCAATCGCTCTTGCAGTTTCTCCATCCCAATGGTTTGGCCCATTTCTATAGACTCCGCAATAGTGGATTTTGCCTTCCTAAAGGACCACTCATTGCTCTCACTTTTGTGAACATATTTTGCTGGAAGCATATACATGAGTGAGAAACAACCAAAAATTTCACTTGCCACAGTTAATATACCATTGACACTTGAATACTTACCCATTATCGCAGCTTTGGCAAGCAGAGCGAGTGATGACGGCCCAAGTTTTATTTTTGAGAGACCCTACCCGTAATAACAAAATAAATTAGTAAGAAAGACCCTGCAAAGTTATTGACCAAATAAAAGGTTGTAAAAATCCACCTTGTGGGATGTTGATTCCCCTTCCATGTCAACATCTATGGGTTCATGGGTCAGAAATGGAAGTATGTTATCTTCTACTATTTCTTTAGCAAGCATCTAGCAAAAAACAAAAAGATAGATCAGTTACCGAAGAGATATTCTGCTGGTGTCAACGACTGAAATATTCAAAGACGCTCCTACCTTTCAGTTTTCAAGTAAATAATGAAATAAAGTTACGTGAGCAGATATTAAAATATATGTACAAACTTACCTTAGGGTTACCACCTAAAATAATGTCTGTTCCTCTGCCTGCCATATTAGTTGAAATTGTAATAGCATGTATTCTTCCAGCTTGTGCAATTATTTCAGCTTCTCTTGCAGCATACTGTCAGGAATGAGGCAATTAGTATATCAATGGGGGACAAAAAGATAAGAAATTAAATAAAAATATTTTACAAACCTTTGGCCTTGCATTAAGGACATTGTGAGGAATATTGTGGGCCTTAAGTAGATCTGACAAGTATTCCGAGCTCTCTACACTGCCACAGGTCTCGACACCATTAGTTCAGAAAATTGAGGGGTACAGAATTTTACACACAAAAATATGGGCGTGCACAGGTACCCATATTAATATTTACTCTAGATTCATTATTAGGTCATTGTAACAACCAGCCACACCTTCCCCTAAAGAAAAGAAAAACCCACCCAATCTTATCTCTAACTTCTCCCTGGAATAAAGATATCAAAATCCTACCTTCAGCAGCTTACTCCTTTAAATAGAACAATCAGCTAAGTTGACACTGTTTCTGCGATACAACTGCACATAACATGGACTGCTCACTGCACTCTCAGTTCCACACTGGAAAAAGGGAGTGCATTCCCACAAAATTCCATATCTCATTTCATTATTATCTGATAAAATAGACCTCTGAGGACAAAAAGAACCAAAAAAAATATATTTGGTATCTGCCTTTCAAAATACATCCATTTTCCCTAGCGTTAAGAAGGAATTCGCTTTTCTACTTTGTCAGCACCATCAAAAGGAACTGTTCCTGGAAACAATCATCTAACATGACAAGCAATCAATAAAGGGAGGTAACAGTGTTGTTCAAGAATACTTGTTAAAACATTTCTCTTGCTCAAAGCAACATCAAGGATACACGAGAAAAAGAAAAGTAGATCATGAACAGTCTCATGCCCCAAGAATTCAGATGCATAACAACTTTCCTTTATAAGGATGGTGGCATATGAAACTTAAATAACTTGCCTTGTAGTTCCAACTAATACAGGTCGGCCCAATTGAAACATAGCCTCTACTTCAGCCCTCACATATTGCCATTTGCCTTTTGCAGTCTACAAAAAACAACAGTATCCATCAAACCTTTTCTTCTCACAAGAGGAAACTCAACTTTTTTTATTCACCAATTGGTCAAACACTTACAGCAAAAGCTTGGATAGGCAAGTCCACTCGTATATTTGGCAGATTTGTTGGCACTTCAATAACTGGCATCTTAAACATCTTTAAAAATTCTTTTTCCTACAAAATCATTATGATTCTGTGAATTGAGAATAATAAACTATACAAAATAATAAATAATTCAGAAAGTAGCCTGATAAACACCATACCTCAGTCTTAGCAGTTCCTGTCATCCCAGAAAGTTTAGGATAAAGCTTAAACAGAGACTGATATGTGATTTGAGCCACAATTACTGAGTCTGCCTGATGAAATTGCAATTAGCATCGCATATGATCTTTCCAAACATGATAAAGGCTCATGGCATGTAAATTAATGTGTAGTTTCATCAATGGAAACTGGTAATGTGTAAGTCAATAATGACCTGGATTTTTAGGCCTTCTTTTGCTTCTACCGCTTGGTGAATACCATCAGACCATCTTCTTTTTGGTTCAACTCGGCCAGTTAGCTGGAGAAGAATCAATGTCACAGTCCAGAATAGACTGCTATAATAATGAACTATACTGCTGTAATAATGAACTATAGACAATGAAACTATCATCGCGAAAGTATAAATATGCGATACACCTTGCCAAAAGTTCACGAAGGTGGTGACTAAATCCAAAAAAATGTTAATTAGATTAGACTTCTGAAACTGCATTTATTGTCACATAAATCATTGATACCAATTGAGGAATGTCCCAAGGTTGTGAGAATTGGAAGCGATCCAAAGATGATATATACAACTAGTGGCATTATATCATGATGACGAGGACTAATTTATTGTTCTGGTCCTCTACTAAATTTCTTTCTAGGATCGTCTCAAGATTTTTTTCAGTGCATGGACCGCTGCAATCTGATCGGACAGGATGATATGGCCTAGCTTTGTTGATAATTTACATGATATGCCAGCTTTGTTGTTTGCAAAACAAATCATTCTTGAAAATGATTTTTTTTAAAGATCTACCATCTTGTCTCTGCTGAGCATCCATCAATAAAATGCGGTCCAAGTATCACTATGTAGCAAATGAAAATTTAATGGCATCCTTGTTTGAAATACTGACAATCGGATAGTACCTCATTAATTATGATAGCTTTTCCATTCCTGACAATATATTGGACATCCCTACGATAAAACACTTTCGCCTTTAAAGCATTCATCACAAATCTGCAGCATTTGAGAAGTCAAAATTAACCACTAGTCACAGTATATCCAATTTATTTTTAAGTTGGTTGTAGCAGCTAAAAGCAACCACTACAGAGATGCATATGCATCAAATTGATTTGCAAGCATCTTAAGACTGCCATGAACGAACAGTGACATGCATGAATCACTTCCTTGTTTGTACACATACATGTATATAAGAAAAACAAGAGGTATATAAACAACCACCTTTCAATAGCCGAGGAAAGGTTGCGCACAGGAAGATAACCATAATCAGACAAAAAGGAACATATCACACAAAGAAATAAACAGTGGTGTCACCTTGCCCAAGGATCATTCTCATCCCATAGATCATGTGTCCCAAGAATGATCTCAGCATGTGAAACTCCATCCTCTGTTAAATCTATATTATTGCCCTTTAGTTCAACAGTGTAATGCTGCAGGAACCAATAAATATGAAACAATCAATGTAAGGAACTACTATTTTGAATTGTGAGCCCATATAACAGATAGTTTCCAGCAACAAGAAAATACTCACAACACCCTCCATCAGAAGTTCTGCGACTTTAGCAGCAACTGGATACCGAGCTGCATCCCTATTATCCTGGTAAGAGTTTAAGATACAGGAAAGGTGGATGAATATGTCACGTTTTATAGGTCAACATACTCAAATGGCATTGGAAAATCAGGTTCGAGAGTGATAAAACCTCTCCACTTATCAACAATGGATTTCTTCCCTCGTCTATAAGCACTGAGTCCACTTCATCGACAATAGCAAAATGGAATGGTCTTGGCCTATAAAATCATACCATTTGTAGAAAAAGTTAAACATACAGACATCACAATTGTGAGAAGTGGAGAGGACAGCCTAAATTGTACCATCTCATAACAAGTTGTTCCTTGTTTCGAGATAGGTTGTCACGAAGATAGTCGAATCCAAGTTCCTGCAACATATATTCAGCTTTTGAGAATATAAGCAGGTAAATTCCTCATTAACAGGCACTTGTATGTGTTTGTCCCAACAAGCATTCAACCATACCAAGTTGCCGAAATAAAAGGTTGACTTCTTTGTGCTCGATAACCACATCTAAGATTAACAAAGAGCTAATTTTCTACAAGCATCTTACCGAGTTGTTAGTATACGTAATGTCGCATCTGTAGCTGGCTCTTCTCTCATCAGACTTCATACCAGCCTATGCATATGCCACATAAGAGAAAGAGCAAAAGGTGGTTATACTACTACATGTTTGCCTCGTATGCTATTTCTATAAACTTTTGTAACAATGCCAGATATTTCCAAACCAGTGGAATGGGGTCTAGAAGGTAGCTTTGTTTAGCACAGTGTAAATACCTGAATTAGGCCCACGGTAAGACCAAGAAAGCGATGGACACGGCCCATCCATTCAGCATCACGCTGCGCCAAATAATCATTTACGGTCACCACTGAAAAGAAAAGGATCACAGTGCTTAAATGTGAAGAAATTGGAAATGACATGGAGAGCTAATTAGCAGAGCTCAATACTTGAAATGTACAATATAAGTCAGATTATTGTATATGCCCATCATAGAGCCATTACAAGACAACAGGCATGTATTCCATGGTAACTGAAACTACAACCTCTTAAAATTTACGCATTTCCAGATCATTAACTTACATTCATTACTAGGAGATATTTTAGGACACTATATTCAGTTATAAATAGATCAGAAACAAAGAGTGTGCTGCAGCATTGCATTGATCAGCAATGCATAATGATTAATAAATTCAACAGAACAGAACCACTTGAGCTGGACAGATTAGAAGAAAAACTGCAGGGGGCCATGTTTCATACAGTACCATGAACCCCTTCCCCTGTCAAGGCATTGAGATACGCCGCCAGTGTGGACACAAGTGTCTTTCCCTCCCCCGTCTTCATCTCAGCAATGCACCCATCGTGCAGCACAGCACCACCAATTATCTGCACCCAATATAACAAGGAACAGAAATTCAACCGCAATAAATCAACTCATGCCTTCCAATTTCAAGCATATGCAGGCAAAGCTGGGTACCTGCACATCAAAATGCCGCATCCCGAGCGTCCTCCTTGCTGCCTCCCGCACCACTGCAAACGCCTCTGGACACGGAAACCAGCACCAGCGCATCAGACAAAATTGGACCCCAAAGGCAGGCCGCAATTCGGCAATGGGCAGTGAATATTAGCAGTCATACCGGCCTGGACGTCGGTGAGCGTTTCCCCGCGAGCCAGACGAGCACGGAACTCCGCCGTCTTTGCCTTCAGCTGCACACAATACCCCCAGTCAGTCGCACGAAGAGAAGTAAAACCATCACCGAAAGCCTTAACGAGATAACCATCTGCAGCTGGGTGCAGCGCCCCACCTGTTCGTCGGAGAGCCTCCGAAGCGCCGGCTCGAGCGCGCCGACGGAGTCCACGAGGCGGCGGTAGTCGCGCACCACCCACGCGTTGAGGCTGAATAGGTCCCTCCATGACCCCGCCTTGGCCGCCGCCGCGGGGGCGGGGACAGTGGGGGAGGCGGCGGCGGCACAGGAGAGGCGACGCGGATTCTTGGTCCTGGGCTTGAGGCCTAGGGCGGTGGTGGGTTTGGAGGTGACGGAGAGGAGGTGAGCGGGCGGGGTAGGGGCGGAGAGGAGAGAGGTGGAAGGGGAGGAGAGAGCGGCGGCGGCCATGGGAGCTGGCCACCTCAGTCGGGACTCGAGATGAGAAGGGGGGAACGAGGAAGAACTTACATGTGGGCCATGCGTTGCGACCTGTCTCTTACAAGTTGGCCCTGTGAATCCTGAACAAGCCGTACTGCCGTAATAATGAAGGAAGACGCAAATTTGGAATGTTGGAAAACTCGTGACCCAAAAATAAAAAAAATCTCAACAAAGAAAAATAAATGGCTGCTCCCAAGGGAAAATGCTGGAGATTCATCCGGTTGAAAATAAATGGTGTCCGCGAATTGATTAGTTCAAAATTTAACTAACAGCTCTCTACATTAGAACCAAACCGGCCGTTGCTCTGTCATGAACAAATTCTCCTCGCATGAAGTTGCCTTGATCAGCATCATACTTCCAGATATATCAATGTCTTCAAGTGCTAAGTTGACAAGTTGTCGATCAGCTAGCCACGAGTAGCCAGTGAACTGAAACACCAAAAAGCAGAGCAAACAAGGAACCAACAACTCTGAAGAAGATGATGAGCAGACGTTTCCCAGTATACTGCGGCGCCAACAAACAAGAAGCCACTACTGAAAAACGCATGGCTTGTTTTGATTAGCCTGTGCTGGGCAGGTTATGTGAACGAAAAAACTTCGTTTGGCACACTTCCAAAAAGAAAAACACTTTCGCTTGGCTTATCAAACAAAACTGAAGAACCTTGTGGAAGAAACACAAACTAAAAGGCATTTTAGGTTCAGAGAAACGAGTGTGCACGGTTATAGTTTAGAGAATACAAGGCTCCCCCATTTTATTACAGACGTGGAAGTGGGAGATCCTTAACCATGAGGAGGACATCAAGCCAAACCATTCAAACAACCAAAGAACGACTACATTGAAAACCAGAATATAATTAGATGGATTACATATCCTCCTGCTGGTCCCATGCTCACAGCCATCGGACGTTAATCTCTGTCAGGTGCAGCCAAAGGCATATTTTGAAGTTCATCCTGTCTTCTCGTCATCGGACGTTAATCTCTGTCAGATGCAAGCTTCCTCTGCCCATTGTCCTAGTAGGCTGTAGTGTTTCGCCAAAGCACGTCGATATCCGCATGTATCACGTACAAGAAAAGTGTGAGAAGGAACTAAGCAGGCATACATCAACAAATGCACATATATAAAATGAACTACCTTCCTATACACGACTGTATCAACCAAAAAGGAAAAACCTACCTCTGGAAACAGCAACATCCAAGCCTTCAACAGTGAATTTTTTCCCATATGTTTTTCTCAGTTAGTCTCACAACAACCTTTCTAATGTGGCTAATCTTCATGAGCTCTTCGTTGCATTCATCCGCTTCTGGTTTCTGGCGAAGCTTCTCTATGAGCTCCTCTACAGTGTCTTTCAAGTATAGATCCTCGAGGGATGCAAGATTCTCGATGCCACGTGGGAGGCACTTCAATTCCAGGCACTCTATTAACGATAGCTGAACAAGGCTTCCAAGTGCACCTTCCTCTATTTCCACTTGGTTCAGCCGTGGAGCACCCCGTATGTTTAGGTTTCGGAGTCTAGGAAAGGACTGTGCAGAAAAGCGTAATGTCTTCCCATCATAAGCCTTTATAAGTCTGAGAAGGCATAAACCATGTAACACGGTGAGGTTAGGAAATGAGTCATCATCAAGTTTGGAGGATTCAAGAAACAAACAAGTGAGATTGCCTCGGTGCGACCAGGATGAGAGAATCTGAGAGATCCTTTTCTTTTCCAGCTGCCCTATCAGTTCAAGTTTATGAAGAGATCCTGGTAAACAGTGTTCTTCAAACGGTAAAACTTCATTCTCGCTTGATACTTTAATTGCCAGATGGACAAGATGACTCATGTTCATGATAGCACCGCACAAGTTTGAGGAGTGCTCACTAGTCACACCGCTAACTGAAAATGTTCTTAACTCCTTCAAAGCCGCAACATCACATAGAATCTCCAAGCTTGCTTCAACCAGCTGCAGAGCATGCAGTCTAGTCAAGTTCCTAATGCCCCTAGGCACGTTGACACCACCATGAAGTTCAAGAGATCCTTCTGTCAACACTGTAGATGCGTACAAGAACATGAGGTTTTTTAGTTTTGCCACACCCTTTGGTAAAGATATCAGACCAGTATTATGTGCATCAAGTACTTCTAAATTTTGCAATCTTCCTACTGCCTCAGGTAGAATCTCAATTCCAGTATCTCTAAGACCCAAAAAACGCAGATTAAACAAGTTGAAGACCTCATTAGGCAGCACCTTGATTTGACTACCCTGCAGGTCCAATGTTGACAACAAACTTGAAGATGCAAGGATATGCCTCAGAAAATCAATTTCAAGATTACTTGTGAAGGCATGGATTGCACGGAGATGTTTTGTTCCATATTCACACCGCGGCAGAATATTGGCACTCTCCAATAATGATAGTCGACAAATGCAATCCATTGAAAATGTCCCAGAGCCCTGATAAGCTTTACTAAAGCATTCTTCTTCTGCTTTTTTGAGGGCAAGAAGGCGGACAATACCATGCATTCGGCATAATTTCACTCTTCCAAACTCATTCATCTTCTGACTTGTAGTAGGCTTCGATTTATGATCTCATACAAGTAGTCCTCTGCCACTTCTTCCAAAGTTTTGTTCCCTTTATCCTTGATGAATCCAGCAGTAATCCAATGCCTAATTAATCTCTTCCTCTTGATTTCATAATCCTCTGGAAACACTGCACAATGTAAGAAACAATTCTTCAGTTCATATGAAAGGTCCTCCAAGCTGACTTTTAGAATACTATCAACACCATGGATCACACTTGACTTGAACTCTAACTCCTCGTACACCTTTTTCCACTCAGAAAGAGTTTGGGGTTTGCAGGAGAGGAGACGACCTATGCATGCAATAGCAAGAGGCAAGCCATCACACTTTTCCAAGAACTTTACAGCCAAATTGTGCAACTCCAATGGGCATTTCTTGTCACCAACATTCCGAAAAGCTAGATTGCAAAACAACCTCCAATAATTATTATCTTGTAGCCGTTCCAGCTTAACTACACAGCCACTAGTTGCCATTGATGCTACTTCAAAATTTCTTGATGTGAAAACAAATCGGCTGCTGCAGTCATTTGGAAAGACATCCATGATATCAGTCCACACCTTCTGTTCCCACACATCATCTAGAACCAAGATATAACTTTTACATTGAAGATGGTTACTGATGACCTCACCTAAGCTTCTCATTTCCATTTTTCTAACATCAACTGAGATACCCAGCTCCTCAGCGATCTTCTTCAGCAAGTCCTTAACTTGGTAAGTCTTTGACACAGTTACCTATGCAGCAACATCAAGTTCCTCTTTTACAATCTTATACACATGACTAACCAAAGTAGTTTTACCTGCTCCACCCATTCCCCACACTGCAATGATTTTACACTTCCTTTCTTCCAAATCATCTAGTAGCCACCCCTTCAATTTCTCAGCATTATCCTTGATACCCACCAGATCCTCTTCCCTTGCAAAACAAGCAGTTTCATTAGTCAATGCAGCATGATGGTCAACTCTTCCACCAAACCCCTCTGGCAACGCACAAAGATTCCTCTGTTTAGCAGCATCTTCAAGGTCGGCGTTGATATTATGGAGCTCCTGAGCTAGACGGCGCCAAACCTTGGCATGCTGGATTCTCTTATTCATCTTTGCTGCAAACCCGCCATGTTTGGCATCTTCGAGCTTGTACTTGAACTCATTAACAACATCCTCCACCGAAAAGCTAGACCACGAATCTTTTTGACAAATGCGTCAGTGGTCTTGTTGGTATCCCTAAACTTCTCCGAATCTTGCAGAAAGGCCTTCATGATCTCCAGCCAGCTTGTGGCCCTGCGGATCTCACCATAGAGACTCTTGAGTGCAGAATCCTCCGTGAAAAGCAGGGATGCGCCGTAGGCTGCTGCTTCACTCAACAAGGCCTTGCTGAGCTTTCCAATCAGCAATCCCACAACAGCCTCCGCCATGTTGGTCGTTGTGGGCACCCTCTTGATTGAACGCTTGGTATCACAAGTGTATTGACAGGACCTGCAATCCTAAAGTTGACAAATCAGCTTAAATTTTCAGTACTTGTTTCTAGCTCGAGGGATTACTGAACTTGCAAACCAATACTGGACAAACTTTATACTGATCAAATTTGAGTAAATTACCTGAACAAACAATGTATGCGTTGCAGATAAGGAGAGTTGGTGTTATGTCGGGCGACAAATAACTCTGCAGCACCGGAGCGTAACGGACAGCAGCCAATAACTATACGAGAGTGAGACACAGAGGAAGAGGGGATAGTTCCTGCAGCTTCGTGGAAGGAAGAAGCTGGTTGCAAACTAAACGGTACGTCTGGTCCTTCTGTATTTGACCAAGTGGGCTGTGTGCATTCCCACAAACGGTCATAATAGCAACAATGATGTACTAATTTGTTTGTAAGAACAAAAATATCTCTTTTGTGTGTGGCTAGAGGCTGTTGGAAGCTAACCAGTGCATGGGGCCGGACAGGGGGTCATATCTTGCATTGGATGTAGTTTGGCTATTCCGTGCATGGGAACAAGGCAAAAGAAGAGTTTGCAGAGTTGAAAAATCTGCACCGTGTGCTGTAGTTGACTGACTTGTCATCTCATTTTCAGAAAAAGAGAGGAGGAGACACACTGTTGGCACCCAGCAGTAGAGCAACTGAACCCCAACCAATTAAACCATGGGACGACGTTGTTGGCTGATTTTTGGTTTACATGGTCAACAGAAAGGGCTGGCTGGATGGATCAGCAAAGGCAAGTTGGCGATGGATGGGAGGGCTTGGTTTCTGGATCGGACCGAAAAAACGTTACATCAACAGACAGAAGCAAACAACCTAACATTGAATGGCAGGAACCAAACAGGAAAAATCCGCTCTCAAACCCAGCAAGCATTCTGCTCCGGGCGCTCGATGTATCGTTAGTAACAGCTGAACTGAAGAAAAGAAACCAGAGTAAGCAAGGCAGCAGCAGCAACCCTGAAGAAATAAAACTAAAGAGAACGTGTTACTGCCATCTCAGACATGGATCAGTTCCATTATCCAGGGGCCCATTCCTGAATCCAAGGTTGCATCCGCCGCGCGCCAAAAACCACACACCTATCCCCATGCTTCACGTGACATTACGCGCCATCTCTATGCTCTGTCGAGAAAACAGAGTAGCTATAGCGTTAAGCATGGCAACCTCGGCTATTCGAATTGCAGTTTGAAATTTTTTTCAACACGTTTGTGCTCTTTTTAAAACCTGAAGGCATCCATTCACTATGCTCGAGCTTGGTCTCATTCCAACCTAGGACCCTTTTTGTCATGCATTTGCGGGCTCAATAGGTACCTAATATGTCGGACCGAGATAGGTGGAATCCAAACAAACAAATAATAGCGAAAGGGCCTTTAGCTTAGTGGTTACAAGAGCCTCAGTAGCATCTCATGTTCTGGGTCGACTTCCCGCGGGAACGAATTTTCTATGTTTCAACGGCATTGTGCTTTTAGTTGTAGGCGTCATTCCCGTCGACAGCGAGGCGTCAGTGGTGACTTCGTCAATCCCAAGGATTTGCCTTCTTTGAAGATGTTCATAAGTGTAGAGTTTGCGTAAGTGGGGTCATAGGGTTGAGTGTGCGTGCGTTATAAGTGTTCGAGAGTGATAAAACCTCTCCACTTATCAACAACGGATTTCTTCCCTCGTCTATAAGCACTGCACTGAGTCCACTTCATCAACAATAGCAAAATGGAATGGCCTTGGCCTATAAATCATGCCATATGTAGAAAAAGTTAAGCATACAGACACCACAATAGTGAGAAGTGAGAGAGGACAGACCAAATCGTACCATCTCATAACAAGCTGTTCCTTATTTCGATATAGGTTGTCACGAAGATAGTCGAATCCAAGTTCCTGCAACATACATTCAGCTTTGAGAAACTAAATATAGTCAAGATCTTGATGTAATAATAAACCAAGATAAGCAGGTAAATTCCTCATTAGCAGGCAGTTGTATTGTCCCTACAAGCATTCCACCATACCAAGTAGCCGAAGTAAAAGGTCGCCTTCTTTACGCTGGATAACCACATATAAGATTAACAAAGATCTAATAATCTACAAGCATCTTACCGAGTTGTTAGTGTACGTAATGTCTGGCTCTTCTCTCATCAGACGTCATACCAGCCTATGCATATGCCACACAAGAGAAAGAGCAAAAGGTGGTTATACTATTATATGTTTGCCTAGTATGCTATTTCTATAAAGTTCTATAAAGTTCTGTAACAATACCAGCCTATGCATATGCCAAACCAGCAGAGCGAGGTCTAGCAGGTGTAATTAGAGTTTGTTTAGCAGTGTAAATACCTGAATTAGACCACAGTAAGACCAAGAAAGCGATGGACACGGCCCATTCATTCAGCCTCACGCTGCGCCAAATAATCATTTACGGTCACCACTGAAAAAAAAAAGCATTCACAGTGCTTAAATGTGAAGAAATGGGATTAAATGACATCGAAAGCTAATTAGCAGAGCTCAACACTTGAAATGTGCAATGTGGGTCAGATTCCCCATCATAGGGCCATTACAAGACAACAGGCACGTATTTCATGGCAACTGAAACTACAATCAGTTAAACTTTACCCATTTCCTTTCAGACATTACTAGGAGATATGGTCGCTCACTATACAAAGTTATAAATAAATCAGAAGCAAAGAATGTGCATTGGATTGATCAGCAATGTACAATGATTAATGAATTCGACACAACAGAACCACTTGAGCTGGTTCCAAGCGTGCCACTCCAAGATCAACTAACAGAAGCGTACTGCTGATCAGACATTTGAAAGTCATCCTGATTGCAATCTTGTCGTTAAAAGGTGTCAATCTCTGCCAGTGCAAAAGCTTCACCTGCAGCTTCGCAGAAAAGACCCGTGTCCTGGATCCTTTGCCTGTATTGTTTTGCCGAAGTGCTTATCTGGAAAAAGATCAAGGAACTGGATCAGTTGCCGTTTTGTCCTAAAAATATGCAGCATGATTGGGGGCATACCTGTGCTATTTTAGTATCTGCACTTACGCTACTTGATGTGCTACTAATATATAAATGATGGGATGGTAAGCTCTTTATTACCTATTTTTTGCTCACACACACTGCTATTAGCGCATCTATTTTTTGCTCACACTCTCTGCTATTAGCTTGTGTACATATATCAATGGAAAAGAAAAATGTGAGATAGAACCAACAGACCGTCAATCAATAAAGGCACAAAGAAACTCAAGCATCCTACTATATGTCTAGCCAAGTGTATCAGCCAGAAAAGAAAATCATACCTCTCGGAACAGCACATCCAAGTTCTTCATTCAATTGATCCTTTCCCTTAAGTTTTTCTTAGTTAACTCAACAAAAACCTTCCTAATGTGACTAATCTTCATAAGCTCTTCACTGAATTCATTTGCTTCCCTTTCTTGCCTAAGCTGCTCTATGAGCTCTTCTGCAGTGTTTTTTAGATGTAATTTCTCAAGGCCTGTAAGGTACTCAATGCCATCAGGTAGGCACTTCAATGCTGGGCAGTTTGAAAACATTAGCTCAACAAGGCTTTCCATTCCACCTTCGTCTATAACGACTTGTTCGAGCTGTGAAGCACCCCATATGTTGAGTTCTCGGAGTTTAGGAAAAGACAGTGCAGGGAAGTACAATTTCTTCCCATTATAAGCCTTGTCAACTTTAAGACAGCATAAGCCATGCAAAACCATGAGGTTAGAAAATGAGTCCTCCTCTAGTTTTAGACAATCTTTTGGTCAATTGAGCAAGATGGTTAAGGTGTGTCCATGATGAAAGAATATGAGGCATCCGTTTCGTCTCCAGCTTCCCCACCAGTTCAAGTTTATGAAGAGTTTCCGGTAAATGGAGTGCTTCCAATGGTAATAATTCACTTTCGTTTGATGCAGTAATTGACAGGCTGACGAGATGGCTCATATTCATGATAGCAGTGCATAAGTTTGAGGAGAGTTCGCTCGTCACATCACTAACTTTAAATTGTCTTAGCTCCGTTAAAAACGCAATGTCATAAAGGGTCTCTGAGCTCGCCTTGACATCTTGAAGAGCATGTAGTCCAGTCAAGTTCCTGATGCCCCTAGGCACCTTAATTCCACCATACAATGTAAAAGTTCCTTTTGTGAGCAGTCTACGTGCGTACAGAAACATAAGATTTTTTAGTTTTGCTAGATTCCTTGGTAAATATTGCAAACCAGTACGCAGTGCATCTAATACTTCTAGCTTCTGCAGTCTTCCTACAGCCTCTGGCAGAATTTCAATTCCAGTATCTCTAAGGCCCAATAAACGCAGATTAAACAAGCTGAAGACCTCAATAGGCAACATCTTGATTCGAGTCCCTTGCAGATCCAATGTTGTCAGAAGATTTGAAGATGCAAGTATAGGCCTCAACATATCAATATCGATAGACCTCATATAAGCATAAATGGAACGGAGATGTGTTGCATTAGATCGTCTTAACGGTGCAATATTAGCATTCTGTATTGTCAGACGACGTGTGTCCTCAATAGAAAATGTTCCAGAGCCCTCGTAAACTTTGCCAAAACATTCTTTCTCTGCTATGTCAAGAGCAAAATGACGGATGACATCATGCATGCGGCAGCATTTCAGGTGTCCAAACACATTCTTCTCCACGACTTGTAGCAGGCTTCTGTTTACAAGCTCATTCAGGTAGCCCTCTGCCACTTCTTCTAGTGTTTTGTTCTCCTTTTCCTTGATGAATCCTGCAGTAATCCAATGTTTGATTAACGTCTTGCTCTTCATTTCATAATCTTCTGGAAATATTGTGCAATGTAATAAGCAGTTCTTCAGTTCATATGGAAGGTCCTCTAAGCTGACAATTAGAATGCTATCCAGACCAGGGATCAATCTTTTTTTCGATTGCAACTCCAACTCTTGATACACATTTTTCCATGAAGAATAAGTCGGAGGTTTGCAAGATAGTAGGCGGCCTATGCACGCAATAGCAAGAGGCAACCCTTCACACTTTTCTAAGAAATTTAGAGCTAACTTCTGTAGCTCAAATGGACATTTTTTGTCATCATCATTCCGAAAAGCTATATTACAAAACAACTGCCATGAATGACTGTCTTCTAGCTGTTGCAGCTCAATTATACAGTTACTAGTTGCCAATGATGCGATTTCCTGTTTTCTTGATGTAAGAATAAAACGGCTGATACTGTGAGATGGAAATAAGTCCATGATTTTGAACCACACAGCTGTCTCCCAAACATCATCCAGAACCAAGATATACCTTTTACCATTAAGATGGTTACAAATGACCTCAGCTAGCCTTACTGTTTCCATGTTGCTAACATCCCCTGACATGCCCAGTCCCCTAGCAATCTTCTTCAGTAATTCCTCAACATGGTAACTCCTTGACACAGTTACCCATGCAGCAGCATCAAAATCCTCTTTTACAATCTTATAGACATGATCAACCAAAGTAGTTTTACCTGCTCCACCCATCCCCCAAACTGTGATGATTTTGGTCTTTTTTTCTTCCAAATCACTTAGTAGCCACCCCTTCAACTTCTCTGCATTATCCTTGACACCCACCAAATCCTCCTCCCTTACGAAACATGACATGTGATTAATCGGTCCAACATCATGGTCACTGCCTCCACCGTACCTCTCCACTTCTGGCATGGTGAAAAAATTCCTCTGTTTTGCAGTGTCTTCAAGTTCGCCGTTGATAGCACGTAGCTCGATCGCGAGGCGATGCCAAACCCTGACATGCTGGATCCTCTTCTTCATCTTCGCAGCAAATCCCCCATGCTTTTCGTCCTCAAGCCTGTAGTTGAACTCATCGACAACATCCTCGATCTGGAATGCTAGACCTCGAATCTTCTTGACCATGGCATTAGTTGTCTTGTTGGTATCCCTGAACTTCTCCGAATCTTGAAGGTAGGCCATCATGATCTCCAGCCAGCTCGTGGCCCTACGGATCTCACCAAAGAGACCCTTGAGGGCACAAGCTTCCTTGCAAAGTAGGGATCCACCATAGGCAGCTGCTTCCCTCAATAAGGCCTCACCAAGCTTGCGAATAAGCACTCCCACAACAGCTTCTGCCATGTTGGTTTAGTGCACTTGCTTGAGATGTCAAAACTCTGAATATGCACAAGTGGCTGCCAAACCCAAACCGGTATTAAAATTATGAACTGACGAAACTTGACAGAAGTTACCAACCAGAGCAGGTGAAGAACGTGTCGCAGATGTGTACCGGTTGAAATCATAATAAGTCAGCGACCAACCAGAGTTTGCATTTGCGATTTCGTGGAAGGAGGAGCAGGCTGGACAACTTGAAGGCCCTTGAGCCCATTCTGAAGGTCTTCATGGGAGGACATTATTTTTTGAGCTGGGGTTGTTGAAACCAAGCATCAATTACGTTAGATGCGCCCAATCGCACTGGCATCTATTGGTAACGTGCTGCCAAAAGAAAGATCAGTGAAAAAAAATAATTGGTTATTTGACTATATGAGAATGCAGCATCTAATTAATTCCCAAGGCTTAAATCACTGAATTTCTAAACTGTCATTCACGTCCAACCTTACATATGCAAAACCGGATTGGAAAAAAATAAAGGTTACGGTAGCTACGGGTCACATCAGTGGCCAGGTAAAGTATCACATCAGTGTATATATACAAATAGGAAGTAGATTAGCATATTACAAGCACGGTCATAGCTATAGCAGCGATGCCAATTTCGCTAGTCAGTATAAAATACAGGCTTGAAAAAAAAAGCTACCGCACGTGGCACGTCCGCACCTGTTCGTTGGAGAGCCTCCGAAGCTCTGCCTCGACCGAGCTGAGTGACGGAGTCGAAGAGGGGACGGGAGTCGCCCACCACCCATAGGTTATTCCATGGCCCCGCCTAGGCCGCTGCCGCGGGTGGAAGGTGGCCGGAGAGGCGGCGCCGCAGGGGAGAGGCGGCGCCGCAGGAGAGAAGCCGCCGCATGGCCGCATGGCCTAGCGATTGACCGGCGGCGTGTTTGGTGATATAGGAGAGAGGAGGGTGGTGGACTGGGCCGGGAAAGAGCGAGCGAGTCAGGTCGCGGCCCGGCCTCTCAGTTTGTTGGTTTGTTTTTCTTTGAATTCCGTTGGAGCTGATTTTTTAATCGTAAAAATAGCAGTGACAAGCAAGTGCAACAGTTGTTCCTCCATGCGTTCGACTCGGGGCACACGATATTCGTCTTGTGTAACGGTACAAGTTCGCCCAACATGAGATGCCCTCCCATATTCGTCTTGTGTATCGGGGCACACCATGTATCGTTAGTAAAGAGCTGAACCAAAAGAAAAGAAACCAGAGTAAGCAAGGCGGCAGCAGCAGCAACCCTGAAGAAAATTAAAACAAAGGGAACGTGTTACTGCCATCTCAGGCATGGATCGGTTCCATTATCCAAGGGCCAATTCCTGAATCCAAGGTTGCATTACGTGACATTACGCGCCATCTCTAATCTATGCTCTGTTTTGAGAAAACAGAGTAGCTATAGTGGCAGGAAGGGCAACCTTGGCTTTTCGAATTGCAGCTTGAATTTTTTTTTTCAAAACGTTTATGCTCTTTTTAAAACCTGCAGGCATCCAGTCACTATGCTCGAGCATGGTCTCGTTCCAATCTAGGGCCCTCTTTGTCAGTGCGTTTGTGTGTTCAATAGGTACCTGATATGTCCGACCGAGATCGATGGAATCCAAACAAGCAGATCAGGGCAAGCCCCTGCATAGGCTGCATACAACAGGCGCCGCTCCGTTAACTTAGAAGCAACATCAGCTCAACGACTGATTCCAAAGAGCATGTTCCTTTTACGCAGAAACTGCATCAGGTAAATCGATACGACTGCCCCGGAGTAAAATAAAACCAACAGGAACCAAGCATGTAAAATCAGTTCTTCTCAATCCGAACCCGAGTAAACTAAAACCAACAGCGAAAGCTGTACCAAGAAAAACCAATAGCGATACCGAGAAAACCATCCGAAGCGCAGGCTCGAACGCGCCGACAGAGTTTACAAGGCAGAGGTAGTCGCGCACCACCCAGGCGTTCAGGCTGCATAGGCCTGCCTCTCCATGACCCTACCTTGGCCTTGGCCGGGGCGGGGGTGGTGGGGGAAGGCGGCGGCGCAGTAGAGGTGCGTGAGATGAGAAGAGGAAGGAGAGAAGAACAACTTACATACAAGGCTAGGCACAAAATCTGTCTTACGTCAATAATGAAGTAAAATTTGTTTATCTGATAACTCAGTGATGCAAAACAAAGAACCTAGCTTTGTGCCCGCCAGGTTATGCAGAAGAAAAATCTTTTTTTTTTAACGATTACACAGTACAACTCAGACACTCACACGCACGCACACTCACCTTATCGTTCAAACGGAGAACCTGAAAAAGATACACAAACCACAACACGTATCAGGTTCATGCGTTCAGCGAAACAAGTGTGCACAGGTTCAAAGAATACAAAAACAGAAGACCACTCGATTTTTTTTACAGACCTGGGAGATGCCTCGACCATGAGGAAGACATCGCCAAACCATTCCAAACTACTAGAGAGGGACTAAGAAGAAACCTGAATATTAATAGATAAGCAAATGAACTGCTACCAGCCGATGAAAAAAGATTAGTTTCCCTCCTGCAGTCCTGCTGGTTCCTCGCGCACTGCTCCAAAACAAACAGAAGTGAACACTACGTTAATCTCTTCATCGGGCGTTAATCTCTGCCAGCAGCAACCTTCACATCCCCATATTCCTACTAGCTATTGGATTCCAAGCAGAGCACCCTTGTCTTGGAACATATTCCTGTAGCGTTTTACCAAAGTGTTAATGCAATGAGTAACCGGATATAAAATATGGAGCAAGTGGATAAGTTGGCGTTTGGCCTAGAAAAACACAGCATAATTAGAAATCTGTGCTCTTTTGCTACTGCACTTACATTGACACTCATGTGCTATTAATTAACAAAAAAGGAAGTTCGAAAGGCAAGCGTGATTACCTATTCATTTCATAGCTCACATGCTCTAATACCAGTACGTATAACGTAAAGGCAAATCGTGAGGAGCTGAGCAGGCATGCATCAACAAAAGCAAATAGAAACTGAAGTACCATGCTATATGCATATGGAATAAAGTGCACTGCCGATCCTCAAACTTGTCTAGCTGTGTCATTTAGGTCTCTCGACTTAGAAAATGCTGATTTAACATCTCTAAACTTGTTTGATTATGTTACTTGGGTCCTTTTACTTATATTAGCATCCCTAAATTTGTCCACGTGTGAGATTAATCCCGCTTCAAGAGCTTCTGAATTGGCGAATTTGGACTGGAAAAATGTTGTATTGACACTAGATTAAGGGTGGTTTTGCTATGAATCTTCTGAAACAAAAGTATTTTTGCTCAATGAAAAAATAGATGATAAACAGTAGACAGTCGGTTGGTCATTGTTTAGCGTTTATACAGTTTAAATGATCGTTTAATCAAGCTAAAAAAACTCCTTTAGACATAGGCGAGTATGCCTTGTCAAGCGTTGACCTCGCCTAAAACAATGTTTATTTCATTTAGAAAAACTTTGATATTGCTCGGCGTAGAAATTGTGCCTCAAAATAATATTCAACTGTTTACATTTAAAAATACAAAGTCAACTTGGTCAATTCTCAATTTTAGCACATCCTTTGAAAATAAACAATAATCATGTTGCTCTTTTTTAGCACGTTGCTCAACTAGTAATTAGGGTGGATACATGTGAAATCTAAAAGTGTAATGGTAAAGATTTACGGTGTTCTAAAGTGTATGTGAAATTATGGTTTGTGAAAATATATAAAAAAGCTAAACTGTTTATGATGATATCAATGAAAAAATCACCATTAATATGTTACCAATACAATTGCATCCACATATGTGTCACGTTGGCTCGGTTTAAACCTAGTTGGACCTAGCTAGCTGATACAGTCAGACAGATTTAGAGATGACAATATAAGTAGAGGGACCTAATTGACACAACTGAGCAAGTTTATGGATGTCAATTCATCATTTTGTAAGTAGATGGACCTAAGTGACATAAATGGTCAAGTTTAGGGACCGGCTGTGCACTTCACTCCACTCTTTTCTTCTTCGTTAATATGTATACTACTAATAGCTGAACATATGAGCTGGGAACAACTGATAGAGCCAATGACGTACTTATTTCCCCAGCTTGGTTATGTTATTTTCTTAATTTGCCACTGGATTAACACATGGGTAAAATACTATAGGTAATTCTGTGAGTCGAGACAAGAGAAGCAGTGCTGAGAGGCAAGCGACTAGGTGAGGCGAAGAGGAAGCTTTTTGCAACCAATACGAAGTCTTGTTATCTCTTTTGTGTTGGCTGATGTCCGAGTGGTGCTCGTGCCAGCAGGAGAAAAACACTTAAAACTCATATTGATGTCCGAGTAAAATCTCGCTTTTCTCCATATATGGGAGCACAGCTTGCTATTTTTTTTAGATAATGCTTGCTTATTTTGTTGAGGTTCCTGTTTAGTCGATCACTGGTTGATATGGTTTGCTGGCTTGGCCGGTGTTAAACGTCTGGTTGATTCATTCTGAAATGGTTTGGCTTGATGACTTGATGTCGTTCCTGGTTGAGGCCTCTCCCAGGTCTGCAATAAAAGTTAAGGTTGCGGAGTCTATACTTTCTTGTTCCTAAAACTCTGTAATGGTTGATTTGCTCGTTCCAAAAGAAAGTATAATCGGTTGATTCCTTTTCTGCATTACCTTCAGTTTGGTTTGCTAGCGGAAGCAAATGTTTTTATTCTGCCTAACGTGTGGCAGCACATGAGACAAACAAGATATTCCATTATACAGCTTCTTGCTTGCTGAGCCTCGGGTAACAACAGTTTTTCTGCTGGTTATTGTTTTCTGAATTATGTACTTCTGAGCTGCAGCCTTTCTTGCTGTGGTTTGGCTTTTTTAGGACCTTACCGAACTTTGAGTGGGTCAGCTGGGAGATATGGCTTGTGATATGCTTGTTTGGATTCCACCGTCCTCGCCGGACATGATCAGGTACCTATCGAAGACGCAAACGCACTGACACAGAGGGTCCCAGCTTGGAACGTAACCAATCTCGAGCATAGTAGAACGATGACCGCAATTCGAAAAGACGAGGTTGTCCTGCCTGCTTCTATTTAGGGCTGTAAATTGGTGCCGAGTTCAGTGAAATGAGCGAAAGAGACTGTAGCCTCGTGGTTATAAGAGCCTCAGTAATACCTCAAGTTCTTGGTTCGAATTTCCTAGGATTTAACTACTTTGTGCTTTCATCGGTAGGCGACGTGGCCATCGACAGCGAGATGCCAGTGGTGACTTCGTCAATCTCGAGGATTTGCCAGCTCAGCCTTCGAAGATGCTTATAGAGGTGGGGTTTGCGTATATGCGTTCATAAGAGCGAGTGTGCGTGCGTTATGTGTCTGAGTTGTACTGTGTAAATAAAAAAAAAGTGTTCAATAAAACGAACTAGTTTTCCAAAAGCTAGTTAAGTTTGCAACAAAAGGGCATCAATTCACCCTTACTTCTACCTGCTCTGCTTTCCTAAAACAGAGGATTTTTTTTTTTTTTTTTTTTTTTTTTTTTTGAAGCCTCTCCTACTGGGTACAGCTGTAGCATCTGTTCATATACGTACGCACGCACGCACACCTCAACACACACCAACTCACACCCACGTACATGACCAGACCTACAACTAAAACAGAGGATTAGTGTGTGGTTTTGGCGCGCAACTAGGCCCGAGGAGCGCGCTGCAAGGCTCTCTTCATCACACACACAACGAACGAACGGGCTGGGTGGGCTTTTTGGGAGCGCTTGGATTAGAAAATCGCCGTAATAGTGGAAGCCCACTACTTGCCCACCAAATCTCTCTCGCCCGGACAAGATGAAAAGATTGCAGGCAAGCTGAACTTCAAGAAATGCTTCGTTTGCTTGTTTAAAAGTTTCTGTGCAGTCATGGGATGGGATTGTTTGGGCTTAAAGTCTGCATGGTGGATGCTCCACGACAAAAGTCGCAGTCTATTGATTTTGTTTCCGCGTTTCGTTGAACCTAAGGATATACTCCTTCCAATTTTAAATTGTTGATGTCATTGACTTTTTTCGTTATGTTTGACAATTTGTCTTATTCAAAAAATTTAAAAAAATTATCATATATTTTGTTATGATTTGTTTTATCATTAAAGAAGTTGAAATATATCTTATAACTTTACATGTTTGAACTAATATTTTAAATAAGACGAATAGTCAAACGTAGCGAAAAAGTCAATGGCGTAAACAATTTAAAACCAGAAGGAGTAGTACTTTGTAACCGATGGCAAATCTCAAAGCGCTTTAAGCGGCTTTCCGCTGAGATGGCACTAACACGTCGTCTTTTTGGTTTTATTTTCTTCAGGGTTGCTGCTGCTGCCTTGCTGATTTCTGGTTTCTTTTGTTCAGTTCAGTAGTTACTAATTATACATCGAGTGTCTGATTCGGAGTGATAACCGATTTTTAACTGCTGGGTCCTTTGATTTTATTTTTTTTTCGGTGGAACTGGGTCCTTTGATTCACTGTCAAATCGTTTGCTTCTGTGTTGTTGATGTAACTTGTTTCCGTACCGACCCAAAATTGAAGTGTGAATTGCTGTCACGCTCGACGCTCCCATCCATCAACAACTTGCGCTTGCAGGGCCATCCAGACAGCCGTGTGTCCCCTCTTTCTCTATCTCTCTGAAAAGGAGATGATGAGTCAGTAAACTATAGCAGTCAGTAAACCAAACCTAATGCACAGATCATGACTCTCTGTCCCATGCACTGATTAGCTTCCAACCCGCCTCTAGTCACACTTGAAGAGATTTTTTTTGTTCGGACGAGAAAAAAATTGGTACATCTTGCTATTATTACGGGTTGTGATAATGCACATATATAGCCCAGTTGTTCATATGCAGAAGAGCCAAAATGATTGAAAGCTGTCGGTTGCGTTCGATGCACCTACCCTAATTGTTGCTTTCAAACATCTAATGCACAGATCATGACCGTACGTACTGTTTAGTTTGCAACCAGAGTCTCTCGCAGTTTGCACGAAGAGATATTTCATCGTCAGCTTCCTTCCACGAAGCCGCAGGAGCTCTCCCCACTGCCTCTGTTTCTCACTCTCCCAGCTGTTGGCGCGGCCGGCTATCATGCTCTGCCGCAGCACAAGTTTTTATCACCCAACGTAACTCACCAAAGTCTGTTGTTACACCAGTCCATGCATCACTGAAACTCCCATCTACTTGATTCAGTTCACTCGCGAGTCATGATGTCGAAGTTGCTTATGTGTTGAAGAACATTTCTGTGTTTTGTTTCTTGATAAGATTACGCTCGACCATGGTATACTGTGAATTCTTCAATATGCCATGTCTGGCGCGGTGGACAGCGAGGTGCTGGCTTGCCGCAGGCCACAGCTGGAAATGCAATTGCGTCCATGTTAGGTAGTACTACTTGTACTACGAGGTCATGCTTTACGGTGGCACAGCTTGGTGAAATAATTGCTTCTGGGGCCATCCACTGATCAGCCAAAGCATTTGCATGGCGTTACATTGGACAAGCCTTCATGCGTACCGTTCGGCGTTAATTGGTTAACTCTTCCTGCGTACTCCATCCGTCCTAAAATATAATGGATCCTAGCACACTAAGACAAAATAGCCTTCATAGTAAAAGACTACTATACCCTTCATTTTACCTTATCTCACCCGCTCACCAACGCTCCTACCAACCTTAAAATTTTGTCTTATATGTGAAACTAGTATGACGGCCCGCGCATTTACACGGCTAATATATATTGTATTATATGAAATATCTCATCAATTATTGTTATTTTTTCATCGTATTTTTTGTCACTATTAGTTTTAGTTTATTGTTTTCGTAATAACAATCATACAGAATTTATAAAACTCGTAATAAATTTGTCTATACTTTCTCCTACAGACATAATTCCTCACCCGCTCGTCATGATGCTGGTTGTCCTAGCTTGTTGCCTTGCTCAATTATTCATCCGGCTCTATTGTCGTCTCCTCGTGCAAAGACTACTACCTTGACGCATCACTTCCTTCATTCCTCTCGCCTTCCTGGCCCTGCTGCTAGGTTGGTCATTGCCTATTTTGTTGTTAAGATTACTTGCTTGTCGCCTCCTTGTCCACGACTCTCCTCGCCCATTTTTTTGCTTCGCTCCAAGTTCTTTTCCGGCTCACCTGCTTGCCCCTCTCCCGGCTATGGGCCGTTGCTAGCACACGCTAGCACCATCGCACTCTCGCCTGTTTGTGACACTTGTTGGTGGTCCTTATGCTCTACTAAATATTTCTATTCCGCAAGCGCACGGATCACCATTGTAGCACTTCATCGTAGAGTATTCCAGGGTATCGTATTTATAATTTCCACAGGAAAGCTAGTAGAAAATTCCTCAAGGGTACTGTCTAAATCGATCGTATGTAAATCACGTCAAACATTAATAGTTAGATAAAGGTGGCACTCATGAAGTAACCCAGAAAAGAGTAATTAGCAAAAAGATTGGGAGGACAACGAGTAGAGAAAAAGGTTTCCTAAAATATATCCATCCTAAGTATTTTATATTCAGCAATCTAATAATTTACAATTATACACTCAAGATCATACAACAGTCATATCAATGTACATCGGGGCACGGATGTGTCATAGTGATAGCCGAGGCCACCACTATAAGGAACCACCCGCTATAATTAAGACCCTGCTAGGTCCAACCCGGACGTGGTGGATTACAGAGACCGGTGCAGCTGTCACATACACTCGCGGCTACCATCCTCCGTGGGGTTGGGTGCAAACTCGCGTCTAGAATAATTCCTTGAACCATACAAGCAATCACTCTAAATAATCTACCCTTAGCTAACAGGGCAGACCACTCATGCTCAATAAACTTAAGTGAATTGTTTACGCATAGACCAGCTGACAACTCACGTAAGTCTACCTCACACAGACGTAGATCCAACACAGAGATACTTCCGAAGTAATTACTCAGAGCAATAATATAAATTAAAAGAATTACTGAATTAAATAATAAGAAGAGATATCCATAATAATATTTATTCAAAAGAAAGTAAAGATACAAAGAGAGCTTTACCACACTTCCGAAGCTGACTCCGGAACCCTGAGCAAACCTCACACTCTAACTCTAACTCCCAACTATTGCTAACACTAAACAAGAAGAGTAAATGGATTCTTCAATGAGGTGCGAATTGCTTCTGAGGCCGGGGGGTCCTATTTATAGCTTCTCCATGGCGGTGGGAGTCCCCTGGCCGAAGCTGGAGAGGCGGCGCCGCTAAGGTCGGCCGGCCGGCCAGGTAGGGGGGCCGGCCAGCCGTCCACTGCGTCGGTTGGCAGCCGCCTTTTCCCTGGACGCTCCTGATCGCTTGGTGGAGTCGGTCCTAGGTCGGTTTTCTCCTGGAGTCGGCAGAAATGGAGTAAGGGCCAAGTTTAGGCCTATTGTAGCCCATCTTCTAGAATGTTTGCTATTTCTTCACTTGGGCTTTAATTATTCTCGGTGTTAGACGTCTTTGGAGCCCACTGGTCGAAGATCGACAGCAGGAGAGGCCAAGGGTGGCCGGCCGGCCTATGATTGGGCCGGCCGGCCTGCGTTTCTGTCCACAGGCGCCTATTTCTTCTGCATTTACTCCTGCACTCATAAATCATCCAAAACTCGTGGAACTTTATTAATAAATAAAACATTGCCGAATTATTGGTGATTTACCCTTTTATTTACCGATATGTTGACGGTAATTTAATGACTTAAACACCGTCAACAGACCCCCCAAACTTAAACTTTGCTCGTCCCCGAGCAAAATAAAAACTTAGGCAATCGGCGGATCAGGAGTTGCATCAATATTAATTTCCTGCAGGTGTCTGATATACAACAGCATACTCCAAGACAGCGAATAATTCATAAACCAGCACAATTTATTCATCAAGCATGCATATATCCAGTGGGGCTTATTGATTACTTTGTCATGTGACATTGAAAAGCAGAACAGCATTATTAGGTTTTCATTAAACACATTCTGCAAATAACAAGTCCAGAGTTTTTTGTTTGATGCATAAGAAAAATTCCAAGAATTCTCCTTTAAGTCTTTTGCACTTCCCCTTTTTGTCTCTCTTTTGTGAAAGCTATTTCCTACAAAACATTGCTCACAACCTTAGCTATATAAGATGGTCGTTCGGGTGGAGCTTGGTTTGGATGTGCATATCCTTCACATATATTTTATAAGGTTAAAGGATGATCTCAAGGGAACAGAGCAGCTCTTCATAATCAGTCCAATGATAGATGTGGTAAGAGAAATCACTCATAAATTTTTCTGTCTTCTTGGCTCAAGAGAAATTTTTAGGATGGCCACCACCTCTATAAAAATCTTTACTGCGTATTACGGGAGTTTTTTTTTTACTCCCGTAATGCAGAGTGTGAAGAAGATTTTTAGATGGCCTAAACAATAATTTTTGAATTTTCTTGAGCTCTTGAAGGAAGACAAAAGAATTTTTTTGAACGATGAGTGGTAATGAATTTCTCATATTCCCAAAAGAAAGATGACTGACATAAAGAGAGCAGTGTTCCGAGAGATCAAAATTTAACTGAACTCAATATATAAAAGATAGCTAAGAGCGAGGTTTGTGTTTATAAACTTTGCAGTATATGGCTCTGGTAGGTAATTGATTCCTCACAGGGGAAGTGTAAGACTTAAAAGGGTTTTAGTTGCAGCATTAATAAAGATTAAAACATCTCTGGATTATTATTGCAAAAACATGCTAACTCAACCTAAAATAGCCATATCATGCAAGTCAATGCCTAGATTTGGTAAACCAGGTGCTACCCACACAGATATAGCAATACTAGAAGTGTAATCGTGCCAGATTACTTCTCACGCAACTATGCATGGAATAGCAACTGCATAAAAGATACAAGTAGAAAACTAAAAGAGCAGCTATTCATCATATCCTTTATGCGTGGGTAGAAAAACCAAGATTCGGCAACAATAAAGCAAACCCGATTTTTTTTTAATATATATATACTGCAGAATGGACGAACGGCTGATACAACTGACGGTCATGCGAGGTCGAGCAAGGCAAAGACAGACAATCAACATAAAACTCCGAGACTTCCCCCCCCCCCCCCCCCCCCCCCCCCCCCCCCCCCCCCCCCCAAGCTTAGGCCTTTGCAAGGCATAAGCTTGACCCAAATCTAGTGGTAAGAAGCTGTCTAGGGGTCCCACTCCCCCTGGGAAGGTGGGTCAAAGAAGGGAACAGAGCCAGTGTGCTGCTCAGGTGGTGGATGTGCCTCAGGCTGTGGTACGGGTTGGGGCCCGTACTGCTGCTGCTGGGACTGGGATGTATCAACGTTCAGGCCTGAGGCGATCTGCTGGCAGAGGTTATAAGTGTCATCTATCCTACCGCCCTGGTAGTAGACCTGACCTTGGAGGTCAGTCACGAGGTTGGCGGTGTCATGCACGGCTTCTTGGAGCTGCGCAACTTCTTGCTCGAGGTACCAGTAGTTCCAGTTGGGTGCGAATCTAGCTGAGCGAGAGGATCCCATGTGTGGGTCACCCATGAATCGTGGAGCGTGAGAGCTCTGTGGGTACGGGCCAGGCTGAAACTGCACTCCTGGCTGAAACTGTACTCCCCCAGCGGCTGCATGGCCACCGGGAGGATAGTGGAACTGGTGAATCCCCTGCACACCTTGTGGGGGCGGCCAAGCAGGTGAGTCGCTGCGTGTGTCTGGGTCGCCTGAGTGGTGTGACCCTGAGCTCTCAGCTCTGGGTGCAGCAGAAGGTGCGGCGGAAGGTCTAACTGAAGGTCCGGCAGAGGGTCCAGCAGAGGGTACGGCAGAGGGTCCAGCGGTGGTTCCTGCATTCCTGGCTCTGAGCCGGGTCACAGGTCCCTCGGCTACGCTGTGGCGAGATGGCTCGGCTATCCTTAGGTCAATGGTCAAGCTTTTTGTGCGGTATAGTCCTAGCCTCGGCTCGAGCAGCTCAATCTCTGTGCTATACCCATGGTAAACCATGCGGTAGCGCCCCTCAGCTATTCTATTGATCATGTGGGCTTGGCGAAAGTGATCGAACCCAATTAACACTTGGGTCCCAGGCAGGAAGGCTACTCGTGCTTGGTTCAACATCCCTAAGCCCCGTGCAATTCTAGTGATGTACGACGCGAACAAGATAGGAGCACTTGAAGTAAACGTCACACCCAACCAATGATTAAGCACATAAAGCAAAGGGTTGATTTTAGTCTTCTTTACCATAGCATATAGGTAGCACAGATCAATTCTGGTGACAGCCCTATTCTCATGACGGGGTGACAAGACGAAACCACACCAACGATGCAAGATTCTAAGGGAAGGGTTATGAATTTCGCCAGTGCGGCGATGTACTCCGTTTTCCTCAGAAATTTTAATCCAGAAGGTGAGTTCGTTAAAGCCTTTAAGTTTGTCTAGAGCTGTTTGCCCACTACGCTCGAAGCCCAACAAATCACTCATGTCATTAAACGGCAAGTCAAACTCCTGATTAAACAAGCGAAACTGTATTCATGTACGTGCTATCGTTTTATCAGGAACAATTTGCAGGGTGACCAAAAACTCAATAGAAAGCCACTTCGCACCTAGCTCGAAGGTATTAGAGAAGTCAGTAAGGCCAGTGTACCTGAGAGCTTGGTCGAAATCCTCTTTGATGCGATGTCGGTGAGGAATTGAGGGTCGAAAATACGTGAATGTTGAAACTCACGGTCTCTTAACCCAGCGATGCGGTTCCTCTCATCCTCGTTGCGTGCCACAATGTGCTGCTCGTGCTCCATATAGCGCACGATCGGGTCAACCGGCTCCACGTTCAGTGGTTCCGGTGGTTGCTGTGTTCCAGCATTGGACCCAGAGTGTGAGCTGCTGCCACGACTCTTGCTACTAACCTTCCTCTTGAGCGAAGTGAAGAAGCTCATAGTGACCTGCACAAATAATTAGACAGCAAATACCCGAAGGGAATAGTGAATAAAAATTAGCGGGTTAGCTGTCCAAAGGTTAGTCGTTCAGGGGTTAGTCGTCCAAAGTGGGGTTTATTAAGACCACCACTCAGCAGTAAGAAAGCAGAAAAACTCACACATTATTATTTTGTTATTATTATTATTCTTTTTTTTAATTTTTATTGTCACCTAATTATCACTAATTGCTTGATTAGGAGGTTTTAAGCAAGGGAGGAAGAAGAGCTCGTCGAGCTGTGGTGCGGGAAAACATGGAGGCGTTGGCCTCCATTTATGGGCGCGCGCGGGCGCCGAGGCGAGGCCGGGAGTGGCCGGCCGGCGGACACGGTGGGCCGGCCGGCGGGCCCCGGCGTCACTTCGCGACGGGACGGCAGCGGTGGAGGAGTGACGTCGGGTGGAGAACCGAGGTGCGCCTTTCGGTGCACATGCTCGCACAGGGTGGAGGATGGGACGCCGTCCTCCATTGTCGATGATTTTTCCTCCGTCCACGCGAATGCCTGAGGCATTCGAGCATGCTACGACGTAGGGGAGCAGGTGAGGCAGGCGTAGGGCGTCGGTGGCGCTCGGCGGCGACCGGAGGTGGCCGGCCGGTGGGTCCGGTGGGCCGGCCGGCGGGTCCAAGTGCCCACTTTGCTTCTTCTTTTTCCTGCGCGTGATGCTTCACCTGTTCGTCCCCTACAGCTCCTTTGTCCAAAGCAAAGTGATGACAGGTGGGGTTGGCCGGGCCCGGAAAGGGGTCCCGGTCAACCAAAAATCGAGTTTTTTTTAATTTTTATTTATTTATTGCGCTGCGCATAATTAAGACATAAAATTAAATTTTATTCTATGGATAACGACGGTTTAGATCCTCCCGTCAGAGGTGTATTAGCGTCTAGGATTAAAGTTATTTCGAAAATTTCCTAACGGTCTTGACGCTTCTACTTTTGTCCAGCGGTCGAGCGTTGACATCTTAAAATTTTCCGTGTGGACAAAATCTTCCGCACTTTCACGAGAGCTGTCGTGGGTTCCTTTTTCTTCGGGGCGGTCTTCTTCGGCTCTCTCTTTTTCGGAGTGCGGGTTTTCTTTGGTTTCTCCTCGTTCTTGGGAACCTCCTTGTTTATTTCGCCCGTTATCGTCACTCTTCCATTCGTCAATTTCGGAGGGGCGTACGGGGGCTTCTCGATGAATTGATAACAGAAGGTATCTCCCCATTTGTTGGTCATTGTACCAACGCATATTCTTCCCTGAGGCATGGCAGGGGTTTTTGCAACTTCTGACTTCCCTGCGGGTGTTCCCTCTGGCCTCACAACTTTCCGCGAAACAATCGCCATGGCAGTTACGTTTTTATCTTTTCCTCACGATAGGATTTTTCTTTTATTTTCACAAGAGGGGTCAAGATTAAACGATCACGCGTGTGATAGGTTCGTGATAAACAAACGAGATCAATGCAGCATTTAAATAGAAACAGGAAATTTTCTAGCTAAGCTTCCCCGGCAACGGCGCCAGAAATGCTTGTTGGTGGTTCTTATGCTCTACTAAATATTTCTATTTCGCAAGCGCAGGGATCACCATTGTAGCACTTCACCATGGAGTATTCCAAGGTATTGTATTTATAATTTTCACAGGGAAGCTAGTAGAAAATTCCTCAAGGGTACTGTCTAAATCGATCGTATGTAAATCACGTCAAACATTGATAGTTAGATAAAGGTGGCACTCATGAAGTGACCCAGAAAAGAGTAATTAGCAAAAAGATTGGGAGGACAACGAGTAGAGAAAAAGGTTTCCTAAAATATATCCATCCTAAGTATTTTATATTCAGCAATCTAATAATTTACAATTATACACTCAAGATCATACAACAGTCATATCAATGTGCATCGGGGCACGGATGTGTCATAGTGATAGCCGAGGCCACCACTATAAGGAACCACCCGCTATAATTAAGACCCTGCTAGGTCCAACCCGGACGTGGTGGATTACAGAGACCAGTGCAGCTGTCACATACACTCGCGGCTACCATCCTCCGTGGGGTTGGGTGCAAACTCGCGTCTAGAATAATTCCTTGAACCATACAAGCAATCACTCTAAATAATCTACCCTTAGCTAACAGGGCAGACCACCCATGCTCAATAAACTTAAGTGAATTGTTTACGCATAGACCAGCTGACAACTCACGTAAGTCTACCTCACACAGACGTGGATCCAACACAGAGATACTTCCGAAGTAATTACTCAGAGCAATAATATAAATTAAAAGAATTACTGAATTAAATAAATAAGAAGAGATATCCATAATAATATTTATTCAAAAGAAAGTAAAGATACAAAGAGAGCTTTACCACACTTCTGAAGCTGACTCCGGAACCCTGAGCAAACCTCACACTCTAACTCTAACTCCCAACTATTGCTAACACTAAACAAGAAGAGTAAATGGATTCTTCAATGAGGTGCGAATTGCTTCTGAGGCCGGGGGGGTCCTATTTATAGCTTCTCCATGGCGGTGGGAGTCCCCTGGCCGAAGCTGGAGAGGCGGAGCCGCTAAGGTCGGCCGGCCGGCCAGGTAGGGGGGCCGGCCGGCCGTCCACTGCGTCGGTTGGCAGCCGCCTTTTCCCTGGACGCTCCTGATCGCTTGGTAGAGTCGGTCCTAGGTCGGTTTTCTCCTGGAGTCGGCAGAAATGGAGTAAGGGCCAAGTTTAGGCCAATTGTAGCCCATCTTCTAGAATGTTTGCTATTTCTTCACTTGAGCTTTAATTATTCTCGGTGTTAGACGTCTTTGGAGCCCACTGGTCGAAGATCGACAGCAGGAGAGGCCAAGGGTGGCCGGCCGGCCTATGATTGGGCCGGCCGGCCTGCGTTTCTGTCCACAGGCGCCTATTTCTTCTGCATTTACTCCTGCACTCATAAATCATCCAAAACTCGTGGAACTTTATTAATAAATAAAACATTGCCGAATTATTGGTGATTTACCCTTTTATTTACCGATATGTTGACGGTAATTTAATGACTTAAACACCGTCAACAACACTGTAGGCTGGTCATCGTGTTTGTTTGTTTTTCGTCTTTGCCTGCTCATCACGTCACTTGGCTATGCTACTTCTTATGTAATTTTTGTTACAAATGCTACATACGTGTGGAATATGTGGAAAATAAACATAGATGTGTTACCAATAAAAAAATAATGGAAAATAGAAAGTAATATAAAAGTGTTTTGCTATAATTATGTAATGGAAACGTATCTGATGAAAACCAACCTCTCTGTACAAACTATGAAAACTTCAATCTGAGCCACACGATGCTGATCAGAGAAGGTGGAAAGGGTGATTTGAAAAGGTGCTTTTGCAAATCACTCCTTCCACCGCCCCTGAGCGCCCCCTTTAGATCAACATCATGTGGCTTATATTGATGTTTCTATAGTTTACACGGAGATGTTGGTTTACCCCCGATACTTCCCCTTATGTAATATCGTAGCCGCTGGGAGTAGCTGCCCCATTCCTCCCAGTTCAACCCAGTCATAACTTTTTCGGATCGAGACAAAAGTTTTATCCGCCGTCCTCCCATCCCCGATGAAACACCTGTGGCGCCCGCCCCAGCCAGGTCATTGTGCGTTGGCTTTAGCTTCGGCTCGCCGCCGCCATTCGACTTCCCTGCACGCGGCCTTTCTTTGTCTAGAAGCTTTGGCTCCATTCAACTAATCTAGCACGAAGGTGAACTTTGTAGCACTGCACCGCATACGTTGGTTGAGATTTAGTACGTTATTTACTTGCTAATTAGATTGACAACTTAATTAAGATCTGCTCCCTGATTGCATGAGTATCTTTAGAAAAAGAGTGCTAACGACGGCCTGGTTTTGGAGTAGACGTCAGCATCCCCTGCCATGGAATTGAAAACTTTGATAGTGTGGCGGCATGCCAGCGGTGTTATCTGTTTTTTCTGGTCTTGGCTAGGAGGACGGTCGTATGTTTCATCTAAAATCACGGATGGGTTGGATCGGTATGGTGGGTAATTTTTAAAATTATGTAAAGGGTATTTTAGTCTAATTATTTTATAATGGTAGTGGTGGGTAATTTTCTCTTCTTATTTTCTCCGATTAACTTGAGAATTTCTAGGTCTTGAGAGCGAACGTGGTGGCATGAGCATCAACCCGTTCGCATGCACGTGCTAGCAAGTTTTAGAACATATATACCGATATATAAATTGTTAGGATTCTCAAATTGTGTCTCACCACTTAGATTTATATAACATAGAGAGATGAAACCAATTTAATTTATTTTTATTTTGAGTGTAATGCACATCGGAACACTTTTTTGACAACACTATTGTAGAATTATAATGTGGAACTTAAATATATTTACAATATTCTATAGAATGAAACAAATTAAAATCCCTTAGCTTCTCGTAGCAAATAGTGATAATCACTTAGATTGCCTACCTAGTCATCATTTGCTTTCAGTGAACCTTTTACTTTCTTTGTCGTCGCACCAAGGTTTAAACACAGACCATTTTGTCTCAAAGATATAGTATGTGCTCATGTTAGAAACAAAGCACACTTTCTTTTAATTGAGGCTTCCCCAAAGCTTTGCCGTTCATTACCCGACAATAGTTGATCTTGCAGAGCGGCCATATAACTGAGCTGGTGGCCGATTCCTTCTACTATGGGGAATTAGGTTACAGATGCGTTGGCGGTAGCAGGGATCAATGTTGGTGGCACTACGGCGGTGGCAGGGATCAATGTTTTTGTTTCTTAATTAATTTCTGAGTCTCCCGATGAAAACCTAAATCCGAGAATTTGAATGGGTGTCGAACAATCTCCTTGAAGGCATCGCTTTTGAGATGCTCCTCTTAGTCAAGGATCATTGCTAGTGTTCTAATAAAACAGCTTTGATGTCGCAGATGCTCATCTTCAAAAATAATAAAGCTTCACCATGGAGATGCCATTGATTTTGTTTATTTATTTTGCTTCATTAGTGTGACAATTATGCTCGCCTAATGATGACCCATTTTGGTGTCACTCTTCCTAGAGCCAAGGTTGGGATTATAATCTTCCTAGGGCCCACATTTAGCCTTCTAGCAAAATGTACTTAATAAGTTCATCAACCCGTCCTGCTCGGGCTATTTTGGTAAGCCACATGCTTAAGCAAGAGTCTTTCATCTCCAAATATTAGAAGTTATATATGGTAATAACTCAAAAGTCATTACCTATTCTAGATTATATTTTTTCAGTTCGCAAAATAAATGTTATGTTAATTATTTATATCCACTATAACATCTTATTTTTTTATATCATTAGAAATTTAGTATCGTTGCCCATAATTTTACTTTCCCACACTATGAAACGTCTCATGTCAACCTTTTCAGTCGTCTCTTTTTGTTGATGCATATCTGTACAATCAACGTCTCTTTGGTATGTACTTTCAAGTTTGACGTTGGTAGGCTTTTCAATTTTTATTTGGACACATTTGTTGTATTATGTCTAAACCAATGATATGTACTTTCAAACGTCTCTTTTGTTCATGCTTATGTATTCAGTCAACAGGACTACCAAGGTTCGCGTTAGCTTTTGAAATTATATTTTGACATATGTGTGGTAAAAAAAACACGCCTTGTTCCCAAATATTCCATCTAGAATCTATATTTCAGCTTTGCATTCAAATATTTTGTATTTTGCATTGATTGTTCATGAATAACACCAAGCATTTAAGTACTTAGGAATTATGACAAATTTTAGTTCTCGCCACAAAAGGTCAGAAAAAAAAAGTGAGAATAAATTGCTGTAACTAAAAATTAACTATCTCCTACATCTAGTGCAGTTTAGTACACTTACCTTGATCACGGCCCTCATGCCTTAATTGTAGGTGAAGCAAAGGTTATTAGGGCCCAAGCCATTCGTCTGCATAATATCCATGGTATTCATCATCTTCGCTGTAGTCTCCATGATTTTTGACAATGAAGCACGCTCCATCTGTAGCAGAAGCTATCTATGAAGGCCGTCTGCCAACAGAAAACGGCTTGTGCTTACCGGCATGGTGTCTTTGATGCCTCCATTCCATGTCTCTCTTCCTATATGATTTTCATCTATCTGACTCCTGCGATCGTCGGCAAGCGTTGATCTCTTTTTTCATCTCTGCGGATGCTTCTTGCTGATCCATGTATCTTTCGTTTCTTGGCTTTGATCTCTCCAACCACCTTGATCGCCGTCAACAGCTTCCCCGAATTTAATCAACGTCTGTGCCTCTTGCTGATATTGGAGCTGGATTGGATGCCTGGTCACAGTTGCCCGGGCCTGACTGGCATATCTCCCTCATGGAGCCCTATTCTTTATCCCTGACTGGCATATAATCAATAAGAAATATATCAAGGGTAATCCATTTTCGCACATAAAGCATAGGCAGTCTGATTCCCCTGTGTGGACAGTCTTGCTTAAGATACAAGAGCTATATTCAAAAGGGAGGGTGTGGATCCTTGGCGATGGGAAAAAAATTGACTTTTGGAGAGACAGGTGGTGTGGGGCTTTTACCTTGCAAGATAAAATTAAAGAGCTACATCAAGTCTGTAGGCAGCAGACAGGTTCTGTGGCTCTCTTTGCCAATAGAAACTGGAATTTAACATTTACAAGGTGGTTGGATGAAAACTAGCAGAATCAATTAAGGGAGCTGAAAGACATTCTAGTTGCAGTCTCCTTAACTAGCTCTGCTGACACTCCGAGATGATGCTGGGAGGGGTCAGGCAAGTTCACAGTGAAATCGATGTATAAAAAATTATACATGGAGGAATTAGAGCCCAGATTTGACGTGATGTGGAGGGCTAAAATACCACTAAAGATAAAAATCTTTATGTGGCAAATATTTCATGGGGCGATGCTAACTAAGGATAACATGCTCAAGAAAAAGTGGAGGGGAGATTCAAAATGTGCTTTCTGTGATCAAGATGAGACTATCCCTCACCTCTTTTTTAGTGCAATGTAATCAAATATGTGTGGAGCTTGGTAGCTCTGGTTATAGAGGCTGACTGTAGACCGGAAAATATTGATGAATACATGTTGTGGGTCGGACATTACTTTCCGTCTGGGAAAAAATACTACATGATAGGATTGGCCGGCATTTGCTGGGCAATTTGGAAACTCAGAAACAGAGTTTGCTTTGATAAAAAATTTGTGAGATCTCCTACTGAGATCGTTTGTTATGCTTGTTCCTTTTTGAAATATTGGGCAGGGGTACAAAATGAAGAGGACGGCAAGGCGCTGACGGCTGGAACGGAAGTGTTGCGGCAAGCGGCCATCCACCATCACCTGAGGCAATCACCACCAAATGCGGCTGATCAGGAAGGAGCGACCACAAGTGGTTAACTCAAGAGGATGCGAGAGGAAACAAAGGTGCCGAAAAGGACAAGACCTCAATTTGTTTACATTCAGGCAAACACATGCTTGAGCCCCTGCGTGGGCAACTGTTGTAATGGAGCGTCTTTTGTTGGCATAAGCCAGGAGTTTGGCGTGCTTGTCTATCAGCCCTCTGTAGCATCCCGCCTCAATAATGAGGGGTTAGCAAGTAAGGATCGAGATCGGGTGATGCTTGACGAAGCAAACATCCAAATGACCACACACATAAGCATAACAAAAATAGAGTTCAACATGATTTAATTATTACAACTTAGTTCCACACTTAGGTAAATAAAGAGTGCAAGTTCTTAAGTGATAGCTTTACAATACATAAAGAGTTCGAAATTCGAATATAGAAAACAACGTAGCGGAAGCGATAAACTCAACGATACATATCTACAGGAAATCAGGTCCGGCCCGTAGACACGATCTCACTCACCCTGCTCCTGGTTTGGAGAGGCGGGAACCCACTCAATGGACCAGTCCATGGGTGGTTCGCCCTCCCACACCACCTTGCCACAACAGTCACAAAAACCGGGATCTGGATTACCTGCAAAAAGATTTCAACCAAAGCCCTGAGCAACTAATACTCAGCAAGTCTTACCCGTCAAATTGGCCTTCTAAGACCGACTTCTAATATGCAGGGGGGCTTACCAAGGTGCTGGATTTGATTGCCAAAACAGCACTAATAATTGATCCTTATTTTCAAGTTTTAGCCAAATTAAAAGGGTTCTTGCATAAATATAAATATTAGCAACCTATACTAATACATACAAGGTTGCAAGCAAATAATTAAGGTACAAAACAGCAATATATCCATATACATGTGCACTTCTTACTACGATGTGGCAGGGATCACAAGTGGTACTCAATAACCGCGAGGGACGGCGATTCGAATCGATTTACACCTGCAGGCGAAACCCAGACAACACGACGTACGCACACTCAAAAGAGTCACGCACGGCAACCTTTCGCAAGACCCCGTAAAGCCGGTCCGAGTGTCACCTCTCCCGAGTACACATCCTCCACGCGATGCCCACGCCGGAGCCATCCGTGGTTAGCCCGTGCACCCTCCCTTCCTACACATACCCGTGAACCACCGTGACCATCTTCATCACCAGAAGAGAGGTGGGGCCCCGTCCAACAATACAGTAATCGAACTACATCGGTTTACTAGTGCCCATATCACTAGCATGCATCCGGTACGTTCAAACTTGCTCAACGGGTCCACAACGATCGGTCCTCAACCGACACAAACGGGGCTATGGCGAGCAAGATAAACTTGCCACCTCAACCTACACATGAACTTCCCCGTTCGGTCTCATTTTCATTAACAAATTATGTGAGAGTAATAGAATATACCCGATACCCCTACATCGAGCGGTCTCCATACCACCCGATGTTTACCGATGGAACCAATTAAGCTTAGCAATTCTAACGAGCGGCTGGACCCAACCCATAGGAACCTAGCTTATACATGCAGCTACGGTGTCAATCACGTCCTACACGTAATGCACAATCATGACCCGAAATACATATGAGAAACGAAAAACTTTGTAAACATAGGCGTGCACCGGGGCTTGCCTTGGGCCTGGTGGTCAGCGCATACAAGAGTGTTCAAGTCAGCACCGGTCTCCTCGGCCTCGATCACCACTTCTTCGATTCCGGCGTCGGTTCCTATAATGATGCAATGCAAGGATAATAAATAAATGCAATGCATACATGAAACTTTGCTAAAAGAAGTAAGGCAATCCCATGATGGTGGTGCTGCTGTGATGCTCAGGATATGGCTTAAGAGATAACAAGGTGGTTGCATATGAAGCACCTTCCCAAAAGGCGACACGTGCTTTAGGGTTTTCAAGTGTCGAAACAACATAAACAATTTCAAATTTATTTAACATGGTTCTGGAAGTCAAAATTTTTCCTTTGCATTTTTACTAGCAAATAACTACCATGAACAGTGACGTATCCAAAAATTAGATTAAAAGCATGCAAGAATAAAATAACAAAAATGCTACAAGTTAAACCATGGAATTGCAATTTCTGCTAAAATATGCAGAATTTAAAGGTGCCCTTTGGTGAACAGTACATAAATGCTATGAGATGCATGCAAACCAAAAATCAGGAATTTTGCGTGTACAGAAAAAGCTATAAGAATTCATTAAAATTTTCATTCTCGGGATTTTATAAAATTATTAACTATGAGTCCTGGTGATATTCTTGCACCATTGGATAGATCTTGTTACAAGGATTCCAACTAAATTTATTTTGTATTTTTTGGAGCTATGATTTATTTTATACCGATTTTACAAGTTATGCTAAAAACCTGGGAAAAGAAAGGAAAAGGAAAAAGAAAAGAACAGGCGGCACTGTAGCAGTGCCAGCGCGCGTTGGCATTCGCGGCGAGCGCGGCGGTGGCATGGCCGGCGTTCCGGACGAACGGCGGCGAACCAAGGTCAACGGTGGGCATCTTCGTGTAGAGAGCGACGAGGCGGTCCTAACGCAACTACGCGTGCACATGCGCGGCCACGGTAGCTATGCCGGCGGCGAGAGGCGCGGCGGCGTCCCGGCAAACCTAGTCGCCGGGGACCACAACTTGCGCGAGCACGGCCTTCTACAGTCCGAGGCGAGTCTTACCGTGGTGCGCGTTGTCGAGGGGGACAGCCGGGAGGCGAACTTCGTCGGAGGGGGCGGCGGGCTCGGTGGACGGCGGCGAGGAAGAAGGGATTTCCGGCGAGCTCACTGCAAGACCCACGACGAGATCATGTCACACGGGTGCGCTATCAAACGAGGGAGCTTCACGTGCGAGGAATCGAACCAATTCTCACCGAGGAGGGAGTATTTCACGGCGAGGTTGTCGCCGTTCACCCGGTGGTCATCGTCGGAAATGAGCCTCAATCCCGCGCTACGGTGAAGGAAGCTGGAGTTTGTGATGGGGATGCACTAGAGGGTGCTCCTGCGAGTCTTTTTGCTGTTGGGGTCGAGCTCGGGATGCGGTAGAACGACGGCGAGGCGGCGGCGAGCTCGAACTCGAGCGGAGGGCGGCAATGGCGGCTCGTTCGCGAGTTCTTGCGCGAGGGGGAAGATAGAGGGAGGGAGAGAGCCAGCCGAGGGGGAATGGATGAGGACGCGCGTGCGCGGGAGACCGGTCGTCGCCGTGCGACGGCCTGACGCCGGCCACAGTTCGTCGGCATGGGCGAGAGCAGGGCAGGTGCGGGTTGGAGAGAATGACAAGTGGGTCCCACTACCGAATTCGAATTTTTCAAAGAATTTCTCCACGTGCTGGTTTGAAAGGATTGAAACCTAACTCTACTGTGCCCCAAAAAATCTGAGAAATTCACCCCAGAAAGATCTCACTAGAAGGAACCACTTCTCTTATTGGAATTTTTCCAAATTCGGAATAGATTTTGAATAAAAATTCTGTTAAGACAGAATTTGGATAAACGGTCTTTGAATTATTTGAGCACCTTCCCTTCATCAGAAACATCTGAGAAATTCTCCAAAATTCTATATTGGTACAGGTAGACCACGAAAATTGTCAAAGAGCCCCACTGTTAAGAACGTTTGGTCGTATTTAATTATGACCTTGTTTTGACTAAATTTTTAAAGCTTTGTTCACTTGTCCTTTTTCAATTCTTTTATCCCAAGACTTTGTTAACTGAATTAACCATTGGATTAGCAGTGGGTTTAAGTTGGGGTGTTACACCCTCGGTGCTGTGCGGCAAGCACAGGTAGTCAACAAAAAGACTTTTAGAATAGCATTTACCTTTCCTGCGTTTACTTTCAGTACAGTTTTACTTTCAGTACGAACTTAAAAAGACACGCTGTGATTTCGTTGCTTTTGGTAATGAAATTCCAGGGCGAGGCCCCTGTTCTGAAAAAAAAATATGTTCCTCATGGAGCTCCCAGCTGGTCCAATGGCACGACGAAAGAGACAATTAGACTGCAGTAGCCCCCGCTAATTTCCTTCTCAGACAATTTGCACCGCCCTTGTTGTTTGTGAGGCAAAAAAACTTGCAGTGGCGGCAGTCTTGGTGCATCGAGA
The DNA here is from genome assembly GCA_012490785.1 of Eragrostis nindensis. Lineage (NCBI taxonomy): Eukaryota > Viridiplantae > Streptophyta > Magnoliopsida > Poales > Poaceae > Eragrostis > Eragrostis nindensis. Next base: position 391,244 of record JAAXCT010000023.1, read on the forward strand.
CCATCAAATCCTGCGACAATCTCAGCTCATCAAATCAAAGCTTCATTGCCGGACTGAGTTCTACCTCGTTCGATTTCATTGTCCCTAAATTGAGATTGTCGTTTTGGGTTCAGCTCTCGCCCAAATCGAGTTCTTCAGAGCCGGATTCTGTAGTATCATGGCAGGAGAGCACCTGATCATGGGCACAACTCTAAAATCTGAGCAAGCGACCATCTATCTTTTACGTATGTACCATGGATAGATGAGATCCAACTGATTTATATATGCAGCTGAGTCACGGTGGAGTCCATCACAAATACGTAACCAATAGGAGAGACGTGAGTTGGGAGTCGGGAAAGCTTCTCCATCAAGAAACATGTCACACGGGATTCGCCCAAATGTTTGTCATATCCGACGGTGACAGTTTCTTAACCATCTAAATCGACGACCGGATGTTTTGCTTTTTTGGTAATTTCTAGGATTTTTCTAGAATCAATGTGGAGGCCGGCCTCAAAAGGAGCCACAAATTAGTAAATATAAAATAATAGATCCCTTATATTTTGGGACAAATCAAAAACCCTCTAATCACTTATATTTTGAGACTGAGAGCATTTCCAACAAAAACTCCAATTATGTATAAGTAGCCCCAATCCTTAATTTAGACAACAATCAACAAAAAACTCTCTCCAACAGTTCTTTAAAGGTGCTCCCTACATTTAGCTTCTCTTGATTTTTCCCTATATCATCCCTACATTGTTGATGGTTTCGGGAATCCCATCCTGTCCAACGTGTCAGTTTCCGCGGCAAAATCGGACGAACGGGCGCCGATCTTCCACGTGTGCACATTCAAGCTTCGAAAACGGCACTGCGCGCTGAAGATTAGCGTTCGAACTACGGGCAGCCGCCGTGTGCATATATTCTTGGGAAAAACATATGCAGGTACCGAATTGGATCTACTCGGCATGCAAAAACATTGTGCCGCAGCCGGCGTACATGTTTGTGTAGCTGCAGCACACGGCTGCGTTGCATGCTTTGATCTACAGGTAGCATGTTCTCCGTTCTGCAAGTCAAATCGCGTATGATCAGAAAGGAATTCCAATCCAAAGAAAACAACCGCAAGGCCAAAAAATGAAAAATGACGTGACAATTTTGAAGCTATTTGTTAACCGAATGTTGGGAATGGTTGGAAGAGATGTTCTTTTTTACTCCCAATAGCTTTTTAAAAACACCCTAAATCAGTATTTAGGGAGTGTTTTTTACATAACTATTAAAGATGCTCTGAGGGAGTATATGAATAGCACAACAGGCCATATAGAGTCATGGCGTTTCACATGGCCTTGTCGCCTGAAAAATCTGATGAGAGCATAGCCAGCCCATGGGGACATGGGGTGGCCCAGCTGATAATTTCACGACGACGGTGTTCAAGAATTTTCCCGATCTTTCACGGTACCAACAGGAAAAATAAGCTGAATATAATAGCAACTCAACCGGCCAAGATTTGATTAATCTCCAACACAGTAATCAGCAAGTATAGAGGGATCGGCTGTCAGGACGGACTGCAACCAGACCCTAGATAAGTACTTCCACCCGTGCCCTGATGACCACGAGCAAAAGAATTGATTCCAGACGAAATCGAGGACGTACCCAGGATTAGACAACCTGATCACGCTCTCCTTAATCCAGCAAGGATCGATACTTGCCGCTCCACGGCAGGGACGATGGCGACGCCACCGTAGGTTCTGGAGGAGAAACTCTCGACAAATAAACTCAACAAAACCTAATCTGATTACATGGCCATCGGCCCTGTGTATATTCAGACTCGATACAAATGTCTGACTCCAACCAAAATAAAATAGCTAGACACGACTGGCTCATAAGCTGACCTATGCATGAATAATAAAATTTTCCGGTCACATGCTAATACCTTCTTAATTAATCAGATCAGCACACGCATGGAACCAACCATAATATGTGCGTTTGACTCCTCTTGTTTGTTCTCCTCCTTCAGATTAGCCCCAACAAATATTTTCTTGCGCCAAGTATATAAAATATCATAAGATAAGTCATTCTCTATTTTGATGCATTCATTCAAAGAAAAAGGGAGAACTCCAAACTGAAATTTAGAACTTTCCTGACAATTGTCGTCTTCAATTGCCGAATATGTCCCCCGCAAAAAAAAAAATTGCCGAATATGTGCAAGTATTTCCAAGGTCCACCGTAGAATTGATTTGATTAGCCATGGGCTCATCACCAGCTGACAAATCGAGAGCAGTCTTCGGACGTCGTTATCTCATCGTGTATACCGAGTATGTCCACTTGAACCTAGTATGTATGTATGTATAAGGTCATATTATGTGTCTCTTTCTTATTTCGTCCAAGAATAAAATAAAGTCTACGTAAAATATTTATAGACTAGTATGGTTGCCTGCGCATTTGCGCAACTAGAGTTATTATACTATTTAAAATATTTTTATATTATTATAGAAGTTTAACATGGTTAATTATTAATAATATTAATTTTATAAGAGTAGAAAATAGATTGGAGAATTCCTCACCGTCTCTCAATTTGAGTGTGATATGAGTCATCATTTATCTTGGATTATGTCTTATCTAACAATGTATTTGATTTTGTTTTAGAAGTTAGGTCGGTTCAAACGTGCCATGCTAAACAACTAACATATCTAATGGTAGGAAAAAAGAATGTGTCATGCTACAAATAAATCTTTTGATGAAGATGTGTTATTCTAAAAATAAGAAAATATGTCATGCTTGCTAGACATATGATGTATTTTTATAACGGTGTATTTATAAATAAGAATTAAGTGTATATTGGATATTTATTATTCCAAAATTCTGCTATTTGAGCTCAAAACGTTACTGTGTCTAAATTACAAATAAGAATTAGGTTTATCTTTAGCCAATTTTTATAATCCAAGTTTAATTTTTGACTTATAATGGCATGGCTGGTAATTTAAAAATAGGTGTAAAGGGTATTTTTGGTTATTTTTTATTATTCCGAATTTAGCTTTTTTGGGACTCATAATGGCAAGGTGGGTAATTTAGAAATAGGTGCAAGGGGTATTTTTTTTGCTATTTTTATTATTTCAAATTTATCTATTTTATAAATACTTTTAGGGGGTTTTGTGACTAATGTTATCATAATGGCAGTGGTGGGTAATTTTCTCTTCTTATTTTTCTCGGATTAATGTGGGATTTCTAGCATTTTAGAAATAGGTGCAAGGGGTATTTTTTTTGCTATTTTTTATTATTCCGAATTTATCTATTTTATAAATATTTTTAGGGGGTTTGTGACTAATGTTTTCATAATGGTAGTGGTGGGTAATTTTCTCTTCTTATTTTCTCGGAGTAACGTGGAAATTTCTAGCATTTTTTTCATAATGGCAGTGGTGGGTAATTTTCTCTTCTTATTTTTCTCGGATTAATGTGGAAACTTTTAGCATTTTAGAGCGAATGTGGTGGCTCCTTTTCGTCATTAAATATATATATAATAGATATTAGTAGTACCAAGTACTCCTCTGTGCGACAACTGTTGACACACATAGTTATATTTTTGCTGACAATAAACGTCAAGAAACTAAAACCAAGAGAATACTTAGCACGTACGAATTAGTATTCGGTACCGAAGTAGGAGTATATACATATACAGCTACGCAGCAGCGAGGAGCCATGGAATCTCCATCGCATTGCTGAACAGTGAACACGCAATGATAGATAACAAGCCATCATACGCTCCCCTTATCTGTTCTCTCCCCAGGACGACTGCAACAGCGAGTCTTTACGCCCTATCTCGTCCACTTCCGCAATCTGCTGCTTTCTGGACGAGATCGCCTCACCGGCCTTCGGCCTCGCTGCCTTGCTGGGCTCCGTGCTCCGTTACCTCCTCATCGTTCTGCCTCACCATCCGCACTGTTGGGACCAATCGAAGCAGTCTGTGACTTCGGAAAAAGGCCGGATCTGCATTGATGCGATTTCTTCGCAAATTCTGGTAACTCTCCATCAGATAATTTCGTGTGTCTAATGTTGTACGAAACAATTAATGTTTTAGAAATTCAACGTACTGGGCTCTGAAAAATCAAGTTGGTGATTCTGATCCGTGAAATTTTGGGTTTTGCAGCCTATAATCTCTCGAGCAAGCACCATGGCGGAGGCTATCGTGGCAGTGCTGATCGACGAGCTCGGGGACGCCTTGTTGAGCGAAGCAGCCGCCTATGGAGCATCCCAGCTTTGCACGGAAGCATGTGCCCTCAAGGGTCTCTTTGGTGAAATCCGCAGGGCCACGAGGTGGCTGAAGATCATGAAGGCCTTCCTGCAAGATTCGAAGAAGTTCAGGGATACCAACAGACCATTGAGGTGTTTGTTGAGACGATTCGTGCTCTAGCATTTCGGATGGAGGATGTGTTGACGAGTTCAAATACACGCTCGAAAATGCCAAACATGGCAGGTTTGCATCAAAGATGAAGAAGAGGATCCAGCATGTTAAGGTTTAGCGCCGTCTGCTCAAGAGCTCCGTGATATCAATGCCGACCTAGAAGACGTTGCAAAACAGAGGGGCCTTTGTGCCTCGCCAGAGGGATTTCGTGGAGGAGGTGACAATCATGCTGCAATATCAACTAATGAAACTGCATGTTTTGCAGGGAAAGGGGATTTGGTAGGTATCAAGGATAACGCTGAGAAGCTGAAGGGGTGGCTACTAGGTGGTTTGGAAGAAAGGAAGAGTAAAATCGTCAGTGTGGGGGATGGGTGGAGCAGGTAAAACTTCTTTGGTTAGCCATGTGTATAAGATTGTACAAGAGGAATTTGATGTTGCTGCATGGGTAACTGTGTCAAAGAGTTACCAAGTTAAGGACTTGCTCAAGAAGATCGCTCAAGAGCTGGATATCTCAGTCAATGTTAGCGATATGGAAATGAGAAGCTTAGCTGAGGTCATCAATAACCATCTTCAATGTAAAAGTTATATCTTGGTTCTAGATGATGTGTGGGAACAGAAGGTGTGGACTGATATCATGGATGTCTTTCCAAATGACTGCATCAGCCGATTAATTTTCACATCAAGAAATTTTGAAGTTGCATCAATGGCAACTAATGGCTGTGTAGTTAAGCTGGAACGGCTACAAGATAATAACTCTTGGACGTTGTTTTGCAATTTAGCTTTTCGGAATGTTGGAGACAAAAGGTGCCCATCAGAGTTGCACAATTTGGCTGTAAAGTTCTTGGACAAGTGCGATGGCTTGCCTCTTGCTATTGCATGTATAGGTCGTTTACTCTCTTGCAAATCCCCTACTATTTCTGAGTGGAAAAAGGTGTACGAGGAGTTAGAGTTGCAGTCAAGTGTGATCCATGGTGTGGATAGTATTCTAAAAGCCAGCTTGGAGGACCTTTCATATGAATTGAAGAATTGCTTCTTACATTGTGCAATATTTCCAGAGGATATAAGGAGGAGGAGAATAATAAGGCATTGGATTACTGCTGGATTTGTCAAGGAGAAAGGGAACAAAACTTTAGAAGAAGTAGCAGAGGACTACTTGTATCAGATCATAAATCGAAGCCTGCTACAAGCAAGGATGAATGAGTTTGGAAGAGTGAAATCTTGCCGAATGCATGATATTGTCCGGCATCTTACCCTAAACAAAGCAGAGGAAGAATGCTTTGGTATTACTTATGAGGGATCTGGAACATTTACAGAAAATGTGTTCGTCGACTGTCATTGATGAGTGCCAATATTGCACCGCTGTGTGAATCTGGAACAAAACATCTCCATTCTATCCATGCCTTTACAAGTAATCTCGATATTGATTTGCTGAGGCCTATCCTTGCGTCGTCAAGCTTGTTGTCAACATTGGACCTGCAGGGTACTCAAATCAAGGTGTTGCCAAATGAGGTCTTCAGTTTGTTTAATCTGCGATTTTTGGGTCTTAGAGATACTGGGATTGAGATTTTGCCTGAGGCAGGTGGAAGATTGCAAAAATTAGAAGTACTTGATGCACTTTACACTGGTCTGACATCTTTATCGAAGGCTGTGGCAAAACTAAAGAAGCTCAGGTTCTTGTACGCATCTACAGCCACAGAAGGACTTCTACGAAGTGCTGGTGGTGTTAAGGTGTCTAGGGGCATTAGGAACCTGACCGGACTGCATGGTCTGCAGCAGGTTAAAGTAAGCTTGGAGATTCTATGCGATGTTGCAGCTTTGACGGAATTAAGATCGTTTTCAGTTTCCGATGTGACAAGTGAGCACTCCTCAAACTTGTGTCATACTATCATGAACATGAGCCATCTTGTCACCTGTCAGTTTCTGCATCAAACGAGAATGAAGTTTTGCCATTTGAAGAACTCCGTTTACCAGGAACTCTTTATAAACTTGAACTGTCAGGGCAGCTGGAAAAGAAATGGATTCCTCAGATTCTCTCATCCTGGTCGCACCTAGGCAACCTCACTAATCTGCTTCTTGTATTCTCCAAGCTCGATGAAGACTCATTTTCTAGCCTCGTTCTATTACGTGGTTTAAGCAAGCTGGCACTTGTTAAGGCTTACAATGGGAAGAAATTGTGCTTCCCTGCACAATCGTTTCCTAAACTCCGATACCTAGCAATATGCTTTGCTCCACAGCTGAACCAAGTCGCAATAGAACAAGGTGCACTGGGAAGCATTTCTTGGCTAGCGTTTGCAGAATGCCCTGAATTGAAGTGTCTCCCATGTGGCATTGAGAATCTTGGATCCCTTGAGGAGCTATTTTTTTAAACACTGCAGAGGAACTCATAGAGAAGCTTAGGAAGAAACGTGATGCAGATGAATATAACGAAGAGCTCATGAAGATTAACCACATTAGAAAGGTTGTTGCACGAACTGAGAAGAGTAAAATGCATGGCCGGTCCTTAAACTTGTCTGGCTATGTCACTTAGGTCCTCGTACTCTCAAATTGTAGTTTTGACTCCTTAAACTTAGCTTCGAGTGTCATTTACATCCTTATACTCTCATAATGCAAATTTAGCTCCCTAAACTTGGCTTCGGGTGTCATCTAGGTCCTATACTTGGTTTGTATTAATTATTTGCATAATGCCATTTATTAATATTCTATACACACATTTTCTTTCTCGAACGTTGAGGTGAACTGCGCATCATTTCATTAAGAAGTGGAATAAAATACATGGACCAGGGTAATTAGACCTTCCCACCCATCACACCACCGGTACAACATTACAAGAAAACAAAGCAAAAGAAACTCAAAACACAATCAGACGCATCACCACTCAAAACAGAACATGACTAATAACTCATTATTTAACACAGGAAACGACCGAATGAGATGCATCATACATTTAGTCTGTACACACATACGTGCAGAAATTCACGTTTATTTGACTGCAATTAATTAAGTGATGTCTATTAAAGATAAATTAATTTAATTGGTATAATGATGTATTTTAAAAGTATAGGACCTTGACACCCGAAGCTAAGTTTATAGAGTTAAATTTGCATTTTGAGAGTACAAGGACCCAAATGACACCCGAGGCTAAGTTTAAGGAGTCAAAAATGCATTTTGAGAGTACAGGGACCTAAGTAACACAACCAGACAAGTTTAAGGACCGGCTAGGCACTTTACTCTTGATACTATATACAACTCGCGTATTGAACTCTCACATGGGTCACGAGTCTAGGTAGTATAGGCACTAACATGTTCAGCAATAGCACAAGAATAGTACATAGGACTAGTGATTCACACCTCGTGTGCTGAATTTTTTAAATCCACAACTGAATATGACAATACTGACGTTACTGTTGTGCTATTTTGTTGTACCCTGGCATCTTAATGCATAAGGGAGTACATCACTGCATATCGTCGGTGGTAGCGTCTGAAGTTGGAAGCTTGATTGCATGTGCAGACTTGGAAACTAAATTTGTGGTCATCCACATCGTGTTGTGGTCCCACAGTTCCACTGTGTACCTTTTCTTTGAGTGTAATGTTTGCCGACCGGGCCTGAATTTCAGCTTGCCATCCACAGTCCTTTTCATTCTCGTATGGTTTGACATTGTGAATGACGAACTGTCGCGCATGCGCTAAGTACCGGTGGCACAGCTTGCCATTGTGAAGTTGATGCCTTTTTTGTGACGATGAGAATGATCAAACTCGACTGTACTCCCTGATGCCTCAGGCCGTATTCAGAAGATTTCCATGGGATTCTCTCGAACACAACTTTGTTCTTCAAATCGATCGGAAGTATTTCTCCATCCTTTTGTTCAGGAAAAAGAACGGCAACTGACACAATCAGCCGACTGAGGCTGCATCTACAAGTCCTGCTAATATATGTGCTTCATTCCGGTGATGAGAACCACCACCATGTAGATGTAGTAACACAACACAACGCACGTCTGGTTTTAACTGCATAAACTTTGTTTTGGGATCTTCTGGAGTTCTGGTGTTGCCATCACACACGCAACGGCTTACATCTTGTATATGAAAAAGCAGATCAGAGCACCTGGCTTTGCGGCGATTTATTTTCTCGCGTGGGCGGCTTGGCCTCGTTTCGTTCAGGCACCTTTTTCAGCGTCCCTCTCACGACGAGTGTGACATCACACCTGACGTGACGTGCATCTCGGCCACATCGAACACAGCTGGGTGATTGGATGGATGGTGCACGAGCTCGTGTCAGCATATCTTGGTAAAATCATATCAGTATTAGTATATTTAGGAGTATGTAGCACTAGCTTCGTAGCTGTAGATTCTTTTACAGTAACTGCACAGACACTAACAGTCTCTATCCAATTTTCGTCATCCCCAACTTATCTAATATCGTGGCTGATTTCCTGAAATTTGATCTGCAAAATTGAAAGCTCAAGTTTAAAGAAGTTTCATCCCTGCATATTCTTTTCGTTCTTTAAATTGTTGTTGTTAAGATAGCAACAGTAAGTTCCTTTTAAAACTAAAATTGTTGTCATTTTTAAAAAACTAACGGTAACAATTTGAGAACGCAGGGAATATATCCAGGATAAAAAAAATCTCTTATTTGACCGGACCTGGATCCTATTGTCGACTACTTTTTGTTCTCTCGCTCTCGATTGAAGGACACGGACACTACATGGCGCTGTACCATCATAGCTCGAATTACCCTGCAAGCAGGGAACTGGTAACATCCACACCGTTTGCATCTGTCGACTTGCCGCTCAAACACTGAAGACTTGAAGTGGACTTGACCAAGACCGGCTCATGTGGTGTCCCAGCGTCGGCCCTCATCACAAGACAAGACAAGGCCCCAGTCTCGTCACTGGACTGACAAATATATTCCATATGCTTAGTAAGATTCCACTTTAGTGAATTGACCATGGATGTCTAGCTTTGAAGTACCCCAGTCGTCACTGTGATATATATATTTAGAAGATAGTTTTGACCATATGTTTTTGATTTAGATACTAGATGACGTCGTTAGTATGCCTCCAAACTTTAGGAATCGAGAGTCGCCGCTTAGAAAATAAATGAGATGCCAGGTGACCGCGGGCCCACATCAGGCTTCGTTATATGTTGAACGAAGAGCAAGAGCAACGCGTAGTCAAAGTCGAATCCTCCAGATATTGCAATATATAAATGGATGGTTTCAGTTTCTATTCCTCAAAATTTGAGTATATATTGTTTTATAACACCCTCAAAATTTTAAAACAGGTTGCGTGAAAAACTTAATATTAATTAGAGCTAAACATTATAGTTTGACAATTTGTTCATACTATTCTTGTGAAAATAAATACAACCTATTAATTTCTAGCCCAAAGATGGCCTAAAGGGTGCAGGCATGGTAACTTATAAGAAATGGTGTTATATTCTCAATGCACAATGGACAAAGTTCAAATACCATAATAAAAGAAAAGAGTAAAACACCATTTTACCCTTTTGGTTTAAAAAAGAAAGAGATCTCTTGGCAAGAGGATGTGTCCTGTACCACAGAAATAAAATTCACAGTATAGAATTCGGAAGAACCAAAGGTTGCAGTCTCAATTCGACATGTGCACAGGGGCGGATGCATGTTCATGGTGCTGTGTGCGAGCGCACACAGAATAAATCTTTTTATATGTATTTGGCTAAATTCCACCATATTCGCACCCTTAAAATTCTTTGTTATGCACCCACAAACAGCTACATAAGGCATTTTCTCTACCTGTGATGACGAATTGCACCCACATCGATTGTGTTCTAGCTCCACCACTGCATGTGCAGGGCGAGATAATGACGTTTCATGGCATCCAAACAAATTCAAAGGAAAATATCATTGTATCTGATGCTGTCTCCGTTAATTTATCCATGTGCAGGGTTAGATAAATTTCTTTGTCATTTAATTTTTTTTACCCTCGCAAAAATAGATAACTTTTTTTGTCACACCGAATAACATATATGAATTTTTTTTGTGCTTGACTTATTTAAATGACGAACTGAAGCGCATATGAATTGAATTGTATACAAACCAGAATTCATATACAAATATGTATATACAAACCAGAACTTGCCCCGGCTTGTTTTCCGTGTTTGTTACTCGTGGGCGGCTTTGGCTTCGTTCGTTGAATCGTTGAGGTACCCACCACCTTTTTCAGCATCGCTGTCCCTACGCCAGTGGCGAGCTTGTGTGACATACGCACCTGACGGGCACGCGTCGTAATGGATGTTCAGCTGGATGATTGGATGAATTCGACAAATGGTCGTGCCAGATCTTGGTAGCTCCATAGCTGTATTTTTATTCTCAGTAGATTGAGGAATAGCACATAGTAGTTTCCATCTAAGTTTTGACAATCCCCATAATAAGTTGGCTTTGGTCATTGCTGACTTCCTGATGATGTATTCAAGTTACCAAAGAAACAAGGTAGCTTGCATAAATTCAACATTATATTATGGCAATCGTTTAGCTAGAGCTTGTATTTCTAAGTGGCTAGGCGGTAGACTCTACTCTCACGAGCTTTATATATTACCTCACAAATAATTGTTGCTATCAATCATTCATTCATTTATTCAGTTACTGAGACTTTAAAAGTTACTGCTCATACCATTTGCGAAAAAAAAGGTTACTGCTCGTACCCCACAAAGTCTTTTGTCAAAATACTATACATCCATTTTTAGGTATTGAAATTTATGGTTGCTAATCTACTTCAAATTGTGCTAAATTTGTTGACATAAACATCATATATTTTTTAAAACGGAAGGTGTAAGAGAAAAGAAACCAAAACTAATTAGAGGAAATTACTTTTTTTTTTGCGACGGAAGGGGATTATATTAAAAAAGAACAGTACATCCCGGAATGTTTACAAAAAACACCCTGAATAAACTGTAAATTACACAGAACCCCCTACACCGAGAGCATCGTCGAGACTTCTGGACGCCGGCGTCGCTCGCCGGAGTCCACCGGAATCCACCTTCCTCCTCCATCGATGACTCCAAACATTGGAATTGCCGCAAGATCCAGCGCTCAGACTTCCTCCCGAGCGCATTTGCAAGAGCCGAACGACCATCGGCAGCCATCGAACAGAGATAGGAAGAGGAAAAGGTACCCGCCGTCATGGCCGTCGCCGACGACAGCAGGACCCAGAGTCGAGCATCACTGGGCACACCAGCGACGCCGACAGAAGACGCACCACCAGGGATGCAAAAGAAATCCAACCTTCCGCTAGAAAGGTGGATAAAGTACCTCATGCCGTCGAACGCCGATGAAGCAGGGAATCCGCCATGGAAGACCGAAGAAGCACCGCCGAAGAACAACCAGCAGGCATCTTCACCTCGTCCATGGCGTCGCTCACCGGTGCCGAACCCGCAGAGGAGGACCGCTCCATGGAACACCGGCTCCATGGAGATTATTAGGCACAAAAGGAAGCTAACCTAGGCCTATATGTACACAGCACACGGCGGAACTGGCTTCCCCTCCCTCTCCGGCGCCGACGAGGTCGCCGGAGAGGAGGGGGAAGCAAGCAGATCAACCGCCGGGCCGAGATTCGCTCGAGTCCGCCGCTCTCTCCTGTAGCAAAGGATAAGGAGAGGGAAGGGCCGAGAAGTGTAATTAGAGGAAATTACACTGTGGTGGGGATTTACCCAGGAGAAATTTTTCATAATATAAAAGATCATATTTGCACAATTCGGAATACTGGGATCGAGCTTCTTTGCCCAGTGCCCTTTAGACCAAAATTAGCAGTGGGAGGACCTTTTTTTTTTTTTGCGAGGGAGCAGTGGGAGGACTTTTTTTTTTTTTGATAAAAGCAGTTGGAGGACTTTGATAGCAGGGAACTCGTATCATCCGCAGCATATATGTCTTTGCTATTCAAACACCGAGGACCCATGACCGGCACTGCTAGTGATGTCCGAGCGTTAGGACACGATGATAAGTCTCGAATCTCCCCATTGAACAATCAAGTGTATTATTATTACTTTTTTGAAAGGGCCTGTAGACTAGTTGTTACAAGAGTCTCAGTAGCACCGGAGGTCCTGGGTTCGACTCCCTGTGGGAGCGAATTTTCTAAAATTTCACGGCGTTATTCTTTCAGCGAGAGGCGACGTGGCCGGCGACAACGAAGTGCCAGTGGTGACTTCCTCAATCTTGAGGATTATTTGCCGGCTCAATCTTCGAAGATGCTCATAGTGATAGGGTTTGCGTATGTGCGTTCATAGGAATGAGTGTGCATGCGTTGTGCGTGCCTGAGTTGTACTACATCCTCTGATTACATAAGCCACCCAAACAACGCCAACTCTATTGATGTCAGACAAGAAACTTTGAAAGTCCCTTCAATTCAACCATCTATGATCATCATCCAAACGTATATGTCATGAACAATCTAACGTTTATGCATAGTTAATCAGTGAACAATCTAGTGGATTCGTAATGTACAAACTAATGAACTGATGCAGAAATCCTGAATGAGCCTTAGCTTTATAATTCCTTAGCATAAACCAAAATCCGTATACGTCAATCAACAGATCATTGACTGTGCGGCCTGGATTCGCTATCCGTTGAACGAAGACCACGACCACATCTGCGTGTGGTCAAAATTGAATCGTCTAAAATGATGGACTGAATAACATGACACTATGAAACTTTCTTTTTCTCGAGCGAATTTTTACCTTGCAGGAGGGGTCATCCGGTCATCACCCTACTGGTTTAGTTTGTCACTTTTTACCCTGCTAGCAAATATAAAAGGATATTGCTTTATCCAATAAGTAATATATCATAATAAAATCACATTAAAAATACAATATAAGCATGCTGTAAAATTTGACACTTGCAGGTGTAATCATCTTATATTTAAAGGTTTTTTGGTATGACAACAGCAAATGACAGTAAGAAAAAAGTGTTAAGATAAAGGTCTCAAGTGGTCTCAATTAATTTAACCACGTGCAGGGGTTACATAGGATATATTTGATGTCACATCAAACTCCATATATGAAATTTCATCCACAGAATCTATTGATGTTTGAAGTTCTTGCTTGGTAAGAAACTATCTCATGTATATAGCTCACCCCCTCGCAAAAAAAAAAGAAAAAAAGAAAAAAGTTCAGCCCCTACGGTTTCCGTCTGGATCCGCCAATGAATTTAGAGTATTTGTTTGCTATTTTGACCGTTGATTTTTTTTTTTACAGAAATGACCGTTGATTTCTGTTACAAGATATTTACAAAAACATCGTAACTGTAGTTACAAGAGTAATTTCATTACATATCTACTCACATCACCCTCATGCATCTTGTCTTATCAAGGACATCTCAACAGCCTAAATTCCACCTATCACAAACCACATACTTTTCTTTTCACGAGCGAGTTTTTCACAAGCCGCCCATCCCTTGGCCAGCCTAAACTGGTCGACAGATTTATAATGACTTGCCACGATCATCGCAAGACCTTGTCGTGGATTAAAAAATAGCATCGGTAAAATATGCCTTTTACACCTTGAGAATTTACACAAAGGTGCCCAAATAATGAGATATTCCCATCTATAGTTAACGAACCCCTCAACCTTTTGGCATATGTACGCGCACACACAAAAACAAAGGTTAAAAAGGATACTTTTGCCCATCTGGACTGCATGAAGTATGAGGTGTGCTGGCGCTATATTTCCACTAAGATGCCAGTGAGCACAATGCACACAGGTGCACAATGGAAGGTAAACGAATATAGGAAACTGAGCACGTAATGCAAATATCAAGCTTCTTTATCAGCAATAAAGTGCATGTTGCATACAAAAATAAATGCATGTAACTTGTGATAGCTCAAGTGATGTCTTATTTGTTGTGGTTTATTTCATTTGTTAGCAACAAGCAACTATTTATACCATAGGCGGACCAGCTAAAATTGTTTAGCATTCAAAGCCAGTTTTATGCTATGTATCTGCACATTTAATATAAAATCTAGTCAAATAACCATACCGTGCTATTTGAATTAAAGTTATGAAATTTAAGAGATCCTCCTTATGAGTACAAACTGCAATAGTGGTTGATGACGTGGAAAACACAGATTCAAGAGCAATAGCATGTGAAATTTTTGCAATGGATGCTGCAATCAATAAGTTTTTGAAAAAAAAACCATCTTTTATATAACATCTGAAAGATAAATTTTCTTTAACAATTTTGCATCCTACTTCTAGGGATGGAAAAATAAATTTGTTCCTTTTGTAATTTTCGAGCTTAGCTCATGATTCATGTCTGCAACTCTAAAAAACATTGAATTATGATTTTAGGGCACGTGGATGGCTCATTAGATGGAATTGCGATAGTTTTTTTTTTTTGTTTGGAATCGATGTCACAAACCTCTATATGCTATAAAATACATGTCTACAAAAATTGAATTATTTTTGTATCATTAGTGTTGTGAGTTTTTCTACGTCCGCAGCAACGCGCGGGCATTCGCCTAGTCTTAGGCCCTGTTTGGATCCTCTAGCCGGCTAAAATTAGCCAACTAAAATATTAGCTAGCTAATTTTATAGCCAACTAATTTTAGGAGGTACTTGTTTGGATCCTTGACTAATGTTTCTGGTTTTTAGACTTTCCTTGCCTTTTTTAATGTGTTTCTTGCCTTTTTTATATGTTTAGTCGATTTTAGTAGCTTTGAGGTGACTAGAGGCTAAAAGTTTAGGAGGGGGTAGGCTAAAAGTTTAGGAGATTTTAGGAGGTTATGTTTGGATCTCAATTGACTAAAATTAGCTAGCTAAAAGTTTAGGAGGTGGATCCAAACAGAGCCTTAAATATAACATCTGAAAGATAACTTTTCTTTAACAATTTTGCATCCTACTTCTAGGGAAGGAGAAAATAATTTAAGAGATGGGTCAAGAAAATTTAATTCCGGCTTAGCTCGAAATAATGCGACATCAGACCTCGAGAGATAAATGAAAGATTGAGAAAGATTCTTTCCTTTTTTTTACCAAGGTTGAGAAAAAAAATTCTCAAGCCAGACCTTGGCACCAAAAAATTCTCTAGACCTTTCGGCGATAATATTCTAAATAAAGAGAATTTCATATTTGTTATACCCCATAACCAAGTTCTCATTCAAAGGGCTGAAAAGTAGAATATAAACTTTTAGAGGCCTCTTAATGGAAAATTCACCATCTCATTTGACCCCTGACCAGAGTGCTCGAGCAAGCTGCCCCCACCCACAGGAGAAAGGCCACCAAATTATACTTGACCACTTCATCTCTCCTCTCTCTCTCCCCCCATTTCTGGGAAGCTCAGCAGCCATGGAAGACGCCGGCGGAGAAGAAGAAGCTTCCTTGTAAGTTCCTCACTCCAAATTTTCCATAACTTTTCTGCAACTTCGCTTATAAATACTCACTGCATCAGCCACGCCCAAAGTTGGTTTCTCCAATTACCTTTCGCGCCCAGTTCGTGACATCACGAATAAAAGAGATGTTTTTTTCCCCCCTTCTTAAAATGAAGATGCTCAAATGCTTCTCCCCTTGCAAGGTTCGAGACCAGCCATGTCCTCGGCGCCCTACTCGCCTCCTCGCCGCTGCTGGCGCGCGCCTGGGATCGCTGCGTGGCCGCCACGGCCGCCGCGTCGGGGTTCGACCACGGTGATGATGCCGGCGGCGGCGGGACGGTGTACGTGGGATTCTCTGGGGTGCATGCCGCGCTGTCGGCGGCGGCCGCGGGAGCAGCGGCGGCTGTCGGCGGCGCTGGCGCCTTCGCGCCGGTGGGGCTCGGCGGGGACGCGGCGCGGCGGATGTTCGCGCCGCTGGTCGCCGCCGAGCCTGACGCGGCCGCCGGGGACCCGGTCGCCGTGCAGGCGCTGGCGTTGCAGAGCTTCTTGAAATTGTCCGGCAGCCCTGATTTCCAGGTAATTGATTTATTCGATTGGAAAGACCTGGCTAATAACATTTAATTGGACGTTTGATTCGTTACTTGGAGTAGATTGCTTGCTAACTAATTTGACGTTTTTGATTTGCCGTGTGACGGTCTGATATTTTTTTGGCTTATGCAAAAGTTGCTGTGATGTTGATGCGCCTGTCGTTGGTTGGTTGCTAGTTTGTCCATGTGTTCATACTGAGGAGATAGATGTACTTGGATTTTATAATTCCAGTGTCAATGGTTCAGTATTTTAGTGGCAATAATTTAATGGTTTAATTGGTCTTTTTCTGGGGAAATTTTTTTAAAAGAACAAAGTGCAAGTTGCAATGAGCATTGACCTTAACCTTCCTTTTCTCTCCTTTTTCCCCTTTGTGTGTGCCCGCCCCCTTGTGATGCAGATTACACTTCTTATATTGCAGACGAACTTGAAATGTCATATATGTTGCGGCGAACCATTTCTGTTTCTATCTTCTCATTTGTGATTCTTTTAGTTTTGTGTCGTATAGTAAGAGATTGTAAACTCGGATGAGGGAGTGTCTGTACACAGTCCCTGTCCAATCTGGCGGCTAACAGAGATGCAATGCACTGAACCTGTCCTGTCATTCACTCGTTTTTATGGCGATGCAAACACAAAGTACGGAGCACATGGCATACTTCAGAGCACCCAAAAATGTTTATTGGCATTTCTACTCGTTTTATTGCTACTGCTCATCTGTTGTCGCTTACAGTTTGTTGCATTTGTGGTGGTCCATGGGCAACTGATGATGATAAAGCAAAATAGAATGCAACACAGTGCACCCCTCTAGATCATGATTGAGACAGTGGCAACAGAAATAATGCTAGATGTACACTAGAGCTCTAAAAGAATCTAGTGGTCATCTGTCGAAAAGTTGAAACTGGGATCATGGCCTTTTTATGCTCTTCATTTTACCTAGCCAGAATATTCCATGTGTGCATTCGTTATTGAAGGAATAGAATCTGAACATGATGGCTGGTGAGGACTAATGGTGCATGGTCTACATTAATTCATATTATGGATTTTCAATTGCTTGTGATGGATATAATTTCTGTACTTCTGGAATAAACTACTTGCTGATATAATAGAGTGATTTAATGGTTTAACAGTAAATTTCAAATGACTGTTCACTTACTATTTACATCTGACCTTAACTCATCTCAAGAATATATCTTCTCTATCACTTGTTCAAATAGCTGGCCTAAACGTTCTTCAGATTTAGATAACTATATAGTAACTCCAGCATTTCTCATATTTTCGGTCATGTTTCAGTTTGTTTGTCTGTCACCTTTCTAGTCGAGTATGTCACTCGATTTCCTTTCATATATCTGTCTAGATGTTCATATTTTCCATGATATTTGCATCGGGGTATATGAGTATCATATAAAATGTAATTTAATGTAGCTCATGATTAAGATAGTGATGTCTGGCAAAGATATTGAAATTTCAACTCTTCAAATGCTGTGAATAAAATGTGAGAGCGATTGATTGTTGAATCAATAGGATATGAAACTCTGAGCATTATGAAGATAATAGTACATAGTTCACTATTATTTAGAAATCAGGTTGCTTTCGATTGGACATAATCTTCTGTTCAATATCTGAGATAGTCCTTTTTCCGAGGGAAATATCTGAGATAGTTTTGCATGTGATTGAGTCATCTGACCTGCATTGCGGCTCTTCAAGAATTTTATAGCCTCAGAGACCGCAGGCCTGTGCTGAACCACAATTTCAGTTGGGTCCCCCTTAATTAAATCTTCAGATAAACTGAGAAGAGAAACACCAGGATTTCTTGATCTTTTCATTTGTGTTTCCGAGGACCACATCCTGTTTCCTTCCCCTGGTACCGTATTTTTCAATCATTATTGCCTTCTAATCAAGTATCTGACCAGATCATTGTTCATGATCATTTGATCCGATATTTCTTCATGATTACTTACCCGATTATTTTTCATAAATCTATCTGTCTCCATCCCCTGATGTGCTCTATTGTGGTATCATTATGTTGCTAGTATTTATCCAGTGTGTGTATCTTATTTCCATTTGCCACTTAAAAACTTGCTGACCTATACATTGGGTTCACAATGCAGATGCTACTAAATCAGATCAGGGGCAAGGCTGTGGTGTTCACAGGCCACTCACTCGGTGGCAACATTGCCGCCCTAGCGGCCCTGCACTACCTCTGCATCTCATCGTCAAGCTCAACATATGCCCCAGCTCCTCCGGTCCTATGCATCACTTTCGGAAGCCCGCTCCTGGGAAATGAAGCTCTGTCCAGTGCCATCCTACGAGAGCGGTGGGGTGGCAACTTCTGCCATGTCGTATCACAGCACGACATCGTTCCAAGGCTCCTCTTCTGCCCCGTGGACGCCATCCCTGCACGCTTGATTGCGGGAATGCAGCTGCAACAATGGCCAGCACGCACTAGCCAGGCAGGTGTGGTGACTGCAGTCACCGCGTGCATGGAGGACACTGACACGGATGCTCTCCGGCTGAGGATACAGATGCATGTCGGCGCTATGGCAATGGAGCAGAAACTCGATGCTCCGGCGGCACCAGGTGGGAGCCCTTACCGTCCGTTTGGGACATACATGCTGTGCTCCCCCGACGGCGCGGTATGCGTCGACAACCCAACCGCTGCCGTCCAGATGCTCTACGCCACCTTTGTCTCTCAGAGCTCACCCAGCACGGAGTCCCCGGAGGCTGCACACTCCAGCTACGCTGACCTCGTGCTGAAAATCCCGCAGCACTTGCTCCGGAAGAGATGCCTGCGTGTGGATGACGCGCCTGCCACATCCAACTACGACGCAGGCGTTTCACTGGCGCTGGAAGCCACTGGCATCGATGCCAAGGTGAGACCACACGAACGTTCTATTCTTTGTGTGCATTGGAATATAATGTGCAGCGCCTGTGCCATGTCGTGTTGTGTCTGACATGCCATTGCCAGAGACGGCAGGCGATGGAGGCGTCGACAGTGCGGCAGTGGCTGAAGACGTCGAAGCGTGTAGGACTGCGGCCAAGCCTGAACTGTGCGCACCTGGCCACGAAGCTGGGGCGGATCGCGCCATGCCGGGCGCAGATCGAGTGGTACAAGGCGCTGTTCGACAGCGAGATGGGGTACTACGACGCGTTCAAGCAGCGGCGGTCTTTCAAGAAATTCACCAATGCCAACATGTGCCGCATCAAGCTGGGCCAGTTCTGGGATGGTGTGCTCACGATGCTCGACTCCGGGAAGCTCCCCCATGACTTCCACCGCCGCGCCAAGTGGGTCAACGCCGCCCGCTTCTACCAGCTCCTCGTCGAGCCGCTCGACATCGCTGACTACCATCGCCAGAACCTTCACCGGACGCGCGGCAGCTATGTGCTCCACGGACGGCAGCGGAGGTACGAGTTGTTCGACAGGTGGTGGAAGGAGAAAGGCTGCACCGCCACCAGCATCAACATCACCCACACCACGGCGCCGTCTAGCAGCAGGAGACGGAGCAGGCGGAGCAAGAGCGCCGGACTGACGCAGGACCCCTGCTTCTGGGCCAGAGTGGAGGACGCAAGGGAGCTGACGGAGAGCGCACGAAGCGAGCTTTACCCGGCGGAGCTGGCGATGAAGCTGGAGGAGCTGCAGCAGTTTGAGCACTATGCCGATGATCTGGTGGCGAGCAAGGAGGTGTCTGTGGACGTGCTCGCGCCTCAGTCGAGCTACACCCTGTGGGTGGAGGAGTGGAAGCAGCTCAAGCTCAGGGATGAAGTGAGGGCAATGTTGCTTCAGTTTTAAACTAGACTGAACTAGATTGAGGAAGCATTCTAGCTAGTTGATCGATGATATTCATTCTCCAAATAGTTCAGGTATGATGGATGATCGTCCATGATGCTAGTATAGGTCATTGTACATATATCTAGACTTGTAGCTACACTGAACTACAATATATTTGTTCTTTCATGGTATATTTTTCAATGCTGAATGGCTGCTTCAGTTGATTTCTTTTTTCATGGTATGACCTTTTTTCTAACAGTCTGGCTGATTCTGCATTGTTGAGTGGAGTAGAGGGTGAAAGATCTTGTATTCTTGTGTTGAATTAGAGAGAGTTTGGCATCGCGCAATCTTGCCTAAGATTTGCAGCATCAGTATGATGTTGTGTTTATTTGTTCATCACTACAACGTTACACATTCTGGTGCTATCGTCATCCTGATATCGTGTCCTGTTCATCTCCTCTGCTTCCACTCATCTCGTTGGCATCTTGCGATTATAATCTCTAGCTATACAAAAACAGAGTTTCCAGCAGGCAGCAGCAGCTCCCGAAGGCGTCGAACAGCTCGTGCGTCTCGAAGCAGTAGCAGGACATCTCGATGTGCAGCTGGAACGCACCGTTACAACTATATACACTTTCCCTTTTCAGAGAAAGCTCTAGATGCACTTTCCACTGCCGCCGTTTAACATCATGTTCAGTTCTCTTTGCACTCAACACCAACGCAAGCATCTTTACCTTTCGATGAACACTGATTTTCAACTGATCCGCAATCGTCAGTCCTCTTTAGCATGCACCCCGCAAAAGATCATAACTTGTTCTGATCACGTGCTCCTCAAACACTGCTTGCTTTGAACCATTACTGCTTTGAACATATATTTTGTAGAGTTAACAGTCCTCGGTTTTAGCTGAGGATTGTAATCCTCTGTCATGTTTTTTTTCCAGAAGCAACGAATGATTCCTCGGGTTCTGTAAGTCCAGAACAGAGAAGTAATTTCCTCAAAACAACCAGCCAGAGCCCCCAAAACAATCAGGCCTACTCTGTTTCTGAATTTCAGAACAGAGAAGTTACTTCCTCAGCCTGCGAACATTAACAGTACGACAGACTCACGTCGTTAACACAAACGGCTGGCAAAAAATCAGCAAAAAGAGGACTCTTAAGACTTTTCATACAACAGAAAACAAAGAGTTCATAAACCTTCTGTTTCAGAAACCTAGGCATGTTGGATGCTGGAGTTTTTCAAAATCAAATTATTAGAAAATCATGGTTTTAAAAGCTACTGCCAAGCAAAACCGTGGTTTTGAAAAAAGAGGTCATGAGTGGAGTTTTCTAAACTCTAAAATAGTTGCATTTTTAGTAATACTATTGTTTTGAAGACTGCAAAACTTGTTATATCCAAACACCTTACCTCTCAAAACCAAAATATTTTGCAAAACCATAGTATTTTTACAAAACTTCACAAATACTTTGTATCCAAACAGGGCTTTAAGATGATCCTTAGTCCCTTTTTTTACAAAAAGTTAGTTTTTTTTTTTTTTTTGAGGGAATGATCCTTAGTTGAATAACCTCAGATAAATACGTCATGTGTTTCCTTCGAAGAAAAATAAAACGTCATGTGTTTGAAACGTTGCCTAATTCTCCTCTACGCGGTCAAGGCCCTTAGGCCCATCAGTTGGGGGCCCCATGTACATCGACATGGCCTGACTTTTTCTGGGCTTCTTTTGATCCGTGCTCCTGGGCCCAAAACCGATCCAACAGCGCTCCAAGACAGCCTGCTGCCTGCGCGTGTCCAGTTCTTCCCTTTTTATGAGTGCAGTGAAATGATTAAACTGCCTCTCGACATGTTTTTATGAGTTCTTCCCTTTTTATGAG
This sequence comes from Eragrostis nindensis, assembly GCA_012490785.1. Classification (NCBI taxonomy): domain Eukaryota; kingdom Viridiplantae; phylum Streptophyta; class Magnoliopsida; order Poales; family Poaceae; genus Eragrostis; species Eragrostis nindensis. Next base: position 413,160 of record JAAXCT010000023.1, read on the forward strand.
TTGTTACAAGAGCCTCAGTAGCACCTAAGGTCCTGGATTCGACTCCCCGTGAAAGCAAATTTTCTAGGATTTTACGGCGTTGTGCTTTCAGCTGGACGCGACGTGGCTGTCGACAGCGAGGTGCGAGTGGTGACTTCGTCAATCTCAAGGATTTGCCGCTCAGTCTTCGAGAATACTCATAGAGGTAGGGTTTGCGTATGTGTGTTTATAGGGTGAATGTGCGTGCGTTGAGAGTGTCTGAGTTGTACTGTGTAATCGCAAAAAAATAATAATTAATTAGGCATATATCTTCCTGGGTCTTAAACCTGTACTGATTCATGAATGAATAAATAAAAGTACGTGCATATATCTTCTTGGGTCTTATACACGATATATTAAACCTGGAACTTTGGAGTGTTTTTCAAAACCCTAAATATAATTGTTGAGTAGGCTTAGTGCAAGCAGCTGCAACAATTTGCAAATGGAGGCAGCATGCAGCAAGAGAAAAGCTCACAATAATATAGCAAAAACGGCAAGCTACAAGCCTAAAATCCTCGGTCCGGGTCAACTTGTTTGCGAATTTACATACCCCCAATATTCATTGTGTGCTGATCAGCCGATGAATTCTAGACTGATTTGTGAATGAACAAATGGATTCATTCTCCAGCCAGCGCGTGTTTCAATTCTTCCCTTTTTGTGAGTGCAGTGAAATGATTAAACAGCCTCTCGACATGAATGAGAGCATCTCTTGCACTATGCAGGCACCTTCCCTTCCCATGCAATGAAGGAGAAGGCTATATGCAGATATGAATTATGCACCTATTTATATGGAAATGGACAAGACCCTCAAATCTAGGCAGGGGCTGTGTGCAGAGTATGTTCTGATTCATGAATGAATAAATTAAAGTTTCCACTGCAAAAAAAAAAAAAAAAAAGGTTCCTGCTTTCATAAAAAAACTCACATTATAATTAATTAGGCATATCTCTTCCTGGGTCTTCTAGAAACACGATTAAACATGTACTGATTCATGAATGAATAAATAAAAGTTCCTGCTTTCCTCCTAAAAAAGCTGACACACAATAATTAACTAGGCACATATCTTCTTGGGTCTTCTAGAAACACGATTAAACCTGTAACTATGGAATTTTTCAAAACCCTAAATATAATTGTTGACGAGGCTTAGTGCAAGCAGCTTCAACAATTTGCAAACGGAAGGAGCACGTATCAAGAGAAAAACAGCAAGCTACAAGCCTAAAACCCTTGGTCAGGGTCAACATGTTTGCGAATTTACAGACCCCCAATATTCATTGTGTGCCCATTAGCCGATGACTTCTATACTGATTCGTGAATGAACAAATGGACTCATTCTCCTGGATGGTAGAATTATTTGCGGCTTTTTAAATTATTTTTTTTGTCTCCATCAATGGACTGGGCGTTGTTTGGGTTGCTTGTATAATAAGGGGATGTAATATGCTTCAATATTAATAAAATTTTATTTTTACAAAAAAATAATGTTCCTACTTTTCGTCTAAAAAAATGTCACACGTAATTAACTACGCCTATAAATCTTCTGTGTTCTTCTAGAAAAATGACTGAACCAGGAATCATGGAATTTTTTTTCAGATATAACATGATAAAAAAAAGCTATCATGGCCCCTGTTTATGCGCCGGAATATGTCATCCATTTATCATAAGCTCTAGATTGGATTTAGATTGGAGATAACTCGTCATATATTTTACTCTCTCTCTCTCTCTCTCTCTCTCTCTCTCTCTCTCTCTCTCTCAAGCTCAAGCTCAAATGCACGAGAGCATATTGGCACGTGGACATGTCAAGATTGATAGCATATATGCTAAACTAATAAGCTTGGTCACTATATCCACACAAATCAGGAACTTTATTTGGAATGTTCGTTTCAATCGCACGCATACGTATGCGTGTCCGTTCAAAGTCTCTAGCTAGCTACTTACAATCGCTTCGCCGCATTGCTTGAATATATAGGGAGCTTGTACATTGAATCGAACACTGTTCTCGTTTGACTAAAAAGTGTGAATACGCTGATTCCACATCACTGGGAAAAGGAATGCTTAGCATCCTTGGAACTTTCCAGTGTTAGGATAACTGATAAGCGAGCCATCACGACTGTTTATCTGTGGGTCTTTCGAAAGAAATGACTGTTTATTCTTGAGGGAGAAAAAACATGGGAAGCTTAGCAGTGCTGCTTAGACAGACGTGTGCCGGCTCGCGGCAGCTCAACGGCGGTCCTGTCACTTGTAACATGTCGAGAAACTTCAGAGGAATTAAGACGATGAAGGGGAACGTGCATGGAGGTGCATATATCAAAATATATCCAATCCAGCCCACCTGCCAGCCTACCTACCACTAGCGGCACATCACTGATCATTTCCTAATCAGCTTCTAAAGCACCTTTGTTGGACGTGGCAACGCGATGCCGCCGCATGCGAAGATGAAAGACCGAAATGGCACGACGCAAATGTTGGTACAGGATGCGCGGCAGACGTATTCGTGCTCGTCTTGAACTACTGGATCAGCTGTTCGAGGAGTAGTGCTCCCTCCGATCCGTTGCGGTCACAGGAGGCTACCTCACCAAACTGCACGTTCAGAACCGTACACTTTGCTTGCTTTCGTTTTCGAAACTCGGGTGAAGTTTCAGCATTTGGCGGGAGGTCAGGAGCACGCGGCAAGATCGTTCTATCCATAAAGAGGAAAAGGAAAATGGATAACTGCAAGATCAATCAAGCACTGCATGGTACAGCAGCTAGCACGGCGGAACGAAGGTGGCGACAGCAAGAACGGCCGCGCGCCCAACTCGATCCGTCGCCGTCGGCAGTCGGCAGCGAGTGGTGACCGCTCGCTCGCCGGCGCGCCGGCGCCGAACTGGAGCTGGGTCCCACGCACGAGCGACGTGGCGTAGGACGCCGTGACTTGCATTGACCCTGGCCGGTGAAAAGCCCATGATCGAGCTGAGCTGAGAACATCGTATCATCGCAACTGTCATACCATAATGGTGAGTGGAAAAAATAGAAAATCCCTTAGCTGGATAAGGCACGAAGGTAGCCAAGCGGATCAAGGCAGTGGATTGTTAATCCACCATGGGCGGGTTCAATTCCCGTCGTTCGCCCATCGCATCGCTCGGCCGCACACCACACTTAGGTGGAATTCAACATGGAATTTACTCAAACGAATCAGATAGGATGCCGTATGCATGTATGCCATATCACTTGATTAAGTATGGTTATGGGTGGGATAATGATTTATGGCACAGTCCAACGAGATTAATGATGATAATTTCTCGTTTGCTTGAGAATGATGCCCGAATTTAAAAAGAGACGAACAAATGCAATGGCCACCTATGCATTTTACTCAACGTAGTGACGTCTGCGCAGGATTTGAAGATATACTCAACTTCTTCAACTCGTTGCTAGCTGTTGCTGTAAGTGGAGTACATGAGAAAATCATATCACCAGTTCACCATGCCTATGGACTGATAACAGTCTCATGATCACTTATCAACACTGTTGCTATAGCTACAAAACAGACAAAAAATTGCAAAGTTTGCCTCGACGAATTAAACTTTAAATTAGCTTGGGACTCGAAGATGGAAAATTGTAGGGAATCATTAGGGTTGATTTTGACGTATGGAAGTGAAGGTTGTAACTTGTAAGGGTGAGTTGGGTGCACCGGAAGTACATGGTGGTGTAATATGCTAATAAGTTGTTTGAATCCTTAGAAATGAATGGATTATAGGAATTTAATTAGCTAGAAATTATCAATCCATTTCCTTAATTTATTTTTGTTTGGCTGTACATATAATTTGTTTACATGAATAAAACCAGATATTGTTTGGGGACTTGACATGTGGAAACAATTTAATATTGAACCAGAAAATTCTACCATCCGTACTCAAAAGGCATGCATACACATACAAGCAATAGAGATCAAAAAGCATAAAACATATTTACATAGACCATTTCTGTATTTGAATGTAAGGTAACTTCAGTAACAAAATATAATAATTATTGCAAACACAGGTTGACGATAAGCACACATATGGCTTAAAACAGTGGATCTGAATGGTTCACTTGATAGACAACAAAGGCTCCACAAACAAGGATGTGCTTAAACTATCGATGTACTCTTTTGTATCAAATGTCCATACAGTAGGAAATATTATTTCGCCACTAGAGATGAAATGAAAAAAAAACAACAATGTTAAAGCGTAGGGCTCCATACCACTATAAATTCTTTATCAAATTTCAGCAAAAGTACAATTTTTATGCAGTTTGTTCTTCAACCTTAAGCACACCCTTTGCTTGCTAGCATCAATATAACTCCAATCTTACAAAACACACCTAATCATACATCAATAGGCTAGCAATTTTAAAATTTTCAACTCAAAACATTCCGTAGCACGATGTAGTCATTGTTGGCGACACAAGCATGCCAGGGATTGCAATGCAGACAGGGATGGTGACGTCGATGTTGATGACAGAAATAGTGTGGATGAAGACGGGGGTAGGTATCATGACGAATACATAGGATAGTTTGGAAACGAGTAATGAGGAACTATGATAGAGGCGACACATGCGGCAAAGCTCCATGCTGACATGATGGTCCTTACTATGGCAACAACATCATAGCGGAGTCGATTGATCGAGCGTGAATAAATGGGGAGTTGATTATGAAGAGTGCATCACGTATTGAATGTTAGTTGGAAAAAACACCAATAAGCTAATTGTTACAAGTTTTTTCATGGGTAAGCTGGCTGATATGTGGAAAGTGCTTTATCTCATGCCATACTAGAGAACAGACACCCTAAGCCATTAGAAAATAGACTATAGAAAATTTCCTACGCAACATGAAAAGTTGCAATATCAATAAAAATTTTTCAATATAATTAATTGGTTTATATTTGTGCGACATGAATAATGAGATTTGAATACCTACAGTGAAGGAGCCATCCTGAGAGCCTAAAAATGTGGCTCCAGCTCCCAGTTCATTTTTCCACGAAGCCGGCAGAGGAGCCGCACCAAAAAAGCCCTTAGACATATGCGGAGCCACCGTGGTTCATGGTGTTCCACTTGAACACCCATGATTTTTGTTACAAAAACAATAATTTTTGAGCTATGTTACATATTCATGCACAAAGTGAAGAGAAATTCTAGATATCTGATGTAAAATTCGTGTTCTATTCCTAAATTTTTAGTTTAGAATTTGAACTAAGTATTTTCTTAACTATTTCTCATGCCTCTTTGTCTAATTGATAACTTTGAACACCCATCTTAAAAATTCTAGCTCCGTCACTGCCCTTAGATTGCCCCAAGATGGAAATGTTGGTTACGCACGACCATGGCTAGACAAAAAGGAGCATGATCGCCTGAACCACGCACAGCGCCATGCCATGTATGGGAGAATGCGTACGGTCTGTAGGACGCAGGTGGCGGTAAAGAGGAACGAAAGGCGTCTTCCTTTCTTATGCCAATATCTCATCTCCTTATCGTATGACCTTTCTAATCGTGTCCTTGCACTGATGAATTTGGGTGCATCCATGCATGTCAAACACATGAGAGATGAGAACGTACTCCCACATTTATGTTCTCCATGCTAACGTCTGACACGCACACACCTATCATATCTCTTACTCTCCCAATATGGTCGCATTAGCGGGTTGTGGTGATATCTACGTCACCCGTTATACCTCAGCCGTCCGTTTCCATTAACTTGTAACATGAGCCGTCAGATTTTGGTCTGGTCGGATCCCTTACCCGGTTCCCTGAAACCAATTTCTCTGGAACTCTCTCGAGCAGACAGACTAGCAGAGTAGCAGTCCCCTTGCCATCGCCTTCCATGGTGACCCTGCCGCGGCTCCCTCTGGCAATTACCCGCCCCTGCAATACCACTGCATAGCCATTGGCCTGCTCCGGGTCTTGCGAGTTCTCGGTGTTCCTTGAGTGCCCGTCTTCCACAAGCCTGGAGCTTCCCGTTGAAGCCGCATCTGCTGTGCTTGGAGAGGATCGACCAGCCCGGTCAAGGGTGAAGGCATGAAGCACACGGAGTGCGCTCTCAATCTTCCCGCGTCCTAACAGCCGCGTCATGTAGCAACACCTGGGGAGCATTGTGTGTGATGCGCGTGAAGATCTGCGTGAGTGGATGCTCGCTCACAAGCAGAAGTGCAGAACCATCAGTGTAGCAAATAGGGGATTGAGTCGTTGAACTGAAACAATTGTTACGTGCACTGATGTGTAGAGACACAACGGCAGCTGATAAAGCACAAATGGTGTCCAACGGCAGCTGATAAAGCACAAATGGTGTCCTGCTCTGTGTTTCCATCTCCTAGAGAAATAAACAATAACTGACCAGGTATGTGCATCTGTCACACATACTAGGAATGCTCACAACCTGTTTGGTTAATTGCTCAAAAGACTTCAACTGATAGAAGTAGAATCAGTAATTATTAAATCCAAGATCAAAGTATTGTTACATGCAGCATTGCTTATATGCAAAGATCGTGAGTTACATATGCAAGGACTTGGGTACAAACTGAGAACAAACGCATCAAAAGATGTGACAATATTGAACAAAAAAACTTGATTCATTTCTCCAAGCTTTAATTAAAGTGCATTGGAATGTATCATGAAAAGATTATTAACTGCTACCAAAACATGACAATGGGTTTTGAACGCGTATATGCTACATATTTTTATTAAGAATAACGAGTCAATGATTGTACGCACGCTCACTAAAATCTGAAATCTTCAGTTGAACCAAGGCTCCATAACAAATTCAGAGTGCCATTCTTATTTACTTTAAACTTTAAAATACCATATTGCCACAAGACACGTTTTCTTCTTTCAAGCAACCAGCTGAGCAATAGACCTGATTTTGTTACTGTGTTGACAAAGTATTTAGTAAATAAGAATTTGTATCTCTGCTCGAGAAATGCTATCCTACAATGACTAACCTTTCATTTTATATCGTAGCACATGCAGATAACAATGATGAATCCCAAGAGGAAATAATAATAGGCCAGTGTGTAATCTAAATGATTATATCTTTCTCTATTCTTTTCATCTTCCTCCTACCATAGTGTTATTACAGGCAAATATTAATTAATCATATGCTTCTAATACATTGAAATAAATCCAATTTTGAAGCACTCAATACGTGCAATTTTATTTCGGTGATTACATAAAAAGATTGCTTCATTTGTACATATGATCAGTTTAGAGAGCTCTCTCAAGAGGTACGCGTGACTTTAGCAATCTGATTGATTATTTATAGCAGGGTGTTTCTGTTAACAGTATTATTTTGGTCTATGTATGTACCATGGGTTTCAGATTTCTTAATTATCTTCTGTTCGTAGGAATGTGCTGAACTTATTGCTAATTGAGACAAGAAAATCCATTTTTCCGTAAGTTTCTAGAAACTCAACAATTGATCACTGTCCTCGTGATAGTAGAAGTCAGTCTATCAATAGGTCCCTTATTACTTGCCTGTCACTTTTTTATATCTTTCCATTTAAGCACATTCTGATTAGAAAATTACTTTGATCTTATAAGATTTTTTTAAAAGAAAATACTATGAAGCTAAACCTCACCAATAAATACACCATATTCCTCTCAATCTTTTCTTAGGGGGTGTTCGTTTCTTTAGGCCTAAATGTCACATCAAAACTAATCTTGCTATTTAGGCGTACTAAATAAGTCTAATTACAAAACCTTTTTACAGATGTGCGTTAATTTGCGAGACGAATCTAATAAGCCTAATTAATCTATGTTTTGCTACAGTGGTGCTACAGTAACCATTGTCTAATTACGGTTTAATTACCCTTATTAGATTCGTCTCGCGAATTAGTACAAGGTTCTGCAGTTAGTTTTTTAATTAGACTTTATTTAATATCCCTAAATGACAAAATTCTAGGAGGCCTAAAATTAAGCTTAGAGAAACGAACACCCCCTTACTTGGGGGTTTAAATAGTTTCTTTGTCATATGGGGTTGTGCGCCACCATATATATGTAACTCATGCCTTTATTTTAACTTATAGTTCATTATATTTTGTAAAAAGCTCAATAATAATGTGTTATCAGCAACTAGGGCCATGACGCGCGGTAATTCCGCGCCATCTTTCTAGTACAGTACTAGTAATAAGGTCAGCAGGACCCTGCAAGTAATACATGTTCATAGTACAAACATTGACACCTTTTTGTTGGTACACATCAATCATTCATGAACACCGTCTGATGATGGTCACATGAGCGATAAAGAAGACTCCATAGCCAGCGCTAACCCGGGTCGAAAGCAACAAAAAAAAAAAAAAGAAAAAAGAAAAAAGAAAGCCAGGTGACGCTGAACGAGCAGGCAGGCCACTGGAGCGGCGCCAGATGCCGGGCGCGGTGGCGGTGGCAGTGGCAGTGGAAGGTGCAAAGGAAACGAAACCCACTCCCGTCACTCTCTCCACGCCGGAGCTCCGGTAGCCACCGTACTACTAGCATCAGCACACACACCACCCACATGCTGCTCCTCCAAACCCTGCACGCTTCTTCTCCCTCCTCTCCTCTGTCGCCCGCAACGTGCTGTGCCAGTGTCTCTCTATATATAGCTCTGTTCCCCTCCGCCATTCCTCCTCACACACACACACACACACACACACACACACACACAAAATTAAGCTCATCAAAGCAATAAGGGCATCACTCCTACTCTACAGGCACCACCCACCCAAGCGAAATGGTGCACATGGAGAAGCAGGCGTCGAGCCACCACCACCGCCCGACGAGCAACGCGCTGGAGGTGTCGATGGAGGCCGGGAACGGCGGCGACGCGGCGTGGCTGGACGACGACGGCCGGCCGCGTCGCACGGGCACGATGTGGACGGCGAGCGCGCACATCGTGACGGCCGTGATCGGGTCCGGCGTGCTGTCGCTGGCGTGGGCGGTCGCGCAGCTGGGCTGGGCGGCGGGGCCCACCGTGATGCTCCTCTTCGCCGGCGTCATCTACTACACCTCCACGCTGCTCGCCGAGTGCTACCGCTCGGGGGGCGACCCCGTCGCCGGGAAGCGCAACTACACCTACATGGACGCCGTCCGGTCCAGCCTCGGCGGCGCCAAGGTGGCGCTCTGCGGCGCCATCCAGTACGCCAACCTCGTCGGCGTCGCCATCGGCTACACCATCGCGGCCTCCATCAGCATGCAGGCGATCAATCGCGCCGGCTGCTTCCACGCCAAAGGACATGGAAATCCATGCAAGAGCTCCAGCAACCCGTACATGATCCTCTTCGGCGTCGTGGAGGTCGTGTTCTCGCAGATCCCGGACTTTGATCAGATCTGGTGGCTCTCCATCGTCGCCGCCGTCATGTCGTTCACGTACTCCACCATCGGGCTTGGGCTGGGCGTCGCGCAGACCGTCTCCAACGGCGGGTTCAAGGGCAGCCTCACCGGCGTCGCCGTCGGCGAGGGGGTCACGGCCACGAAGAAGGTGTGGAGGAGCCTGCAGGCCTTCGGCAACATCGCCTTCGCCTACTCCTACTCCATCATCCTCATCGAAATCCAGGTACATACATGCATCCTCTGTTCTTGGTGCTCTGTTTTGGCTCCTCTGTTTCGATGTCCTTCCTACTGACCCGTGTGGCCGTGTACCGTGCTCTGTTTTTTCCAAAAAAAAAAATCATCACAGGACACGATCAAGGCGCCGCCGCCGTCGGAGGCAAAGGTGATGCGTAAGGCGACGGCGGTGAGCGTGGCGACCACGACGCTCTTCTACATGCTGTGCGGGTGCGCGGGGTACGCCGCCTTCGGCGACGACGCGCCCGACAACCTCCTCACGGGCTTCGGCTTCTACGAGCCCTTCTGGCTGCTCGACGTCGCCAACGCCGCCATCGTCGTGCACCTCGTCGGCGCGTACCAGGTCTTCTGCCAGCCGCTCTTCGCCTTCGTCGAGAAGCAGGCCCACCGGAGGTGGCCCGACAGTCCGTTCATCCACAAGGAGCTCCGGGTGGGCCCCTTCCTCGTCCTCAACGCGTTCCGGCTCGCCTGGCGCACGGCGTTCGTCGCCCTCACCACGGTCGTCGCCATGCTCCTCCCGTTCTTCGGCGACGTCGTCGGCCTCCTCGGCGCCGTCTCCTTCTGGCCGCTCACCGTCTACTTCCCCATCGAGATGTACGTCGCGCAGCGCGGCGTGCGCAGGTGGAGCACGCGGTGGGTCTGCCTCCAGACGCTCAGCGCCGCGTGCCTCGTCGTGTCCGTCGTCGCTGCCGCGGGCTCCATCGCCGACGTCGTCGGCTCGCTCAAGGAGTACCGGCCCTTCAGCGGCTAGGAAGGCCACATGTATGTTCCGTGGATGTTCTCACGTCGCGTGTATTAACGGTTTAACGTCAGTATTATTACTAGCTGGGGTGTGACACTGGCGATGGGGCCCGGGTGTTAGAAACAGACGGAAGCTTTGTGTCACATTTTGTCATGTTCCACCTCGTAGGTTTTTGTATTTGGCCACGAAAGCTAAGCAATGGAACACCCCGTATGTATATTCCAATTTATGAGTCCTCTATGGTTTTTATTTTTTTTTCACTGATAAGGGTATATACAATTTGAGGGAATGTTGCACAGCCTTTGCTACAAATTTTAGGAGTAATTTCAAACTTTGTAGCCGTGCAGTTTTCTTTTAAATCAGGCTCTACAAGAAGTAAATGATATATTCAATGCACAGTTTGGTTGGGGAAAGATCGAAGGAACGGTGGTGAAGTGAACCGGGTCAAGGAGGTAGACACAACTTGTAGCGACACTAAGAATGTGGCTCTAGTGACATGCAACAAGCATGTGGCAAAGTGTAGGGTTTGGTGTGGTGAACAGTGGTAGGATTGTGGATTAAACAAATTCACACCCAGTTGGTGATATGACTCATCCAAACAGCTATTCATATTAGGATTCTCTTAGAGCTACTTTCACGGAACATGTAAGAAAGACATCCTTCCTCAATACCACTAAATTTTCAGGTCAGAAAAAAAAGACCCACTCAATTTGCAAAAGCACCAGGGGAGGGCACATCTGATCACTAATAATGCAAGTTTTTCTTTCTATGAGCATTAACGTTCTAACTTCAAATGGAATTCATTAGGATGGATAGATAAAGACCTATTGCACAGGAGTTGTTTCCGACCTCTCATGTCACGTTTTCATGGCAAGCACTAGCGGAGCAATGTGAAGGCCAGAGCAGGTCATGCCACCCCCCCCCCCCCCCCCCCCCCCCCCCCCCCCTCCTCGTTCTGACATTTCAAAATTCGTTATTCTTGTCTCTAATAAATTCATATCATGCATCAATAAATTTTCTACACTCTGCGCTACTACAATGCCTCACCCCATCACAAAGCTTTGACCTACGGCAATGCAACTTCTGCGTCGGCACACTAAGGACGTTCGCGAGCAGAGGAGAAACACTGCCTGAACAAAACTTGGATGCAATCAAACATCACATTTTAATGACATTGGTTGGAGACACATGATGTAAGGGGGTTATTGCCCCCCCCCCCCCCCCCCCCCCCCCCCCCCCTTTCTCTGTAGGTGGTGTTTGGATAATTGGGAATGGGAGGTGGGTTAGGGATTGGAAATGATGTCTGAAGGAATGAAGGGTTGAGATTTAATATGATGGAGAAATGAAAGGTCTTGATTTTCTATCTCATTTCCCTATCCCTATCCCAATCAACATTTCCCAGAATCCAAACATCACCCTAGTTCAATTTTCCCATCATGTCGCTAAATTCACATTACGCATTAATAAATGCTATTTAGATAGTAACTAGTATAACCGGCCTCCTCTTCATTGTACTTCTAAGCTCCTCCAATGATGCCAAGGTGGGGCGTTGCCTGTTTATACCTAAGTTCAGATCTCCAATGCCCACACATTCTACACATGACAAGCCAACACATCATCACAGAACATGCGTGGACCCTATCTCGCAAGCTCCATTTCGATAGATCTCGGTTAGGAATATCTCCCATCAGGGAACAAAGTGGCGAGTCCACTGTTAGTAGATCCTGACAGTTGATAAGCTCCAATCATCCCTCCTTTAATTCCTGGTCTTTCAAAAGGAGAGGACAGACATGCGTTTATACAGAAAAAAAAAAAAAACTCGACCTGCCGGGGGAAGAACCGCCCCCGACGGCATTGCATTAAGAAGAAGAGCCTTCTCACGCAGGCCGAGAAAACCCCCGAACCCCCTCCCCATCCATACACAGGGACTCAGCTGGCCGTTGTGAGCTGCGGCGCGAGTCTTAACCATGTGCTTTGGACTGGGGAGACGAGGGGATTTTTTTTCACTGCAGCATGAACAGTAACTCGCGTTACTGTTCACGCTACAGTGCTCCGGTGCCGCAGGGGGCTCGAACCCGGGTCAGCGCGCTCACAGGAGCAACGCTCCTGGAGCCAACGCGGCTGACCGCTCGGGTGCTCCACCCGTTGGCAGACATGCGTTTATACAGAGCACAAGATCGGATGAGATAGCATGTGCATTGCACATCCGATGGACAAGGGCAGTCTACAACTGCTGCAAAGGTGCTCCCTGGGATTTGGCAGGCGATTGCTGCCTTGGGCAATGGACAGATCCCCATCCCATGCAAGGACAGCAAAAGGAATGGCTCACAGAGGACGAAAATCCATGCGCTCCTGCTTGTTGGATTTGATCCTGATCTGTGATGTTTTGTCATCATCATGGGCTTGTGATTGGCATCATTGGAAGCTGATGCTTTTTTCTGTGATAATTTCACCTTTAGACGAGGCCCTTGATGGAAATCAAAGGTGGCGTTACTGTTTGGTTGCAGTCTGAAGCGCAGCACGTTCGTTGAGCTTGAACGCAAGTCAAACTATCTGGGTTTGTTCGGTTACCTACAAGCTAGAGCAGATCAGTGCAGCGCGGCATGCATGAACGGCGGGCTGGTGTGCATGAGGCAGGAGAGCTGAAGCTGCGTCGCGAGACACGTTCGGACATGGGTATCTCGTTGATCGCGCTTCAGGGTGTTGTTTTGCATGACGCATGCCACTATTTTTATTTTGTTTTAGTAAAGGAATTCGTGCGAACTTAGTTCCATTTCCATTTCTCCAAAACAAAAATGGCGCCTTCATTTTTTTTCCCAGTCGTGTGGGTTTTTTTTTTGGGAATCTGATTTGGTTTGAGTTTGAGGTGCCTATTTGTCCACATACCAAACATGTCCTAATTGTGTAAGTGCGAGTGACGCATTTGTCAACGTCAACGTGGTCAGCGGCGGATCCAGCGGGGGGGCTGGGGGGGCTCCAGCACCCCCTACCGGCTGGCAGCACCTTGAAGCCCCCCCAAGCCCCCCCTAATTTTTCTTCACAAAGAAAAGCTTCGATCAATGGTTTTTGCAAGGGGGAAGAAGAGAAAAGGAGGGAGGAGAAGGGAGGAAGAAGAGAGACATGGAAGCTCAGCCCCCCCTTTGCATTTGATCTGGATCCGCCACTGAACGTGGTGATAAAATTAGGTCCTAAACTTGGAATTAGATTAGGTACATATTCCGTCCGTCTTGCTCCCTGACTTGTCGCTCCCAGAAAAATACGGGGGCAGCTCGAATATGCACGATGTGATCCGTTACAATGCCCGATAAGTTATATGTTCTTCACGCAAAGCATGTATCCCCGTATCAGTTACGGACTGTTTACACAGTTGACGCTTGTACGCATGCCTGTCTCTGATACTATTCAGTGTTTGATCCATGAACATATCCTGCTGCACCAATATTATTGGTGAATGGATATATTCCATCCTACCAATATTCAAATAGTACACAATGTTCTGTATTGTTAACCATTTTGGATTCCCTAATAAGAGTCTCGGAGCTTAGGTAGGTAGGTAGGTACGTTCAGATTCCTATATGCAATAGCAGATACACCAGGTTCAGAAGTTCAGTAAGCTGAATAGGTAGGTAGGTAGGTACGTTCAGATTCCTATATACAATAGCAGATACACCAGGTTCAGAAGTTCAGTAAGCTGAATACCCCGAGTCAGACTAACATATTCTCCATCCATAGAGCAAGGATGCAAACAAATTTCAGAAACAAAATGTCGCCTTGGTTATCCATAGAGCGAAAATAAAATACTTCCCAAGAATAGAAGAATGGATAAAAATTTTGTAGCTTTTTTGACTTTTTTATTTTCTTTACTTATCTTTGTTTGTAAGCTTTCCTTCTATATAGTTTTTCGAACTTTACTTTATACAATAAATAAATAACCAGTAGTGGCGCATACCTCTCCTGTTTCATAACAAAAACATATACGCTCTGTTTCAAAATAATTACAGTTTTGATCTTGTTTAAAGTCAAACATTTCTATCTTTGACCAACGATTTTTTATAAATTCGTATAGTTTAACAATATATTTATATTTTGAATTCATCATAAGAAATTTTTTCAAGGTATAACTTAAAAATATAACATATATAACTTTGACCCCGAAGCTACAAATATTTTGAAAGAAAAGTCGTATGAATCAGATGCTTCTCAGCCAGAGAGCCAAGATTTTGGCTTGGCGTGTCACATCAAAACATGATGTGTACAAGGAGAAGTCAGGAATAAATGCCATGTCAGCATGTTGCTTTACAGTTATTAAAGCAATCAGGGCAATCATGTTGCTTAGCTACCACCTATGCTGAACTGAAATTTCAGATAATTAACATCAAATTCGTCTCTTGGTTGCGTCTTCTTTTGTACATTTTTGTGGACACTCCTTTCAACTATTTCTCCGACTCTCTTGAAATTTACTATTCAGTCTAGGTTTAACTCATATAAATTATGCAGGAATTACGCCAAAAGAGATGTCGACAAGAAGCTCTCATATACTAATCTCTGTAATTTTTCTATCCCACAGATTGGCAGTGTGCAGTAACAAAGGATAGGCCAAGATCATCCACGGTTTTGCATCCTGTAGATTCATCTGATCAAATTTAGTTCCCTCTTCGCGCCGGTCAAGAAAATTCAATGATCCTAACACTGAAAAACAAATTTCAAAGACAACAATGCAACAGATGTCTCAGTGTTGTTCGGAGCACCACAAGTAGAGTTTCATTGAAATGTTGCAGATCAGGGGTCTTACAATTAGTTGCTGCTCATGAGCCCGGCGCCGGCGTGTCTCGCGAGCGCATGCTGCCGGCGACCGGCGCCACCGTGGCCATCCTTCGCTCGGCGGCGCGCACCTTGGCGCAGCGGTACGCGCACGTGACGATCCAGAACCCCCATGGAAGCGCCACGAGCACCAGCCCCAGCGCCGGGAGCCAGGCCGGCGTCTGGACCGGCGGCAGGAGAATGTAGGCGACGAGGCACGCGCCGCCGCCGAGCAAGGAGACGAAGAGCAAAACCGTCACGAACCACAGGCACCCGCTGCCGCCCGGCCGCCCCTGACCTTCCTCCTGCTTGGGCGGCATCGTCGTCGGCGCCGGCGGATCAGCTCGATCGGAACCAGGAACCCTGGTTAGGCGCTCGTCAAGAACGGTAAGGTGACGTGCATGACAATGGCGTCAATCCGCCTCCCCTGTTCTTGTGCTTGGATGGAACAAGTTGAAGAAAATGTGTCCAAAAGTTGTGATCTGTCTTGTTGTTAGTCTTTTGTGGGTCTTGACAGAGGACAAGGTAGCAATGCCAATGGAGATCTGCAGTGAAGGCCAGGGTGGTCGAAGAATGGAGGGAGAGGTGCAGAGAGAATGGTGGACAGAGTTCGTTTTGGGCACCCTATAATTGGCTATTGTAAGCATGCCGAAAAACGGCACATGCATTGCGCTTGAGGACTAAAAGAAGTACTCCTCCCTCCGTAGTTTAAATGATGACGTTACGACAAAGACTTCAGTTCAATTTTGCACTAAAACAACTGTCCTAACGTCATCGTTTAGAAAAAAACAGAGGGAGTATCCTGAAATCGTCGCTGCGAAGTACATTCAGATATTCGGTACGGTCTACTCCAATCACACACATTTTTCCATTCATGATATTTTTGTACATCTGCACAAACTCCTTTGCACAAGCCACACTAACATGACCTTCACCAAAAACAAAAACAAAAGGTAAAAAAAAAGGAATGCAAACGATCAAGCAGCCGCGAGTTGAGATCAAGCACAGCTTAGCACACACACAAGGCAGTGAACATCAGCCTAGCCTACCACACCTGTAGAGATCACCGCTGTGCAAGGCATCGCCCTTCTCCTTGGTGCTCTTCCTCTTGGAGAAGAGGATGTCACCGATGAGCGGCACGATGGGCTTCACCTTCTGCACCTTCCTCCTCCTCCCGCCGATGAGGTCGTCGTCGTCGCCGTCGAGCTCGCCGAGGCTCAGCGCGTGGGAGAACGACGGCAGGTAGTACTCGCTCGCGCCGAGCTTGTCGCCTGCGCCGCCCCAGTACCGCTCGCTCCGGGCGACCGTGGACGCCACGTCGGTGTCGCCGCCGATGCTGCGCCGCGCCGCCGCCGCCGCCTTGTCGGCCTCCATCTCGGTGAGCTTGGAGAGGCCCCTGTGGAGCTGCGCGTTCAGGCTGGCCACGGCCATCTCCATCTCGCTGCTCCGCTTCCTGAGCTGCGCCACCTCCTGCCGCGTCTCCGCCACCTCCGCCTCCAGCTTCTCGATGGAGCGCATGACCGTGAGCCCCGCCGCCGCCGCGTCGCCTCGGTCGTCGCCGCGCATCTTGTTCGGCGACGGCGAGGATGCCAGCGACGGCGGCGAGGACGGCGCGGAGTACATGGGTGCAATGGCTGGCATTGCCTCTGCTTCAGACTCTGCCATTGTGTTTGGAGACAGGGTAATGGTGCTGCTGCTACTGCTGGCTTCATGCTTGGCATCAGCGGTGGCCATGGCACTGGCATTGGCATTGGTATTGGTTGGAACAATGGCGACGGAACTGGCATTGGGCCTGGAGTGGCAATTGCCGACGAGGATGCGGTCCCCGAACACGGCAACAGCCTCCCTGACGGATCGGAACGGACGGGCCGTGTCGACCTCGGCACGGTCGGAGGCCGCAGCCATACCGGAACTGCTGGAACAAGAGTTCTGCTGTTCAAGGATGTGGACCGTGATCAACACAAGCATTTTCCAGGGTTATATGGAGGGAGTGAGGCGTGGCTGGTTTCTTTGCTTCCACTTCAATGCCGCACTGGACTGTTGCCACCAGCCGGCTTCCAAGCAACCAGTTTCCCAACAGCAACAAGCAACGAACAAGACTTGCCACCTAAAAGAAGTCGAAGAACGCTCACAAGCCACGAGTAGAATTCTGCAGGAGTGGGGCTGAAGCAGGGATGCTTTCTGGGCACTCTTTGTTAGTTCAAAAACGATCTTAAACTTAGCAGGATCAACTAGTCATAAGTAGATCACACCTAGAAACATTAAATTAACACTGAATTGACTTATCGTTCATGTTCATCCTGTTGATTGAACGCTTAGCGAGGTGTAGATGAAGTAGAGGTTGAAGAACAGCCGTAGATGTAAAAGATCAGGACACCAGTCTTCCAAGCCTTCCAGCGCGCTCAACGATCGGTTGGGTGAAACTTAGATTAGGGTTCGGGGTAGGAGGTCGCCCAGGGGTTTCCTCTTCTTATATAAGTGCTGTAGGCCCGGGGCCGGGTCCGTTTTAGAAAGAGATTGCCTCCCGATCAAGGCGAAAACGGATCTAATCTTGTCAGGGAAGAAATCGACTCAGAATATTAAGGCGAAAACGGATCTAATCTTGTCAGGGAAGAAATCGACTCAGAATATTGGTTTCCTAATATATCTCTCTTATTTCTGTTTATTGTTGAACGAGATCAAACAATTCCAACATTCTCCCTCTTAACAGATGGTCAAAACAACTTATCTTCAAAACATTGAATTTATTGATCATGTGCAGGTGGATACACATGGATCAATAATCTCCCACTTAATTGAACAATCTTATACTTAGACTTATGTTCGTATTATGTTCACACTTAATACCATAGTAAAACCCAGTGAATGGGTCGTCAGCAGCGTAACAGCATACTGGGACAACATTAACCAAAGTCAACTACAGTATCTTGATAGAACGCTTATTAACTTATTTGGGAGTTTATTTATTCGGCCTCATCCAGAATCATATTTCAGGTTAATTATCAAATCCATACTAATTTCGCGAAAATAGGATAAGATATAAAACCCTCAATTAGTCATATTGCTAGCAATATAAATGACTTGATCCTGGGACCCTTCTTTCATAGCATAATAATGTAGTTATCAATAGGCTTGACACCATCAACTATATGTCATTACTTGAAAGGAATACTGTAATTAAGTACAGCGATATTGATCATAATCAATATAGACTTAACAATAATACCGGAACATATCTTATATGCCTGTCTGAATTAAAACATGCCATACAAAATCAGCCTTAATTATGCTAATATTGTTTTAGAGCTTTCTGCAGAATCGCTCATATCTGTAAGAATGAAGGACATAAACTTAATTGTGCACATTTACATCCAAACACTCTCACAAAATCTTATCTGAATAGTACTTAATTAAATAAGCATGTTAAATGGTGCCTTTATCTTTAAACACCTTTTCCAGTAGACCTCTCCTGGATCTAATAAAATTTTTTGTCAAGCATTCCGGCTTGTCATGCTAAGTCAATATCTTATAGATCTGAGCATATAGCTTCCATCTGAAACTTTAGGAACGTCTTCCTATTTATCTTGTTCTTAATCTTATACTTATGATAAAATTTGCTATATCACGCAAAAACAATACAGACATAATTATATTCGCATTCACATAAGGTCACTTCAGAGCCTCTCTCAACTTTTGTGCTCGAGTGACAATCCCAATACTCACTTTGGTCTCATCAAAGTGTCATACTCCCCCAGAACCTAGGAAAGCGTCACTAGATGTTTCTTATGATACGATGAAATTATTTCTCCTTTCTTGGAATGCATGCTTATTTCTTTCAACTTACGGAGAAAATAATCACCTTAAGTATCAGGATCTTAATTAATCCACCTTAACCTTTCAAAAATAAATCACAGTTTCCCATGATACATACAAACTCATAGTGAGTTATAAACTTAAAATCTTAGTTTCTTTTGGAATCACTTCTTCAAAATCTGCAGACCCATTACAGTCTACTGTTTTGACTCCATCAGAAAATTGCTATAAGATGAACTATACTTATGTTCAAAATTCATAGACTCTTCTATGACCTCTTTTTACATAATCTTAGGAAAAACTGAAACTACTTTTGTGCCTAAAACTTAACTTAACTTATTATTAAAACATTACGGGTCTCTATTATTGAAATACAACAAATATAGATCCTCAACAGAGTTAGAAAAGAATGGAGGAATACTTATGGCACGATATGAGAAAGTCATATATGTATGTATGTATATACATCTCACCTTAAATCATCAATATAGAGAAACTTATCATATATCTCAATAAGATTTCTTCTCCCCCATTTCCTTCCATGTGAGCTTTCATTGAATTCCGAATAATCAGAATATTAAATGTGTCGGCCCATAAACTTATCTAAAATAAATTACAATGATAGCTCTTTAACTTATTTTGGCACGACATTTACTATACCACTGATCAGCTTACCTTACTAAACTAGCTCACACCAGCGGAGGCCAGATAACGAACCAGAAAAGCAAGGTTATGATTAAATGCTCACAAAACAGCGGTGGCGAGTATCATGAACACAATCATACTTCAATCATCTCTGATTCCATAGAACCAACCCACATCAGCGGTGGCCAGAAGTGGACTGAACCACAGAACCTGTGAAGAAATTCCGTACCCAGCGGTGGCCAGAATAAAGATTAAAATCACACTTATTGAGACAATTGATCTTTTATAGAGTATATACTCCCTTCACAATGGTAATCATATCTCGCATTATAAGGCTGCCTTTGAACTTATTCTTAATGGAGCAGTAAAAATATAGCGAGTAAATTTGTCCTTAAAACTTATGGACAAAATATCATGGAGAGAATTATTACTTAATTTTCTGACAAGAGCAGATCTTAACTAATTATTAACTGGAGCGTCTCCTCTTAACTGATGAGACATTTCATTCTCCCCTTCGAATTTGTGGTCTAAACGTGAGTGTACCACATATTCGACATGGTCTCATCTCTTAGATTATAACGTCTAATTCTCACATATCTATACTTATTATAATAATAAATACTTAAAAGACTTGATGACATAAAAGATATTTCACAACTCAGAGATAACACACACACACACACACATATATATATATATATATATATATATATATATATATATATATATATATATAACTACTATTTAGCACCCCCACCGCACCACCCTACCGACCCACGCAGCCAGATTGCCTCCGACGACCCATCAAACCATGTAGCCACGCGCAAGACTTAAATCCCGCAACCATAAACCTTTTAGCACTCCGGAAAATCTTCCAACCCCGCCACGCTCCTGGCTCAAAATCCCTCAACCATAATTTTTTTACCACCACTATTCATTGAGTTCCAACCCCGCAGCCGCAGACTGTTTTTTGTTGAGACCGTAATTAAAACGTAACTGCCCCTCGTTCCCACTTTTCTAATCACCGGTCATCTCTCTCTCCCTCTCTCTCTCCACAGTTTCGGATCTCAGATCAGGTGATTTGGGCGGCGCAACCACCGACGAATATTGTAGCACCACCGCAGAGGACGGCGGCACCTGCGATTCGGCGCAGCGGTCTTCTGGATGCTGAAGGCCATCAGACGCGGCAGTGCGTCGAAGCACTTCGGCATGGGCCTAGGCGGCGCGACGACCACTCGAGGCGGGGCAGCGGCCCCGTTTGCGAGGCAACGATGACCGAGGCGGGAGGCGTCCTCGATCCGGTTTCAGCCTTCATCCCCATACGAATTTCATCTACGAGCAAGCAACAGGCCTTCTTCAACTCCGAGTCTCCTCTGATGTCCATGTTGCGATTCAGTTATTTTCTAGTTCATTCGATTCATGGATTTTTGATGGAGCAGCGTGTGTTGCAGTGATTTGGGTGGATTTGGGGCTGGATCCGTGCGCTCCATGGCTCTACTACACCGGTTAGCATCTCTCAATTCCCTCTATATATGCTGGATTCCCTTCAATCTGATGTCTTGGAATACATAGATTTGGTTTTCTTGGGTTCGAGCTCAGTGCTTGTTAATGTGTAGAAGTGGACGGTTACATTCTCTAACATTTGGATGGACCAAGAGGCCCTTGATCATTCAAAGGTTGGGAGGCAAACGAGCTCCATATAGTCCAGGTGATAATTTTAAATCCACTTATTTTTTTCGAGCTGTGAGGCACTTGTCAGCCAGTTTCTGCATTCCAGCATCCGGAATTTGATTTATGTGTTCATGTGATTTCACCAACAAATGGTTGTAAATAGCTAAATCTCAAAATTGGTTACGATTCATTATGATTGTGAATAGCTAGGTTTGTATTTACCGATTTATTTTTGCACAGTGGTTCACATGTGGTGAACCACTAGTATATCTGTAGGCAGCATGTTAATTCAGTCATAGTTTCACTAAAACAATTTTTTTTAGTTTGTTGTCATGGCGTTCTTAGTTATGCAACATTGCAATACCTGCTGAATGAATACTCCTTTTTTAATTTTGCATAATGATAGGTGAATTTTAACGAATTATTGCTGACAATGAAGTAGCTGCATGTGACTGCATTACCTCTCTATTTGCCCTCTTTGTTATTTTACATGCCCTGTTCTCAGCTCACTATGAACTTGAAGGACGGTCGTATGACCATAGCATATTTGAAATATCTAGTGAAAGGATTTTGTTGTTTTTCTTGCTGAGAATATAGGAGATTGATAGACTTATCCATAACAATTTTATTCAGACATACTTCAAATGATGCATCAAGCTATCTACCATCCCCTCCTGCTGTGTTCAATTGACCATGGTGTCACAATCAGGCATATATTTCTTCTGGCTTAATTTATGTTTTACTTGTTCCTGTCTCTTTCATGCTATACCCTATCCTCGTGAATTGTCACAGCCAAGAATGTATCCTCCTAATCGGAATATCCTATTTTTGGAACCGTTCTCATCTGTACTTGGATTTGCTGTCTGTGCATCATCCCCAAACCATATAATATATTGACACTAACGTGTAATCTAGTTCATGTAGTAGTACAATCTATGTTCAGTTGCCATGCGATATTCGGTTCGGTGATAATCTAGTTTATGTATCACTATTAGAAGTCGAATCATGTAATACTTCTGGATGAAAGCTAGCAAGATGCTACATAGACATCTTCCTACAGGCCTAGGTTCTACTTATGCATGCTTGTTTTTCTGTTTCACTGCCCCCTTTTTTTTGTTCACCAAAGTTGATGTTGAGCTATGACAAATTTTCATTTAATACTTTAAGTAGTCAAGAAAATATGGCTTTTTTGCATTTATCACTCTTGATTATAGATTTATTTTGTAATATTACTATGTGTTCATCTGTTGTGCAATAAACTCATGCGCACTTGGTGCTTAATAACACTATATACCAGGCCTTCATATTATTGTTTAAACTTTGAGTTTTTCCTTAGCTGCAGTTTCTAGTTTTTTATATCATCTTTGTTTTCAGTTGTGCAGGAAGTGCGATTATTAGCGGCAAATCAGATAGGAATGGTCAAAAGGTTGTTCCCAATGCTTCCATCAGGAGCCTTTTTGTAAATGGATCTAGAGCGTACCGACCAAAGCTTGTGTTTTTGCAGTCTTGGATTACCTACCTAGGATGTCACATGATAACTTTATTCACTGTTGTTAAAAATAATAATGAATGTATGATCAGAAGACATCATGTGAGTAGTAAGACATTGTGGTTCACGTGGGAGTTCATATCATGTTCTGGTTTCGCATTGCATTTAAATTGTTGGCACATTGTATATTTGTAAAGGCAAATTCCTTTGTGTAAAATTGTTATGTCTGCTGACTCCAGTCCGACCAGAAACATAAAACTAGCCGTGATAAAAAAATTATGGCTGCAAGCCCTGATCAGTGGTTGTAACTAGCATGCATTTGCGATAGTGATTTATATTTCACAAGAAAAGAGAGTGTAATGATGTATTGTTTCATGTAAAAAATTAAAGTGTAATGATCAGGGCTGGGATCTGTGGTCAGAAAAGTTTTGCGATGGTGATTTTTATTAGCTCAATCTAACGCATCTACTCCGTAACGGTTCCGTAACAAAAAGACACTTATGGTTGCATAATACTAGTAGAAGAAAACACTAAGTTCCTTGGGAACCGCACCAACTGATAGTCAAAGTTTTATTGCTGAGAGAAGTGCACGAGTATGGAGGAAAAGGTCGTGTACGAAACTGGCATCAAACCATCAAAATATTACTCCAACAGCAAACGCTCGTTAGCCAAAACAGCAACCTCTAAGAGCATCTCCAGCAATGGACCTCAAAACAAGGCCTCTACTTTCATTTTTCAGGCCGGCATGCAAAAATAAGGGTCCAAAATCTAGCTTCAACTCCAGCAGTAAACTGACTCAAGACCCTATTTTGTGTGAGACCTAGTAAAAAAATGGTAGGACTCATGAATGAGAGGGAGGATTGGAAGACCCTAGGAATAGGGGCTTGGAGATGGAGTTTGAGAGGGCATCCAAAATAAGAGCCCAAGTAGGGTCCCTGCTGGAGTTGATTTTTTGACTCAAACTCCTAAATAATAGAGTAGGGGCCCAACTAGGGGCCTTGCTGGAGATGCTCTAAAACTTTTATGGTTGCGGAACCAACATCTCACTGATTTCTACTGTTGCGGGATCTTTTTTATTTATTTTTTTTTTTTTTGAACCTACGGGATCTTTTTATGGTTGCGGGAACCAGCTTTCAAATTTTCTACGGTCGCGGGCTGGTCGCCGGAGCTTCGCCTGGTCAGTATCCGGGAGGGCCGACGCGCTAAATATTATTTTAGGACTACTATTTAGCACCTGGGTGCTAAATAAGCTATTTAGCACCCCAGCCGCACCACCATACCGACCCACGCGGCCCAGTCGCGCCAGCGACCCATCAAACCAGCCAGCCAACCGGCTCGTCTAAATCCCACAACCATAAATCTTTTTCCAACCGTAAAGCTTGGCCATTTGCAGCGCAACCATAAAAATTGAAGATTTCACGCCCAACCATAATATTCTTGTCAGCAACGAGAAACAGAAAATGAACCGCCCTCCACTCTCTCTTTCTCTCCCTACAATTTCGGATCTCGATCAGGCGGCGCACCTCCGACATTTACTGTACCACCGCCACCGGCAGGACCTGCGATTTGGCGGCGGCGGTGTTTCGGGCGCCGATGGCGGCCCCGGTGCGCGAGGCAGCGGCGACCAAGGCGAGCGACGTCAACCGTGCACGGGGCCGCGGCGTCCGTCCCGGGCGGCATCGAGCTAGCACGGGGCTGTGACCAACGAGGCCGGGCGGCATCGAGCTAGCACGGGGCAGCGACCAACGAGGCTGGGCTGAAGGTAATCCATTACCCGCACCCAATTTTCTTTCGGAGAGACCTCACAGCAGTTCCAGGCTTGCAGCTCATCGATCTGTTTTCAGCCTTCATCCGATCCCCATGCGAGTTTAATCTACAAACAAGCAAGAGGCCGCCTTCAACTATGGATTTCCCTGTGGTGAGCATGCATTTCTCCTTTGATGTCCATGTTGCAATTGGGTTTTATTTTCTAGTTCCTTCGATTCATGGATTTTTTACAGAACAGCGTGTGTTGCGGTGAATTGTGTGGATCTGGTGCTGATTCGTGTAGTCCAAGGCTCCACTACACCGGTTAGCATCTTTGAATTCCCTCTATGCGGGATTCCCTTGATTTGAGGTCTAGGGATAAATAGATTTGGTTTGTGGGTTCGAGCTCAGTGCTTGTTTATGTGTAGAAGGGACGGTTGCTAATGAAAAATGGTGGTGGTGGATTGACCAAGAGGCCCTTGATGAGATTTCTGAGGTTGGGAGGCATCCAAACTTCATAGTGCCGGTGATGATTTCTAGTCCCCTAATTTTTGGAGACATGTGAGGCATTTGTCAGCTTGTTTCTGCATTCCAGCATCTTGAATTTGATTTATGTGTTTTCTTATTTCACCAAATAATGGTTGTAATTATTAAATAGCTAGGTCTTAAAATTGGTTACGATTCATTGTGGTTGTGAATAGCTAGGTTTTGTATTTGCCGAATGATGTTTTGCTTAACGATTCATTGTGGTTGTGAATAGCTAGGTCTTAAAATTGGTTACGATTCATCCCCTGCTGTTGTGTTCAACTGACGCTGGTGTCACAAAAGGAATATAAATCCTCTGGCTTAATTTATACAAGTTGTCATCATGTAATCTATGTATAATCACACATATCTATTTTATTTTACAGGAAAAAAGTTTAAAAAGGAAAGGTTTTGTACAGGTTCACGGCAAATGATCTGCTGCATAGTACAGGTGATAATTTCAAGTCCCCTTGTTTTTGCATAGTTGTGAGCCACTTTCTGCATTCCAGCATCCTGAATTTGATTTCTATGTTTTTTAATTTCACCAAATAATGGTTGTGAAATAGCTATGTTAAATTGGTTACGATTTATTGCGGTTGTGAACCAAGTGTATATCTGCAGGCAGCATGATAATTCAGTCGATAGTTTCACTACAACATTTATTAGTTTTTTATCATAAGGTGCTTAGTCAAGCCACGCTGCAATACTTGTTGAATGAAGATTCCATTTTTAATTTATAAATAATGATTGATGAATTTTAACAAATGGCTGATAATGAAGCAACTACAAGTGACTGCATTACCTCAACATTTGACCTTTGTTATGTTACAAGCCCTGTTCTCAGCACACTAGCAATTTGAAGGATGGTCGCATGACCATAGCATATATTTTGAAGCACCTAGTGAAAGGATTTTGTTCCGTTTTTGCTGAGAATATAGGAGATTGATAGACTCATCCACGGCATTTTTTATTCAGACATCAACTTATCTACCGTCCCCTACTGTTCTTTTCAATTGAAAATAGTGTCACAATCAGGCATATAATTAAATCATCTGGCTTAATTGATGTTTGACTTGTGCATGTGTCTTTTATGGGATGTATCCTCCTAATTGGAGCATGCTCATTTTGGAGCTGTTCTCATATGTACTTGGATCTGTGTATCATCCCCGAAAAAAGAATATGTTAATGCTAACCATGTAATCGAGTTCATGTAGTAGTAAAATTTATGTTCGGTTGCCTTGCAATATTCAATTTGGTGATAATTTAGTTCATGTATCACTATGAGAAGTCCAATCATTTAATATTTATGGATGAAAGCTAGCAAGATGCTATATACATCTTCCTACAGGCCAAGGATATACTTGTGCATCCATTTTTTTTGTTTCACTCCCAGTTTTTTTTATCACTGAAGTTTAGGTTTTGAACTATGACAAATTTTCAAATAGTACTTTGAGTGATCAAGAACATATGGCTAGTTCATGTAGTAGTAAAATTTATTTGCATTTGTCACTTTCGTTATAAGTTTTACTTTTGAAATGTTGCCATCTGTTTAGCTGTTCTTCAATAAATGTGTGTGCACTTGATGCTTAATAACTCTGTACTAGGCCTTCATAATCTTGTTCAAAATTTCACTTTTTTCCATAGCTTCAGTTTGTAGTTTTGTGTATCATCTTTGTTTTGATTTGTGCAGGAAGTGTGACTCGGTGGAAAATTAAATAAGCGTGGTCAAAAGGTTGTGCTTCAGCGCCTCAGGAGCTTCTTTGTCACTTGATCCATACCGAGCAAAGCTTGTGCTTCTGCGGTCTTGGATCCCCTCCCTAGGATGTTACATGTTTCCCCTTTTTTTTTGTTAAGAATAATAATGTATGTATGGTGAAAAGACATCAAAGTTATGGCTGTGACTTGTGAGAAAATTTATCGTTTAAAGACAGTGAGCATGGAATAGACAGAACAAATACAGTTGATGGAACTAAAGGAAATTTTACGGTTCTAAAACACGTATGCCATGGAGTACGACGGAACCATCTAGCCAATTCCGAGTTTCAATCGTTGGTAATTCAATGTTTACTGTTACAAAATAAAGTAGTATGTAGCTGGGTATATTTATGGTTGTACTACGAGTTCCTTAGGAACCACACCACCTATACAGTTAAAGTTTTATGGCTTCGAGCACACGAGGAAGCCTAGTTCAATGCAGAAAAGTCGATTGTGAGAGAAATGAACGTGAAACCATTAAAATTCAACTCAGCGGGGACGCGCTCGTAGTTAAAAAAAAATGAAACCGGAAAACTTTTATGGTTGCGGCAACCCAGCTTCCAAGTTTCTATGGTTGCGGGGGACGATTTATGGTTGTAGGAATTTTTTATTATTGCAGCCTGCACTGTCTGGTTGCTTTGATGGGAGCCGCGGTCGCGCTAAATGCTTATTTAGCACCCAGAGCGTTAAATAGCGTGGCCCTATATATATAGATACCCTATATAACTCCCTGTGTGTGAAATAATACTTCACTCCCCACCTGGTGCCGCCCCAACCCAACCCGATTCACCCCCACGCACCTATAGCACACCAAATAAACCAACCGAGCCAACCGGTGGAAAACCAGACTGAAAAACGAAACCGCATGTTTATTTGGAAGGCATTTATTTCGATTTATTGAATACGGTAATTGCTCCCTTTAATCAGGGGTTCAGGTACCCTGCTATTTAACATCAGGAGCCTTTTCCATTCACTTCCATCGATCGGCATTTGTGCTGCTGTTCCTCTTGCCATCCCGGCGATCGTACCATGGAGATGCGGTTCGTTCGTGCCCGTCGGGGGCAATTGTTTGTTCGTTCCTTCGATGGCCGCCGGGGTTTGGTTGTTGCAGCTCTCTCCCAAGGTACGCATTTTTTTCTCTTAAGATCTTTAAATTTCGACACCTCTGGACACAACAGATTCAACAGTTTCTTGTTCTTTCTAATCAAGGCATTATCTTGCTCTTGATTTTGTGCTTACGATGGATACAATGAATGGCATGCGCGACAGGGCCGGAGAACCCCAGGCTGCAGATCACCTACTGATCCTGTATCGCGTCTGCTTTTTCTTCCAATTTAATGATCATTTTTTCTCAGATCACATTCTATTGTTTCCAGCGGCGGGCTATCAGACATGAAGATTTCCGGCACCAGAAGATCGGAGGGAGCACGGACTATCGGACTTGAAGAACTCCGGCACCAGCAAGGTCTGCACCAGGAAAGTACGTATGTCATGCCTGTTCATGTTTTAGTTCCCCTGTTTTTGCCTGTTTGCCATGTTTCCTTGTCTCGATCTGTGTGCCATTTTGAGAATTCCAGATATGTGCATGTTCAAATTATTCTTCCATTCTGTATTTGCAACTTTTCCGGAGCTACATGCATTTTCTTGGACGCCACTTTTATATATTATTTGCGTTTACAGGCTTGAAGCATTTTTTGTCTGAAGAAACAGGAGGAGAAAGTCCGCAATTAAGAGACGCACAATTTAAAGTATACTGGAAGCAGATCACTATCCTTTCCATTCAAATATACTAGCTTCATGGCAGAGCGCCCACAAATTGTAATATTTGATATAGTTTATGGCAGGAATGTACTTGTTTTCGTGATCACACTGTAACACAGACGATGGAAGATGGAACGCTAATTTGTTCCCAACTGTTCATTCCTTTTTTGTTTTTACGTACTCAGACAGTCAGACATCTGAATGATGTATCGTATTGGACACATGCATATGTTTTCGCCGAGTGAGCATAATCTTTAGACATTGTTGAACTACGTAGTGATCTCCACAAGAACTGTATGATCACACTTTATTTGTTTTTGCAACTGCAATTAGCATTTTATTATCACACCTAATGAAGATTGGTGTCAAACAGAACTTTATGTCTATAAACATGTTCCAATATATATGATGAAAAACAGAGGTAGTACGTTTGTAATGTTCTATCTGAGGGCAATATACATTTTTAGTGATATCAAAGGACACCATTTTACGACCGCCTATTGTGGTTTGTGATTATACTTTGCAGCCACGATATATTAGTTGCAAAATGGAGAGAGCCAGAACGACCTGGAGCCAAGAAGTAGAGAAGCAGATCTTACTGCACCGTATATCTTCCATTCAAATACACCAGATTCAAGGCACACCTATATGCTCAAGTATCTCAATAGTTTGTCCTTATCGGCAATAGAGCAGTGCGTTCACAACAATACTTGTTTTCATACATAAGAAATGCACCGGTTTTTGTGATCTGACTGTGTAACATTTTATTGTCACACAATGAAAGATTAATTTGTTCCAACTATAAATGTTCCATATATTCTCCACGAAAATTTTGTGACCACACTTCTTTAATTTGTTTTTGTGACCACACTGTTCGATGAAGACTGGATTTGAACGGAATGTCTTTGACTAGTTAAATTCAAGTTCACGGACAAGCATTTCTTTTTTTTTTCAAGATTTTGTGGTCAGACCTTATTTGTTTTGGCGATCTTACACTTAACATTTTACGATCATAAATCAAGGAGATGATAGATAGACAGGTTGAATGCCCTGGTCCCAATAGTTTGTCTTCTTCGCAAAAAAGTATTATTCTTTGAAAAAAATATATTATTTGGATACAATTTATGGGAACAATATATTTATTTTTGTGATCTCACTGGGTAACATTTTATGATCACAAAAGACAGAGCACTAATTTCAAACCAAATCTGTCCAAGCTCCAAATGTTTTTATCTCGGTAACAACCACAAAGCCCCATTAAGATTATTTGGATACAATTTACAAAAGAAATATCTTTCTGATAAAAAATTCCCTACGAAAAGATACTTCTTGGATACAGTTTACGAAAGCAATATATTCTTTTTGTGATCTCACTAGGTGACATTTTCTGATCACACATGATGGCAGATTAATTTCAAAATAAACATGTCCTTCCTATAAATGTTTAAAAATATTTGTCTTCTGAATAATTTAGCATGTTGGACTTCCGCAAAATCTCATGAAGATTTTTATGACCACAATTTGATTCTTTTTGCAATCCTACTGGTTCAAATTTATGATCATATAAGTTGGTTTTGAGTCCATTTTGTTGATAAATTTTACAGCCAGATCCTTTACCTATGCTCCCCAAATTTTTATACCAATCAGTAACATTTTACGATCACAATGATTGACTATTAAATAGGGGACTTATTTGCCATACGAACAAGCACATTTGAAGTGGCCGGAAGAGTTGCATGCTGAGCATGTGGTTCACAAGAAGAAAACTAGGAGTGTGTCATCATAAATCTCAAATGCATTTGAAGTTTTTAAGATCCGAGCGAGCAGTTTGTTAGTACCATAATTATGCGATCATAAAATCTATTTACGATTGCCAAATAAGTATGAATTTTTTTTTTTTTTTTTTGAGATTACACAGTACAACTCAGACACTCACAACGCACGCACACTCACCCCTATGAATAAACCCTACCCCTATGAGCATCTTCGAAGACTGAGCCGGCAAATCTAGAGATACGAAGTCACCGCTGGCGCCTCGCTGTCGACGGGAGCGTCGCCTACCACTGAAAGCACAAATGCCGTTAAATCCTTGGAAATTCGCTCCCACGGGGAGTCGAACCCAGGACCTCAGAGGTGTTACTCGAATGTCTTAACCATTAGGCCAAGACACCTTTCACCAAATAAGTATGAATTTCACTCTTTTGGATTGAAAAATTTACAATTCGTTCATTTTTTTTTTGCAATTAGATTCACTCATGTTTTACATTCACAAATGTACCTCTCACCCAAAGATGAAACTAGATTCACTAATGTTTATATTACGTTCACAGATAGGTTCTAAAATGCTCCCCATCAAATCTTTCTCGATTTTACACTCTCAATGTCATAAAATTCACCCCAGCTACTTTGTGTACTCCCTCCGGACTTTTTTTGTTGACGTTCCGACAGGGTTGGTAGTTCATATTTGAACTAAATGTTTTGTCCTAACGTCAACAAAAAACAATCGGAGGGAGTATTTTTTATGAACTGGTGTGCCAGCAAATTAGTCCCAAATCTCCTTTTACGAGGTTGTAAATATCCAACTGTTTGGGTTCTTCTACAGAAATACGAGTTCAAATGAACTCAGATTTTCCGCTCCAATCATCTAAGATTTTGCGCTCAAAATATTATGCTTCGTGCACATGCCATCATCCAAAAAAGCTCACAGATTTCTCCAGATATTTTAAGATACTAGCAAGAATACAAATGACTGCTATCAGAAACTTTTGCGGCTGGGCATTCCAAATATTATAATACTTTCCAATTGGCGCCTGGGCGTTCCCATTTGCATCAATGTGGCTCAATTAACTCCAATAGCCGACAGCCTGGCAGCTTTAAAAAACGGTGCCGCAGATTGGAAACCAGGAGGAAAAAACGGTGCTGCAAACCGGAAACCAGCCAAAAAAAAAAAAAAAAAAAAAAACCAGGCTCACGAACCAACTGGGTTGGCGCTTGGCGCAGCCTATACAGGTCCGGGGTGTGAAATAATATATCACACCCAGGGAGTGAATTAGCGCTATATATATATATATATATATATACTGTAAGTTTATTATATATATATACTGTAAGTTTATTCTGCGGGTATGTGCACTTTAGTTCACATCTGCACAGACCCCAGTTGCAACACGCAACATAGACACTGTGAGTTACAACATGAAAGACAATTGCAATCGATATTGTCCACGATTGCAACTGACGACTCGCCCAACTGTAACTCATGTCACGAAATATATTATACATCGTGTTGCAACTGGCGTAACTCGTATTGCAACTCGCCATTAACTTCATTGCAACCGAGATGCATTGCAGCTGTGGTATTGAGTGTGTTGCAACTGGATGTCCGATGCGTTGCAACTAACGGGGTCTGTGCAGCACAAGTGTAGTCTGCGCGTATGTGCAGAATAGACTCGCCATATATATATATATATATATATATATATGTGTGTGTGTGTGCGGAGAGTATATTCTATAGCCGGCTATAGAATAGCTTATTCTATAGCCACTTCAGTTTTACGATAAATTTATCACGAATTTATGATAAATTCAAACAAATTTACGACATCAGCGTTCACACATGTTTTGAAAAGAAGTCCTATGGTAAAAGTGTAGTAAATCAAGTATCAAAATATCGTAAATCACTATACACGAATGTCGTAAATTACGATAAAAGTAGCCACAGAATAAGTTATTCTATGGCTGGCTATAGAATAGTAGTTCACTATATGTGTGTGAGTTTTTCTTTTTCTTTTTTTCTTCTATATGGACTAGCAAATAGCCCGTGCGTTGCAACGGAAGGAGAAAAAGATATCAGGAAATAATATAAACATTGGACAAGTTTGCAACTAAAGCCACCTAAAAGGTTCAAATAAAGACATATGCTTTCTGTGCTACCGCTAACAGAACTACAAGTTTCGAATGCAAATTTGGGCAGGGTTATTGAACTGATCAACATGATTGTTTAAAATTTTACCAAGCTTTCAGACATATATTCAAACATAAATTGAGGGCCGAAACATATTGGAGAAAGTAAAAATCCTATGAGGACCATGCGTACAGATGGTTCTTGGCCTTTTCTATCAGTTTTACCAGTAACACTCTCAGAAATCGACTAACCCGGTTGAGGATCACGATTTGCATCCGGCCTCTGGTTGTACGTCCTTTGCTTCCTGGAAGAAACCGGGGACGAGGTGGAGCAGATCGTAGAAAAGAAGAGGGCGAGTTGCATGACGATTTGCAGAGTTTTCAGTGGTAACGCACATCTCAGCAGATCCATGGAGAGGCGCGCCTTAGCGGCTCGGCCCATCCACCTGCGTTAGGTCCATGGTGGAGTTGACGATGGGGATGATCATCGCAGTGGCAACCATCTATCCTTTGACCTCTTCACGCCCGACGACGCAGCGGACTTTTGATAAAGACGAAAACGTAAAAAAAATGTTGCTCCCAGGAGTCCAACTCGCGAGTTCGTTATGTAAGACGAAGCCCCTTACCAACGCGCTATCGTTTCTATTGCGCAAGAACGCGTCTTTCATTTTATTTGTCCTATCGTTTGTGTCAGGATGCAAATATGAATTTGAATCCGATTTGAACACAAACAGCAGAGGTCTGAATCTGAAATTGTTGGCTGACGACCCACTTGAGACTTATTAAGTAGTAGAGATTTGGTACTTCGTGAGCATCAACAAGGGAAACTGGAGCACTTGAGTGTTGTGCGACACTACTACGCAATGACCCTTTGGTGATGTTAGCCATTTTACTGTAGTGGCGAGCGCCTCACAGCCAGCCATTGTACACGAAAACTAGCCCCCTCTCAACGCCCGCCACTAGAAACAACCTACCGGTGGCATAGCTCGCTAATGGCAATAGCCTCTATAAGAAGTGGCGGGACCTTCTATGTAGAGGGCGTCCTACAGGATTCGACTTGTAGGTGCCTAATAGCCTATCAAATTTGGCCCATTTAAAACAACTTAGCTTATCAACTAACCGTCAACATTTTCAAACAACAGTTTCAACATTTTCGTTAGCCTATGTCAATATTTTCAAACAAAAGAGTCAACATTTTCGTCAAAAATGTTGACATAGCATATAAAAAATGTTGACACAGTGAAAGCAAAATGTTGACATGATACATTCAAAATGTTGACGAAAAATTCGAATTTCAAAAAATTCAAAAAATATTCATATTGGATCTCATTTTGTAGCATTAATTCCAAACAACATCATGCTTTAAACGGATTCGAAAACGGACTTACGGTTTAAGAGAAAAATATGTTTAAAGTTTGAAATTCGTTTCTTTTTCTCCTTCCTCCCACCCGCCCCAATCAAAACCCGCCTTGTGTCACCCAGTTGTCCTCCCCCCTCTCAGCCCGCATCGCACGTGGGCCGTCGGATTGCCTCCCGCACTAATCTCAAAGCGTTCTATCAAAGTATGTTGTAGGGCGGGCTACATATATGATTCACCGAAGTGGCAGGCCTTGATGACATCAGCGGCAAAGGTTGGTCGGCCCATTGGCCTGCTTTGGTGCCGTTTTTACCCACTCAGTCGGAAAAAAACAAAAAACTATTAGTGAAGCCAACCATAACCCGTTGTCCCTCTCACTCTCGTCTTCCCCACAAAGCAAGCCTCCCCCCCCCCCCCCCCCCCCCCCCCCCTCGGTCGCACTTCCGATCCATCCCTTCCTCTCGCCGGCCCATTTCACTTTTACTTGAACACAGATAAATCCATTAGACTTTCTGCATAGAGGTTTCTTATCACTACAATAGAATGTACTGATTTATGATGTTTTTAAAGGTAGATTTTGCGTTCCGTCACTATTTTGGCATTTATCCTATTTTCAGCCAACTTTAGTGACGTGTTAAACTTGCCAAAACAAACCCATTGTAGTGATAAAAAGCATCCCAAGGACCCGTCAGCCCCCGGGTCAAGTCTTTTATGACAAAAAAAATAAATATTACTATCGTTCATTCTAGGATTTTGCCCACTGGCATCCTAGTCAGAGCATGGAAATCAGGAAGAGTGTCCTTGATGCGATTTGGATCACCAACCATAGAAGTGCAAATTCAGAACACACCCGCTTTTTTTGTGCGAAATTAGAACACACCCTCTTTGATATCCTTGCATTGCAGGTCGTATTCATTAAGTTCCCCTCCTGCAATTACTGAACAAGATGCATAATTCAAAGTTTGATTGTTTAAAATGGGAAAAACAATCAGAGATGGTATTTACTTTATCATGAGTTTGGCACCTAACCTTGGCATCGTCAATAATGTAACATTTGCCATGTCAAGATCATGTTACCGATTGCCATACCAAAGCAGAGCAGTTTGTTACAATGTTGCCGTCCTATCTACTTCAAGAACTGCTCCAACTGAAAAAATTATTATTTCCCCCAACCACGCTCATGACACCAGAATTTCTGCCCTGCTGCATGTTGCTGTGACCGGCTCCTGTGTCTGACAGAAGTTGTTACCATCCTATCCTTCTGCAATCAGCCAGCCAGCCAGCCAAGAGTGTTGGAATTGTTTGACCTCGTTCAACAATAAACAGAAATAAGAGAGATATATTAGGAAACCAATATTCTGGGTCGATTTCTTTCCTGATAAGATTAGATCCGTTTTCGCCTTGATCGGGAGGCAATCTCTTTCTAAAACGGACCCGGCCCCGGGCCTACAGCGCTTATATAAGAAGAGGGAACCCCTGGGCGACCTCCTACCCCGAACCCTAATCTAAGTTCCACCCAACCGATCGTTGAGGGCGCTGGAAGGCTTGGAAGACCGGTGTCCTGA
Organism: Eragrostis nindensis; assembly: GCA_012490785.1. Classification (NCBI taxonomy): domain Eukaryota; kingdom Viridiplantae; phylum Streptophyta; class Magnoliopsida; order Poales; family Poaceae; genus Eragrostis; species Eragrostis nindensis. The sequence continues at coordinate 448,491 of JAAXCT010000023.1, forward strand.
TCTTCTACATCTACGGCTGTTCTTCAACCTCTACTTCATCTACACCTCGCTAAGCGTTCAATCAACAGGATGAACATGAACGGTAAGTCAATTCAGTGTTAATTTAATGTTTCTAGGTGTGATCTACTTATGACTAGTTGATCCTGCTAAGTTTAAGATCGTTTTTGAACTAACAATTGGTATCAGTTGCCTTAAACTAGTCTTTTAGATCCCCTAGTTTAAGTTTTAAGTTTCGGTTAAGTGCTAGATCTCTTCATGTTTTCAGTCAGTTAAGGTCTAAATTGCATGATCTAGCCCTAGACAGAGGTGATTATTCATGTTTTAGTTAGTATTCAGTTAAGTTCCGATGATCTAGATGCTAAGTTATTAAGATCAGTAAGTTTTCATGTCTAGATTCATCTGTTCATGATTAGTTTTTAAGATTTGATAGAGCTGGAGTGCCCGATCTTTCGGTGAGGGGGATAATTTCGATTTGTGGAGGAGGTGACTCTCGCGATCCGACTACGAACGAACAGGTCGTGGCGCCTTAGCAATCGCTGAACCAACTCCAAATGGTTATTGACCCTTGCTGGTGGTAGGATCAACCTGAACACGAGGTTCTATTCCTGCGAGCAATCGAAGAAACAAGCAAGAACAAGATGTAGGCAAAACTGATTATCATTCACTCACGAATTGGGGTTCACAATGGCTGTCCACAGGTGGCCGCTGAGCACAACTGTAGTACAGGATGTTTGCACAATGGCTAAACTTATCAAAGAAAACCCAAAGAAAGGAGGGGGCGCAGCCCCTGTCTAAATAAGGGAAGGAGGCGTGAGGAGGGTAGGCGCCCAGCCTGCCCACAAGGCAGGAAAATAGGCGTCCAATCAGTCACACGCCATCTCCTTAATTCCCTTTCCTAATTTAGGTGGCGCAGCACCTTCCTGATTATTTCCTGACAAAACTAAAACACATAGGTGGCGCAGCACCTAGACTTTTATCTGGGCAGGTTCATCATGAGCATAGCTGGCGCATGCACTTAGGAAACTTCTGGTCCTTCATTCTTCAAAAGCATCACGAAGTTTAATTCTCGTGCACGAGCTCGAGTGAGTGGTCCTGGTGGCGCCTGTGCTGGTTTAGTTGGAGTAGCCGTTCCCGTGTCGGGGTTGATGTCCTCATCATCCTCCCCTTCTTGAATCGAAGTCGTCCTCGACGGCAGCTCCTCGTCCTCGCCCGCATATGGTTTCAAATCTGCAACATTAAAACTAGAGGAAACACCATAATCTGCAGGCAGGTCAAGTATATAGGCATCATCATTAATTTTCTTTAACACCTTGAAGGGACCAGCAGCACGTGGCATCAGCTTAGACCTGCGCAAGGTAGGAAAACGATCCTTGCGCAAATGCAACCAAACCAAGTCACCAGGTTCAAAAGTAACTAGTTTACGTCCTTTACTACCAACAGCCTGATTTTTAGCATTAGTGTGCGCAATGTTTCGTTGCGTCTGCTCATGGATGTCCAACATTTGTTTAACACGTGCAACAGCATCTACATGTGGGGCGTCCAAAGGATCAAGGGACAGCAAGTCAATTGGCGCCCGTGGAATGTAACCATAGACAACCTGAAAAGGGCACATTTTTGTGGAGGAATGTATAGCACGATTGTAAGCAAACTCGACATGGGGCAAGCAATCTTCCCAAAGTTTCAGATTCTTGTTTAACACAGCCCTAAGCATGGTAGATAAGGTCCTGTTCACAACCTCAGTTTGCCCATCTGTTTGTGGGTGACAAGTGGTGCTGAAAAGCAATTTAGTTCCTAGTTTATTCCAAAGAGATCTCCAAAAATGACTTAGGAATTTAGCATCGCGATCTGAGACTATTGTATTTGGAACACCATGCAAACGAATAATCTCACGAAAGAACAATTCAGCAACGCTGCTAGCATCATCAGTTTTATGACATGGTATGAAGTGAGCTATTTTAGAGAATCGATCAACAACCACAAAGATACTATCCCTCCCCTTTTTAGTTCTAGGTAAACCCAAAACAAAATCCATAGAAATATCAAACCAAGGAGAAGTAGGGACAGGTAATGGCATATACAAACCGTGGTTGTTCAGGTGGGACTTAGCTTTCTGGCACGTGGTACAGCGTGCAACAAAACGTTCCACGTCGCGGCGCATCTGGGGCCAAAAGAAGTGTGCGGCCAAAATCTCATGTGTCTTGTAAACGCCAAAGTGTCCCATGAGACCGCCACCATGCGCTTCCTGCAACAGCAAAAGACGAACCGAGCTTGCTGGAATACACAACCTGTTAGCGCGGAACAAGAACCCATCGTTTATGTGGAATTTACCCCATGGTTTACCACCCTTGCAATGCATCATGATGTCCTTAAAATCAGGATCATCGGCGTATTGTTCTTTTACAGTTTGTAAGCCAAAAATTTTAAAATCTAACTGAGACAGCATGGTGTATCGCCGTGACAAAGCATCAGCAATAATGTTGTCTTTCCCGTTCTTGTGTTTAATGATGTAAGGAAAAGACTCTATGAATTCTACCCACTTAGCATGCCGACGGTTCAGATTGGTTTGGCTACGAATATGTTTCAAGGCCTCATGATCAGAATGAATAATAAACTCGCGAGGCCATAAATAATGCTGCCAAGTTTGTAGAGTGCGAACCAAAGCGAAAAGTTCTTTGTCATAAGTGGAATAATTCAGACGAGCACCGCTTAATTTTTCGCTAAAGTAAGCCACCGGTTTTCCCTCTTGAAGCAAAACACCGCCCAACCCAATACCACTAGCATCGCATTCAAGTTCAAACATCTTATTAAAATCAGGTAGCTGTAGTAAGGGGGCATGTGTTAACTTATCTTTTAGGATGGTGAATGCCTCTTCTTTTGCCGCACCCCAGGAGAAGGGAATGCCCTTCTTGGTGAGCTCATGCAACGGGGCGGCAATGGAGCTAAAATCACGCACAAACCGTCGGTAGAATCCTGCAAGCCCAAGAAAACTCCGAATCTGCGTAACTGTCGTCGGCATGGGCCATGACTGGATGGCGTCAATCTTGCTGCTGTCCACCTCAATGCCCTGCGGAGTAACAACATAGCCAAGAAACGAAACACGTGGTGTGCAGAAATTGCACTTTTCCAAATTACCAAATAAGCGGGCAGCGCGCAAAGCATCACAAACAGCGCGCAAATGTTCCAAATGCTCGTCCATAGACTTGCTGTAAATCAGAATATCGTCGAAATAAACAACCACAAACAGTCCTATGAAAGGCCTCAAAACTTCATTCATTAAGCGCATAAATGTGCTGGGAGCATTAGTTAACCCAAACGGCATAACTAACCATTCATATAAGCCAAATTTTGTTTTAAATGCCGTTTTCCATTCATCCCCAAGTTTCATTCTAATCTGGTGGTACCCGCTACGCAAATCGACCTTGGAGAAAATGACAGCACCGCTAAGCTCATCAAGCATATCATCAAGGCGAGGTATAGGATAGCGATAACGAATTGTGATATTGTTAATCGCTCGACAATCGACGCACATGCGCCAGGTACCATCCTTCTTTGGAACAAGTAAAACGGGAACAGAGCAAGGGCTAAGAGACTCACGAATGTAGCCCTTATCAAGTAACGCTTGGACTTGGCGCTGAATCTCCTTTGTTTCATCGGGATTGGTACGGTACGGGGCGCGGTTGGGAAGCTGAGTGCCGGGGATGAGGTCGATCTAGTGCTCAATGCCGCGAATGGGAGGAAGACCTGGTGGTAACTCCGTCGGAAACACATCGGCATAGTCCTGCAAAAGCTTAGTAACAGCAGGGGGTATGTCCAAAGATGGCGCATCATCTAGTGAAAACAGCACATGAGAGCAGACAAGCGCATAGCAAGGCAGATTATCATCACGTGCTTCATAAAAATCAGATTTAGTGGCTAGCAAAACAGGAGCTTTCAGTTTAATTTCGTTGTGTATATGCGGTTGCTGCTGGTGTTGTTTAGCTCTAGCGATGTCATCTTTTACAATCTGTTCAGGGGTCATTGGATGAAGAATTATTTTCTTGCCTTTAAACATCAAAGAGTATTGGTTTGTGAGACCATGATGTAAGCTATCCGTATCATATTGCCAAGGCCGACCGAGCAGAAGCGAACAGGCTTCCATCGGAACAATATCGCAATCAACATAATCATGATAGGACCCCATAGAGAAATGAACACGTACCGAGCGTGTTACCTTGAGTTTGCCGCCCTGGCTTAACCATTGAATATGGTAGGGGTGGGGGTGTGGACGCGTTGGGAGAGACAACTTCTGCACCATGTCCATGCTTGCCAAGTTGTTGCAGCTGCCACCGTCAATAATGATGCGAATGGATCGTTCTTGCACAACACCTTTGGTGTGGAATAAGGTGTGGCGCTGGTTCTGCTCTGGTTGTGCAACCTGCGTGCTGAGTACGCGCTGCACAACAAGACTCTCATACTTGTCAGCGTTCGTGGCTGCCACATGTTCTTCTTCGGTTCCTGCAACGTCAGTGGCAAGCATAGCATATATGGTTTCTTCGGAATCACTAGCTGAAGAATACTCACCATTGTCGCGTATAATCAGCGTGCGTTTGTTGGGGCAGTCCCGTATCACATGACCAAAACCTTTACAGCGATGGCATTGAATATCCTTAGTGCGACCAGAGGAAGAGACACCCTGTGTTGATGGAAGTGGCGCTGGAGTTTTTGCTACTGCCTTGTCACGCGGAGCGCTGCGAGGTGGCGACGGCGCTGCTGGGGGTGACACGGGGACATGCTTAGGGGCTGAGTGGAACGATGTGGTGCGACCTGCAAAAGAGTTAGCATGTGTCCTCGTGTGACGTCCCTGCACTTCACGTTCAGCTTTGCAAGCAAGATGGAATAAACGAGTAATATTAGTGTACTCCTTATAATCAAGCACATCCTGAATTTCACGGTTTAAACCACCTAAAAAGCGTGCCATAGCAGCGTCATTGTTCTCAACTAGACCACAACGAAGCATACCAGTTTGCAGCTCCTGATAGTACTCTTCAACAGAGCGTGTACCTTGCCGTAAACGCTGTAGTTTATTAAGCAAGTCGCGAGGGATCTGTGGCGCATAAGGATTTTTAAAGCATCCCAAGTGGTAGGGATTTCAGTGGGATGTTTGCTGCAATGTTCGCGCCACCAAATCGAAGCAAAATGGGTAAACTCACTAGTAGCAGCTCTAACTTGATGGTGTGCAGGAAAAGCATGACATGCAAATTTTTGATCAACAGCAAGTTCCCACTCAAGATAAGCATCAGGGTTATATGTACCATTGAATTTAGGTATAGTGAGTTTAATCTTGGAGAAAGGATCATCCCGGTTACGTACCACATGACGAGGTCCTCGCCGGCGACGATGGGCCCGAGCGTCGTCCTCGGTGTCGCCACCATAATCAGTGTCGCCCTGGCGCTCACCAAGCTGCTGGGACAACTCCTCAAGCCGTGTCATGATGGTGTCGAGGCTGGTGTTGGTGGTGGCTTGGGCTGTTCTTAATTCCTGGAGCGTTGTACCGGCTTCAATTTGTGCTGCTTCAAGCGGACCAAGGCGCTCGTTGGTGACGCGAATGTCTTCAGCGAGGCCATCAATTTGCAGGCGCAGTTGTCGCTCAAAATGCTGTATGATGCCCTTGGTACGAGGGGAGTGTGGTATGGCTTTCTCGGCATCTTGATCCTCCGAGGGTCCTGCCATTGTTAGCGCAAAGACAAGAAAACAAGGAACAAAATAGTATGTCCTATAGCTAGTGATATGGGTTGCTGAACAGGGCGCTCGAACTAAAAAACCGTTATCAAGGTCTTACACGTTCTTACCATGCCAGCAGGGGTGACCTGCAACCAACGGTGCAACCGACGAAGCTTGGATAGAGCGATTGCCAGAGGACACAACCTGCACGCTGTAGGAATTTGTGGAGCTGTAGGAAGGCTTCACCCGAGATCAAGGATTAGCACAATCAATCAGCAAATGTAGAGTTGAATAACAGTGCAAAACACGTAACAAATGCTGCTGGAACCAAGTGAAACCGACAAGAATAGAGGCAAGGAAGGCGGCAAAGGTGGACAAATTCTGCTGATTTTTTTTTTTGATTTTTTTTTCAGCGATCCTCAAAACTGATAATATGAATAAAATGACTCTCAAACAGCAAGTCACCACACACACTTTTTCGGAAGTACAGGGGTATTCCGGTAAAAAGAAGAGTAAGATGACCCTCAAAATATGGTACCAATGAAGCGAGATACTGATATGAACAAAGTGGCACACAAGATAGGAAGGTCTTTGCTTGCTAAAAATGATTAATGATTCTGAAGTAATTGTGCTTGGGCGCACCAGATCCCGGAACAAGAGGGGTGCGCACAATGTTTCTCGAGAGTAAGATGATCTTGCTGTTTTTTTTTTTTTTTGATCACAACTTGCCGACACGAGCAAGGAGGAAGAAGAATGGTGGTGGAAAAACGGAATCACGAAGCGACCAGCAACAAAGTGACGCAAATGCACTCAAATTCAACAACACAAATTTACTGAATGAAGTGCAAGGCACAAAGGTTCGGGGACAAGTTCTAACCTAAATTTTTTTTTTGTAGCTTTTCTGGTGGACGATAGGACGAGGAACAATTCGCAAACTAAAAGGATAACACTCACCGATCAACCTGTAATCTGATACCACTTGATAGAGCTGGAGTGCCCGATCTTTCGGTGAGGGGGATAATTTCGATTTGTGGAGGAGGTGACTCTCGGGATCCAACTACGAACGAACAGATCGTGGCGCCTTAGCAATCGCTGAACCAACTCCAAATGGTTATTGACCCTTGCTGGTGGTAGGATCAACCTGAACACGAGGTTCTATTCCTGCGAGCAATCGAAGAAACAAGCAAGAACAAGATGTAGGCAAAACTGATTATCATTCACTCACGAATTGGGGTTCACAATGGCTGTCCACAGGTGGCCGCTGAGCACAACTGTAGTACAGGATGTTTGCACAATGGCTAAACTTATCAAAGAAAACCCAAAGAAAGGAGGGGGCGCAGCCCCTGTCTAAATAAGGGAAGGAGGCGTGAGGAGGGTAGGCGCCCAGCCTGCCCACAAGGCAGGAAAATAGGCGTCCAATCAGTCACACGCCATCTCCTTAATTCCCTTTCCTAATTTAGGTGGCGCAGCACCTTCCTGATTATTTCCTGACAAAACTAAAACACATAGGTGGCGCAGCACCTAGACTTTTATCTGGGCAGGTTCATCATGAGCATAGCTGGCGCATGCACTTAGGAAACTTCTGGTCCTTCATTCTTCAAAAGCATCACGAAGTTTAATTCTCGTGCACGAGCTCGAGTGAGTGGTCCTGGTGGCGCCTGTGCTGGTTTAGTTGGAGTAGCCGTTCCCGTGTCGGGGTTGATGTCCTCATCAAGATTAATGATCATGATTAGTCAAGTTTTAGCTTCCGCAATAAGATTAGCATTAGATCAGTAAGTAATTAAGTTAATTGTTCATGTTTAAGGAGTTAGGGTTTCGCAAAATTGATCTGTTTATCTTGCCGTGTCACACTTGATTAAGCTAAGATCTAAGTTTTCTAATCTAGGGTTGCTGTTCATGTCTCACACACGCACACACGCACCAAACCCTAACCCTAAGTCAGTGGAGACTTACCTCTCCGGCGCCGCCGTTCCGCGCCGTGCACTCAGATCCAGCACGTGCAGACGGCGGCGCCCTTCTTCTCGCCCCGATCGCCGACGAGGTCCCCACGGCTCCGCCGTGCGCGCGCACCTCGCCGGCTTCAGGACCGGCACGCGCATGGCCTCGCGCCATGTCGTTGTTGCCGCGCCGCCTCTGGGTAGCCGACGCCGCCGCGTCGCCTTCGGGGTGACCTCAGATCCGGCGCGCTGGCTCGCCTCAAGGGCACCACGGCGGAGCAGCTCGACGGAGCCGCGCGGCATCAGATCCGGCCGCGCGGCATCAGATCCGCCGCGCGGGACGCCGGACACGCGCGGCTTCTTGCCGTCGTCGTCGCCGGGCCACCACTCCTCGCCGTCGTCGCGCATCAGCTCCGCGCGTCACGGACACGCCTCAAGGGCACCACGCGAAGGAGCTCGACGGTGCCGCGCGCGATTTCTCGCACGCGCGCGCCGGTGAGCAGCTCCGGTGGCGCCACGGCGGCGGCCATGCGCGCTGGGGAGGCTTCGCCTCGCCGCGCCACTCCGGTGGAGAAGAGAGTGAGGCGAGAGAGGAAGAAGAGAGTGAGAGTGAACGGCGCGTTAGGGTTTCGCCGGGATTTTTATTCCGCGCCGAGCCGATCTCCGCCGTCCGCTCTCTCTCCTCTCGATCCGACGGCTCAGATTCAGGCGGGCGCGATCGAACCGCAGGCGGGCCGGGCCGGCCGTTTTCACGCCGCGCGTGGAGGCACGCTGGGCCGCTTCGCGGGCCCACTCGCTCACCGCTTTAATTTTCGTGCGGGCACGCGTACTCTTCAGTTTTGGGCCGCGCGCGAATTGTTTTCCGGGCCGAATGTCTCGCTGGGCCGCGCACGCGTTTTTGTTTGAGTATGAACATTTTTAATGCGAATTTCAGCATATAATTTGCCCAAAATTTAGCTCAAATTTAAGATAAATTATTGTGGCATTTTCTTTAAGTTTGCAGTGTCATTATTTTCAGTTTAACATGAAATAATTTCAGTATATATTTAAGTTTAAATATTGATGGTGTTTATTTGAGTAATTCATTATTTAAGTATTAAATCCATCAATATATTTTTTGAGATGCCTATTTTATGTAATTAAGATAAGTTCAGTATTATTTATGAGATATGGTTTGAGAATTATTTAAGTTAAATTCTCAAGATTATTTCATAGCAATATTTTATTTGCTACCTTTTAAGCTTCCGCTGTCATCTTGAGAATATCTGCTCATCCACTATATTAAGTTTTTATTAAGTTTTATTAGCTTGTATGTTCCAATATTTGGATTTTCATGAGCATAATAATTTTAAGGAATAAGTTTAAGATTACTTAAGCTATTAGTTTCAGTTATAAAGTTTTAAGCAGCTCATTTTTTTAGTGCAAATTAAATTCTATTTACCATTGCACCATTTTCAGTAAATGGAGTTTTATGCTTACTCCGTCCCTCAGATAAATTTACGGTTTTATGGTGCAATTTTGCCTTGCCATCATTAAATATTTTCTAAGTTTAAGTTTGAATTTAGATTAATTTTGTCCATAAGTAAGTTTTATGTTTTCCATATAAGTTAAGTTGAATATTCATTTATTCATCAAGTGCTTTTAAGATGCCTCTTTTTGAATGGAACCACCGAGAAGTTCATCTAGAGTACACTTGTAATTAATTCTGACCACCGTTGTTTTAATTATGAGTTTTAGATAAGATTCGCTTGTTTTCCCCACCGGTGATACAAGTTGTCTCTTATTGCATGATTGTAATCAGACCACCGTAGGGTTATTTTGTGCTATTAAGTGCATCTTTTTGTACTATTAATGTTCCAGACTTAAGTTTATTATAATTCATTTATTTATTTATATTGTCATTTTCAGACAATGGTCTTGAAAGCTACATGAAGACCATTAAGCCCTTCAATGACATTAAGCGCTTCAATGGCATTGACTTTCCTCTATGGAAACTGAAGGTGCAAGACATTCTCAAGTTTCTGGAGCTTGATTATGTGCTACACAATGTCAAGCCATTTTTTCCTACTCCTGGCATTGAGGATTATGATGAGAAGATGAATGAGTATCACTTCAAGTTAGAAATATGGGAGAGGGATAATAAGCTTGCCAAAAGGATCATAATGCGCAAGGGGAGCATTTGCTGCAAATGAGGACAAGACTGCTAGTGAATTCTTATATTTCATTGAGATAAGTCATAAGCAAGTCTGCATAAGTTACCTCATTAAAAGGCTAACTACCACACGTTATGCTCGGGCAAGGTGGGCAAGGTGGACTACTATTGCATATCAGTCGCATGTGGGACATACCCCATGAGCTTAAGGCTTTTGGATTGCAAATTTCAGACTCATGTGTGGACCATTTTGTTAATGCCTCCTTATGAGATCTATGAGACCAGGGGAGTGGCTCTTAGAATTAGTTGATAGAAATGAGTTGAGTTATCATATGTTTCCTTTAGATTAAGTTAATGAACTCAACATTTTAGCTTGATGATTTCAATGTAATTTAGCGAAACTTTTGTTTCTATATATATATATATATATATATATATATATATATATATATATATATATATATATATATACGGAGAGTATATTCTATAGCCGGCTATAGAATATCTTATTCTATAGCCACTTCAGTTTTACGATAAATTTATCACGATTTTACGATAAATTCAGACAAATTTACGACATCAGCGTTCACACATGTTTTGAAAAATGAACTATGGTAAAAGTGTAGTAAATCAAGTAGCAAAATATCGTAAATCACTATACACAAATGTCGTAAATTACTATACATAAGTGGTCACAGAATAAGCTATTCTATGGCTGGCTATAAAATAACCGGTCTGTATATATATATATATATATATATATATATATATATATATATATATATATATATATATATATATATATATAGGTACACTATATAACTCCCTGGGTGTGAAATAATATTTCACACCCCAGCCACATCCCACTCAATCCGACCCAGCCTGAACCACCCCCTCATGCATGCGTGCATGCATTACAACTTCATTGATTCTTAATTAACATGCTCCATTATAGAAAGCATTGATTGGGGGCAGCAAATTATGGCTGGATAATTATTCCAATTGAAAGTCACCCGTAGTATATAATTCCATCCATTCCCTCTCCTCTCTCCTCAATCAAGAAAATGCGTGAGGCTCATTTTTGAGGTCACGTTGCCATCTCTCAGACCCTCTCTCCTTCACACCTCTCTCTCTCCTCAATCACAACCAAAAAATGCGATGATATTCCGGCGGCCGGTGATATGATCAGAACTCGCGACGACGGGAGGAACAACAGGTAAGACTGCTGTGGCCTGAAATCACGTCAACTATTTTCCCCTTCCTATATATTTATGCCAACGGAATCACTAGTCCATCAATTTTCTCTTCTTTCTTCGTCCTTCTCATACAGCAAGACAGGCAGCTTTGGATGCCCAGGCAGATAGCGCGGTGAACCACTCAACAAAAGGCGCCGAGGAAGGCGCCCAGGATGAAGATGCTAGATGCCTGATCGTGTAAAAAAATATCCTCAGTTTTCTTTTTATTGATGATCAATTTTCTTGTTGCATGTAAGTTTAATTCAATATTTCATTTTTTATTTTCATGATACGGCAACACCACCAACAGGTATTCTGGCATGAACTGGTTGGCAGCACATGGTGCTCGCTGGTCGGCAGGGAGATGAAGGGTGTGCTGCCGTTTGCCCAAGCGGTGTGGTGCATCATCGGAGGAGTGCTGGCATTTGGCGTTGGCTGGGGCTCATCCAGCGATCTTCTACAGCTGCACCTGCCGTGGTAGAGCTATATCTGATGCATGGTTTGCATCAGTGTGCTTTAGGGTGGATATAGGTAGCCAGTGCTTCAAGTCGCAAATGTAGTATTCATTGGTGTTTACAAATTAGGATCATAGTCAGGTACTACGTTGTAAATCCTGGTTAATTAAGTAGCAAAATGTACATGGTTTGTATCATTGAAATTTATATATTGAACACATGTATTCACTAGTCAGAAAATCATTGTATTTTGTTCGTAAAATCCTATTCGAGCTTTCGTAAATTTTAATAGCATTTTACACTCGTGCACTTGCATCTAGAATTATGATTCTAAAATTCTTATGGGCATGGGTTGATTTTTCACTTCTAAAGGTTTTTGACAGATTTTGACAACGATGAACAATATTTGCGGTTCCATGAAAAAGATTTTACGGTCAACATGTGACTGAGACTAACAGAATTTTGTGGTTACATGAAAATGTGACACATATAGTTAATCGATCATAAAAGTCTTTCCAATCAAATAACTGATTTTTTATTGCTTTTTACACTCACACACTTGTGTATTCAATTGTAACACCAAATTTTTTACAATTGTGGGTTCATTTTTTATGATTGAAGGTTGTGACCATAGAACAGATAACATTTTACTATTACATGAAAAGGCTTTTACGATCTAAATGTGACCAAGATAACACCAAATTAATCTAACGCAACTCTGAACTAACAAAATGGTCCGTGTTGGTGCATGGAATCAACTGCCACTGATAGAAGTGTTCCAATAGTTCATTTTACTTGGATGTGAAAGTGAAATGAATGTATGAAATACTTGGATTTTATTTCTAGCTTTTATTGTGCTCTAGGGTGTCACTATTTGAATGTTTGACACAAGCTCATAGCAAATACTTAAAGATTGTTTGCAAAAAGAATTGTGGGGTAGAATTTTTACACTAGCATACAGGTTTTTTACTATCGTGGAGCCTAAGCTTTTGTGGTCATGACAAAATTTATGATTTTACATGTGCGATTCATACGTTTTTACCGGAATTTATGTTATCGCTTATCATATGTTTTCCTTATCACAAAATCCTACCGATTTTGCAATTATGGTGTCCAGAATTTTATGATCTTTTTTTTTAAAAAAAATCACTTATGGTCACAAAAATACATCAGGCATAATCAAACATTGGGGTTGCAATTCTATTGATTCTAAGTCTAGATCGCAAAAACTAGTCAATTTGCGAGCTTAGCAGCCAGGCTCACGTCTATTCCAAGCAATAATCCCTTCCAGACAATCACGTTTCATTTATTTGGGGCTGCCAGGCTGGTGTGAGTTAATTAAGATGTTACTGGCTGATTGACTGCAATACGCCAAAGGAAAGAATCTTCCTATTCTGCACACACAGGCGCGCCTGCATTAAGATAGAATTAAGCGAAGCTAATTAATACGTATTATGGCTATGTTGATTACTGCACGTTGCATGGTGCGCGCTAGTGGTGTGGTGCGGGACAGGAACACCATAGGTGGGCTGGGGTGTGAAATAATATATCACACCCAGGGAGTGAATTAGCGCTGCCCTATATATATATATATATATATATATATATAGAGTGAACTTATTCTGTGGCCACTTCACTATAGTAATTTACGACATTCGCCTAAAGTGAATTACGACATTTTGCTACATGATTTACTACACTTTTACCATGGTTTTGCTTGTAGCACGTGTGTGAACACAAATGTCGTAATTTTGCTTCATTTATCGTAAATTCATGATAAATTTGTCGTAAAACTGAAATGGCTATAGAATAAGCTATTCTACAGCCGGCTATAGAATAAGCATCTCTACCTATCCCAACGCGGTCGCGTTACCGGGTTGTGGGCGCGTCCATGTAAGCCCGTTAACGTCTACCGTTCGATTAACCAATCTCGTGATATAGACCGTAGGATGCAGATCGAATCGGGTCTTTGCCTGGCTACCCGAAATTTCCCGAACTCTCGCGGCCGCCCTCTTCCACCGCGTCTCCGCCGCGGATGCCTCCAGCGCCGCCGCGGCCGTCGGCCCCTCCCCTCCCTCCCTCCCTCCTCTAGCGAGCACGACGCTCTCGGCCTCCAAATCGTCGCTCATCCGCCCGTCCCAGTGCCTCCGACGCCATAGCGCTCCTCCGCCTATCTCCCAGCCGTAGCGCATCCCGCCAAACTCCCATATGGAGGTCGAGGTCGCAATCCGGCGATCGACTGTAGCTCTTCGCCCTGCAGCGCTCTTGGACAAGACGACGCTGGCGATGGAGAACTTCAGCTATTGATCGGAAACAAAACCGTCACCCGCATCTAACCCATGTAAGTCGACATCTTCCCAATGGGCGCCGCTACGATGCTGACCCCAAAGATGAAAAGAGACAGAGAAGAGCGCGGCGCGAAAAAAGAACAGAGAAAGATTCAACGGGAAAGCTTGCCGTGCGCCACGGCCTCTCTCCGCATATGCCTCCATGTCGTCCTTGCTGCTGAGGTGCTCGACAAAAGTCCGCAACGGGGGATGTCAGCCGCTTGGAGAGGCGTCAAGAAACAACCTCGTCGATCTGCAGCGCCATGTGCCAGCGTCTCCTCACCCCGCTGCGTGCAGCCCATTGCCGTGGCTGAGCCGCTGAGGAGGTGGCCTAATGCACTGCACTTAAAGGATGGAGGCTGGCCGATGGCTATGGGGTGTTGGTTGTGGCTGATGCAAACCAGGACAGAAAAGAGACAGGGCAAGGCACCTGAGCAAAGCTCTCTGAACTTATCCAGATTTGCTTTGTATGGAGAAGCAGTCCAGAGACTATGGCAACCATCACCACACGGCAAGGAACTCCCTCTGAACCTCATAAGTACGTTCCATACCTTTGTTAACAAATGTGTTGCGCGCCAATTGTTTGGGACATTACCTGTACAAATGTTATTGCCAATAATTATTTTTGATGTGCATTGTTAGCTGTCCCATTTGATACTGTTTTTGATGTGCTTTATTAGCTGTCCCATTTGATACTGTAACTGACCAATCTATGACTCCTCTTATCAATCTTTGGAAATTTTGTGAATGCTTATAGCTGTTAAACAAGGCACTTTCATTTTAGCATCTTTCATATGGTTTAAAAGATCCCGTGAAAATCGTTTGTATAGAAAAAGATGACATTGCATACAGTTCAGTGCAATCTTCAGTGTCACCTCATACAGTCTAGAGCAAGACAGGAGCGTGTTTAAAAATGTACATGCTCCTATAAGTTTGGATTTATTTCAATTGTGCATACGCCATGTGAGTGGACTTATATATGTTTACAAAATTTTGGGAGATGGCGGTTAAAAATTTGATCATCTTCGTGCATTGCTTATGATTGTCTTAACCACTGTTAACTTTCAAATTCACTTGTCTAGATATGTGGCTACCCAGTTTTACTCTATCTTGGTTGGTTTTCTTATCTCATTAACAAACACAAAGAGAGCAAGCAGATAAATTCTTAAAAGGCTAATATTCTTCATGTGCTGAAAGCTAAACGCTGCCAAACTTTAACGTCTCAATTGAAATCCAGTAGATAACCTTACTCTTCCTTGAACTGAAATCAGCAAGTTTGACAACACATAGCAGTGATCAATAGTGCTTCAGACGACCTTTATTTTTGAAGCATATCTAAGCAATGGGCCAATATATGCCATCCTGTAATGTAGAGAAAAAGCTACAGTGTTCAATTTCAAGCAATCAACCTAGAGAGCTTATGCATTTCAAGCCCCTAAGTACTGCCGCTGCATTAGTAACTACTTTCTACAAATTGTTTTTGGTCTTGGCTTGCTGATAAGTCTATAGCTTTGAAAGTTGATTTCAGATATTAGTTAGTTTTCTACTACAAACTAAGAGGTTTCATTATACAGTACCTTTGTCCCATCCCTTTTCTTTGTTGTGAATGTATATAGCTTTAATTGTATTTCTTTCCATTGCCCCATCGGATATAGAGTTTTTGTTGTCTATTCAGCTTAATAGTCATTGTCTCTTTATCACGGTTCATGGCAATGTTAATAGTTACTTTCTGTATTTGACCGCACAACACCACACAATTACAATTAAAATTAAAGCATCAATTTATTTCTAAAAATATCTATGAGAATATGAAGACCAGCTCAGGTGATCATGGCGAAACTGGACTCAGGGCAGGTTCCACTTCTTTTTTTTGAAGTGAATACAGCAGGAGAGGCTCCCGCTGCGCAATTTATTAGAAGAACCAATAAGAAAAACAAGAACCAAACTAGCAGAAAAAGAAAAAAAGAACAGCAACAACAGGGGGAAGACTATACAAGCCCCTAAAAATGAAATGGCAAGACCAAGGAATCTAGCCAAGAGAGAATATTGTCCCTAACTGTACTTTTGGTTCTATGTACTTGAAGTTTTACTTCATCTGAGAAGGAGTGCCACCAGTTTTGGATTGTGGGGAGACGTCCTTCGAAAATCAACCCATTTCTCTGCTTCCAAATATGCCAGGCTGCTATGATCAGGTTCCACTTCTTCACTCGGCTGTTCAGATTCCACATCTTCATCGAGACGCCAGGTTGTTGTTCAGATTCGCGGTGCCGGTGAGGTCGTCTACGTGTGCGTCGCCCTCCATAATACGTTGTTCAGGCCGCCATCTTGGGTTCAGCTGAGGCATTTCAAGGTATGTGCTCTGAATGTTTGTATTTAAGGTATGTGCACTGCTCAGGTTCATGAGGGTCCAGGAGTTCCCTTGGTGTTGTGTTTTAGGGTAAGGTTCGTGGGGGTTTATGAGAATACCACGTGCTCTGCGGTGCTCAGGTTTTTTGATAGGTTCGTTTGGGTCAGGTTTATGTTGGTTGCAAATAAAAATAAGCATTTCATCTTCTGTCCTTTCCTGCTTGATACCTGGAGGAATTGGCAGTGTGAACCGCTGCCCTTTTTATCTCTTTCATCTGCCTTTCTATTTTCAAGTAGCACTGTGAGCGAATGCACATTCAGTAACACTGCTGTTCAGGCCCTGGAGTTTCGCTCATCCAAGTAGGACTATAATATTGTAGAAGTAATATTGGTATTGGTAGCCTGAAGTCCATTTGTTAATGCACTAATACATTAGCACACATTAGAGAACCTGAAGTCTTAGCATCTTAAGAGTCATGTGGGAACGTTTTGAGCTAGCATGGAGGGACTATGTATTCTGATAGGGAACAAATAAGAGTTATTTGCTGTAGTGCAGCATTTGTCAAGTTTTAGGCTGTTGAGTTTTAAGTCAGACATTCGAAAATATTTTTTACATACAAAATGCAATGGTAGTGTTTATATGCAACCACATTGACTTATCAATCAGTTGTTTTGTTTTACAGGTATGAGGAAGTCGTGCCTGTTGCTGCAGTCCACCAACGAGAACAAGCCCATCAAGCTCCAGAGTATGCACTGTCTTCCTTTGCAGTGTTGTTTCTATCGTCTGCATCTTTTGATTGTTAATTGTGGTAGCTGTTATGCCTTCCTACAATATCCAATTCTACATATAAGTAACCTTATCTTGATCTAGATTTGGAGAGGCAATTTTTCAAATCATCGAGGCGGATTACACATTTGACTGATGATCAGAATTACCAGTTCAACACAAAGACTTTCTCAGACTAGGTAATTACCACATTTATTTGTGCTGCATAGAGAAAAAAGGAGGGAAGTGAGAAGGTAGATCGATATGAGATACCGTAATTTATTTCCCATGCAATCGACTCAATGGATTACTTAGAGCCTCTGTTCAACATGATGTTTAAGTTGTTTAACTGCGTTTGTAAGTGCATCTAATTTACTATATCTAGCTGCCCTATGATCCCAAGAATCTGATTGGAGTGATCTACTTTATGCATTTGCATTGTACCAGAAAATCACCATATATTCAACATATGAGTATATTTTGCTCCACTTCCTCATATGAGCTCAGATGTGTGCACTAGAACTCCCAAGTAATATAGAGATGACAATACTAATCAGCTTTTATAAGTATCAATTTATTAGGGCAATCGGGCGCGGTAATTCCGCGCCATCTTTCTAGTCCCTGTCGAACTCGGGCTTCATCACCGCGGGAGCGGCGACGAGCTCCGCGGCGGCGCGTTCCCGTCGATCTCGGGCTTCATCGCCGCGAGTGCGGCGTCCTCCACGCGCAGCACCGGAGGGATCCACGGCCTTCGTCTCCCGTGTGCCGCGGGAGCGACGACCCAGCTTCTTCCTCCTCGCCGTCGCGGAAGCCCCGACTACCTCACCTCGCGTGCCTCCGCTACTCGATCTACAACGCCCGCAGCGACGACCCCTGCAGCGGTGCACCACCATCTCCATCCCCGCCGCTTGGTCACAGGAACGGCGACGAGCTCGGCGCTCCCACATGGGATCCCGCACTTCCTCGTCCTCGCGGTGACCCGAGGAGCCCCGTCGCGCAAGCTCCCTTCGGTGCGAGCTTCACCCCGACGCGCGTCCTCCCCGCAATAATCTCCTCCATTCCGGCGTGAATCCTCCCCGTGGAGAGCAGTGGCGGACCCAGGTTCAAAAGCTTGGGTATTCCCGTTCGACCGAGCAAAGAAAATTTGTTCAATGCAGAGCACATTAACGTGAATGATGGATTAGTTGTATGCTTCATATGTCCCTATCACAAACGTACAAGCCCCATAAGCTAAAGGAACAGAACCAATTTTTGCCAAAAAAATAAAAAATTTCGATTCAGATTTGAGAAGTCTCCCCTCACCTAAGTCCAGAGAGGCGGGGAGTCGGAGACGGTGGCGCGCTAGCGGGCGAGTGGCGACCTGCGCTACCAGGCTTGCTGTGGCACCGTGGGGAGACGCAAGGATTGGGGAGGCTCGATTTGGTACTGGGGGGCAGCAAGCAATGGCGGCAGGACTCGATTTGGAGTTGGGGAGCGGCAATAGGCAATGGCGGGTGGCGGTGAAGATTTCACGCAGAGAGCGTCGAGCGATGTGGAGTCGGGAGCGCTTGGCATCGACTGATTGACGTCTACTTAGGCTGAATATGGGCCATTCCCTTGTCTTTCGAGCCGAACCAAGGAAACAAATGCAACCCACAATCCATGGTGCAATATATTTGACGTATACTCAATTTTTTTCACAAAAGCTGGGTATTCCTGGGAATACCCAGCCATCATACTGGGTCCGCCACTGGACTGGAGAGGTCCCCAGCTGCATCTGTATCCAGAGCTCTGTTTCCGTGCCGTCGCTCCACGCCCAGGTCCGTGAAAGCATGGGGATTGTTCAATTCCTCACCCGCCACCTCCTTGCTTGCTTGCCAATCGGGAGACCCTGATGTGGGATTGCTCAGCCTGCTTGAATTTTTGAAGCTTGAACATCTCGATGTGCCCGAGCAATTCATAATCGATGAGATTTCTTCTTGCTACCTGATGGGGTGCAGATAACAGTGCCTTTTTAATAAATGCGTATGGTCGATGGATGAACAAGTGATAACAGAAATGGAGGTGAGTAAATGGGGAGAAAAACCAGGTTTACAAGTTGAGGTGATTCGGAAGATGATTGGCTGTATATTTTGGCTATGTTGGAGGCTATCTGAGCAAGAGAGATGAGATGAAAGCATTGCCGAGATGATATAACCGGTTGATAATCTAAGATATAGGGGGCCGAAGAACAACCCCATTTTGCTGCTTGTGTCTGGCAGCCCCTGAAACTACAACACAATTGCTAACTGACTGTTGTTTGCAAACCAAGGTATCAGCAAATGCGCTGCTATAAAATTACCGATCAAAGGATGAACTAGCGACATAGGTTGGAATAAAATTACTATGACACATAATATTGTGGTGACTTAGATGCTAGCTTGTTTAGTGCTTGGAATTACTGAATGAATAAATTAAATTTGCTACAAGTTGAAGTTATGGAATGACTAGAGACTAGGCACGGATGAGCTCATCAATGGCCAATAATTACTGTGTGTCTTGTTCACTATAGTTGTATGACGGTTTCGTCTTACACCTTCGTACAGAAAAAAAAAAACATTTGTTTCCTCACAAGAGCTAATAACAATCCTCATTATAGAAAATTTTTAGTAACACTTTCCAAAGGAAGAAAGAAAGACTACTGATGTATTATGGTTCAAGCCCTAAAGTTGCATTGGTCAAACTTTGGAGCCTTGCACAAACAGATCAATACCACATTGCCAAAATAGGATGTTTCCAAGTGCAGGGTACCAAAATATTAACATGAGCATAACCTGAATATTTTTGTGACAATGCTAGAAAAATAAAGGAAATATAAGTGCTGACAGTACAACACAACTAACACATCATTCTTTATCATAGGCCTCCAAGATATACATTGCATATCATCACACACAAGCATCCAGAGACATATCTATGTATTACATAAAAGGAAAACAAAAGCATTCATTCCGTGCGCATCAATCATGGTATTGGATGTTTTTTTGGAAAGAGCTTCATTTTGTTGTGTTGAGAGCTGAACAATATCGCGCCCTTGATCCGTAAGTGATTTGAGGAATCATTGTAGGAAATATCACATAGTACTCCGCATCTCTTCTGCATTATGCAATAACAATTATTTCTCAACAGTCCTGCATTTAGCAATAAATATTGTTGTCAATTAATATGTTGAACAATAAATTACTGACAGATGATACAATAAATTACTGATAGATGATAGCTTTGATGGTATGTTGTACAATGCACGTGGCAACAATTCTAATCTGTATTTTGTCAAAAAACAAAAAGAAAATCTGATGTGTAATGTAAAGAAATGGAAAGCTAAAACTCTGTAAAATGTGAGAGAATAAATTACTGAACAAAGAAAAATATATTACCGTGTGCCAAATTATGCAGTAAAATCTTAGTGAAATTACTGAAGATTTTCAAAATAAAATTACTAAAGTGGGGCATAAGAATTTACTGAAGATTTTCAAAATGAAATTACTGATGTGAAGTGTGCAGAAGCAACCGAAGGATCTTGTTTCCAAGTGAAATTACTGTATATCTAAGAAATTACTAAAGAGCATTCACTAAGACTTTTACTGAAGTGAGACAAAGTGAAATTACTGAAGTGAGTGTTTTCTTAACTACTGAATGATGATACCACCATCAGACTTCGAATGGTCATGTAATTACTGAAGCTTTTTAAAGTGAAAAATTACTAAAGTGGCTAAAATGAAATTACTACAGTGGGTATTTCGTTAATTACTAAAACATGATACTATCAATAGACTCCAAATAATCGTGTAATTACTGAATATTTTCAAAGTGAAATTACCGAAGTGGTTATCTTTGCTTTGGCTCGCAACGAATTACGAACCCATGAACTTACTGAAGTGGGCCAAAAGGAAATTACTGAAGTAGGTATTTTGTTAACTACTAGATGATGATACTACCAATATGCTCCAACTAATCATGTAATTACTGAATATTTTCAAAACAAAATTACTGAAGTAAGCGAACATGAAGTGATATATATGGGACTAAAAAAATCTCAGGGTCTCTGATTGGATCAGGCACATAACAATTATCAGATGAAATTGGGGGGACATTTTCCTACTTTCGTCTTGGCATCCAGAAACAGGTCGCACATGTCCAGCATAAGATGAAAGCTCGTCAACTAGCTAATCACGCAAAGCACACAAAAAGCTCAGAAAACACAAATATAATTTGGCGTCAACACCGGCTTCTAATCCAGCACAACAGAGCTGTGAGAGGGCGCGGCCTGGGCTTCTGCATCCTGCAGTTAATCGCAATATCTCAATGTATACCTTTCTACAAAAACATTCGCCACAAAACAGAACGCGAATCCAGGTCCCAGAATGTGAGGATTGGTGTTTAAATGCCTCACGAAGCACAAAACAGAGGGTGACGAAGTACAAAACAGAGGAAAATCGAATCGTCACACCACAATTACCAGCAGTTTGCGCACAACAGTTCCTACAGGTCGCATCGACAAAATTTGGCTGCAATTGAGGAGATTCGTTGCGAGGCTCCAATTGCCGAGGAATTATTTAGGATTTCCATCGGACCCTAACCCACGGAAAAAATTGTAGGGAACCTGGATCTAGGGGAGAGAGGAGTGAGGATCGGTGCTCATGAATGGAAACTGTAGAGGAATTTGTTGGGGACGAATTCGCGGTCGAGCAATTGCCATGTAGGGTGGGGATTTGACTCCAGCGTTGCCCTGCTTCGTGATTTCCACAGACCCCAAATCGAGCAGAAACCAAATTCGAGTCATGGAATAGAGGGGATTCAGTAGTGGATGGGGAATGGTTACTTACCGGAAGTGGATTTCGAGCCACGCGCATCGCCTTCGCACCACCGCCCCACGATGCAGCCGACGCCTCTGTGCATCCTCGCCATGAAGCAGTCGCTGGAGAAGCTAGGGTTCTGCGGAGCCGCACGGTCTCGCACCCGCGGACGCCGGTGATGCTCGGGGACGCGATCCGCCGCCCTCGTCGACTCCCCGCTCCGCCCGCCTCGACTCACCCGCGGTGGAGGCGGCTAGGAATTGGTGAAGCCGAGCCCCGCCGCACTCCCCCCGCCTCCAATCCGCGCAACGCACGACCTCGTCGCCGTCGACGATGCGCTCCCGCTCGCCGGAGCCGCGGACACCGTCGTCGCGCCGCCGCCGCCTCGCTGCTACAGTAACTGTAGTGTGCGCGTGGCCGGAGAGTGGGAAGAGGAGGCGACGGAAAAATGGGACGAAGCGGGTGGGCCAATATTTATAGGCGGGCACGGGTGTGGGGCGGCTTAGCGGGTAGCGCCCGAACGGTGCTGCGGGCCCGGTTGCGCGGGGGCTATAGAATAGTTTATTCTATATATCTCTTGTACTTGAACACAATGGAAGAAGAAAACAAAATGGAAAAGAATCAACAGACTCGATGCCTATGCGCAGGTTTTTCTTACCGCGGTCAACTGGACCGAACTCGGCCACTATCTTATATTTACTAATTGGAGGCTCCTTTTGAAGCCCTCACGTTAATCGGTGAAAATCCTAGAAATTCTGAGAAAAAAGCAAAACATCCGGCCGTTAATTTGGACCCATAATAATCCGTAACCACTAGATCTCATCTGATCCTTCCCATATCTCACGTAGGACTCCTCTCTACCGAGACGACTATTAGATCGATTTCTTCCCTCCGTGAATCGTGGAGCGCCTGATGAGGACAAAGAGCGACTCCGACAGACGGCCACCAGAAGCCAGGCTTGGTACGGCCGTGCCCATAGCGATCTGGCCGTAGACTCCACGCCACGATCTCCTCGACTTGCGGCGGCGGCGCTGCGCCAATCAAGGAATTCGGCGAGTTTGACAGGCCACACATCTCGCCGCCGCGGCAGACGATGCAAGTGTACTGCTTTGTGTCCATGAACCGTGCTGCTTCTTGCCGCAATCTGTACCAGTGCATGGCGAGCAAGCCTAGGCTGGAGTCGCCGGACACCTGCCCCGTTTGCCTCACCTGTCATCGTACATGGGGTTTCCCGTTGAGTTTTTTTTGCCAGTTCGTAACTTCGTATATTAGGCCCAATTAATCCAGTTCATTCTGCTCTTTGAGGATATTTCGTCTGCACTTGAGAGTTCCTATTCTTTTTTGGTAAAACTGATGCATTGTTTACTGCGGGGCTCTATACTGTCAGCGAGACAACAACCGGCACTCTCCGTCATCACCGGACGTCGCTCGGCCACGATAGCCGAGGCTGGAGTGGGGCATGGACCAGCAGTTGCATGCAAATCCTACGGCACCTGCAAGCCGAGCCGAGGGTCAGGGTGCTTGAGCGCTTGATGTCCAAGCACAGAAAGTGCTTTCCAGGAACTCCGACTTACAATTCCTCAAGGTGTGGCCTTTTATTGGAAAACAAATACCTCAAGGTTAGGCCCGTCCATAGCTTTCATATGCCTTGTGTTTTTAGGGTGCATGCAGAGCTGGGGAAGGATTTGGAAGCAGCAGCTCGAAGAAACCTAATGGAGATCCTCAATAGCGCATACAATCTATGGTTGTCACGCACACACAAGAAACTCTTCGGAGAGAAAAAGGTGAGTCCCAACAATCTATGGTGGTCAAGCACAGAAAGTGCACTCCAGAAAATCTACGCACATACAAGAAATAATACAAGTTTGTATTTCCGCGAGGCTCCCTTCAAATTATACAAGTCATGCTACTATAAATCCGGGAAATAGTTTAAAGAAAATTAATGCATTTACATTTTTGGATCTTGAGCATGCTTGCAATTTAATTTGCGTGATAACTAAGTTACTAACTGCTCATTATCGAAATATTAGATCAAGCATGCTAATTATTGAGTATTTGAGCATGCTTGCAATTTTGCAAACAACCGATGCAACTTAGTTGAGCATGTGCTGAAAGGTAATCAGATTACCTAAGCCTTCAAAATCAGCAATATGCATCATAGATATAAATTGTTTTTTTCTGCTTGAACATGAAGTTTTTTTGCTATATTCCTAATTCACCTGATTAAAATTTTCTTGCATGTCCAGAATTTCAGTATGCATGCATCGTTCTAATTTCAGAAATATATATCCTTCCAAATTTTAAAATATCAGTGCGCATTATGTTTGATATTTAGTTTAAATTGTTTTAATATGTATGTTTCTTTCTAAAATATATTAAACTGAATAATGTGTGTTGTATTCATAAATTTGTGTGTTCTATTGTCACAACAGGTCATTGATACGAACACTCCTTTCGGTTTTTAAATAGTCACATTACGACAAATCTACACTGTGAGGGCCTGGTAATTGTTATATACATATGTCTCATGCCTTCATGTCTTAAGGTAACATGCTAGCACCATATATATTTAATTTACTCTTCAAAAAGCATTCGTTAAAAATACTTGGCACATTATTCTCCTTGGTTTCTGTCCTAAACAACTATGAAGTCAATGTTAAATACGTATTTTCTTTCATTCCGTAATAATAATGGAGCAACTATCCCGTAAGAGAAAATGATATACACTCAACATCATGTCCATCAAGATTACTTTCCATGATGCTGCATGATGATTTTTCCCATTTTTCTCATTCTGATCCTTTATTCGATGAACTTGGCAAAAGTTTGTAATTGGTAGTTGAACTATAGAAAGACTGATCCAAAACAATTATCGCATCCAAATTATATCTCTACAATACTCTATCAAAAATAAATGTGCAGTGTAGTTAACGCTACAAAATATCTAGCCCCGTGCAGGCGCACGGGTTGATAGGCTAGTAAGAACGAAAAGAAGCTCCCTTTCTTCTTGGGCAACACAAGGAAGAAGGATGAAGACCGGAAGAAAGTTGTAGCAGCACAAGGAACCAACTGAACTGAAGTGTCCAAAATTATATATTTGATTAAAAAAAGATTACACAAGCTGCTTAAAAATAGGAGATGACCGGTGATAATAAACCTGTACTTATTTGACACAGGAGGGAATAACATGGATATATAGCTTTGTTTTGTTTTTATGCCCTGATGAAGTAGAATGCTATCCATGGTACTACCAAAGTGTTGGGAGTACGAAGATCATTACCACGGTAATGTAGGATGATGCCACTAACCAAAATAACTTAAGAGATAGTAAACGTACTGCAAATTTTCGTGAAAATCCCTTTTTAGCGAGGAGGACCGTGTACGCTGTAGCTAACTCCTGCCGAACTCCCAGAAGTCCACTGATAAAAAACGCAGAACAAATGCAGCAAACCGCAACGACGAGGGGGTGATTAACCGGAGCCAGCACGACGTATAACCCCAGGGCAAAAGCGACCACAAGGATTCTCGCTGAAAAAAAGATCAGCAAGGTGCTACAATATGACGCATACCTCCGGCGGATAGACAGTTCTATGTCTGGCCAACCGGCAAAAAATAGAATGAAGGTTGCTAAAGTCGAGGAGATAAATGTCAGAACGTCGGCGATGAGAAACGCATTGAAAGCATAGTCATCCGGGCGTCCAAAAACTGGAGTGCCGTCATTGCTGTGAGGATTAGGATTAGGAGCAGGAGCAGTAGCATGAGCAGGAGCAGCGTTGTCAGCTGGTACTAAACCTCCAGGCAATGTGAAAGCCGCGGCAAATGTCACGGTTGAGATAAGCACAGACATAACGCCCATGACCTGCACTGCCTGTGTTATCTTCTCCGTTTCCTTTTCGTTGTTTGTTTCGGGCATATTATGCTCTCGTAAGAACAGGTCGATCCGACATCCACCAGAAGGAGCTTGCAAAAGTAGTAATGATCCGCGTATCTGGTTTCTTGGATTCTGCAAGAATCGTATCCATATATTAAAAGTATGATCAGTCAAAGAGGTAAGCTAGCTCCACTACAAAATAAACAGCGCTAGCGGCTCCTACACGCACAGCAACAATAAAGCAAGAAGCCAATAGTTGACCAGATAGACAAGAATTTTTATGCATTACTTACCATTGAGGCATAGACCCCTTGAACGGTCGAAACGTCTAAAGGTGTCAGGCCCTTGTTATTTGATAAATCCAAACGTACCACTGGATTTCGAACAAGAAGGCGGAAGACCCCCAGACGCCCAGCACGGACAGCTCGGTGCAGCGCAGTGTCCCCATCATTGTCCTGCAAATTCAGGATCGACCGAAGCTCTTGAGTTTGGCACGCATAACGAACCACATCGAACCTTCCCTTGTCCACCGCAACATGGAGGAAAGTTCGACCCTGCGTATCTCGCAAGGTGGCGCAGTCCCGGCGGTTATTCCCCAGCAGTGCTATGACCACCGCCACGCTGCAAGCCACATGTATGGGATACAACCCATGGTTGTCGCTCTGGTATGCTGCGCAGGGGTTGGCGTCCAGCAGCCGCCGCAGTATGGTATCTGACGCTAGCTGCAACCAAATTATTCTCGAGAGAAAAGGGGGGCCCTTTCGTACTGCAGCCAAGTGAAGAGGGGTGCTCCCGTCCTGATTCTGGTCCCTTTGGAGAGTCAGCTGATTGATGACCTCGGTTTTGTAAGCATCGGGGACGATACCCTCTATCAAACCCAGAACCCTTGGCAACACTGCATGCAAGGAGTAGAGATTAATAATATACTGTATGTAGTAGATATAGTCACATTGTTCTATCGATCGAATATCGATGCATGTTTTGGATGGATGAACCATGCATATATGTACCTTTCCGTGACACAGCTTCGTGCAAGATGTTTCGCCCGCCTGGTCCGGAGTAGGATAGCCTGCCGTATCTTGTGTGAAACAGAAACAATGCGATTCTCCATCGAGTCCTTTCACCTTTTAGAACGGCTACGTACATCGGGGACGCACCCTCCTCACCCTCACGTGGAAAGCAGGCCAGCTCTGAATCCACGGCCATGAGCACCTTTACGGAGGCCATGCTGCCAGCACGGACTGCCTCACACAGGGCGGTCTCCCCGCGCTTGTTCTGCGTTCTCAGTAGCTTCTTTATCGCTGCAGCCGCCGCCGCCGCTGCAGCTGCCTGGACTGCCACCGCTAGGGCCGCAGCCGCCACTGATGCCTGTACTGCCGCCGCCGTCACCACTTGAGGCACCGCTGGGGCTGCCGCCGCCGTCTGGGCCGCAGTGGAAGCTGCCTTCGCAGCCACAACGACTGGCGCTGCGGCGGCCGCGTCTGCGGCCGCCGTGGCTGCTGCGGCCACGGCAGCTGCATCCTCTGGCGCCAGGTCATGGTCCACCGGCACGGCAACCGCGTCTTCCGGCGCTGGGACATCTTCCGGGTCCTGCGTCAAGGCATCCGCCATGGCTGCCGCCTGCTCCATGGCTGCCGCAGCCTGGGCCACTGCCCCATTGGCCGACGCGGCCGCCGCCACCGCCGCCGCCGCCGCCTGAGCCGCCGCCGCCGCCGCTGTCACCTCGTCGGCCCCCGCCACGGCATCCGCTGCGGCCGCCGCCTGAGCCTCCGCTGCTACATGGGCCGCCGATACATAGGCCGCCATCGGTGTTATCGCAGCCGCAGCTTGGGCCGCTACCTGCGCCAGCACTTGGTGAGTGGTTGCCTGGGACGCCACCGCCTGGGCCGCCGCCGCTACAGCCTGCGTTACTGCTATTGCTGCCACAACCGCCATGGCTGCCGCCTCTACCGCCTGCGTTGCCGCTGCTGATGCCGCTTGGGCCGCCGCCAATGGTACAGCCGCTGGCGCCACCACCTGGATTGCTGCCACCACGGCGGCGGCTGCCGCCTGCGCCGCCGCCACTGCCGCCTTGATCGCCTTCGCTTGGGCCACCGCCGTGGCCTCCTCAATCTCCGCCGCCTGGGCCATCGGCGTCGTCGGCACCTCACTCGCTGCTGCCTGGGCCCCTGCTGCCGCCTCCACCACGTTGGTCGCCACTTCATATGCCGCTGTCGCTCTTGGCACCGGCTGGGCCGCTTCTACGGCTGCCTGCGCTGCTTGGGACACCCGCTGGGCCATAATTCTGGTATTCTCAGCTTTAGTCTCCGCCGCCTGGGCTGCCGTCAACTGAGCCGCCGCTTCGGTTGCCGCCTGAGCCTTGGCCGCTGCAGCCTGAGCTGCCGCTTCGGTTGCCACCTGAGCATTGGCCGCTGCAGCCTGAGCCGCCGCTTCGTTTGCCGCCTCAGCCTTGGCCGCTGCAGCCTGGGCCACGGCCCTTGCCTCGGCTGCCAACGCCGCCTGAGCCGCTTCCACCGTTCGGGCTGCGGCAGCCACCTGTATCGTCGCCGCCTGGACGGCCGCCACCGCTTGGGCAGCCGGTGCCGCTGCAGCCGCCGCCACCGCCGCAGCAGCCGCTACATCTGGTGCTGGCGCCGCGGCCGCTTGGGCCGCCGGTGGCGCAGCAGCCTCTACATCCTGTGCTGCCTGGGCAGCCGGCGCCGCTGCAGCCGCCGCCACCGCCGCAGCAGCCGCTACATCCGGTGCCGGCGCCCCCACCGCCTGGGCAGCAGGTGCCGCAGCAGCCGCTCCATCCGGTGCTGGCGCCATCACAGCTTGGGCGGCTGCCGCCACAGCCACAGCCGCCGCCGCAGCCGCCACCGCAGCAGCCGCTACGTCCGGTGCCGCGTTCGCCGCCCTGTTGCTCTCGAGTGTGACGAGGAAGGATACCATATTGGCATTCCCATGGGCGGCGAAATGGAGGGGTGTGTTTCCCTCGTTGTTGCACGCGACCAGCCGGCCGGTCATATTGTGATTCTGGCCGTACCTCCAGATCTCCGTCACGCAGTCCAAGCTGCCACCGCATTCTGCGGCGCTGTGGAGGAGCCCATCGAGGAGTCCGCTAGCCGTTGCATCAGTAACTTGAGGCAGCAGATCATCCCTTAGACCGTCCCGGTTGCCGTGGCGAGAAGCCATCACCAGCTTGAGGCGTAGTGCGGCATTTCCTGCAGGTGCGGCCATCACTTCACTCGCAGCTGTCCCCTGCGTATATCTCTTGGTCGAGGATATCTAGATCTAGTTCGCACGGTGCATGGTACTCCTTTGCCGTTCTATATATATGGTCTAGCTAGCTCGCTCAACCAGCTGCCCAAAGCCTGGGCGTCGCGCCAGTCCAGACCTGTTCGCAGACCCCCGGGACAAGAGATTGGAGGACAGAGAGAGGATGACTAATTAATGGAAGAGAGAAAAGGTATATGCAGGGTGGGAGAATGATGGGGGCGGGGAGAGAATTAAGAAGAAACAGCGTCGCGACAATCTATTGGCGGCTCTCCTAGCCAAAGGTGCTTTAGGTTTGCTAGTGCAGGCTCCTTTTCTAAGTCTTGCAGCCTCCTTTTCTAACTTTGATGGCCTCTCAGTCTGTGGGGACAGAAGTAGAGAAGGAAAACATAAGTTCTTCGGGTGGTTACATGTCCGAGAGAAGATTCTCTCTGCTGATAAAATGATGGCTAGGAATTGGCCGTGCAAGGAGACCTGCGTGCTTTCTGATCAAGAACATGAAACTGGCTGCGTCCCTTCTTTGCCTGAACTGCAGCTATGCCAAGGAATTATGGGACAGAATGAAGCAATGTGCCATCTCGAAGAAGGAGACTTGGAACTTGTGGAAAGAAAGAAATCACAGAATTTATAAGGGCAAATCTCTCCTCCCTCATCAGCTGATTACCCTGATAAGGATGAGATCGGGCTTCCATCCGGTGCATGCGGGTGTTTCTTAATGTTACAAGTTTATGATTCCTTTCCCTTTTTTTTATGTAATCTGCTTTGTAGGACTTTGCATTCTTCTACCTTAATAAGCAGTGCTCCTGCTCTTTCCTACCTCCCCAAAAAGATGGTTTCCCTAGGGCGCAGTGGTTATCATGACCAGTGTGCTTAGGTAGGCCCCACAGTTCACTTTCTATCTTACTCGGATTCCCTTTCTACCTCTACGCTCTTCCTCTCCATTGCTCCAGGTCTCCATCCAAAGGTGCCTTGCTCCGATTCATCTCCAGGGACCCTTCTTTCACACCCTGAGGAAGATGACCTAGCGTGATCGAAAATCCTCATTTTCTCCAGACCGGCCGCAGACCCCCGGACAAGAGATGGGATGAGAGAAAAGGTATGCAGGTGGGAGAATGATAGGGGCGGGGAGAGAATTAAAAGAAGAAACACATGTGTCCCTAGCGTCGCGACAATATATTGGCGGCTCTCCTAGCCAAAGGTGATTTAGGTTCCCTAGTGCAGGCTGCTTTTCTAACTTTTGCAGCCTCCTTTTCTAACTTTGATGGCCTCCTCTCAGTCTGTGGGGCAGAAGTAGAGAAGGAAAACATAAGTTCTTTGGTTGGTTACATGTCCAAGAGAAGATCCTCTCTGCTGATAAAATGATGGCTAGGAATTGGCCGTGCAAGGAGACCTGCGTGCTTTGTGATCAAGAACGTGAAACTGGCTGCGTTCCTTCTTTGCTGAACTGCAGCTATGCCAAGGAATTATGGGACAATGTGATCTCAGTTCTGACGGGCCGGTTGTCTGCCATCTCGAAGAAGGAGCAGAAGTCCAAAGCTCCCTTTACGATATCTATCACTTGGAACTTGTGGAAAGAAAGAAATCAAAGAATTTATTAGGGCAAATCTCTCCTCCCTCATCAGCTGATTCCCCTGATAAGGATGAGATCGGGCTTCGATCCAGTGCATGCGGGTGTTTCTTAATGTTACAAGTTTATGATTTCTTTCCCTTTTTTTAATGTAATCTGCTTGTAGGACTTTGCATTCTTCTACCTTAATAAGCAGTGCTCCTGCTCTTTCCTACCTCCCCAAAAAGATGGTTTCCCTAGGGCGCAGTGCTTATCATGACCAGCGTGCTTAGGTAGGCCCCACAGTTCACTTTCTATCTTACTCGGATTCCCTTTCTACCTCTACGCTCTTCCTCTCCATTGCTCCAGGTCTCCATCCAAAGGTGCCTTGCTCCGATTCATCTCCGGGGACCCTTCTTTCACACCCTTTGGTCGCTATCCGCTTCCCCCTCCTGACCATCAATTCATTTTTACATCTTGACCTTCCACGCATGAAACCAAACTGATTTTCGATCATGCTCGGTCATCTTCCTCAGGCGCTGCTCAATGAGTCTCTCCCATAGCTTCATTGTATGGCTCATTAACTTAATTCATCAGTAATTAGTAAAACATTGAATATCCCTTTTTCTGTTAAAAAAATGGTACTAATGTACTCCGTCTCTACTCTTTGGGCATTTTGTTTGTCCGGAAGATGAGGTTGAAAAGCTTAATGTTTAATTGTACAATGGCAAAAATAAATATGAAAAATAATGCATTTGTTTGGAATCGAACCTGTGCATAAAGGAAGACATCGAGAGCACTAACTATTTAGTGTTCAACTAATAGGTGGAACACCAACTAGTTGACAAAAGAATGGAGAGCTAAGCTTCCCTTGAGGCCGCGAAATTCTCGTTTGTGTAAAGCCTATTAAATTAATATTTGAAGGTTAAAAGAAGCTACCATGTTCCCTAGAGGCCACGAAATTCTCGAAAAAGAAAAGACCGCTGTTGTTGGATTTTATGGGGGCATCGGAGGGTGCGGAAGGGTCGAAGACACATCGATTGAAGCTCGGAGAGCACAACCCATGAAAGATTTGGATCCCATGGATTCTTGAATGCTACTTATGGATGCTCACGCAGCCTGCCCCAAATCTCAAATAATATCGACGTATCAACCCTGAGGAGTCGAGCAGAGTTCCCAGTTCAATATCATCGGATTTTGTTGAGTGTAAATTGAATCATCAGGTTTTAGTTTGACAGTTTTTCCTGAAGCACAACGAAGGTCTGATGGATCTCCCTGCTTAAAGTGACGACCTAATTAAGAAGATTTTTCGAACATAAATTTCATAGTATCAGCGACAATACATGCTCCAAGAAGGCACGCTCAGTTGCCAAGTTATTCATGAGAATGAACATGATTGCAACCAAGACACTAATGATGCTTTTTGCAATAGCCCGAGAGGCGACATAGGCGCCTTCTACCTGGAGGTAGCCGTGCAGGGCGTCAATGACATGGTGCAGGACAACAGCAAGTAAGGTAACTCAATGAGCGCTCCAAATTATTAGGAGGATGTGGTAAGCAGTCAATAAAAACATGCAAAGTAAAGTATATGGTTTTTTTTTTCTTATCTCAGTTTTTTGAGCTCTAGACAAGATAATTTAAAGCATGTTTAGAGGCGACTAAAAGTAACACATGCCAAAAGATACATTATTTGCTAGGATTTGATTCTGGAGCATGGAAACAGAAGTTTAAAAAAGAGCATGCCTCTCTTAAACTAAAGAGGCATGCCATATTTTCATGCATATAGAAGAATCCAACTTCACTCATTGTGAACATCAGTCATTAAGTTATTACCGGGTCATCCTTTAAATTGATCAATTTATCATCAATTCGATATAAACATTAAACAACCTAACTAATCTCTAGTTCTCAGACGCTTGGTGGTTCTGACCATTGGCGTATACTACTTGGTTTATAATAGGCCTGGAACTAAGAAAAAACTTATAATAAGATGGCATGTGCTATATTAGAAGGTGCTTTCAGGAATTGTTTTGCTGAGATTGAAAAGGTGATGAGCATTTTGGAGAAGAAATTTGGTACGTGCAGTGTATTATTATGTTTTGAACATATGAAGTATCTTCATGTTGCCATTTCAGATTATTTTATTAATAAAAAGATAACTATGGAATATCCTTTTCAAAGTGTCAAAAATACATAGCTCATTACTCCCTCTGTTTCATTTGAAGTGTTGTTTTAGGCTCAGGTATGGGAATTAAGTAAAAATGAAAGAGTAGAGAGTACGCTAAAAACGGTGAGCTAAAAACGGTGAGCAGTGAAGGATGAGAGAGATAGAGCTGCATTGAGAAGCGAGAGTGACACCTAATGTGAAAAACTGTAGGATTCTACAATGACGCTTAAAAAGAGCATCGGAAAGAAGAATGTAGAGTAAATATTAGTATTTTCAATGAGGAAAAAAGATAGAATTTTTGCAAGTTCTTAGAACATAAATAAATAACTCTGAAATATATTAAATGGTGCTAGAATAAAAGAGAGTCTAATGAAATTATGTAAACTGATAAATTCTCGACAAACCATGGAATAAAGTAACAAGTCATTGCGCAGGTCATCTTGCTAGTTAAGAAAAACAAATTATCTTGTTAAAGCTAATGAAAAAGAAACAGAAAGGAATTATCCGTATCGAGCACTTGATTCCATTGGAATAAGTTTTTCTTATAGTATTAACCATAATGCAAACCCGAGGCCAAAAAGAGTTCCAACTACAACTTTTTGTTTTTCGGACCCAGGGGCCCACCCATTTGTAGCTTGTGTCGTTGACGACAGGGCCCATAGGTCGGCAAGAAATACTTCAGCCACAGAAGAAAGCACGGTCTCTATCGTGTCCGCGAGGAGCACGGCGCGAGCCAAGTCCGCAGCTCGGTGACATGCTCCACGCGCGCCATCCTTTCGTCTGCGCTTGCACAGTTTCTTTGCCGCCCGTTCGGCCTCCCGCAGCCTCACCTCGGCGCCCTACCGCTGCGCTTCGCCTCCCATGCGCCCTGTGGTGTGGCGACTACGACGTGCACCTGATACTGCATCGATCGCCTTGCACTAAGCCGGCCACCGCTTTTCCTTGACCTTGCTCATCCCCGCCCACCTTCGTTCTCCATGGAGCGCGACCACCGGCGACGACCCCCTGTGCCCCACCACATACTATATATGTAACTTAGTGGACATCATCATCACAGTGGAGAATTCATGATACTTTGCCCCATCACGTACTATGTAGTCTTTCCGAGGTCATATTTTATTTTAGGAACACTTTAAAGGAAACTCGTTTGAAGCATCGATGAAGACCAATGCAAATGCAAGCTAGTAGTACAAGAAAACGAGACCTCTGGTCGAGAACCACCCAAACTTGTCTCTTCATTACTAAGATAATATATAGTGGGTTATGACTGTTGAATTCTTTAAAGCTCATTGCACTGCCACAGAACAGGGCTTCAGCGACGCATCATTAGCGACGGTTATCGGAAACACGTCGCTGAACTTGATAACGCATGAAAAAAATGCGTCGATACTGAAAACCCGTCGCTGAGCAGTAACCAGTTACAGACGGGTTTTAGTAAAAACCCGTCGCTAAATTTTACAAATTTACAGCCCGTCGCTAGTGTTCTCCTATTTTAGACGGGTAGTAAAACACGTCGCTAAGTTTCAAAATCTAGCGACGGGTTTCAATGTTAGCGACGGTTATCGGGAACCCGTCGCTAAGTTTCTTCGACGCTGTTTTGAAAACCCGTCGCTAAGTCCTGGTAGCGACGTTCCCTGAAACCCGTCGCTAGGTATCAAATGATGCTACGGCACCGAGCAGGCGACATTGGTTTCAGCAGAGAGCACACACGAGCGAGAGTTCGATCTGGTGGAGCTCACCGCGCTGCACCTTGCGGCGGCGCAAGCACGCGCCCCTTGCCGCCCACCGTGGTCGACCTGCAGCGGCGGCGCCCGCATTGCTCCTGTAATCCGCCGCGCTTGGCCGCCCCCGCTCGACCTCTGCGACGTCCGTGCGCGCGTCCCTCGCCGCCCGCAGCTGCTTGGCCGCCCCCCACGCACAGCGGCGCGGCGGCGCGCTGGACCTCCAGGCGCCCGTCGCCGTACGCCGTGCGGTCAACCTGCAGCCGCGTCCAAGCGCGCGGCCCTTGCCTCTCGCGCCGCGCTCCACCTGCTGCGGCGCGACCGCGCCCCTCGCCGTCGTCCGCCGCACGCTTCAGGCGCCCGTCGCCGCCCGCGGGACCTACAGCGGCGTCTACCTCAGCGGCGCCCGCATCTCCCTTGCTGCACCGACGCACTTCCCACGCCATCCAGCTCGTGGCGACTGACATATGGCTCCCCCTCGCCTTGCTCTGTCCGGCGTCGCTGTCTAAGCTCATCTGCAAAGAAAGGTTCGGCGAAGCTCCTCCGCCTTGAGCTGATGCATAGCTTGATGCATGCTTGTTTTTCATTTTCTAACTGCTGCTATTGGAAATTTGTTGTGTTTGCTCAGCATGTTCTGGTGGGCGTTGTTCTGTGGTGTTGTGAAGGCTTGAGCTGATGCTTAGCTTGCTAATTTGTGGTGTGGTGAAGCCTATATAACTAAAAGAGGTGACTGATCAATTCAGATGTTCTATATATAACACTGTTTTTTTTGGAATTACTGTGTTTGCAAACTGCAGATGTGATGCACTTTGTAATTATGATGTACTGCGTTTGCAAACTGCAGATGGCAGAGCGGAGCTGGATGTATGTTGAGAACCGCACTTGTGATGAGTTCCTTAAGGGTGTTTTGGATTTCATAGCTGTCGCGGAAGAGGACATGAAGAACAAACAGAAAACAGCTATTTGTTGTCCATGCTATGACTGCAACAACATCAAGAAGTTCCCCCATTCAAGGCATATTCATGCACATTTGATAGTGCGCGGTTTCAAAAAGAATTATCTAGTTTGGAACAAGCACGGCGAAGAAGGAGACAATCCGGATGAAATGGTTCAGGATGGCGCGGATGGCGGTATCGATGAAGGAACTTCAAGAGGCGATGCAGATGATCAGCAGCTCACCGATGAGGACATTGTATCTTTGAGTGATGACTATGCTAACATTATAGATAATGTTGATCAG
The DNA here is from genome assembly GCA_012490785.1 of Eragrostis nindensis. Lineage (NCBI taxonomy): Eukaryota > Viridiplantae > Streptophyta > Magnoliopsida > Poales > Poaceae > Eragrostis > Eragrostis nindensis. The sequence continues at coordinate 484,023 of JAAXCT010000023.1, forward strand.
ATGGTGCTTGACGCAGAGGGCAATGATGGGTACAGTGATGGAGAGTTTGCGAAGTTCCAAGAGTTGGTGCAAGACTCTAAGAAACTCCTGTTTCCTGGTTGTAACAAGAACTTCACGCGGTTGTACTCGGTTCTCAAACTTCTCCAGTTGAAGGCAGCCCATTGTTGGTCAGATAGGAGCTTCAATGCATTGTTACATCTTTTGAGGGACATGCTACCTGAGCCAAATGAGCTGCCTGGAAACACATATGAAGCAAAGAAGATCATCTGTCCTTTGGGGTTAGAGGTTGAGAAGATACATGCTTGTAAGGAGGATTGCATGCTCTTTCGTGGTGAGTATGCAGAGCTAACCCATTGTCCTTACTGTGGAACCTCTCGCTACAAGCCTAGGAAGGATGGGGGTGATGAAGCGGTAGCCAGTAAACGGAATGGACCTCCTCGGAAGGTGGTGTGGTACTTTCCTATCATCCCCCGACTGAAGCGTTTGTTTGCAAATAGCAAGGAGGCCAAGCTCCTCCGCTGGCACAAGGAAGGTCGTAACAAAGATGAATACATTCGGCACCCTGCAGATTCAACTCAGTGGCGCAACATTGATTCAGAGTACAAACCATTTGCGAAGGAAATGAGAAATATCAGATTTGCACTAAGCACAGATGGAATGAATCCGTTTGGTGACATGAGTAGTGCCCATAGCACATGGCCGGTCGTGTTGTCCATATACAACCTACCGCCTTGGCTTTGCAACAAGAGAAAATACATCATGTTGACAGTGTTAATTTCTGGTCCAAAGCAACCTGGCATCAACATCGATACGTACTTTAGACCATTGGTGGATGATCTTAAAACACTCTGGTGTGATGGCGTTGAGGTCTGGGATCAGTATAAGCGAGAATACTTCAAGCTGCATGCCATGTTGTTTTGCACGATCCAGGATCTCCCAGCGCTATATGCCGTGTCAGGGCAAATTAAAGGAGGAAAGGGCTGTCCCGAGTGCTTGGATGACACCGAGAGCATTTGGCTCCGCAATTCGAAGAAGACGGTCTACATGAGGCATCGACGTTTCCTACCCAAGTCCCATGCATACCGGTCGATGAAGTCTCAATTCGATGGCACGAAGGAGACGGGGTCCGCTCCGAGGCACTTTAGCGGTGAAGATGTTCATTTTCAGGTCAATCAAATAGATTCCATCCTTGGAAAGAGAAAACGTGCTGCTAAAGGTGAGGAGAAGCAGTTGTGGAAGAAAAAATCTATATTTTGGGAGCTAGAATACTGGGAGAAGTTGGTTGTTCGACATTGCATTGATTTGATGCATATCAAGAAGAATGTCCATGATAGTCTTGTCGGCACCTTGCTGAATATGAAGGGAAAGACCAAAGATCATGCCAACGCTCGGGCAGACTTGAAGGAAATGGGCTTGAGACCTGAGCTCTGTCGCAAGAGTAATGATGAAGATCTACCTACATCTTGCATCACACTATCCAAGAAAGAGAAAAAGGAACTATGCGAGTTCTTCTGTAGCGTAAAGGTACCATCTGGTTACTCAGCCAACATTGGGAAGCTCTTCTCAGTTACAGAGCTCAAATGGATTGGTAAGACGAAGACTCATAACTGTGATATCTTGTTGACTGCATTGCTTCCGGTTGGGATCAGGAACATTCTTCCTATAAAAGTTCGAGAAGCCATCATGAGCCTATGCTTCTTCCTCAATGCAATATCGCAGAAAGTCATAGATCCATCATCGCTTGAGGACCTGCAAAAGAACCTTATCAACACTTTGTGCCTTCTTGAGATGTTCTTCCCGCCATCATTCTTTGATATGATGGTCCATCTTACTGCACATCTTGTCAAAGAAGTCTTGTACCTCGGGCCTGCTTTCCTACATCAGATGTATCCATACGAGAGGTATCTTGCGGTTCTCAAGTCATATGTGAGGAACCCATCTTCGCCCGAGGGGTGTATTGCGGAAGGTTACTCTACAGAGGAGGTGGTTGAGTGGTGCATGAATTACATTGACCCAGAAGATCCTATTGGTGTACCGAAGTCTCCCCACGAGGGAAGGTTGGCTGGTAAAGGAACTATCGGTCAAAAGGCAATCACTCCTGATCTTAAGTCTTATGAACAAGCTCATTTCGTTGTGCTGCAACATATGAAAGAAGTGTCCGATTACATCGCAGAGCATAAGAAGTTGCTTCTTGAAGAAAATCCCGAGCGGAATGAAGCATGGTTGGCACGCCAACACATGACGAAGTTCAACATTTGGTTCAGAGATTGGATCGCTCAGTCGAGAACAAAGAAGAGCGACTTGCTTCGTAAGCTTGCTGCAGGGCCTGTATTCACAATTGTGACATACCAAGCATATGAGATAAATGGCTACACATTTTACACAATCGCCCAAGACAAGAAGAGCATACATCAAAATTGTGGTGTCCGAATCGATGCATATGACAATGACATGCAGACCAAAAGTCCATACTATGGTCAAATTGAGGAAATTTGGGAGCTCGACTATGGGACTTTCAAGGTTCCCTTGTTTAAATGCCTTTGGGTACAGGGCACAAGAGGTGTCCAGAGGGACAAGTATGGGTTCACTAGCGTAAAACTCGATCATCTTGGATTTAAGGAGGAGCCTTTTGTGCTTGCAAAGGATGTGACACAAGTGTTCTATGTGCCTGACACATGCAAAAAGAAGCGTCGTGTGGTACTTCCAGGGAAAAGGCGGATTGTTGGTGTTGAAAATGTTGTAGACGAGGAGGAGTTCAATCAATTTGACGAAATCCCCCCATTTGCCACCTCAATCATGCCTGAGGTCCTGCCAAGTGAGAAAACTCCTTATCTTCGAGCTGACCACAAAGAAGGTATTCGTGTGCCGAAACGCCAAAAAAAAAAATGAGCTCAGCCATATTCAAGTGTTCTATGTGTGGCTGTGAAATAATGAAATATGTGTCTGTAAAAGAATCTTAATTAATTTTCTGTTGGTTCTTTGAGGTCTTGCTCAGAATTGTAAAAGCACCTGTAAAAGAATCTTATGCAATCGACAGCCATATTAGTCTTTTGAGCTCAGCCATAATTTTCTTTTGGATCTCATGTGAAAACTGTCATTTGAGGTTTTTGTGTCAATCTGAATGTATTAGCAATCTTCCCTGCTCATTTGTTATCAGACAAGGAAAAAGAAAGGGCCATGCACTCATGCGTACTGCACAAAAGCATATTTTCAGATTGTACCATATAAACAGGATGCAACATTTCATTACTATCGATATGGATCAATATTACAAACTCTAACAAACTGACTCCAAGGCGAAATCTTCCCCTGACCATGATCTGTATTTGAAACATCATAAGAAAACATCACCAGTCCACCCACTAGCTTCTGCAGCACTAGGAACATTTATTTGTGACCAGATAGGGTAGGAGCAGTCAGATTTTGCAGGCACTCCTACTCCTCACTTGCAGGCAGCCCCATGGCGATGGACAAGCGCGACCAGCAGAACAGCAGCAGCAAGAAGGCAAGGGTGGAATCAACCCAGGTTCAAGAAGACCAGCAGAACAGCACCCAGCAAGGAGCAGTCAGAGCAGGAGGAGGCTCCTGTAATGTTATAACCAGTGTCACCAGTCCACCCACTATCTACAGAACACATGGAATCATTAGAAGCTTAACACCATCATAATGTTATAACCAGTGTCTTAATACATGTCACCGGTTGCAAATACATATCACCAGTGGCTTAATAAGGACCTGGCTGACATCAGTAGGTACCTTAATACATGTCTTCATTACATTAATATATCATCAGTCCTAACAGATTAGACGAACCTAACATGACACGAATATGAACATACTGATGTCGCAGCAAAATGAACCAACATCAGTTTACAAAATGATCCATCACATAATCGCAGACCTCCCCTTGACCACCAGCAAAGTCACTTCATCAACATGAGGTAGAACAGCGCACAAGCTAGCAGAAGCAGTATCGCAGTAAGTGCGATAATGATCATCCATGCCCTCTCCTTTTCGGAGAGTGCCTTGTTCTTTTCTGCAACTGCCTTCTCCTTTTCTGAAGCTTCACGCCGCATCTTTCCCTGGTAAAGGCGGCAGACACATGCAGCTAGTGTTTTGGCCCTTGCTATCTCCAGCTCCTCCTGCCGTTTCATTGCCTCCTTCTCTTCAAGTGCTTCATTCCTGACTGCAGTGGCAACATTGAGCTCAGCCCGGGTTCTGTCTCCATCTTTCCGAAACAGACGAGCAGTTTTCCACACATTCACAAAATATTTTTGCGCCCTTTCTGGCCATTCCAAATCCACCCATGAGACAAATTTGCACTGCTCTTCATCTTCCTGCAGATAAGGAATAACACATCAATGAATAACTGCCCTGATCCATCTTCACAATTCTTATTGTTGTAATAATGTGTAAGATGCAGGGCAACATCAAGGCTTTTACCTCAAGAGGACAGCCGTAGAAACGGCGACCTGTATCCTTTCCTGCGTAGCAGACCTTCTTGCGTGGCTGCAATCCACAGAAACAGCGCAAATGTGTTGTTGTATCCACGCCGGCCCACCCTTCTTCTTCAATCTCCGGTGGAAGCTAAGACAATTCAGAAAATTATGCATCAAATTAGCCTAGAAAACATGAACAAGAAAGCAAGCCTAACTGTTTAACAATTATCACTGTGAAACTTAAATGATTTGTTGCAGGCAAGCATTTAACTTATCATATGACTGTGAAAAACTATCATATGTTATTGCCAAACCTCAAGACAACGTCATTAGCAGGAGCAGCACTGGTAATCAGACAAGATCATCTGGGTGGGTGGGTGGGGGGAGGGGGGGGGGAGGTGGGGTTAGGCAGTGCCGATAACTCACCTGCAGGCTGGAGACTGATGACGACGTTCCTCCCCCAGAACCGGTGTCCGCGTCGTCGTCGTCGCCGTCGTCGTCCTCGTCGTCGTCCTCGTCCGCATCCTCGGCCTCGTCGGCGTCCTCGTCCGCATCCTCGGCCTCGTCGGCGTCCTCGTCCGCATCCTCGGCCTCGTCCGCATCCTCGGCCTCGTCCCCACCGCTGGGAAATGATATCAGGCTGCCGATGAAGGCCTCCAAGCAAGATGCTTCCGACCTGCTAACGTCGGAGCCGTCCCCACCGACGGCACCGACGCCGCCGTCGCCGGAGCCATCTCCTGTCACCGGAGCCATCCCGCTCCACCGGATCTGGTGAGGGAGCGGCGGCGAGTTAGGGAGAAGGCCGAGATCTGGTGAGGGAGCGGCGGCGAGTTAGGGTTTGCCCGTGCGGCGGCGATTGAGAAGGGCGAGGTAGGGTTCCAGTGAGGGTCGGGTTCCGCCGTTTAATATACCATACAAATAATATTGTCTATAAAAATTATATTTGTCTTTTGATTTCAAAACCAAAGGCAAGGCCGAGTGGTTAATGGGTGCAGGTTTGCACGGTCTTGACTGGGAGGTCCCAAGTTCGAAACAGGCAAACGTATCTTGTTTTTTTTTTTTTTGGCAATTGGGAGGCTTATGATTTTCGCGCGCGGCTCATTCCAAACCCTAGCCGCCATTTGCCCAGCTTACGCCGTGCTCCTCCCCCTCGACTCCGACCCCGACCGCCAAGCCTCTCGACTCCGACCCCGACGCCGTACGCGGCCTCCTCTAGATCCGGACTCCGTCCATCTCCAGCTCCACCGCAATGCCGTTCTCCTCGTCGACCCCGGCGCCATTCATTCTCCTCCTCGACTCATCCAAACCCTAGCCGCCGACCGCCGTCCCCGTCGACTCCGACCCCGACCGCCGTCCCCGTCGACTCCGACCCCGACCGCCGTCCCCGTCGACTCCGACCCCGACCGCCGTCCCCGTCGACTCCGACCCCGACCGCCGTCCCCCTCGACTCCGACCCCGACGCCCTCACCCTCGACCCCGGCTCCGACAGCCTGAGGAATCCGAGCCGGGGAGCACCGCCAGCAAACGCGAACGACGAAGGCAAGTTTTTTCTAATAGTTTCCTGCATTCTTGTTTCACTGGATTGGGAGCTGGAGATTCAGTGAAGGATTCAGCATGACCATTCTTAATTTGTATGTGCTATCTTGTAGATGTCTTCCGATGAACAGTCATGCTCAGGTGATGAAGATGGTTCCAGCGAGTCATCTGATTCAGATTCTGGGAGTGATAGCCTCAGATCACGATCTGAGGCCCAGTGGCCTATTGATAAAATGGTAGTGACAGCAATACGAGAAGATGGGATGCCTGTTGCTGAAACTGAAAAAAGAAGGATGAGGAAGCTCTCAGGTCTGATTGCTCGACAGAAGGTGTCACTAGTGCTTCCAAACTTTGGTGCTCTCAAAAAGGAGGGAAAGAAAGACCTGTTTGATAATTGGATGATGCCATATTTAGAGTTCAGTGAGGATATGTATCTGAAAGCATTCAAGAGAGCTATGAAAGGAATTGCTAAGTGTTGGAGGGACCACAAGAGCAAACTCATCAATGAGTTCATGTTACAAGATCGTTCTCCCTTTGAGCGCTTCAAATATTTGAAGAAAGAAGATTGGGATGCTTTTGTCAAATTGAAGAGCACAGATGTGTTTAAACAGGTTATCTTTCTCTGTTACATTGTTTCCCTTCCATAATAATGTCTAGTTTTCTTAAATTGAATAATGCTAATCTAATATGCATTCTGTCCATACAGGAAAGTGACAAGTTCAGGCAGCTTCGGGGGAAGAACAAGCATCCACACAGATTGGGAACAGCAGGATATGACGGGAAAATCCCCAAGTGGGAAGCTCAGGATGCACAGTTAGCTAAGGAGGGCAAGCCGAATCCGTGGCACTTGTACCCGGGCCGGTCACAGAGTTGGTTGCGAGCAAGAGGGGTGCTCCTGGACAATGGAGAGATTAGTTTCAAGAGCCAGGAAACCAAAGAAGTCTCGGACAGGATTAAACAATTTAGTGAAGATGACACTTGCAATGACGACATTCAACATGATTCATTGACCAAAGGACTGGGGAACAAAGAACACCCAGGTCAGTCGCTGCGGTCCTCTTATGCATTCTTTCTGTCCAGTTTTAGATGGCTGGTTCTGTTGCATCAACACTATTGCTTAGATGGTTCTGTTCCTTGCAGGTCGGGTTAGAGGCTTCTCGAGCTACGATGGATGGAAGAGCTGGCCCGGATACAACAAGAAGAAGGGTCTTAGTAAGGAAGATTTGAAGCAGATAACAGAAAATCTTCGCGCTCAAGTGACAGAGGACATCATAGCGAAGATACCCAGCATCCTTGCAGCTCAAGGGCTCAAGATTGTGCCGATTTCTCCAAGCCCAAATCAAGTAAGCCCGGGAGAAGCACATAAGAGCAGTTGTGCGTCCGTTGGCAATGGCGAGCATGATCTGTATGACGAGATGATGCGTCACACGGGATTTGATGAACCAGACTCTATAAACCTCATCTCGGAGCCAACACCATGCGCTCTTATGAGCACCATTGGAGGTCATGAGGTTGAGGTGGCAAGGGGACTAGTTCACCCTAAACAGAAGGTGCTGCATTCCACCAATATAGAGAATGATTGTGCTGTGGTATTTGTGGATCTTGTGCGTAAGGGCCATCGGGATGATGAGCTGGAATTCCCCCCAAATGATGAGATAACATCACTTGGCCAAGCTTTGCTTCAAAGAATTCAGTGGAAGAGGTCCCGGATAGTGCTCAATCCAATGGAGATGCAGGCTTCAGACCCTGAAAGTCCACCCAAACCTCGAGGAGGAACCAAGGGGCAGCATGGGAAGCCTGACAAAGAACAGGAAGGAAAGACAGCAAGAAGTGACAGAAAGATAAAAGACAAAGTACAGCAACCTAAAAGAGCAAGAAGTGACAACATAGGCACAGAAAAGAAGAAGGCAAAGGTGACTTCCACGTCCCCTGAAAGTGCCGCTGGAAGCTATAAGAAGCCGGGGATCCCAAAGCCGCCACTGCCATCAGTATGGGCAAAGGCAAACGCTGCATACTGCTATGGCAAACCGATGATGAGTCCAGCTGATCTTCGGAAGGCAGGACCTAGTTGTCTTAGCCTCCATAACTTGTATGCGAGTGGTTGTAAAGACGGGAAACATAGCTTTTCAGTTTCTTTCAAGTCCCAACATTTCTTAAGGCCTTCAGGTGACGTCTTCCCTGTTGACTACGCAGACCTATATGATCTGTTCAACTTTGACGCCTTGGACATCTCCATCGTAAGAAGCTTCAGTTTGTAAGTATTCTTTCTCCAAACTGAAATGCACATCCTAGGTTTATTGCTGGAACACATGAAATGCTTATCCCCTCGACTCCTTGTTCTTAAATGAAATCAAGTGTTGCTTTTGCTTAAAGATTGTGTGTGTAAGTGTAAGTGTTGATACTTCCTTGTGAATATTCAGTTAATAATTAGTGATTCATTTATCTTGTATAAGGTACCTGGCTCAAAAAGTACAAAAAGAGAATAAGCCAGTAGCTGTTCTTGACCCTCAGTTGCTTTCTTTCTCGGTGATTGAAGAAGATAGATCGTTTGCAAGAAGCTATGTGGAAAAGGCATTGTCTTTAGCAAACTTCAGCAAGAAAAAATATTTGATGTTCGCCTGCAATACCGGCGGACATTATATAGCTGTGGTGATCAGCCTAAAGTGGAGCACCGTTTGGTACATGAACTCTCTTAAGGGAAATAACTTTGATACCTTGGTTAAGCTGCTTGATGAGTAAGTGTACCTATATTGACATGGTAATTTAATTTCTAATGTTTTCCTAACTCTAAATATTAATTTGCATGCATGTAGGTCTTTTGCAAACTTTATTCAAAATGATCCAAGAAGGAAGCTAGGAGAATTAAATCATATAACAAATTTTCAGGTTATCTTTCTCTGACATACTTACAGTTTTCATCTATTTCTTGTACTTATATTAATTTCAATTCGCTAAAGCCTCTTCATTGATAACTGCAGTGCCACCAGCAGCCTTGGGGGGCAAAAACTTGTGGTTTCTACACAGCCTATCACTTGCTCTATGCTGCTACCATGTCAGCCAAATTAAAAAAACCCGAGGTATTTTCTACTAAGCCTCATCTTGACTATTTTCTACTAAGTAATCTGTCTCAAATACAGTTAATGCATTCTTATGCATATGCTTCTTCCATGTTTTATTTCAGGACTTCATCTTGACTACCGATGCACTTGACGATACTGCGCTCTCAGACCTTCGAGAACGGATTGCCTCCTTCTTCATGACCAAGGTCATTCCTAAGGATGGGGAGTTCCATGACGTAGGTCGTGCCAGCTGAGAATGACATGTAAGTTTTAGCTCTTTCAGTTTGGTGCGTAGCTTCTGATACATGATCAGGTTTGGTGTGTGTCTCTTTCAGTTTTCAGTTATCCTTTGTGATGTTTTGCAGCTAACCCTGGTCTCGCAAAGTTTGGATCGATATGAAGGCATCAAGATGCAGCTAGCCTGATCAAAAGGAATACGTGCTTTTCATGTGTAACTTTTTTAGATGTAGACATTTAGCATCAGCTGTGCACCCTAAGACTAATCTGGCACTGCAGGGGATTTGTGTTTGTTCACGACGTTTGTTTTCTGCTGTATGGGATGGTTATATGTGAGTCTGTTCATGACATGCTCCATCTTTGTATGTCATATTCTGGCTGGTCGATCTGTTCTCTATATGCTGTGTTCTGTTGGACGCTCTATATTCATATATGGCTGACCTGTTCTGTGGCGACGTGACTGCTAAACCCGTCGCTAGGACCTAGCGACGGTATTCAGTAACCCGTCGAAACGATGTGTCGACGGGTGAAGCAAAACACGTCGCTAACGATCTCTCGACGGGTGAAGCAAAACACGTCGCTAACGACCTGTCGACGGGTGAAGCAAAACACGTCGCTACGACCTGTCGACGGGTGAAGCAAAACACGTCGCTAACGTTCTATCGACGGGTGAACCAAAACACGTCGCTAAAGATCAATCGACGCGTTTTACTACCCCCGTCGCTATACATGTTACAGACGGGGATCAGGACCCGTCGCTATGGAGTTATACCGACGTGCAATTCCCCGTCGCTGTATGGTACCCTTTAGCGACGTGATAAGATCGACGGTGCGTTTCCCGTCGCTAATGACCCTAAAAACCCGTCGCTAATCACCTGTTCTGTGGCAGTGTTGTTGTGTGTGATATTTTACGACTCGCCACTGGTATTTCAATTTTTATTATTCTTGCACTTTAAGTGTAGTGGTTACCATCATGACTTTATTTCCTGCCCTGTTATTTGGCATTTGCATTTGTCTTGGCTTCGTCATTCTTTTATCATGTTTCTCATCTGCCTTTTTTTCTTGCCTTCGAAGCTAATTGGTGCCTCCAAGCTTGGTTTTAAGGATGTCTCTCTCCTAGCTACGGCATGGGTCCCAGTTAGGTTCATAAATGATTAGCCTAGCAACAACCGGTTTATTGTATACCATGGGCTGGGCAGCCTGCTGATGTGATGAGCGTGCAACCGGTAAGCGGGTGCATCCATTATCCTTGCTCTAATTAGCTACAATGAAGCCAAGGCAAAGGCAGATGATAACCAGCAGAAAAGAATGACCGCATTTAAGTATGAGGAAACCAAGACAAACGCAAATGCCAAACAGCATACAAGAATGCCAGGTCAGGAGAGTAATGACGGTAACCGCTCCACATAAACTGCAAGCATAAAATAATATAGTGGCAAGTTAGCAGGGAATATGACGACTTAAGATGTGTCACCAAATATCACACATAATCAATGGAGCCATATAATAATAACCCGTACAGCAATGTTCTACATCCATTCATAAATATAAGATGTTTGAAGTCTTCAGGGTGATAAATCTCATTTAGATTCACCTAGATTAGTTGTCCTAAATATTATATTTAAGTACAAACGTAGTACTTAACCATTTTGTTATACAAATATTTGGTGGAAATCATGTATTTTTTTCTTTGAAGGGCAAAGGATAGGTGCACTGCCTTTTGATTAAAGAAGAGAATCTAGAGTTCCTAGTTGAAATAGTGTCATCACCAACAACCACAGCTGGTCGAGTCGGATGACTGAGATACAAAATTATTCTGAATTGTCCTGGGCCAAGACACTGACCTTTAAGCATAATAGAAGCAAATTGGCACAAAAGATTGACAGGAAAAGGTATCGTAGTAGATGCAAGGTTCTAGATCACCAAATCTACTATGATAACATTGATGATTGTGAGGTTGCTGTTAAGTCGCCATCGAATAGATTTCTTCTTTAGCCAATAGAGAGACATGTAATTGATCAACTTGTCATATGGTTTCTGTACTAAGAATCAATGTGAGCGAATGTTCACATAAGAACATATTAAGCAAAGCATGACGAATAGGGTGTGACACACAAACATGACATCAGAGGAGAGAGTTGAGCAAGACATCATCTTCAAAATGCACAGAACACATTGCGATGCAACACCCTAAGTCTGGACTACGTTGCGAAAGGGCTTGTGGCCAAGTGGTTATAAGAGCCTCAGTAGCACCTGAGGTCCTGGGTTCGACTCCCTGTGGGAGCGAATTTTCTAGGATTTAACAGCGTTGTGCGTTCAGCGGGAGGCGACGTGGCCAACGACAGCGAGGCGCCAGCGGTGACTTCATCAATTTCGAGGATTTGCCAGCTCAGTCTTCGATGATGCTCATAGGGGTAGAGTTTGCGTATGTGCGTTTATAGGGGTGAGTGTGCATACGTTGTGAGTGTCTGAGTTGTACTGTGTAATCAAAAAAAAAATCTGGACTACCTTTAAGCAAGACGTGAAGGGGGTAGACAATATGACTGTTGACAGTCCTCAGGCCTAACAGAAATTAATCCGCAAGCGTACGGATACCGATGTAGCTTTCACCACAAGGAGTATTCCTAGGGTATCGAATCCACATGGAACGTATAGTGTACTAAAGCCTAAACACTAGAGGTATTTATCCGTAAAGGTGGCACACGGGAGTAGGGATTGCAACACTAAATAAAAAGGTCTTCTGGCCAGGCAATCTAATGATAAGAAGCTATGTGGCTGGGCAATTTGGTAAGGGCCTTACTCTATTATTCATTTCGGGGCACACGCATGCCAGAACAGCAACCCGATAATTAGGTTCAACTGTTAAGGGAAACTACGTGCTATTGACCTCCCTACTAAAAACAATAACCCGGACGTGGTGGATTACAGAGACCGGTATGCCTGTCACACATACTCGCGGCTACCATCCTCCGTGCGGTTAAGAGCAAACCAGGGATAACTTTAGATCTAAACACCACGTTTACATCTATCGTCACAACTAGCAAGAGCTCAATAAGCTAGTCAATGCAATAAATAAATAAATATTCATTGCACACCTGGAACCCACAAATAAATAAAGCAGAATACCTTACTTCATTGCCCGACCAATAATCTTCTTACATGTTGCCTGGCCTGGAAGACTAAGACGACTACTCCCAGGCGAGGAGCATACCCGAGGCGACGAAGAAGTAGAGTCGCGACATACCCAGGCCTCTAGCTCTCCTTCCCTCTCACTCACTCCTAGCAACACTATGCTACTACCAAAAGACTAAAATGAAGTATCAAATGAGGTGCGTCTTGCTTCTGAAGCCGGATGGTAGTATTTATAGCCTGCTGGAGTCGGTGCGCATCCACTGGCCGAAGCTGGAGAGTCGGCGGAGCAAAGGTCAGCAGGCCGGCCTAGTAGGGGGGCCGGCCGGCCAGTGATTCTGTCGGTTGGCCACCGACTTCCTCCTGGACGGCTCTGATCAGCTCCTGATGGCGGTAAGATGGTCGGTTCCTTCATGGGGTCGGCAGAAGTGGAGTGGCCTTCAAGTTTAGGCCCAAAAGCCCATGTTCTAGAATGTCGGTTGTTTGATATTGGGCTGGGCCTTGAATTCCACATGGGAAAGCTGCAGAAGGCCTCTGGAGAGGAGCTGGACTTGGGCTGGAGCCTGAGCAGGCCGGCCGGCCTATGATTGGGCTGGCCGGTGGGCTTTGGCCCCCATTTCCTGTGAATTTTGTTCATAATGCTCCCTGCATTCAAATACTCCAACAAAACTTGTGGAGAGCTATTAATATAAAAGAATGTTTATTATCCTTGTATGATGGCTTTTATTGAATGGTGTTGGCGGTAAAATATTCGTTATAAGCACCGCCAACAATGACACACCAGGAGAAGCAAATAAAGAGGGATCCTGAAAAAGCACATCATGTGCCATGCAACACTCTACATAAGGATTCCGTCACCATGGAGAACCATCTATGGGATCCTACCACTAACCAATGGTAATTGGAACTTAAAGGTTGCTTGATGTATCATCACTCACAAATTCTTATGGAATGCGTGTGATTGACTATGTTTTTGCCAAATTTAATTTATTGGCTATTATCATTTAACTTTTATTTCCGCATAAGCAATTAATTTACCTTATTCAAGATGTAGATATGTTGTGATAATTTTTTATGCCCGTGCATTGAATTAGGTTATGCATAAATCACGTCATAACATGCATTTGCATAAATCATTTGTGATAGATTATTAACTTAGTGGACATCATCATTATAGTCGAAGAAGTCATTATACTTTGCCCCACCACTGTGTAGTCTATCCGAGGTTAGTGATATATTATGTTAGGAACACTTTAAAGGAAACTGGTTTGAAGCATCGAGTAAGATCGATCACTGCAAATGCCAGCTAGCACAAGAAAAACGAGGCCTCGACAGTTGAGAACCACCCAAACTTGTCTGTTCATAACAAAGATATGATTGGGTGATGACTGTTGAATTTTATTAAAGCTCATTGTTGTGTGTGATATTTTATGACATATCTTAAGCTGCTATGTACCGCTGATAACTAGCCACTAGTATTTATGCTTGAACTTTAAGTGGAGTGGTTACCATCCTGACTTTCCTGCCCTGTCATTTGGCATCTGCAGTTTTCTTGGCTTCGTCATTCCTCTATGATGTTTCTCATCTGCCTTTTTTACTTGGCTTCATCATAGCTAATTGGTGCCTCTAAGGTTTGGTTTTAAGGATATTTGGCATCCACTACTCAATAATCAATTAAGGTGTTGGAGTAGAAAAGGTGCCATCTAGCGTAGATTAAATATAGGGAACCCTCGGACTCCTATCGACAAATATAAGTATTTCTGGGTTTGGTCAAAGTCAATTTTGTTTTTGTCAAGTTTGATAAGTAATAGCAAAAACAAAAGTTGACCATGTTTAAGATGATTTACCTTTATAAATGCTATCGATCAAAGCCATTACATGCTTGTGTTAGTATGCTTTCACTACCTTGTCTGTATGCATCAGCAATCAGGCCTAGCAAGAAAAAGGAAAAAGTCTATTCCGCGTCCCTCAATTTATGTCGAAGTCTTATTTTACCCTCTCATTTACAAAACTGGGTATTTATGCTCCCTGAACTCGCAATACCGAATGTTTCTCCTCCCAGGGTAGTTCATGTTGGCGGTTTTGTCCACGTCGCAGCGGGTTCAACATATGTCATTTGTGCCACCTCATCATCTTCTTCCTCTCCTTTTCTCTCTTGCATATCATTTTCAGATTATTAACACCAATCGAATCAGAGGAAAATTCTGCTGACGATTAAACCTGAAAGGGTTTTGCAACGTGACTAAATCACTACAACAACATGCCAAAGCCTGGTCACTGGCCAGACACTTGCAGAGACCAACCCGGGGAGCGCTGCGTGGGGCCGACCATTACCTAGCACTCGGCCACGAATGTTTAATGTTGCGCACACGAGCTTCAAATCTGAGTGCTCAAGCTTCACCTTGAGTAGTAGCTGCTCGCCACGGGCATCGTGGTCGACGAGGAACGCTGGAGTAGGGACATGGATGGCGACCCGTGTGACGGCAGAAACTGGCGACGGGAAGGACTCAAAATCTGGGATGCCGAGCGGCAGAACGAACCCCAAAATGTGTCAAAGGGCTCCAAAACTTAGTTGAGCTCTTTTTTATTGTGAGGGATTGCACAGACAAGGAGAAGAATGGTGTTGGCGGCATGAAAGATGAGGTACGGTGGGATGGGTGAAACAGTGGCTGGAAGCAGCTAGATGAGCGCCATTGAAACACATCCACGCTGTGGCACTCGGGTAGAGGAGAGCTCCGCAGTGGCACGAGCTCAAGCTCTAACGGCGGTGGCCATGGTGGGTTGCGGCTGTGGTGCGGGAGAGGTCTCAGACGTTGTCAAGATGCAGGCCAACCTGTGGTGCGACGCAGGGGCCAAGAAACTGGGTAGTTTGTTGCGTGAGTAGTAGGCATGCGGTGTAATAGGAGTCTTTTTGTAGATCAAGGGGACTGGCCGACACGAGTCTGTTCGTGTGGGCGTAGTTTGTAACAAAAATTGTTTTCCTTCCTAATACAACAATACGCATCCTGAGTATTCTCGAGAAAAGATGGTGGGTTGCGGCTCAGCTCAGAGGAACAAATGAGTGAATGAGAGGGACAAGGGACAATTTTTTTAGCATTGAGCCTCGGAAATTGCTTGGCCGCATGACCATTGCGTGACTGTGTGGATGTATCGGCAGTGTGTGGCTCGGCTTTTGTCAATTATAGAAAGGGAGAGAGAAAAGGGGAAGAAGAAAATGATGAGGTGGCATATGACATGCGGGGCCTGCTTCCACACGTGGACTAAACTGCTACCATAAACTGCCATCAAAGGAAAAACATACGGTATTGCAAGTTCAGTGAGTAGGGATACCTGGTTTTGTAAAAGATGAAGCAAAAGTCAGACTCCGACAAAAGTTGACGGACACGGAATGGACTTTTTCCTTTTTCCTGCGAGGCCTAAGAGCTGATGCGTACAGACAAGGCAGTGAAAGCATACTAACACAAGCGCGTACAGACTTTGTCAAACCTTAATGTTTTGTTTTTGCTATGAACAGTCAAAATCGACAAATTTTTATTACTGTGTTGTTTTGGCTATTAACAGTCAACCTTATGGATTTCTGGTGCCTCACACTCATTAGCATGATGCAAGCAGCCAGGTCAGTAATCTCTTATTTCCACATCTTGTCCCTCCTACCTGTTGTTTTGACAAGTCACTAAGTTTGCACTATTGTTTTATGTGGTCCATCATATGACGTCTTACTAAGTTCCTTTTATTTATATGTTTAAAGTTTTCCATTGACTTCAAAATAGATGTTTATTCATTATCTTCCCAAATATTTATTATTTGAAGCTGGTGGGTTTGGCTGCTATAGCTTTAGAGCCCCATTGGTAAGGTTGTGGTTGTGGACTGTAGCTTCTTCTATAAGAAAATGGATGTGTTTATTGTGTCTGTGGCTGTGCCTAAACGTTTAGTAGAATGGCTTTTCCTTGTTTTAAAGACAAATTTGTAAAGGGAAGGGCACGGTGGACAAATTTGTAAACGTTTAGTACCTTGCATCCAAAATTTTTGAACTGTTGATCCTCAATTTCGCAGATGACAACCGGCGCCCACACCCTGCATGGCCTCAGCCGTGGATGCGCAACCCACAGCGGTAGAAGCCTAGAAGGATGCGGCCCTCCACTCCTGCATGTGCGGCTCCCGCATAGTCTGAAGCAGATGCGGCGTCGCTTCCGCCGCTCCACAGCGTTTTGAGCGACGTGGGTGCTTCTCGCTTCCTACACGCCGCCTCCGTACGTCGTGAAAGTATTCCGCAGCAAGCACGTCGACCCGCTACGTCGGTTCGCGACGTACGGCAGGCCTTGGGCTGCGAAGAATCCCACCATACGGGCCGCCCGTCGACCATCATCGCTTCTAGACACCCACACCGAAGATAACGGGACGCTAGCCTGTTGAGCGACATCGATGAGACGTACACAGCCTGTCGGCACCCACGGAGTCACAGGTACCCTTCTGCAGATTAGAGCTTGGGAGACTCACGTGCTCGCGCCTTCGCCTCTCAGAATCGACGCCCAGACGCGCCGTCGGTACTCGGATCGACCGGCCGGTGCCTAAATGCGTCATCGGCTCTGGACGACCGAGCTAACCTCTCAATCTGAGTCGGAGGTGGCGGGGAGAGAGAGAATGGGGCTCGGTGGAGCTCTATGAGCGACGGGAGAGAGAGAGAGAGAATCCATAGAAAAGACAGACGAGCTCGGGGAACTTCTCTCGCAAATCGCAGCGGCGGAGAAAAGACAGACGTGCTCGGTGAGATGAGAGCGAGACAAAAACAGAGGCTTTTAATTGCCGCAGCAGCCTGCCGCGTGGCTGGGCGCTGCCACCAGCAAAAGGAGGCAGGCTCTCCACGCTCCCACCACGTGAACGGTGGTGGACTCTGGTTTCTTTACTTCTAAGAGACTCTTTCTCCTGCCAATATTTTCATTTTTCTCCTGGCGAGTCGATTTAATACTGTTCCATTGACCTATTCGTGCAGACAGAGAGCAACGAGTTGGGCGTTTGTTCGCAATGTAGCGCGTACACGCGAGTTGGGCGAGTCTGATTAAAACCGTATTAATTTTAATATCATATACTAGCAGATTCCTTTCCAAATTCCATAAGAATATGGAAAGGTTTCTATAATCGAAGGCCCTGCGGTCCAAGTCCGTCGTCTTTGCGGCACATGGGCATAAAGCAGCACGCAGTTGGGCCCTCGTTCCCAGCAGATTCATCCTATATTAGTGAGGCATTCAATCCCGTTTCATCCTGCATCTCTCTCTAGCAAGCAACAAGCAGTGCTCACCTACAGAAGCTTCCTAGTTACACACCAGCAATCTAAGGAGAACGGCAGGCGGCAGTGAACGAGGGGGGAGGAACGGCAGCCCATCTGGCCAGCCAAATCAGAGTGCCTTGCTGCCACCGGAGAAGATGATGTCGCACGACAATTACGTGCTCATTACGACGTACCTTCTGATGGCGGTGACGGGATTAGGCTACCTAGCGCTTACATGGTCCACGGTTGTCCTCTTGGGTGGCTTCGTCGGCTCACTGCAGAGGAAGGATTTTTGGTGCCTCACATTCATTAGAGGCAGCCAGGTAATCTCTTATTTCCACATCCTGTCCCTCCTAGCCGTTGTTTTCACAGGTCACTAAGTTTGCATTGTTGTTTTATGTGGCCCATCAATTGCAACTATTACTACCTCCATTCTCTTTAAGACGTTGTTTCAAAAAAAAATTCATTTACTTCTCAAATAGACTTCCCAAATATATGCTGTTTAAAACTCGCAGGTTGGGTGCCATAGTAGATTTATTTAGATCAATATTCTCAACAATTGTATTATATCTCTAATAGGAATGAATACTTCTATCTCGAACTCAGAACGTTTGAAATTTTTTCTATCCCTTCTCCTCCATAAGAACATTTCTACAACTCTTCATATAATTATAATATTATGTCAAGTTAGTTCTTTAAGCCTTTCGGGAGACGATGGAGTGTGCTAAATACAGTTATTTTATTAAAGAAACAGGAGGGGCGTGCCACTTCTTACCAGTTATAAGTTTATATTTAGAATAAAAGTAGCTTAATTTGTTTTATTATAAAAAGGAAAGCCTACATATAAGAAAAATAAATTACAAAGGGCCCATTCCGGGATACTTGGAAAATATTTGGATTTTGTCCCATGGATACCACTTCATTGAATGATTATTTTCATAGAGTCCACACGGATTCGCCCTAAGGCTGACTTCAACACGCGACGCATGGACTGAGGCAAAAGCATTTAATTTGCCTCTCCAACCGACCTATGCATCATGAAAACATTCTCCAACAGAGGAGGCATACACGACGTGCAGTTTGCAGTTGAGGAGAGAGACGGTACAAAATTGCATCTTCTCTCTCCTCGAATGCATTCTCGCGCGGCCGTGGGCGAGAGCGAGGGTGGTGGTCGACGTGGTCATGGGCGCCTTGGCCGGCGGCGGAGGAGGAGGAATGGCTGGAGCAGCTGGCGGAGGAGATGTCGGGGGCGACGACTGCGGCGTTGTGGGAGCCGAAGGAGGGCGTCGGCGGAGGAGATGCTGGCCTATTTCGCCACGGCAACCAACGCCTCCCCCACCCTGGCTTGGCGGCATCCAGCTCCCGCCCGACCTTCGTGAGCTCCTCGCCCTCGACGTCCCCGTGGGCGACGGCTTCCCGTACCACCGCTCCCTGGTGGGGCTCCACCTTCTTCGCCGCGCAGGAAGTCCATGCTGCCGTTGCCACGACTTTGCTCGCGCACCCTACGACCGCGCATTCGTCGCTGTCGCGGCCCGCCTCCGTCGCCACCGCCACCGCCTTCTTCTTCTCCTCCTCGACCATCACCACCTCCTTCCTCACCTCGAAGGTCCCCCACCAGCACCGGCTGGGCTGCAGGCGAGGCCACGGCGTCCACGGCCTCGAGGTGATGCGGCGGTACCGACTCCTCGGCGACGTAGCGTTGGCGACCGCGTCTGGGAAGAGGGAGGTGGAGGAGGACACGACAGTGCCGCGGGCGCTCGTGGAGGCCGTGACGCAGCACGAGAGCACGCGGGGCCAAGAGCACGTGGGAGGCTGGCGGGGAGGAGCGGCCGCGGGCGCGCGTGGCGGGCGTCGTGGGGTGGCGTGGATGAGAGGCAGGGCAGAGGCGAGCGCGGGGGCGGAGGGCGAGAGGCGGAGCGATGGCGGCGCAGGGCGGAGGGTGAAGGGCGAAAGAAATTCAATCTCGCCTGTTGGAGCTGGTGTGGATAGAAGGGAATGGCAAACATTGTTCAAGGTAGGCAATCCTCTATTAGCATTTCAAAAATGTATATCTTTGTTGGAGTCAGTCTAAGTGGCCATTCTAAGTTACAAATACTTGATACGTGAAGGCCCACATAAATAAATGAGTATATAAGATCGACTCAGCTTGAGTGGTTATTTTCATAACACGGCAATGGTAGTTACTTTTTTAAATCTCTGAACAGCTACTGCTGGGTTTACTGTTCTTGGACTGTTTTAATTATGTACAGTTGAATGACGAATCCGCCCACGTAACTAAGGCCCTGTTTAGATTCACCTTCTAAACTTTTAGCTGGCAAATTTTAGTCAATTTGGATCCAAACAAGGCGAGTAAAAATGATTAGCTAGCCCACCTCATAAACTTTTAGCTCCTAGTCACCCCAACCCTCTTAAACATGACTAAATATATAAAAAAAGAAAAACACATAAAAAAGAAAAGAAAAGTTTAAAAACCAGATACATTAGTCAGGATTCCAAACATATACCTCCTAAAGATTAGCTGGCTAATTTTAGCTGGCTAGAGGATCCAAACAGGGAAACTCATGGGCAACTCTATATCTGGATTCTGGTCTATAAAAAACCCTATATCTGGATTCATAGCTATTAGAGTATATTTTTTTTGAGAACGAGCTATTAGAGTATATTGGCATATCCCTAGATATGGGAGGTTAGGATCATGTAATCCCGGCTTGCCTTATTTCTACCAGAGGCTCCTTGCCTTCCAAATAATGTACTCCTATATAATCTACCCATGAGGCTCAACAATACAATCATCTATTCTACCAATTTTATTCTCCCACATGGTATCAGAGCCAAATTCGATCCTATTTTTTTTCAGCTGCGCTCTGAACACTAGCCCCCTGGCGCTCCTCCTCTCGTGCCGCCACCGGCCCTCTTCACGATACCCCTCGCGCGCGCCTCCTCCACGACGCCCTAGCATGCCCCCAGGGAGATCACCATGTCGATCTCTGCCGGGGGCCGCGCCCTCCCAAGTCCGGTGATGGATCGAATCAATCCACCACCATCGTCGTCGTCAAGCAGCATCAGACCGTGAAGACCTAACCTTGGGTGTCGTCATTCCAGCCTAGGGTTTAGGGTTTAGACCTAAAACCCTAAACCCTTTCGGGCTCTGCACGTCCTCCGCCCTCTTCTCCACTGCGTCGACCCGAAGGTCGTCCTTCGCTGTCATTGCGCACTGCTTCCTCCCCGACCTCGATGCTGTCGGGCCCCTCCTCCCTCGCCGGCATCGTCCTGGAGGAGCACTACCTTAGCGCGCCCTCTTCCTCAGCCATGGGCGCGGCACGCGTCGGGTGCCGCCACCGGCTCCCTCGCCGCTGATGCGGTCAGGACCCGCGTGCTCTGGCTCCTTCCGCATCTGCTGGCCACCGCCCCGAGCCCAGTTCCTCCGCCTCCCTCTTTCTCTCTATTCTTTTCTCTCTGCTCGCGCTGGTCTCCGCATGGAGTGAAAGGATAAGGAGGATGAGGAGGCTTACACTACGTGCACCCAAGATTCTACACAAGAAGATGCTGCTGCTATTATTGTTTTTCTAATTTCTCTGATTTTTTACTCGATCACTGATCAAGATTGCGTCGCCCATCGCCCCGTCGACTCTAAGCGCCTCTACAGCGACATCGTCACCGGCCTCTCCTCTTCGTCGCCTTGTGGCTCACCCTGGCATGCGGTGCGTGCAGGGGCGCCCCTCCCGTGGCGCCGTCAGGCTCCTCTGCCACATCGTCTTTGCGCCGGCCGTCCCCGACTTCTCCACCGTCATGGCTGCACTCTCGGACTGATCACCCGATCCGTGCATCGCCGTGGACGTCCTCTTTTAGGACGGGTATCCTGAGAGAGCGTGTACTTCGTCACCGACTACGAAGGCTGCGGCTGTGTTGCTTGTTGCGCCATGGCGTCGCCGCCCGTGATCTTCGCCGTTGCATCTTCATCGCCGTCGACTACGTCGTTGTTACTCCTTGCACAAGGTCTTCATCAAGCTGTTCTGAGTGCTCCGTCGCCTCCTTCAACCACCGCCGCCGCGACCACTATGCCAAGCACACTAGCCTTAGGGCTAGCGCTCGGTCGCACCACCTCTACGCTTCGTCCAGTTCAACCTTGTTGCCAGCATCGTCGCCTCCCCGTCTACTTCGTCTACTCCGACAACCGCGGGCTGCATCGGCATCTTCTCCCTCGCCGTTCTGCGCACCGCGACCGTCGTCGAGACCTTCTCTGCTGATCTCTCCTCCAGATGCTACGACATGGTTGGCCCTCAACCTTGTGCGCTCGGTATTGGCAACACCGTGCGTGCCTTCATCCCCGACGCGCTACCGGGTATGGCAAACCCGGTACCAGCCTCGGCCTTGACGGATCGACGACGTCACCCTCGGCATCGTCCACGACACGTCTCCGTCTTCGTCTACGGCGCCTTCTCCTATACGCCACACTACATGGCGCCTCTCAGCGTGCCAGCAGCATTGTGTGTGGTTCATCTACATCAGCTACCTCGACAACTCCATCGACCACGGCTACTTCAAGCACGGCATCATCAATCGAGGCTAACTGTCTTCGTTTCGGCTACCTCAACATCGGCACAAAGGGCTACCATCTATCTTGAGCTCTCCAGTCACAACGTCTGCGCTGCTCCCATTGCGACTGCGGAGGGATATTAGAGTATATTGGCATATCCCTAGATATGGGAGGTTAGGATCATATAATCCTGGCTTGCCTTATTTCTACCGGAGGCTCCTTGCCCTCCAAGTAATGCACTCCTATATAATCTGCCTATGAGGCTCAGCAATACAATCATCCATTCTACCAATTCTATTCTCCCACAATGGCAGCCATCGCTTTCCTTCTCCTTGCCATCAGCTGCTGGATGAGGTGGCACCCGTCACACGGTCGCATTGTCGCTTTCAGATGCTCCTCCGCTGCCGGAGTGAGCCAGAGTGAGCATGGCATAGCAAGCACATCAGTCGCACGTCCAACCTCGCAAGGGAATGTTTGTAAGATTAGAAAAACGCATAGCCTCAAAGCCACTCTTAGATCAGTACAACAGCAGTTGTAATAAGTAACTCCAAACAAGATCCACTCCACTCCCTCCATCCCTTCTCGATCGCCGGGTGGCTAGTGAGTGGAGAGGAGCCACCCAACCGCCTGATAAGGACCCATATATAATAAGTAGTTTTATAGTTCAAAATAATGACCATTAATTTTCACAAACTAATGATCATTAGTTTTGATCCGACGGTTCAGATCTAACATCAGAAAACTTCTACTAATGACCATTAGTAAAGGTAATATCGAAAAAAGTGCTTGTAATAGGTTATTTTATTTTCATAAATAAAAATTAGTAATTTGATTAATTCCTATTGTTCATTAATTTAGTAAATAACTTGTTCATTATCATCAGTTCATTAATTAGGATTAGCCGGTTAGTGTTCGTTCCATTTGCCACTTCGCCGCCGTGGCAAATCATCATTCCTCACGGAGGAGCAGGCATTGGTGTCTGTCGCAGGTGAAGCTGGGAGGCGGCGGCAGCGGCCCCGGCCCCGATGGTGAATGAGGCATGCGCCGACCCGCGCTCCGTGGATGGAGAAGGAGGCAGGAGACGACGGCGTGGTCCACGGAAGAAGGATATGGCGGCGATGGCGATGCGACCCGGAACGAGATGCCGTGCTGGCGGCGCCACCCTAACTACGCGTCGGCAGCTGCACCTTGGCTCCTTCTCCATCGGATACTGCAGACAACCCACCTGTACCTTGGCTCTTGATTGACAAATTTGATGAATCCGTGGGCGAGTGAATCCCAGGCTCTCACAATCAAAACTCCAGACCCTTTACAACTTGCACAAACGTTCACTGGCACATCATTGGAACGGCTTGCTTCGATTGGGCCTAGGGTTGATCAAGGTACTGCTGCAGGATCCTATCACTATTAACTAATTTGTTCCGACTTAGGATAATAAGCCCATGAGCTTGGTCTTACTTCACCCTAAATGAAAGAAGATTTGCATATCCAAATTTAGCTCAGACGTAGTTGTCTTTTTTTTGGGCGTGAAGCAGTGTCAAATCAAAATACCTAATAAGCATAAGCATTAGCCCTACCTGAAAAGGAGATGATCCAGCCGCATCTTTCAGTACGACTACCTTGTTACGACTTCACTCCAGTCGCAAGCCTAGCCTTAGGCATCTCCCTCCATACGGTTAAGGGTAATGACTTCGAACTTGGCCGCCGCATCCGATCAGCGAGACGAAACTCGAGCGAGCAGAGCACAGGCCATGATAGCTTCAAACACTAGCACTCCATCTGTCTTTTTAAAAAATTCATATCGAAACAGCATGGGAAATCAATAGGGGCGCGCCGACCTCGCAAGCGGCGGCAATGATGAGTGATGACGGGGCTGGAGGAGAAACGAGGGCACCGCTTGTTACGAAGGCCACGAGTAAGCTCTGGGCTTTTTCCTTGTCGGGCCAAGTGGGCTGGCCTAATAAAATGAAAGCTAATTAATAAATTAATGGAGCTAAAAAAAGTAAATTAATTTATTAGTAATACCATTACAAACATGTCTTTCAACTAATGGTCATTAGTTTTAGAGAAATATTGGTCATTATTTTGGACCGTAAAACTGCTCATAATAATATGATGGGTTGCCTTGGAACGCCCACTGGACATCAAGATTAGATCATCATCACACTTTCGACCCAGATGAACATCGGCAGACCATCGCATCCTCCACTGATGCCCACCATTCACACCTCTGCTCTAACTTGCCCACAATGTGCTCAAGCAGAACTCTAGTGAAAACTCCAGGGTAAGTATGACTCCCCAGTCCCCACCAAACGCCCTCCGACGCTATGGCTATAACAATCAGTTCGCCGTCCAGAGTTCTTCAACGACACCTTGCTTTTCGTCTTCAACCTCTGCTTTTAGGAAGCAGACGCCCTTCTCACTGGCCACTCATCGCTGCCACTTTCGTCGGCGTTGGGAGCTCCTACAGGCTTCAATCCATTTTTGAAGCCCAAGGGTCCCACCGATGCCATGCACGACCGCTGGTGAACAAATCATCATATCAGGTCATTCTCTCAAATATTCTTCCGATGATCATCAACATACCTTATCACAATTATTTGGTGACTCTTCCATTTTTGCACAGAAAAATTGGCTCATAAAAAATGTTCTGATGATCCTGTCATTGGAACTTTCCATGAGAGTACACTTTCACGTGAATTTTTAACTCAAACCGTTTGTTGTGCCCGACTTTTATTCTTTAACACAGTGCATATTTAATCTGGCACCCGCAGGATCTTCAATGATTTGGGTGAGCACCACGCCCCCAATTTTGTTATCGTACTGACCAGAATGATCCACAGCTATATTGCCGTTGCACGTACATTCCTTCGAGTTGCAATTGGTACTTTTCGTCAACGGCGATTCTTGCCCGCCTGGGTGAATGTGATAGGCTTTCTCTTCGTTGGAACGATATGGTTACCGTTTCTGGCCGTGTGTTACGTGCCTGCATTCCTATATGGCTATGGGCCCGTTGCCTGCATAGTGCTCGCGTTATGGCGCATAGTGAAGCACGATTATGGTACCACGGAAGGAGATGCCAGCAAGACAAACCTCATACCAGCGTTGGTGATGTTCTATTCTCTTGTTCTGTGTCAAGGGGCGCTCTACTTGGCATGGTTTTGTCTTGATTATGTGGGGGCAATAATTCTCCATGTATACCGTAGAAAATACAAGTTACCCAGCAAGAGATGGTGCCGCCTGTCACTTGTCGAGTACCTCTTGGACATCCGAGCAAGATGTTGGCGAGACCCTGCATCTATTTGCGGAAGGACAGTGTTGGACTTCGCTGTCGACTTGCTGGACTCCGGATCGTGGGAAGACAACTTTTCAGGAGCCAGGTTGCTGGACGCGTTCATCAGGCTGGGCGTAGATGTAAGATCATTTTTTAATCTGCTGCCCTCCAGACCCAAAAGATTCAAAAAATGATCGATACACTGGGATGGAGACACGGCCCAACGGATGGTGCCAGCAGGGAGACTAGAGAGGTGGCCGCACGCATCATGGCACATCTTGCAAGCGACATCCATCTAGCTCAATTCCCTGGGGCCATCCAGTGCATATCTTCCCTTTTACAAGATGAGACCAGCCGGATATACTGGAACAGCAACCAAAAACAAGATGAATCACATCTTCAAACAAAGCCTCCACCCAAAAAGGAAGCCTTGCTTTTTCAATTTGAATGGTGGCAGAAACGGCTTATGAAAAACATGGGTGACAACCAAGGTGATGATGTGCACAACGAATTGATTCTGCAAGGCCTGACATTCCTTGAGAGCCTTGCGTCCAACCACCAGAACTGTGATGACATATGCAGGGCCCCTGGTCTCCTCTCCAAGATCACGGCGCCCCTCTACACCGTCACCTTGGTCCATGATATTGAGGTCAGCAGTGCATGGGCTGATGTAGTAAACGGGTCCTTCAAGGTGATACACAAACTCATCCGTGGTAATGGAAATACCAGCAGAAGCTTATCTCGGGAGATCTCCTCGAACAAGCAAGCATTGAGCAACCTGGACAGGATTCTTTATCAGGGCAACGGAGCTAAAGAAGAGCTGCAGATGAGAGCAGTGGAAATCCTGACACAGCTGGCAATGGATCTATCTGTCGAGCTCACCATGGAAATAAAAGAAAGCCTCATCAAGAAGCAGCTGCAGATCTTCCTCGACAATGAAGAGGAAGAAGAACCTGACATCGAATTGAAACCACTCAAAGCTTTGGCTGGGAGAACACTTGCATTGCTGTCATCAAACAGTGAGGCTAACTCAGCCTTCATCATGAGGGCATATGATGGGATTGTCAGTCGTCTCACTAAAATGCTTGATGCTCAGAACAACATCACATACAGAATAATAGCAGCAGAGATCTTGGAAAGTTTGTGCACGCACTGTGATTCAGACGAAGAAAAGGAGAAAATCGAGGAAATATTACTGCCATTGGTGAGTGAGTCTATAAGTCTGCTTATCCAAATTAAATATATGAGGAAGTAAAAGAAAACAATGAAGCTTTAACATATGCTAGTATCGTGTGTAATTAATTTCACTCATTTTTATTCCTTAATACTGTGTCACGTTATTGTTGCAGGTCCTCAAAGAAATACTGTTTGGTAAGGAAAAATCACCTCAAAGCAAACAATCTGAACCAGGAAAGGATGACGAACACCAGGAAAATTATGGCGATGAAGAGAACCAGAACAACTCTGCACAGGGAGATGAGAACCAGATGTCAGATGTTAGTGGAAATGAGGAGGAAACGGACGCAAAAGAATTGCAAGAAGCGTTTTTATCCCTTGCTCTGGTGATATGTGACAAACTGAGTGCAGATGACTTCCATAATGCTGTTCAAAAGAATGCCCAAGAACATCTTTTTGTGGCGAAGCTCAAGACCATGGTAGACGATAACTGTCAGGCAACAGCTAACAGTCTGAGGATTGTTAAGCTTTGCAGTCAGATTGCTGTCTCGTTAATGCGTTGCAACCAGTATACTGCACACTTCAAAGACCAAGAATTCATGAAGTCACTTTCTGAGGCTTCCAAAATCATGTCTAACCTTGAGAGTTGCATGCTCTTTGCTGGGACTGACTTCAGCCTGAAGAGCGCTAGGCCTCTGCTCTCGGATGTTGAGAAAAAAAGCACTGGAATTGATTGGTTAGAACTCAAATAGATTGCCACATCGTCAGTTCTTTGATGCACCTGCCTTGCCTAGGTGACTTATTTATTGTTTCCATCCCATTCTGTTCTAAGCAATTGTGTGTATTTGAAACATATCGTCCCCTCTTTATGAACAAGTATTGGTACCCTGGTGCTGTATGTGCGTGCAGTAACATCATTATCAAAGTACGTTTTTGCTAACTTAGTATCCTCCGGCAGGGTTGACCAATCTGGATTAAGAACAGTTCGAAGTAATTTATATTTGGGGCATTTGCATGGTTACTATTTTGAGTGTTAACAATGAGTTTGCTCTCATTTTTTTTTCAACTTTGCACCATTGCCTTTAGCCAAGTTGTTGCATTGTTGCCCCTATTTTGGTGAAAAAATTACGATTTTGCCATCAAAGTAGGGGCAATGATGCAACAAACTTGAGCAATGAGGCAAAGTTGACAAAATGAGGATAAATTCATAATTGAAGTACAAAGTAGAGGCACTCATGTAATTATCTCTTTATAGTTTGCTATTAGCACTGTTACCACCAGTGTCGTTTCAATTCAAACCGTTTCTACAGTAGATACAGGCCATCTTTCTCTCGGGAGCCAGTCCGCGCCCAATGAGTTGTTGCCATGACAGCGGTCATCCCCCAACGTGCTGAACAAACTGTTAGGTGGTTCAATCCAAGACCCTCTGATGTCATGGGTGTGGTTTGGATAAATCATAGTTATTTAACAGCATTGAGGATTACTGTAACAACTTCTGTCACAGACACAGCAACATGCAGCAGGGCAGAAATTCTGGTGTCATGAGTGTGGTTTGGATAAATCATAGTTTTTTCAGTTGGAGCAGTTCTTGAAGTAGACAGAACAGCAACATTGCAACAAACTGCTCTGCTTGGTATGGCAATCAGTAACATGATCTTGACATGGTGCCGAACTCACGATAAAGTACATTCCACAAGGATTTGTTGTGCATCCCCGGCAATTCTTGCGGCAGGTTCTTGGAGCATGTCTGAAACACTGATTTTTTTTTCCCCACACAAAATTGACAAGCAACCAAAGTTTGGAACGTAGCCCATTTTTTATCCCCTTTGCTCTCATTTCCTTTTCATTCCTGGTCCCCCACAATGGCGGAGGGGCACCCCCTATGATTCATTGCCCATTTCTTATCTCCTTTGCTCTCATTTCCTTTTCATTCCATGCATGAAGAAAAGAGTGTCATCTGAGCGAAGAAAGAAAACAAAGGGATGCCAAACATTCAAGTTAAACGTTTGCATGTTCCAAACTCCATCTAAGTTAGAGCAACCAGATCTCACAGCTTAATGAAAATGATTCTAGATTATTAATTAAAATGAAAATTAGATTATATCATTTTTCCCATTTTTTGATTACATCCAATGTTTTTTTTTCAAACATCACAAATCTCGTCAAATAGTTAAATGAATAAGGATATTCAAGGAATAGCAATAAGTAGTGATAAGAACCCGTCCAATTCCGGGTAAAGAGGAAGGAAAAGTAGCAGGGAGAGGAGAGAGCTTCTGATCGAGCCGTTGGTTTTTAGTTGAAAGATATATAGCAATTCCTTTGCAAAAAAAGAATATATAGCAATTACTGCTTACGTTGCGGTCAGAGTTAGAACTGCACCTGAACCTGGTTCCAAATCCGGCTGCACCCACTCGGCGAAAAACGGCCCATTTGGTATCGACATGCTACATGTTGGCTCCCATGCTGTGCCTAGTTCTGAACTACCTCTGGTCGATGAACATGGCCGCCTCAAATCTTGCCCTGTTGCTGTTCTGGAGACTCGAGCACTACCAAGGAATCACGTACTGTTACCCAATGGCTCACACAATGGGAGAACTGCCCATCTGATGAAGCGACCTGGGAAGATGAAACGAGCCAAATGATCTAAAAAAAAAAAATGAAACGAGCCAAATTTGGCTAAAAAAAAAAGAAGGAAACGAGCCAAATGGAAAACATGCATGGCTGCCGTCACGCCCGGTAGGCTGGTACCCACAATCAGTGGCGAAGATAGAGCGTTGAGCATCCGAGTGCACACTTCAATTTGGGTCTCATCTGAGCTTGCATCTGGCCTTCACAGCGGCTCAGTGGTGCACGATTTTGGCTCAAGGTTGTGCACATAAGGTAAAATTCGAGTGATGACAACCAAATTTTGTGTTGGAGCCTGGTGTCGGTGCACCAGGGAACAACAACGTAGCTTCGCCAGTGCCCACAATGACGCCGTGTGCGAGATACTACTTCCTCCGTCCATAAATATAAGCATTCGTTGACTTTCAGCCAACTCGTTTGACCACTCGTCTTATTTTAAAAAGTTATGAAAATACAAAAACAAATAAGCCATACTTAAAGTATATTTAGTGATAAAACATGTCATAATGAAACTGATAATAATTGTATAATTTTTTTGAATAAGATGAGCGGTCAAACGAGTTAGCTGAAAGTCTCCGAATCCTTATATTTATAGACGGAGGAAGTAGTATCAACAAGGCGACCGCCGCCGCCGCCGCCGCCTCTGCAGGCCGGACTGCCTGGCTGGGAATGCAGAGCAGAACTCCAGCATCACTGACCACTTTGGTGGCTACCAGCCGCAACCACCTGGCACACCACCAGGTGGTGTTCGTGCACTCGTGTGGCCCGAGTTTTGGCGTTACCAAGTCACCACTACTACTAGCTTGTTTTGGCTGTTGAGCCTTGGAGGGCAGGGGACACGAACAGAACAGGAGTAGCTGAGAAGGAGGGAGCTACTAGCTCAATATCTGCCAAACTTTTTTCGTTCACCCAGAGGTCGGCACAGAGATACGAGGTGCACCGTATTTATGGACCTTCCTTACTAAGGAGGTGTTCGGCAATTTAGGCCTAAAGGTCATATCAAAACTAATCTTGCTATTTAGTGGTGTTAAATAAGTTTAATTATAAAACTTTTTTACAGATGTGGGCTAATTTGCGAGACAAATCTAATGAGCCTAATTAATCTAAGTTTCGCTACAGTGATGCTACAGTAACTATCGTCTAATCACGGCTTAATTACCCTCATTAGATTCGTCTCGCGAATTAGTACAAGGTTCTGTAGCTAGTTTTTTAATTAGGCTTTATTTAATACCCTTAAATGACAAGATTTTAGACGGCCTAAAATTAGGCCTAGAGAAACGAACACGCCCTGAGATTTTGCACTGCCAAGGCTCGGGACATGAGGGCCCCCTCACCAACCTTATCGACGGCGCCTTATCAACTCGGCCCAACACGGACGGCAAGCACAAGTCGCCGTGGCAACCGACTTCACCGACTCGGCGTGGAGGGGATCAAGTCGTTGTCTACGTACGCCAGTCACCGCTGGACAGATAACTCGACGCGCTCTCACTTACCGTGGCACCTCGGTCAGAATACCACTGCCGATTTATTAATTGTATATTGACATATATATTCTCCGATAGAACTGTGTTTTTGTACATCCTCTGTTTCCTCCTATAGCAGTTTGTTTTGAATGAAGTACATACCTCTTACATTGGAAATCAAAGCCAAATATACAATACAAAGAAAACATATCAGTCTTTTACTCATCTTCAACATCGCTTCTCCTATTGATGCTACCGAAGAGTAGGAACCAAATCAAAGCTCTATGCTCTTCATCAGCAAGATTTACCGCCGTAGAACTTACTTTTAAGACGGATTTAATTTTTGTAAACAAGAATCGGTAGGAAGAGAGATCACCGGAGGCAAAGAGAGAGGGGGCCTAAAAGGAGGACGAGGCGTGCCCTAGGGCGGCTTGCAGCTAATTACAGTTTATAAACACCATCTTGAAGGCTCTATCCCTTGTAGCATTGCACTTTAATTAACTTTCAGTCACTACTTATACGCACCTCCCTGCTAATATGATAAGCCAGACATAATTGTTGCTTTCTGGCAAACGGGCTCTTTGGGTAAGGATCCTTGCAGCAATGTATATCCACTAGGACAGTTTTTTTTTTTTTTTTTGAGCAATCCACTAGGACAGTTGGGCGCGCTGCGCTGCGCATGGGCTGGCTTGAGTGGTAAGGAAGGGAGCAGGAATGGCCCAGCGAAGGAGAAGGCAGGGAATCCGGACCATCAAAAGAGGCCCAATGCGGAAAACGGGTCGCGCGCACAGGCCAGCTACAACCCAGGACCACCGAGACGACGCCCAGGCCCATGCAACCCAGAACCTGAGAGGGAACGAACGCCGGAACGTAAAAAAGTCACGTTATGCTAAAAAAAAGTGACGTGTCTACTCTGAGGTGAGCCACGGAGGCCAAAACGCTGTGGGAGGCTCCTCAGCTAAAGATTAGTACTCCCTCCGTTTTTAATTTAAATAATTACTTTTTGAATGTGAAATGAATATCATTGGGATTCATCATCAAAAGCATTTTAAAATTAGCCTATACACT
Organism: Eragrostis nindensis; assembly: GCA_012490785.1. Lineage (NCBI taxonomy): Eukaryota > Viridiplantae > Streptophyta > Magnoliopsida > Poales > Poaceae > Eragrostis > Eragrostis nindensis. Next base: position 515,832 of record JAAXCT010000023.1, read on the forward strand.
TAGTTATTTACACAAATATTTTGAATAAGACGAACGGTCAAACGTAATAAGAAAAGTCAACGGCGTCATATATTAAAAAACAGATGGAAGTATATTATTAGGAATTAGTGGCAATTGGGCCAAAAGAGATGTGGGTCTCAAGAGTAAGTGATGTAACAGAAAATCCATGTCTCACTAATAGCACAGAAGGCAGTAACACTCTGTACCAAATGAAAGGCAGCAAATGCGACTACTACACGGATATTTCTTTAAATTGTACTCCCTCCGTCCCTTTTTATTAGGGATCGGGGGTTCTATTGAGGAAAACAGCTGAGAAAGCAAATGACCAATATACCCTTCCATTATTGCTCTCACGCCCACCATGTTCGCGCAGCTGCCGCCTCTCCCTCCCGACTCCCGAGCCTCGTCGCGGTCGTCTCGGTCAGCCTGCCCCCGCCGCCACTGCGACCTGACCGGGGCCGCCTGAGCTCGCCCCCACCGCGGCCCCCCGCCCCGGACGCCGCGCCCGTCGCAGACCGCCCGAGCCCTTACGCGAGGTGACGGCGGCGGCGAGCCCGCACGCGGCGTGGCGGCGGCGGCGAGCCTGCACGAGCTCGCCCCCGCCGCGGCGGACGCCGCGCTCGCCCCAGCAGCGACATGCCAAGCCCCTCGCCGCGAGGAGCTCACCCTCACCTCCTTGGCTTCCATGGCGGCGCCGGCTGGATCCAAGTCGCGCAGTGGAGATGGAGGGCAGTGAGCTGCGGCGGCGGCTACGGTGGCGAGATGCGAGCGGCATGAGGGGATAAGGTTCGAGCACACCGGAGAAGGGGAGGGGCAGTCTGGCAGGCGGATGCGTGAGCCGCGTGAGGTCTGAGATGCGAGCGGGAGCGATAGGAAGTGACGGCTCTGCTTCTCCCCCACCCCGCTCGTCTCCTTCGACTTCGAGGATGGCTAGCCAGCCGAGGGCTCCGCCATGGCCCCAACCTCCATCGCGACATGCCGCCGCCAGGTCGTGCGCGGCAGAGAGGGAGGGCGGCGAGCTGCGGCGGCGGCTACGGCGGCGAGATGCAAGCGGGGAATGGCGTGAGGGGATAAGGTTCGAGGGGACCGGGGGAAGGGAGAGGAGAGGAGGGGAGGAATCTAAAGCGTGTGGACCCCACAGAAGCCTTCAATACCTAATATAAAGGGACAATTCAAAACAGCCTCAATCCCTTATAAAAAGGGATGGAGGGAGTAGCAGCTTTGCAATGCAGCAGGACGTAGTCCTCCCACGATAAAATGTGACAGCAATCGCTGCCACAATCTCTACAACAAAAAACGGTCACTGCAGAAACTATCAAGGTCACCAACACTGTCCAACAGATTTATGAACAAGAACAAAAAGTAGATCCTAGAAACAGCGAAATATTTTGTAGAATGTCTTTTACCTTGTGTATATGGCTAAGTAGTTGAAGAAAATGTTTAGAAGAAACTAAGCCCTCCCTTCAATAGCCATTTCCTATTCTTTGTTCAATCAAGTATCATGGAAACTTACAAGGTACAAACAAACTTAAATATAAGAAATGCATACTTGTAACTCGTGTAGCACAACTTCCTGCTTTACTCTTTAAACACTAGCTTCACAGATGGTCAGGAACATTTTACTTCTAAACATTGTCAGAACAAATGGCACAAGGCATACTCCGAGAACACCTAGCTGGAACCTACTCCAACTATTGACAACTCATACTACGATCTTTACTCGCCTAGTGGATATTTACATTGTGAGACATGAGAGTTAGATTGGTCAACTATTTATCAGAAAGTAAGAATTGTTACTTACAGATTTGGTATACACATTGACAATCAATTTGAGATAATTACAGGTAAAATGAAGCCTGAAGTTTCTATATAGCCATTCTCTGCCTACAAAATCAGATAAGATCTCATTGCAGCCAACAAATGACTTCCTACGATGGGGGGCAGTAGTATAGTAAAATGAAGGCAATGTATATAAGTGCACTTCAAATGCTTTTCCAGACAAGATATTTCCAAAAGACTAGCACTTGATTGGCCTTAATGTCAACATCCTTCCACGCTGTCCCTTAGCACTGAAGAAATCATCCGGAAACAGGCAATTCACAGATAATACCTTATATCATGTGACCTCGATATATCCATGGGCATGGATGAAGTAAAACTTCAAACTCCAGTTCTACATCAATCAGTCATTTCTGACCATTGTGAGGAAAATATATTCCCAAGATATTTCTGCCAAATGTTGGCTACAAATATCTCAGACAATATTTGAGTCTTTGTATCTAAGAGGATTCCCTTGCTTTAGGTAGCTCTTATCAGCCTTGGGAAGTGACAATGGAAATGTCTCGTCATCCTCAGAATCTTGAAATTTTAGCGGTACCACTTCAATGGCAAACCCATTCTGACCAGCATGCTTTAGGTGTCGTGAGGACAAAGATTGTCCTGTACCTGTACGGAACAAAAATTATTAACAGACAACCAAACATTCTTAAGGGATGTCTAAAACAAAAGCATAATATCAGACATACTGTCAGTCATGTCCTTGGTTTTGTGAAGGAGAAATGTTCCAGAAAGGATAGTCATGAAACCACACATCTCTGTCACAATTTGTGTTGGATTTTGATTATCCCAATCCTGCATGTCAAGAAACAAAGCACTGATAAACTAGGAACATATATGATTTAGTGAAGTAGCTAAATCTTCTCAACGAAAGGAACGACGATATGCACAACCACCATGCAATAATTACAGCAGCATTGACTTAAGTACACCACTAGAACTAGCATAACTTCAACATGTATATGCGCATTACACATACTCCAAAAACTTCAACAAGCGGATCTTGAAATCAGTAAAGCCACTAATGTTTGAACTGCTGTTAAAATTATACCAAAGGCCTAAATATGCCTGTCATAGTTAAATTTATTTTCTTGCAAACCTTTACAAGGCCACTAAGACACAAAACATAACCAGAAAGACAAGAATAGAACCAACAAGCTAGCTAGTGCAAAATAAAATATGCTCTCTTTCTCATGAAAGTTAAATGGGTTACCTTGAACATTATCACACTGGCTATAATTGTTAGTGATGTAAACATCACATAATATATCGGTGAGACTACTGCTGTATTAAAAGTGTCCAGCGCCTGCAATTTAAAGATGACAATACATTTAGTAGATCAACTTGGTATCATAAAAACTGTAAGTGTCGGTTGGTTGAGGGTTTGGTGTACACCTAGACGGCCAAGGTTTGAATCCTCTCCAACATGAATTTGGGTGCCTATTTCTTTTTATTTACAATGCCACATATTTTCTCCTAGGTTAGTCGAGTTTACTAATTTTTTTTACCATGTTTTAGAACAGCAAGCGATAGGCAATGATAAGTTTTTCAGTGTAGTGGGCGCTAGACAAGCTTATCATGGTGGTTGAATCTGCACATTCCAGAGAAAGAGGAGGATAGAAACGCCCAATGTCCTCCTACTTTGTTTTTGTATCTATCTTGAATCACAAATTCACAATTCGATGGCAGTAACAAAATAAAAAAAAAAAACCAGAAAACTTACTTTGTTTAGATAGTTAATCTGGGTGCTCACACAAGTGGCTACAATTAGCGCAAAAGTCCAAGTCTGGGGATAAAATAATTGGTTCGTTCCTGAGAATGTTAGCTTCAATGCAATTCCAAGAGCTCTTACACTCATAACCTGTAAAACATTTCACTATCAAATAAACGATTGAATTTTGTGTAGAATGTCGTAGAGAATCATCAAGGAAGATTATGTTTGTTTGACCATGATCATACCGTGAGTGATCCCAGAAGAGAACACACTCCAATGTACACCATGATGTTTGTTTGACCATGATCAGGTACAACATAATATATAAGCACCAAGGCTGCTGCAACTACTATAGCCGCATAGCAAAGAAAAGCTGCGAAAATAGGAATGAATAATGAATAAGTCGATCCCAAGAGAATTGCATGACAACATGATCAATCTGGTACTACTCTGTATAGTACCTGGTTCGGTTGCAAGATCCCAAACTTCCTTTACAGAATCAATAGCACGCTCCTGTGGAGCATGGAGTACAATTGTGATCGATCCAACAACACAGAGAACACAACCAAGTATACCAAAGGTGTGCAATTTCTCCTGTAGAATGGCATGTGCAAGTGCAGCACTACAGAAATTTACAAAGGATTGTGATCTCAATTTAATAACCAGCTAAAGAATAATGTTAGAAAATATGACATGACATGATCTTCTCAATGTACCTGATGATTATACTAAGTGCACCAAGAGGGGTGACAAGAATAGCAGGAGCGAATGCATACGCAGCAAAATTAGCAATTTCCCCTACAATCACTGTGCACAAAAGATCATGTGAGTAAACATTCATCAAGTTTCTTTAATTCAGAAAGTTTCAGTAAATATTCTCCTAAAGAATTGACGTGGCACCTTAGGTTATATACAGAAGCACTTATAGTTAACTAAAAAATTACAGAATCTTCATCCATCCACTTCCTATGAATTAAGTTCAACAACGATTTTGCAGACAGAATAACTACAAGAAACAACATTCCATGGAAAATCAAACAGCGTTAAATAGTGTTAGCATTGAAGTATTTGTTCCACATGATATAATCTCATTTGTGCTGGAACTTTTCGTGATCCATTGTTAGTCCATAACTCCCAACTATTTTACTAATGTCTATCTGAATCTCTGAAAACAAAAAAAAGGTCTTTGGGGATTAAATTGTTTGTCTCCCCTGACACCAACCTATAGTATTGATCTCAAATAATCAACATAGCCTAGGTTGAGAGCTAACTTGATTCTCATCAGACTTGCTAAGCCATTAACAAAATAGTGAAGAAAATGTTCAAATGGCAAGAGCTAAGGAAAATACTGATACCCCAATATCGAAAAGGATTATACAAATACAAGTCTTCAAGGAAATAGAGGAATATATTAAAAAAGACCAATAATAATATTTAATAGGAAGGGAGTCAAGACTTACTAGAAATCATTCCTATCCACCAAAGTGGTTCCATCAAGTAAGAAAACCCTCCATATCCTGGTTAGAAAAAATATTTAATTACATTTTGCACCAAAACTTGGGAAAGCGCAACAATATATAATTTAACGAAACACAAATACTGTTAACATAAGCTATTGCTTAGTTTCATCATGATAAGAGACATTTTCATGACCAATTGCCACATTTAGTTCAACCGAATGGCTTGATTAAAGGACGTCTACCTTTTATAGATCCAAAATAACCCATATGGTCAAGATTTCATTCCATCATTGTGTAAAGATGATTAAAAATATATAAATAACAATACTTAAATACAATTCAAGATAAATGGAAAAAATGGTTGGCTTCGCTAAGTTGTATCTACAAAGTTCCAAAACGAAACTAGAAACCGTATTCCATCATGCAGCAAATGTTCTATCAGCCAGTAAGTCTACTGCTAGTTATGCTGTCCCTAGGAGGCAAGTCCAAAATGGAAGTGGAAAAGGCCCATACTATGGCATAAATGACTCTTCTCACAGAAATTATCAGAAACATTACATAACCCCCACGAATGCCACTCGTAGTTACAAACGTCCTATACTGATTCGTTTGTTTTTGGAAATATGTTTACTTTTTCCTGTATAAACAATATGCGTACTACAAATGAATTTGAAAACTTAACCAGCAAATCAAACTTCATCCTGACAAGATGTAGAACCAAAAGGAAGCAAGGTGATTTATTCGAGGATTGGTTGTAAGATTGCCAAGCTGAATCGATGATGGTATGGAAGGAAAAGAGGTTAAGGAATTCTGAAGACTTGAAAGTTATATCAGAGTATAACATACTGAAGCAACATAGAACTAGCACCAGAGACTGAGATTTACTGATCCCCTCTAATTCTTTAAAGGGACATGTTTTGTTTGAAACTTCCTTCGCAAATTGTATCTATCTTCTTGACCAGAGGAAAACTGTACACTCAATTCACCCATTGAGCACAGGATCATCCCACTAGAGCAATATCCTGTTTGCCTCAACTTTACTCTCTCCATAGGCTAGTCAAACACGAGAAATAAAAAATAACTAACTTTCCGAAATAATTTGGACATTCACAAGTAAAGCTCCACAATTCAATCTGATTTCTTAAGGAAAAAAAAAAACATCAGCCACATCTGGAACCAAAAAAGAAATGTCTCAGCACAAAATGTCTAGTTTCTGATCAACGCAAATGCCAATTTAAAACAAAGTGCAAACAAAAATCTTTGACTTCATCAAGCCCATTTGCAAGTTGCAACTAAAGAATCATAGGAAACACCCTTGACTGATTGGACTACTTTTGCAAGCAAACTTTTTTAGCTTTTCGCATCATCACCAGAGACCAACAAGACTCGGAGGTAAGACTACCACAGGCCACCGCATCCAAATCATTGCGATCTTTTTCACCACGCAAAAGAGAACCAATCCAATCAAATTAATGCGGGGTGAGGCATCTTATTAACTAAATTAACAGAGTGATTCAATCGAGCGTTTCAGTAAAATGTAATCAATTTCCCCCCCGCAGGAATCAAATCTGTCAGGCCCAAAGAGATTAACATTTCAGGAGTCAACTATGCTTTTCTGACCACCAAATCAAGAAAACAAGACCCAGTCTTGGCCTCCCCGATCAGAACTCAGGAGCCCCAAATTCCACCACTGGAAGACATTTCTTGGACTCAATTGGACTTCCAGTTTCCCACCGAGAAGAACAGCCGAGGACATTTTTTTTTCCTACCGCCAGCAGATCCCACTTGCCAACCACACCAAGAACGCCCACCCGAAACCGCGTGGCCAAAAGGGACAACCAAGAAAAAAAAAATCAATTTCAAAGCTTCGATAGCCACGAGCCAGCGAAGCACCCACATGGCTGGCGCAACCCGACTCGACCCGCCTCGCCGACGTGCGAACCAACCAACCAACCAACCCGCCCGCCCACCGGCGGCGAGATCCAGACACCGGAGCAGGCAGCCACCGACACGGCGAAGGGAGCGAACTGACTCACCCGCGCGGACGCCGGAATCGGCGGCCCTCCGGAGCCCCATCTTCTTGACAATGAAGCTGGCCCCGATGAAGGCGCTCGACGACACCGCGAGGACCAGGCCCTTGGCGTTGTCCGACGACATGCCCCCGCGCCCCGCGGCCGCCATCGCCGGCGACGCCGGAGCCGCCATGGCACTCCCGTCGCCTCGGGCTCGTGCGTCTCTGTGATGGTGCTGACTCTGCTGACTACGCCGCGGCCGCCGCCGTCATGGGGAGTGGAGCGGAGGCGGCGAGGGGCGGTCGGGAGTCGGGACGGGAGCGGGAGGGAAAAGGGGGAAGGTGAAGAAGAAGTGGAAATTTTGAGGGGGCAGGACTTTGTGCGCAGTCGCCCTCCCAGACACGCTTATTTACATGTAATAAATAATAATCCACGAGGAAACTTCTTTCTGTTTCTATTTTCATGTACTAGAATGCGTTTTTTCCTCCTTTTTCTATGAGATTTTGGTAGGATTTCTCTATTAAGATTATTTGCAATCACAATTCTGGGATGCTTGCGATTTGTATTTCATTTGTACGGATGCTTGTTGTGACGGCTTCTATGAAGAGAATGAAAATGCATTTTTCTTTTTTGTTTTATTTTGTGACTTGAGTAGCGTATGTCAATGTCAAACCGAAAGTAGTAAGCAGATGCTAATTTCTTACGAAAAATATATATTTTGTATGAGACTCCACCTTAATTTATTCGTGTATTGGAGAACAAACTTCATATATCATTTTTTTTCGAGTAGCAAATGCTCAAAATTGTGTCCATCATTTGAAATAAAATATTACATATTATTGCCATATTTTAGTGTCTCTTTGCTCACTACTAAATTTAAGGTCGTTATTTGATAAAAGAAATAATGAACGGTCTAAAGAATGGTAGTAAAAATTAGTTATCCTGACAAAACTTTAGCAAATTGAATCGTCGGTTTCAAACTATAGCAACAATCCCTAGTACTAATTTTGCGAAACAGTCAATCGAAATTTCTATTCTGGACATACAATGGAGTAAACTTCAGACAAAATTGAATGGATACAATGACATGCTAATAACAAGAAAATTGCAATATCTCTAACATGAAGGGGAATAGCTGCAAAGTCTTCTGAACCTCCAGGTGGATAAAATAATGGACCCCTGCCCCACGACAGTTTGAGTCCACTCGGACCAACGCGACCGCCCTCATTGAACCCTCCAACGAACGACGTGATCAGCCGTCCACGTCTGCATCCAACGACCCATAGCCCTCAGCTGTATGAAACAGGTCTATGAGCGAGATTTGCCGTGTGGGCCCGTTGGCTTTGGAGCACATGGAATATGCCCTTCTGGAGGAGAGAGAAAAGAATCTGCCACGCTGGCATCGGCTTCTTCAAGGCGCTTGCTTGGTTTCTTCGTACTCGCTCCGTCTCGAAATAGTTGTCACTTCTTTTTTTTTTTTTGCGAAAGGGGATTATATTAAAAGATAGAAACAGTACAACCCTGGAATTTACAAGAAACCCCCTGGCAATACTGAAAATTACACATAGCCCCCTCTAAGGCCAGCGACGAACACCGAGTCCGGCGACACCGGCCGGAAATCACCACAATCCACCCTCCACCGTCGACGACGGCTCCAATCTTTGGATCTGCCGCAAGATTCAACGGCCGGACTCCTCTCCAGCACGCCTCTGCCATAGCTGAACGACCATCGGCCACCGTCACACCGAAGATGGAGGGGGAAGAAAGGTCCACGGTCACCGCCGTCGACGACGTCGACCGGGACAAACGAGCGAAGAAGACACCGACGACCTGCGACGGAGCCCACCCGCAGACAAAAGCCACCACCACCAGCATCGCCGCCGGCAGGGAGCACAAAAGATCCCCCCTTTCGCAAAGGAGAAGAAAACGAACCTCCACATGGCCTTGCCAAGGGCCTCTTCGCCGTCACCGACGCTTCCGCCTTCAGCTCCGCCAAGGGAGACATCACTTCCAGGCGACGCCGAAAACGCCGCCGGAACCCTAACCCTCACAGCACCGCCGCCGACGATGGATGAGAACCCGGAGTCAACGGACCCCGCACCAGATCTCACCACACGGCAACGAAAGGAGCAGGAGGAACACAAGCTTCACACCGCCGACAGCACCGCCGACGGGGAAGAACCAAATCACTTCACGGCGCAAGTCCATGAAGGAAACTTATTTAGCACCTAACTAGAAAAGCTAGAGCTAGTATGTACAGCCGCCGGTGAGACCGGCTTCCCCTCCCCCTCCGGCGCCGACGAGGGCACCAGAGGGGAGGGGGAAGCGGCGGACGCGACCGGCGCTGAGAATCGCCTTTCTCCGCCTCTCTTTACTGTAGCGACGGGAAAGGAGGAGAAGGGCTTCTGACTTTTAGACATCACGTTTGACCACCTACCTTATTTAAATTTTTTATACAAATATTATTTATTTTTTCATAACATGTTTTTTTCAATAAAGATAGTTTCATCATGTCATATTTGTTTTACAATTTGCACAAATTTTTTGAATGAGACGGATGGTCAAACGTGATGATCAAAAGTCAAAGGTGACAGCTATTTTAGGACGGAGGTAAGTACTAGTACTACTACATCTTTTACCCATTTTTTTCTTATGGAGTTGGAAGTATAATATATCCATAGATAGAAAAGAGTATAACATATCCAGACATTTCTCCTTTTTTTTTGCGGTGGAATATCCAGATATTTCTGAGATAGTAATATAGATAAGGTTGAACAAGATCGACCAAATGTCAACCTGGAGTAGTTCCTTTGTATAAAGCGATCGAAAATGGTGTTTGGATGCCATCTGAATAATGCACATCAAGTTATTCAAAAGAATGTACTGTAATAGATGACGTAATGACACGTTTGTAACAAGATAAACAACGCTTAAATATACAATTGTTATGATTATTATTGATTATTGACATATGTCCTTTGCAATAGGTACAGCCGTACCGCTTTCAACTTTTCCCCAGATAAGCATTCTTTTTCCAAGCGCACCAAACACAAACACTCGTGCGTGCTAGACGGACACTGGGTGGCTTTGTTGGCTTTGCGCATAAGCACGATTCACTAGTCATTTTGTGGTTGATTGTTATTCCTTTATTTATGCCTAGCTTAAAGTACTTAAAAAAAGGTGCATTTCGCCGATTTATTTTCTTACATATTTCCTAGCCATGCCGTGATCCAATGCTGCTTCGTGCCCTTTACCAAAAGGAAAAAATAAATATGCGTCCTGTTTTGTAAGTTGACTGCGCGTCATCGTGTTGTCTGTTACAAGCTACAGAAGAGCCCAAAAACGAGGGTAGGTGTTTATGCATGAAGACAGCAAGTACACCTGCAAAGTTCAGTGCTCTACAACCAACAAAAGCTGCTGTTACTCCTTGCCCTGCTCACTCAGCAACAGCTTATTTTTTGTCCCCTTGGCATGGTGACACAGTTCAAAGGTTTACTGCTGGACAACAGTAATGTTGTTTTTCCTCAAGTTTTAGGTCTCAGTATTAAACAAGTACTGTTATATTTGAAAACGAGGTGCATGCTTTAGAGCGCCCAATTTCTGAATCAAACTTCAAATGAATATTTGATTTGGATACTATGGACGTATTTCCTTTGTCTCAATAAAAAATGAAAATACGTCCATAGTATCCAAAAAGTTTGACATCTTGTACTGAAACTTTGATAAAAAATGAATGCAAGTTAAGAGTTATATACCACATACACATATTCAGAACACACTTCATAAGTGGAGAATGCATCATCTTTTTTTTTTGTTTAGTTAGAGAAATTTGGATTGGTAAATTAAAGGAGATAGTGATCCTTCCAATCGATCATTACTCAATCATGAGTCATAGGAATCGTGTAGATTACAAGAAAGGTGCGTGTAGTTTTGTCATACTTTAGGGACCACTCTGGCAGTAGAACTCTCTATTGTCTTTTGTAACTTTGCAAAAGATATGACAAAAGTATTTAGCAACAGGTCAAATTAAGCCTAGGCGTGTCTTTCATGTCAGCTAGCTGTGTCTTGGATAGAAAAGGCCGTGTACAGCCCTTGCACAGCCTGTACTCAAACGGCTTGCCTTGGCATGTTGAAACTGGAACATTTATAGTTCCTAGACTAAAATCTGACATATTTCTTAGTCACATTTTACGTAAGAAATAAAATGCATGTGTAGACATAGTTTTACTAAAGCTGGAATTTTAGTGCCCATTTTTACGGAAGGACTAAAATGCATGTTGGGTAGTAGCTTGCCTTGGCCCTGTTTGAAACTGGGAATTTTAGTGCCCATTTTTGGAAACTCTGGAGATTACATGAGTTCGTGTGAAAAGTATGGATGCTTTTTATCATTGCAAGTGAGGCCTTAGTGTCTAGTAGTTAATATTAATCATGCTCGTAAATTTATGGACTTGAATAAAATTTACTTGAAAAAATAAGAATTTTCCCTTCTCAGGTGACTGAGATTACAAAATGCATATGTGGAGCATTTCTTTGTGAAACTAGAACATTTTTCAATTGAAACTGGAACATTTAGTTCCTAGACTAAAATCTGACATATTTCTTAGTCACATTTTACGGAAGAAATAAAATGCATGTGTGGGACATTGTTTTACTAAAGCTGGAATTTTTTCTGTTGAAGCTGAAACAGTTTTATTATTCAGCGGAACATTTTTTTTGAGATTAAGATTGAGAGAGAGTGTGTGTGAAGATCTAAATCGTTAGATTCATATTCAATGGTTCTTAAAAAAAAGGTGAGAGAATTGCAAAATCTTAGTTATATGAGAAAGGAGACACCAAAAAATATGAGTACCCACATTTCTCGCCTTCCAAGTGGCTCTGCTGTGTCCAGTCCTTGCAAAGGATCATTATGGAGAAAGCCAAGGATCCATAATGTCTTGTACCAGTTGAAGTACACATTGTAAACCTTTTTTGTTAACAGGGAGAACACATTGTATAGTTTCAGTACAAGATTGTCAAATCAGCTAGTTACTATTCAAAACTAACAATCATACATAGATTACAAACTTACAAAGTAAATTCTATAATTACTTGCCGTCCCTTGTTAATAACTGTCACGGCATTAATAAATTGCATCCATATGAGTTTTTTTTTTTTTTGTAATAGGACGAGATCGTTGACTTGCCTATCTGTCTTTGGAGGCCTGAACTTGCGCAGTGTGGCAACATGGGGCCAAATGGTCCTTGCTTCAATAATAATTAATATCCACCTTATGTGCTTTACAAGATAGTATATTGATCAGTGACCATGTGGCTTTGTAGGTTGCGCCTCATGAAGACTTTCTATTGGCTCGTAAGGTAAGTTAATTCTGATTTCCACCTTCGTACACACGCAAGTACGCCTTGGTATAAAGATATTCAATATTCGTTGCGAGGTTAATGTGCGTGCAGAGATAGGGTGTGCCTCTACATCTTTATTGTGAGCAGTGATCACTCTGGTTTAAGTATCTCTTGCTTAGTAGATTCTACTAGAAAAAAGATCAATGGGTAGAGAAGAACTGCCCACACACGAACATTATATTAAGAAGGGGGCCCATCAAAGCCTAATCGGCACAGGGTTCACGGTCACACACTAGCAGCACTACGAGTGATAACAGAGTTTAAGTTAATTTCTTTTCTTTTGAATGAAACCTTGATCATTAATTTGCCACGAGGCCTCTAGTTATATGTACATCGAGAAGGAAACCCAGAGATTAGCATGGAAGATAACTCCGAACCGTGTGTAGTGGCGGAGCTTAAGGAAATAGGGTGCGAGACAACTTTTGAAATTTGCTTAGGCTTGTGTTTTTCACATTGTGAATTCATAATTAGTTACCCAAGTGGGTGCAACACCATATAAATTTCTTTTTGCTCTGGGTGCATGCGACCAGAGCTTACCATGTAGCTCCGCCCCTGAGTGTGTGGATCTTGAATACAAGGGGCTAGTTGATGGAATGGGCCACAGTTCAGTTATTGCGAAATAGTGTCTCATACCAAACTGAACAAAAGTGTCAACCACTTCACTTATTTTCGTGTTGTGCACGCACGCCATACATTGAACGAATCCCATTTGGCCTCCTCCTGGAATCATGACTAATAAAAGTGTCAAGCGCTTCACTTATTTTGTATTGCATGCCATACATCGAACTCCATACAAACTTTGGTGCTAAATGATGCACACAGCAAGTATTTAACCTCTTTCCAGAATCATATATAAAAGCATTATATATTTGTAGTCTCACTTTAACAGTCCAAGGAGTTTGCTGTCACAGTGTCCTGTCTTTCTCTCACGATTTTCAGAGATCTGGGGATTGCTGGATTCTAGGCGGGCCACATACTTGGAGCCTTTGACAAGGCCCCATTCAGTGGTCCAGTGTTTTGTGCTTTGAGCCGAATCATTACAGCCATTGTCATACGGCTAACTGATCCTGTTAAGTGCAAACATAGTGTATTCTCCATTGCTCCAGTCAAATGACATGTACATAGATACATGTACCCTTTTGTAGTGTAACCTATAAGGCTTACCGTAAAAGTAGTGATAAGACTTGTAATCGAATTGCTAAGTAGGCCCTAGTATTTTGCATTGGTTGACATTTCATATCATAGTAGGGAATCTTATATATGCTAATCCATCGCAAGGTCCGCCAACAACAGATACTATATTCTATACATAACAGTGTTCACGTCAGTCCTTTTGTTAAAAAAAAAAAAGAAGAGGAGGAAATTGAACCTGTGCCGATTGCTACCAATTTTTTTCATTAATGTATCTAACCTTATAGTTCATATAACAAAAAGTAGTGATGATAAGACATAGATAATGGAATGGTGGCCCCTAATATTTCTTTTTGGTCACTAGAGAATCTTAAACATGATAATCCATTATCTATCCAACTATCCATGATAGGGCCAACCGGTATCTAGATAAAAAAAGATAAAATATGAGCGGGTACACATGCTGATCCATGAGCGGAACTGTGTTTTTGGGATAAGATAGCCACTTTGTGAAACCTTCAAGAGCTCAACAAATATCTCCAATGATTACATAGCCACTCTCCTATTCACTGGCTTTGAGCCAATCCATTGTTCTTTCTAGTAACACTAAATTGCCAAAAAGAAAATCCTGGACAAATTTGGTATCATATCCACCTGGCATGTTCTTCGTGCTTGTTCGAGGTTCCAGACATTGCACCTTGCTCTATTCTGGAGTTAAATAATACTACACATATATTTTCAGTTGGTACTTCCTATTTCAATTGATTCTTTCAGAATTTCAGGTACCCCACGATCTACACATGTCTCTGTTTTGCTAATAACTTCCAAAAGATCTCACCACCTAGGCTGGACTTGCTGGCAAGAGTACATCTTCCGAATCTTATCTCACCAAGTTGACAACACCAAGGAGAAACAATGCAGAGCCAACCAAACCAATCTGTTACCCAAGGCCATTTCATTCAGTCATCTTTCCCTTTCTGTAGAAGACACCGCAGAACATTTCTCATTCATTCAGTCATCTTTACTCTTTCCCCAGAAGAGCACACACTACAAGCAACATCACATCTTCAGCAGAAAGCCATCAGAAATCAGAATGCATGCCAACCAGTTGGCTGCTGCCTCCATGCACACCCTTTCCTCCCTCCAAAACCACTCCAATATTTCCTGCCTGCATGTTCATGGATTACAGCTTCCCTTTGCTTTCGAATCACCCCAACCAATGCAAGCACCAATCCCTTTTCCTCAAAATGTACTGATTGGTTGGTCCGACCAGTATACTACAGCTTCTGTTAGGCAGGCCAGACCCATGAGCATTCTAGTATAACATACACAGCCTTTTGCCTGAACATTGACTGTCCTAACAGATCACTTTGGGCATCATGGCCTTCAATGCTACACCATTTTGATTGCTCATTGTGCACTTATCACCATATCATCACTACATCATTGTTGCCTTTGCGGTCCATTTCTTGAAAGTTCAAACTCCAGGCAGCCATATCTCCAACAGCCAAACACATTTCAAGTTGGTAGATGAGGATGTTTCACCAGCCATGACAGCGAGGCATCCATGACCACTCTCATACTAGGTACGAGCAGTACACACGAAGTCTTCCACATATATATAGATATATTAGTGTAGAGATTCAAAAGGACTAAGGAGAGTACAACAAATACACCACACCACACACACAAATACACATTAAAGGTTTGCAACTCTGCAGGAGGCATGGATGACTTCACTTTCCCCACTCTCCGTGCAGGAAGGCAGTGCAAGGAGCTCCCATCAACACCATTCCCTCATCAGCTCGGCCTCGGCGGCTCCCCGCCGCCATGGTTCACGGCAATAGTGGCCGCCGGTGGCGGTAGCGACGGCGGCGAGGAGGAGGACAAGATGGACATGCTGTGGGAGGACTTCAATGAGGAGCTCGCGAGCGTGCCGCCTCTGTGCCCGCTGAGCCCTCTGATCGACAAGCGAGGGCTGGCGATGACGAAGGAGGCGTGGCTCGACGACGACGTGGTCGCCGCCGGCGACATGGAGAAGCGATTTGGGCGCCTGCTGGTCGCACACGACGGCAGGGTAGTCCGGCGCCGGAGGTGGAGCTTGCTGCTGATGCTCAGGCTGCTCAAGAAGCTGTTCCTGGTCAAGAGAACCAGGAATCCAAGAACCGCACCGATCTGATCGTCAGAGGGGC
The DNA here is from genome assembly GCA_012490785.1 of Eragrostis nindensis. Lineage (NCBI taxonomy): Eukaryota > Viridiplantae > Streptophyta > Magnoliopsida > Poales > Poaceae > Eragrostis > Eragrostis nindensis. Next base: position 531,573 of record JAAXCT010000023.1, read on the forward strand.
TGCTTTTGGTCCAATTAGTCAATGGCTAATGAATGATGAGTGACATATATATATATTTCAGAGTATTAATCACTAGAAAGTGTGTGTAGTACATTCTTATTTGATGACTTTCTCACAAGGCAAATAACCCAGTGTGTAATTTTCTTGTGTTCTTTTGATTTTTATTTTCTTCTGAAGAGTGTGCTCTTCTTGGCTTCAGTATAATCCTAATTACCTCTTTCTGATTCTGATAGTATTCTACAACTCCAATTCGTGCACGTGTTTGCCAAATATGGTGCATTCGTCTCTGAGTGTGGCAAATTTTGGCAATAAAATATCAAGTTTAACATATATGCTGATCCTGTATTTTTGAAAGGTTCAACATTAGTTTCTTTGATCGAATGAGTGCAGGCGCATGCCAACATGATTCCACACAAGGAATGCTTCCAAGCTAGTGACATGGATGTGTCGCGTTGTTGTTGACATCTGATATTTATTATTTGAGGCTCTTATTTGAACTTTTATTAGAATTTGATTGGTTTTTTTTTTTTTTTTTTTTTGAGGGCAAGAATTTGATTGGTTAAGACTGGATTATTTACCTTGCTGGATACTACTGCAACATCTCCTCTCGACGGCCTCGGCGGTCCGGTGTCGAACACCTCTCTCTCCCCCCCATCTCCTCCGGTTTTAGGTATAGGTAGTCTGAATTTAGGTAGACTGGAAAAGCACTGACTACTCAAACCCACAAAAGTGTTTTAGGTAGGCTGAAAAATCTGGTTTTAGGTAGCCGATTTTAGATACTCTATTGGAGTTGCTCTAAGCAGAGCAAGGTAGTCACTTGCCACCAACCTCGTAGATGCATCTGCCTTTGCAATCACAAACCTACCCAAATGACGAAGCCATTAATGGCAGACGATCCAAAGTTTCTGGTGGCAGCACAAACATCTGTGTGAGAGGCAAAAATGAGAGGCCTCCAAGTACCGCACTTGAAAAATTGCAACCAACAAGAAACTGCAACAATCAGCCAATCAGGGGGGCATTAGTGATCTAAATGCCCAATCTGGTCTATAATCTGTCTTAAACCTCTCAAATCCTGGTCTCCTAATCACACTCTAATGAATGTGATGAAACTCGTCTTTTCCCGTGCCAAAGCATTGCTCAACCTAAATCTCGGATGGAGACGGGACGAGCGTGGGGTGCGCTCGCCTCCGCGGCGGCGCCCCAGCCCGCCTCCCCCGGCCGCCCCTGCCCAACGCCGGCGGCCACTCCGGTCCCGGCGGCCACTGCTCCCCACACCCAAGCGCTGCCCTCCCCCAAAAGCGCGGCGCGCCCACACCTTACTCCTCCTAGAGAGGACAGCCCGGAGAAGCTCGATTGGGGATCATGGACGAGGAGGACAGAGCGTTCGGCCTGCTGGCAGCCTGCAGGCCGGCAGGCATTGAAGATCTGGCCGGCATTGAAGTTCAGGCGTGCGTCGGAGCGCCAGATCCGCAGGGCGCTCTCCAGGATCTGCGCGGCCAAGGTGAAGACAGCAGCAAGACAAGTCAAGATCCGGTGGCACCTTGCCGGCCGGATTCCCTGGAAGAGGGTGAATGCGCTGCTTCCTCTTGTGGAACCGCCATTGCACCTGCTCCCCTCCTGGCTACCAACGGTCCTGCGCTGCGGCCGCGCCTCAAATTGGTGGTCCGTGCGCCGCCCAACTACCGCCTTAACTTCTCCTGGCAGGAAGTTAAGCCCAAGCATTGGTGGAGAAAGAAGCAACACCCCTCCCTCTCTGCTGCTGCGACGCGTCCTGTAGCTGCAAAGCAGGTGGCCGGAGTTATGGTGCCCACTGCGCCGAGCTCCTATAAAGCCCTGCTCCGGGGCCGCTGCTTTCGTTGCCTCGCCACAGACCACCGGATTGCCCATTGCCGCGAACCGCTCAAGTGTCTCCGCTGCAAGGGCAACGGCCACCCTGCTCGCTTCTGCCGTGCAAAGCTCCCCAACACCACCACCAGCAGCTCGCCATCTCCGCACTCCACAGCCGTGCCAAGCATCCACAGTCGCCTCACCTTCCCTCCACTCCACGCACCATCCATCCATGATCGCCTGACCTACCCGCCGAACGACATCCGCAGCCGCCTGTCCTTCCCTGGGACCGGCGTACACAGCCACCAACACATCCCGGAGCAAGCCGCCAAGCCTGCCAACGCCATGGAGGAGTACGTTGCCGGGCGGCCCAACCAGCGCCCGGCCACTGGAACTGCTACGGTGGTCTGCACCACCAGGATGACCTACGAACTGCAGCGTCTTCACTAGTGCGCCGTGGTTCTCACGGCGCGCAGTGGCGTTTACAAGGCTAGTGCTTTTGAGGTCGTGCATGCGCTCTCCCACCGGCTCAACATCCCGCGCTACAACGTGCGCACCTCCAAGCATCGTCCGACGGACTTCCTCGCCCAGTTCGACTACGCCCAGCAGAAGGAGACTGCCCTGCGCCTCGGCCACATCAACATTGGCGGCACCATCCTCGACATCGCTCCATGGCGCGAGGACACCCGAGGCCACCACCAGACATGGTGGTACCATGCCCTCATCGGCATCGAGCACCTGCCCATGCATGCGTGGAACAAGGACGGCATCGAGCAAGCCATCAGCGACTCCTGCATCTTCGACCGCCTATCCACGGTCTCCTACACTCAGGAGGAGACGGATGTGTGCTACTGCTAGGCCTGGATGCGGAACCCTGATCGCCTACACCTCACCAAGGTTTGCTGGTTCTTCCCTGAAGGTGCAGGCAACGTCCCGGAGATCCTCAACCTGCCTTCCCCAACAGTGACGTTGCACCTGCTCCCGATGGCTATGCCCAAGAGATCATCATCCATCTCATCCGCTACGAGATCTGGCCGTCGCCACCGACGCCCACACCGTGCTCGCGTACCAGCGGTCTTCCTTCGCCAGTCTCCCCCGACTCCGACGACAACCCACCCCACGTCGTGCCATTCGACTGGCACCGCGGCGTGGTCGACGGCCATCCGGCTCACGCCCCTACGGAGCTGCACCATGCCGCGCTCCACCGGGCCCGAACAACAACCATCGCCAAGACCCGAAGGACGATGGCCGCGGACCCCGCCGTGCCTGGCAGAACCATAACATGGCGCTGAAAGAGCATCTAGGCCCCTTAGTGGGTTTTGGACGATTGATGACAAACAATTAAAGAACTAATAAGTTTATATGAGCATGTGTGCAGCAAGAGATAAAAGAAACGTCGTTTGTGTACCCTCAAAATGAAGAAAGAAAAGAAAAGGATGCCTATGACAATGAGCTTGTATTTCATATATTTGAGTTGTAGGTATGCCGTACTATCAAGAGGGATACGACGTAAAAAGCGGTGAATTTGACTAAGTGCTCACAATCCTAACTCCATATGCATTCATGAGTGCTAACATCGCGTTTCGGCTCAAGGCAGCCGGACTAGTCCGAGCCGAGTCGGACTAGTCCGGGTATGCCCAGCCGGACTAGTCTGGATTTACCCCGGACCACAGTTCGGGTATTTCGGACTAGTCCGGGTGGAGCCGGACTAGTCCGACCAGGGTTTTGACCGTGTTTCTTCCGGACCACAGTTTGGGTATTTCGGACTTGTCCGGGTCATACCGGACTAGTCCGGGTACTCGCGGACTAGTCCGGATCACGGACTTGTCCGAGTTGTCCCGGCCTACAGTTTTGGTTTTCCGGACTAGTCCGGCCCTCGGGGCGGACTAGTCCGTGACCACTCTAACATTGGGACTTAGTCGTTTTGAGCTAGGGTTTCGTTTGAATCTCGGACTAGTCCGGGTTGTTACGGACTAGTCCGTCCTCTGACAGCTCAAACGGTCACTTTTGGGGGATGGGCTATAAATAGACCCCTCACTCCCCCCTTGCACGGTTGGCCACTCCCAGATCTGAAAAACACACTCTCACACACTTTGAGCTGCTCTCTTACTTCCCCAAGCCTAGGGTTTCGATTTCTTGAGGGATTGAGAGAAGATTGGAGAGTTCTTGAGTGAGCCAAGGCATATTGCATCGAGCACTTCGTTTCTCTTCACCGCCGCCGACGTTCGTGTTTGTTACTCTTGGGGATTCATCCCCTAGACGGCTAGGCGTCACCCGGGGACTCCCAACTTGTGTGGTTGAGGCCCGGGAAGTTTGTATTGCCCTCCTCGAAAGAGGATTTCTTAGTGAAGCACCGAGCCCGACTTTGTGTTGGAGCTTGGGGAGGTTTAGGGTTGAGAGCAACCCGGTCCTTTGTGGACTCCTCAACGGAGACGTAGGCTTCTAAGTGGAGCTGAACTTCGGAGAAAAATCCTGTGTCTCTTTGATGGTTAATTGCCCTTGTTTACTATCTTGCCATTCATACTTGCCTATCTAGGGTTTGCTAGGATTTGCTCATTTACTTGTAGTTTACTTGTTCTACTGCCTTCCTAGCTTGCTCTAGTTGTTGTTGGTGATATACATGCTATAAATCTTGCTTGAATCGAACTAGATTTACTCCTTGGTTCATCGATTAATTTCCGCTGCGCAGGTTTCGGACTTGTCCGTCCCGAGCCGGACTTGTCCGGCTACAATCGGACTAGTCCGACTCGACCCGGACTAGTCCGGGTTGTTTGTTGCTGATTAAATTTTAATTAGTCATTTCAGGTCCAGTTGCCTATTCACCCCCCCTCTAGGCAACTTTCAATTGGTATCAGAGCCAAGTACTCCGCATTGAAGCTTAACCGCTTGGAGAAATGATGGAAGCAACTCTTGGTGATCCTAGTAGCTTGAGGAAGAAGAAGAGCAAGTCGAAGGAGCCCAAGCTCATCGACTACAGCGAGGAAGAAGAAGAAGTCATCCATACAAGCACCAGCTCAAGTGACTACTCCTACGACTTCGAGTATGAAAGCTCAAGTGGAGGCTCAAGCTCCGAAGATGAAGGATCGTATACCTCTTCAAGTCGAAGAAAGAAGAAGAGCAAGAAGAGCAAGCGATCCAAGAAACCTAATGAGTATCACACCACCAATTTCAATTATGAAAATTTACACACTAACACTCACTTCATGCCGGTCCCATTGGGTAAAGCGCCGCACTTTGATGGTACGCACTATACCAAGTGGAGGCACAACATGAGGTTGCATCTAATCTCGCTCAATCCGAGCATTTGGAGAGTTGTGTGTGTAGGTGTGAAGCTACCCAAGAAGTATAGAGACCTCACACCGGAGCAAGAGCAAGCCATGCATCGCAATGCACAAGCGGCTAGTGTGATACTCACATCTTTGAGCAATGAAGAGTTTGATAGAGTTGATGGTTTGGAGAGTGCCAAGAAGATATGGGATACTCTTCAAAGAGCTCATGAGGGTGTTGACACCGTGAAGCAAGCCAAGATTGAGATATTGGAAGGAGAACTTGGAAGGTTTGTGATGGATGATGATGAAACCCCTCAACAAATGTATGGTCGGCTCAAGGTCATGATCAACAAGCTTAGAGCATATGGAAGTACCAAGTATGGAAGGCACGAAGTTGTCAAATTGATGACTAGAGCTTTCTCACCAAGGAACATCACATTGGTGACAATGATCCGTCAAATGAGAAACTACAAGAAGATGTCCCCGGATGAAGTGCTTGGTTTGATCATCAATCATGAGATCATGGAGAAGGAAGCCGAATATGTCAAGTCAATAGCAAGAGCGGTCTCCAACGCCAAGAACAAGGAAGTGGCATTCAAGGCTAGCAAGAAAGGCAAAAGCAAGCAAGAAGTTGAAGTGAGCTCAAGTGATGGTGGTGATGAAAGCTCCGATGTTGATGATGAAGAGATGGCTCTATTCATTAGGAAGTTCAAGAAATTCATGAAGAAGGAACGTGGCACCAAAGGCAAGAGAACAAACTCCAAGCAAGTGTGCTATAGATGCAAGAAACCCGGGCACTTCATTGTGAATTGTCCACTCAAAGAAGGAGAGGAAGAGAAGAATCACCAAAAGGACAAGAGACTATTCAACAAGAAGAAATACTCCGGCCATGCTCATATGGCGGAAGAAGTCTCAAATGAAGAAGCCCCCAAGAATGAAGGCATGGCTACCATTGCTATGAAAGGGTCATCATCAAGCAAGAAATTGTTTCCAAGCCTCACCGATGATGATGATGATGACAACAACAAGCCACGCCACGTATGCCTCATGGCCAAAGGGCGCAAGGTAACTAAGAAAGTCATCACTCCCTCCACTCTTGAAGATAGTGATGATAATGATCATGATGATGATAATGATGATAGTGATGCAAGTGATTGTGAAGCCTTGCTCAAAGGTTTGAATAAAAATGCCATCACTAAAATAAAGAAACTTATGGAGCAATTGGTTGATAGGGATGAGTTGCTTGAGAAACAAGAGGACTTGCTCATCCTTGAAAAGGAGAGAAACCTTGAACTCAAGGAACTCTTGGCATGTGAGAAGGAAAAATGTGAGAAGTTAGACCAAAAACTTGCGAAAAGCAAGGAGACTCTCACAAGTCTCAAGAGCTCAAATGTTGCTCTTCAAGAAAAACATGATGGGTTAATCAAGGCCCATAAAAATCTTGAAGTGCAATTTGATGTTCTTAAGTCTAGCTCCTCCAAATCTTCAAAAGATGCCTCTAAATCAACCAAAGGCTCCACAAGTAAAGATTGTGCAAAATGCCATAATGTTGATCTTGATGCTTTTGCTAACAATGAGAAAGAGTTGAAGCTTTTGAAGGGACAAGTTACTAGGTTGAACACCATTATCAAAAGAGGTATGATTGGTGATGGTGAGGATGAGAAAGAAGCAAGATTCAAAATGGCAAGGGATGGCTTTGTTAGGCTTGAGGCTATTCCCCTTCCCATTGATGATCTTGACAACAAGAAGGATTCAATGTTCACCGTCAAGGATACCTTTGGTCCACCATTTGTGATAGGTGAAAAAGTGAAGTACAAGAAAAAGTACACCAAGGTGATGGAGGTAAACAAGAAGGTGAACAAGGTTGAACAAGTCAAGGTCTCAAATGCCAAGAAAGTCAAGAATGAAGCTCCAAAGGAGAAGAAGAAAGAATATGCATCTCAAGACCTTTTCTATGCCGATTATGTGTTGACTAGAAATTCTCTTGGCAATGTTATTGCTAAATATGTTGGACCCCGCACACATAACACTCAAATCAAGAGATGTGTGTGGGTGCCAAAAATGCTTGTTACTAATGCTAAAGGACCCAAATCTTTTTGGGTACCTAAAACAAAAGCTTGATTTGTTTTTGTAGGCCTACTCCTCCGGTGGAACAAGTTGGGTGCTTGATAGTGGATGCACAAGTCATATGACCGGAGCGAGAAAGATGTTCACATCACTAGAAGAGAACACATCCGATTGTGATTCTATTACCTTTGGTGATGATGGAAAGGGAGGAGTACTTGGTATGGGTAAAATTGCTCTTACTCCCGAGTATTCAATTTCTAGTGCTCTCTTGGTTGATTCTTTGGAGTACAACTTGATGTCGGTCTCACAACTTTGTGAGAAAGGCTTTGATTGTCTTTTCACTAACGAAGGTGTGACCGTCTTTAGAAGAAATGATTACTCAATTGCCTTTAAGGGTGTGTTGAAAGGAGGACTTTATCTTGTGGATTTTTCATCGGATAAAGCCCAACTTAATACATGCTTGATGGCAAAGTCTAGCATGGGTTGGCTATGGCACCGAAGGCTAGCCCATGTTGGCATGAGAAATCTCCATAAACTTCAAAAGGGCGGCCACATCCATGGACTAATGAATGTTACTTTTGAGAAAGATAGACTTTGTAGTGCATGCCAAGCCGGAAAGCAAGTTGGAGCTCCTCATCCCGCCAAGAATGTGATGACTACCACAAGGCCCTTGGAAATGCTTCATATGGATCTATTTGGTCCAATCGCCTACATAAGCATTGGTGGTAACAAATATGGTTTAGTAATTGTTGATGACTATTCTCGTTTCACTTGGGTATTCTTTTTGCATGATAAGAGTGAAACACAAGGAGTGCTCAAGAAGTTTTTGAGAAGAGCACAAAATGAATTTGAAGTGAAGGTCAAGAAGATAAGGAGTGATAATGGAAGTGAATTCAAGAACACTCAAGTTGAAGACTATCTTGATGAAGAAGGCATCAAGCATGAGTTCTCGGCACCCTACTCCCCTCAACAAAATGGGGTGGCCGAGAGGAAGAACCGCACACTCATTGAGATGGCAAGAACAATGCTTGATGAGTACAAGACTTCGGATAGGTTTTGGGCCGAAGCCGTGAATACCGCTTGCCATGCATCAAACCGGTTATTTCTTCACCAAATCTTAAAGAAGACACCCTATGAGCTTCTCATTGGTAACGTTCCTAATGTCTCTTACTTTCGTGTCTTTGGGAGCAAGTGCTTTATTCTCAACAAGAAACCCAAGTCCTCAAAGTTTGCACCAAAAGTTGATGAGGGTTTCTTGCTTGGATATGGATCGAATGTCTTGGCATACCGTGTCTTCAACAAAACCACCGGTTGTGTTGAGGTCACGCGTGATGTGACGTTTGATGAAACTAATGGCTCTCAAGTGGAGCAAGTTGATCCAAATGTGATAGGCAATGAAGAAACTCCACATGAGGCAATAGGAAGGATGGCCATAGGTGATGTAAGACCACAAGAACCACAAGTTGAACAAGTTCAACCTTCTCCTTCTCCTTCTCAACAAAATACACCACCACCAACACAAGAGCAAGATCAAAGGAGTGCTCAAGATCATGGTGACGACCAAGATCAAGATCACATCCAAGATCAAGCTCCAAATGGTGATGGTGATGATCAAGAACAAGATGATCAAGAAGAAGAAGAAGAAGAAGAAGAAGTGATTAACACAAGACAAGTGCTACACCCAAGAGTACGCCAAAGTGTACAAAGAGATCACCCCGTCGACAACATCATTGGTGATATTGAGAAAGGGGTAACCACTAGAACCCGAGTTGCAAATTTTTGTCAACATTACTCTTTTGTGTCTTCTTTGGAGCCACTTAGAGTAGAAGATGCACTCGCGGATCCGGATTGGGTGATGGCCATGCAAGAAGAGTTGAACAACTTCGAAAGAAATCAAGTGTGGCAATTGGTGGAGAGACCCAAGCAAAATGTTGTGGGCACCAAATGGGTGTTCCGCAATAAACAAGATGAGCATGGTGTCGTGACAAGAAACAAGGCAAGACTTGTTGCAAAAGGGTACTCACAAGTGGAAGGTTTGGATTTTGGTGAAACCTTTGCTCCCGTAGCTAGGCTTGAATCAATTCGTATATTACTTGCCTATGCTACTCACCATGGCTTTAAGCTTCATCAAATGGACGTGAAAAGTGCATTCTTGAATGGGCCAATACAAGAAGAGGTGTATGTGGAGCAACCACCGGGCTTTGAAGACTCAAAGTATCCTAACCATGTTTTTAAGCTCCACAAGGCGCTCTATGGGCTTAAACAAGCACCTAGAGCATGGTATGAATGCCTTAAGGGTTTTCTTATTGCAAATCAATTCAAGATTGGTGAAGTTGATCCTACTCTTTTCACAAGACATGTTGATGATGATATTTTTGTGTGCCAAGTATATGTCGATGACATTATATTTGGCTCCACTAATCAAACATTTTGTGAAGAGTTTAGCAAGATGATGGTCAAGAAGTTTGAGATGTCCATGATGGGGGAGTTGAAGTTCTTTCTAGGATTCCAAGTCAAACAACTCAAGGAAGGCACGTTCATATGTCAAGCTAAGTACACTCAAGATATGCTCAAGAAGTTTGACATGGACAAAGCCAAGCCCATCAAAACCCCAATGAAGACCAATGGACATCTTGATCTTGATCACAATGGGAAGGCCGTGGATCAAAAGGTATATCGCTCCATGATTGGTTCTTTGCTTTACCTTTGTGCATCTAGGCCCGATATAATGCTTAGTGTGTGCATGTGTGCAAGATTTCAATCCGCTCCTAAGGAGTGCCACATGGTGGCCGTTAAAAGAATCTTGCGATATTTGGTTCATACACCTAACCTAGGGCTTTGGTATCCTAAGGGCTCCAAGTTCAAGTTAGTTGGCTATTCCGATGCCGACTACGCCGGATGTAAGGTGGATAGGAAGAGCACATCCGGGACTTGCCAATTCTTGGGTAGGTCCCTAGTGTCATGGTCATCCAAGAAACAAAATTCCGTTGCCCTTTCCACCGCCGAAGCGGAGTATGTTGCAGCCGGTAGTTGTTGTGCACAATTGCTTTGGATGCGACAAACTCTAAAGGACTTTGGTTACACTATGAACAAAGTTCCACTCCTATGTGACAATGAGAGTGCCATAGCTATTGCACATAACCCCGTTGATCACAATAGAACAAAGCACATAGATATCCGGCACCACTTTTTGAGAGATCATGCCATCAAGGGGGATATAGTGATTAGCTATGTGAGAACCGATGCCCAACTTGCCGATATTTTCACCAAGCCCCTAGATGAGAAGCGCTTTTGTGAGCTTAGAAGTGAGTTGAATATACTTGATTCTTGCAATGTGGAGTGAAATGTTGCACATCTTTGTGGATCTAGGATAGATGTTTGTGAAAACCAAAATTATTGCAAAACCTTGTATGTTTTCATTTATGAAAATTTTTGGAGTTGATCCTTGTCTCTCGGATCTTGTTAATTCAAATGTGACCATTGTTGGATTGATTGACTGTTGGCTGGTCATGTTTGATGAGACACTTTGCGAAAACTTGTCCAAACGTCAACATCTTCCTCTTTCAGCTCCAAGAAAAATTTCCTGTGTCAATCAGGGCGGACAAGTCCGCATCATCTCGGACAAGTCCGGATTCAACCGGACTAGTCCGGGCCACCCGGCCAAGTCCGCGAGCCGGACTAGTCCGGCTCTCGGGGCGGACAAGTCCGGGTATCGGGTTTTTACCCCTTTAACCGTGGAAAACTTACCCCTTCACCCTTATCCACTCATTTGACCTCCAACCTTTCTCCTCTCTCTCCCTCCGGCGACCAAGGGCGACCCAAAGGCGATCTCCATCTTCAACCGGCCAAGGAGTCAAGTTTGTGGGGGAGTGGGTGGTGGGACCCGGATTAGTCCGTCTCCCATCCGGATTGGAGTTTCTCCTAAGGTATCCCCTCCTTTTCCCACGTTCTAGGGTTCCAATCCTTTTTGGATTCGTGTTTCCCTTCCAATGTAGGTAGAGGAGATGTTTCCTAGGATGCTATAGATGTACATTGTGCAATATGGCTAGGATTCGGTGTTGAAATCTCAGTTTGTTGATAGGCTAGGGTTAGGGTTCGATGGAACCCGGACTAGTCCGGGCGCATCCGGACAAGTCCGGACCGAGCCGGACTAGTCCGTGATTTGCCGGACTAGTCCGAGTTCTGTTGAGCCTGAAACTTCAGTTTGTCGATGAATTGCTTCACATCATTGTCTCTTTACACCTATGTGACACCGTGTTGCTATTCCCTTTCTCCCAGGCCTTGTAATGGCTGATCGCACCTACAACCGCAAGGAGAGGCGGACAAAGCAAAGGGAGGATCAAGGTCCATCCAAAAGGGGTAGAGGCAATGCCCCTCGGGTTCGCAAGGTTGTGGCTCGTGAGGATTCAGGGTATCATGCTCCAGAACAAGATGAGGAGTCTGCTCCTATTGGTCCCTTGAAGATGCACATGCCACTTGTGGATCCCTCAAGGCAACGAATTCGTCATGATTATTCAAATGATACAGCCGGGGCACTTCTCAGGCGCAAGGAGTTTTGCTACAACTTTGAGAAGGTGGCATTTGATCCTCGCTTTTGGAGTGACTTCCATGAGGACTACTACATCTCAGTCTATATGAGCAAGAAGACCCCTGTCTGTGAAAGTCAATTTGTGGATTTTCAGCGCTTGGAGAGTAGAAAGAAGCCCATCTTTGATGAGGTCTTAGCTGCGTGCAGGCATCACAACCTTGAGGACTTCATGAGTTTTCAATATGATTGGAACAAGGAAGTGATCACGCAGTTCTATTCCACCGCGTTCTTTAAACCCGACGGTGACCTCTCCTTGACTTGGATGACTAATGGTGAGCGGTATTCTATCACTCCTCAGAGATTTGCTGCTCTTCTTGGTCTTGAGTTTGAGAAGGGTGCAAAGATCCATGATGCAGCCCCTCTCACCACTAGTCAAGTGGACTTCATGTACACTCCGGGTGTTAATTTTGTGCCTCCTAAAGTGGGTGGCCTGCGGCCCTTCTTCTCCGTGCTGCACCGGATCTTAAGGAGTACTTTGGCACCTAGAGTTGGTGATGCTGGCAGCATTCCTGCATATGAGCGAAATTTAATGTGGTGGATCAGCCGTCAGGAGAAATTCAATGTGTTTGACTTCTTCTACTCAGAGATTTACCTCATATCCACCCAACCCAATCGTTCTTGTGGTTTTGCACCTCAGATCATGTACATGATTGAGCAAGTCACAAAGAAGGAGTTTGTGAAGGATGCCACTCATGCAAGGTTTAGTCCTCAGCTTCCTTCACCTCTGCTCTCCACATCTACTCCTGCAGCAGCTGCCCCCGGATCTTCAGCTCCTATGGAGACAAGGAGTGGTCGTACCATATCTCGTTCTTCCTCTAGCTCTCACAGCGGTGGTGGTCTTCTCAAGTTTCTCAAGTCCATCTTCAAGATTTGTCAAGACAACTCCGCCATGATTCAGAAAGAGAGGGCAGCTCGGAAGAAGGACACTCGTTCCATCAAGGCGCTGCACCGTGCTTCAAATTTGCAGCCACCTCGTTCTCCGGATGGTTCTGAGTGTGAAGTGGATGAACCAATCACTTATGAAGATCCCTCTACATCCTTCACTCCCGCCGAGCTTGCCTACTTCTCTCACTACGACGCCGGCGCATCCTCTAGTGCTGCTGCAGCACAAGGACCCTCCGGTCGTGGAAATGGCGATGATGGTGATGAGGACTACGAAGAGGAGGAAGAGGAAGAAGATTGGGAGTAGCTGCAACATCGACCTTCTTGCCTTTTCTTTTCACTTTTTGGTGTCTTGATGCCAAAGGGGGAGAAGAAAAGCTTTATCTATCTATCTAGTTGATCATGGACTTGATGTGCGATTTGAAAAACTCCTTATGTGTGTTGGCTTGTAAGACTTGTTTAAGTTTTTTTATGCTTGAGACTATGTCATGTTTAGCATCTATTTGTGTAAGACTATGTTTATGGCTTGTAATTGTGATGACTATGTGCTTATGTCATATTTGTGTGCTTATCCATGCCATATGTCATATTTATGCTTGTTCATGACATGCTTAGCTTTAGGGGGAGTTTTTCATGCTTATGTTGTCATGAATGTTGTTGCACACTCACATCTTATACCATTCATGAACACATTGTTTTATGCACCCCACTCTTGCTATGAACATATGTATGAGCTCTCATTGTATTCGCTCTAAATGTGCATGTATTTACCTCTTATCATTTCACATGATGCACATCTTTAGGGGGAGCTCTTCATATGTTCATTACCTATTTCAATATCTTATTTATCTCTCAAATGAAAGCTTTATTTGGTTGTCATCAATCACCAAAAAGGGGGAGATTGAAAGAGCATCTAGGCCCCTTAGTGGGTTTTGGACGATTGATGACAAACAATTAAAGAACTAATAAGTTTATATGAGCATGTGTGCAGCAAGAGATAAAAGAAACGTCGTTTGTGTACCCTCAAAATGAAGAAAGAAAAGAAAAGGATGCCTATGACAATGAGCTTGTATTTCATATATTTGAGTTGTAGGTATGCCGTACTATCAAGAGGGATACGACGTAAAAAGCGGTGAATTTGACTAAGTGCTCACAATTCTAACTCCATATGCATTCATGAGTGCTAACATCGCGTTTCGGCTCAAGGCAGCCGGACTAGTCCGAGCCGAGTCGGACTAGTCCGGGTATGCCCAGCCGGACTAGTCTGGATTTACCCCGGACCACAGTTCGGGTATTTCGGACTAGTCCGGGTGGAGCCGGACTAGTCCGACCAGGGTTTTGACCGTGTTTCTTCCGGACCACAGTTTGGGTATTTCGGACTTGTCCGGGTCATACCGGACTAGTCCGGGTACTCGCGGACTAGTCCGGATCACGGACTTGTCCGAGTTGTCCCGGCCTACAGTTTTGGTTTTCCGGACTAGTCCGGCCCTCGGGGCGGACTAGTCCGTGACCACTCTAACATTGGGACTTAGTCGTTTTGAGCTAGGGTTTCGTTTGAATCTCGGACTAGTCCGGGTTGTTACGGACTAGTCCGTCCTCTGACAGCTCAAACGGTCACTTTTGGGGGATGGGCTATAAATAGACCCCTCACTCCCCCCTTGCACGGTTGGCCACTCCCAGATCTGAAAAACACACTCTCACACACTTTGAGCTGCTCTCTTCCTTCCCCAAGCCTAGGGTTTCGATTTCTTGAGGGATTGAGAGAAGATTGGAGAGTTCTTGAGTGAGCCAAGGCATATTGCATCGAGCACTTCGTTTCTCTTCACCGCCGCCGACGTTCGTGTTTGTTACTCTTGGGGATTCATCCCCTAGACGGCTAGGCGTCACCCGGGGACTCCCAACTTGTGTGGTTGAGGCCCGGGAAGTTTGTATTGCCCTCCTCGAAAGAGGATTTCTTAGTGAAGCACCGAGCCCGACTTTGTGTTGGAGCTTGGGGAGGTTTAGGGTTGAGAGCAACCCGGTCCTTTGTGGACTCCTCAACGGAGACGTAGGCTTCTAAGTGGAGCTGAACTTCGGAGAAAAATCCTGTGTCTCTTTGATGGTTAATTGCCCTTGTTTACTATCTTGCCATTCATACTTGCCTATCTAGGGTTTGCTAGGATTTGCTCATTTACTTGTAGTTTACTTGTTCTACTGCCTTCCTAGCTTGCTCTAGTTGTTGTTGGTGATATACATGCTATAAATCTTGCTTGAATCGAACTAGATTTACTCCTTGGTTCATCGATTAATTTCCGCTGCGCAGGTTTCGGACTTGTCCGTCCCGAGCCGGACTTGTCCGGCTACAATCGGACTAGTCCGACTCGACCCGGACTAGTCCGGGTTGTTTGTTGCTGATTAAATTTTAATTAGTCATTTCAGGTCCAGTTGCCTATTCACCCCCCCCCCCCTCTAGGCAACTTTCAGGCGCGCGGCCGACCGATCGACGACCCCCCGCAAGCCTCCCGCCACCGATCGCGCTCCCCGAGGCCAACCCAGTGCGGGCGCCAGCGGCAAGCTACCCTCGACAACATCTCCGGCAACGACCCCTCCGACAGCCGCGGACGCCGCCTCAGTCGTTCTCCGGTGTGCGGCGAGGTACGCCGTCGAGAACCTGCTCGCCGGGAAGACGCTGACTGGGAGCGGCGGCGCTCATGCTCCCCAAGGAGGACGGCCCCACCGCCTACTGATCACGTGATGCTGCTGGAAGACAGTGCCCCGACTCCACTGCCCGAGGATCACGAGCTCCCACCTGCTGCCCCAGCAGGGGACCTGCAGCTGCGCTCTTCTCCAAGCTTACCGGTAAAAACCCCTCTGGCAGCTGCTGAGCTTTCCTGCACCTCGCCTGCCCCTCCTACCGCATTCCACTCTGAGGTGGTGTTTGACGCAAAAGTCTTTGAACCGGCTCCGGTTCCCTCACTTTCTACTGGATCTGCTGCGGGGCCGCCTTCACCAACATATGTGCCTGTCTCACCGGCCTGGCCCAACAACCAGCTGGGGGGGGGGGGGGGGGCCCAAGCCGAAGGGAGGCAGCCGGCCACTCAGGCGGATGCGGGCCCGCACGATGGGCCGCTGGGACACTTTGATGTTGGCCGGCCATCTGATGGGCCTGCCATGCGGGACGGAAGAGTCGACCGGCCATCTGATGTTATGGTCTGCTCCCAATCAGACTTCGGCAAGCTTGCAGAGGACCTTATCGGCACTGTCTTCTCTCCACCGCCGCCGGCTGTCCTCTCCACGCCGGCCAAGCACACGACCACACAGAGCAGCCTGCCGAGCATCAAGACGCCGCGGCGCACACGGCGCGCTCGCTCAAGCCCGCCTGCTGGAGGCAAAACATCTCCAAGGCGCAGCGCGCGCCTGGCGGCGAACCCGTCGCCGGTTCCCGTCGCCTGGCGCGCCGAGGAGAAGCTGATACGGGAGCTAGACTTGGTCCAGCGAGGTGAGCCGGTCACTGAGGCCGCACGTACTGCTTACTCTGGGATGTACAATACGGCGCTCCCTCCGAAGGCCATCGCTGCAATGAAGGCGCTGAACCGAGTTGCCACTGGCTCTGTTCTTGCTGCTGCTGCTGCGGTGGTGGCGGAACCAACCTCAGGACTTGAGGCCGCCGAAGCCTAGTGCTGCTGTCCGGTGCTATCAGAAGCCCCTTAGTTTAATCATGTTAGCCATTATTAGTTCTTGTGTTACGAGGTGTGGTTGTCTACCGGGATGCATGCTTTTGGGGATAATGTTATGGTCTGCTCCCAATCAGACTAGGTACGAGGGTGGTGTTACTCGGTGGTGGTGTTGGTGATATCAGTCAGTTTGTACTCGGTTGTGTTGGTGATTTTCTTCAAGCAGCAGGGACTAATCCTTTTCCTCACCTGTCGTTCTGCATGGTGTCCCAATGTTAGAACACAACATGTCAATAATCTGCTGGAACGTGCGCGGCCTTAATCAAGCGGCACGGCGTGAAAAAGTACGCAGCTTCCTACTTCTGTAAAATCCAACCTGGTATGTTTACAAGAAACCAAGCTGAGCAACATTGATGACCTTATGGCCGCTGATTTTCTGGGACAACGGCTGACAAACTACATGTATCTCCCTGCTGACAACACAAGAGGAGGAGCACTCATTGCTTGGGACTCAGATTATTTTGATGCTACCTGTGCACAGATGGGCAACTACTCAATCACAGCATCAGTCACACAGAAAGGAAATGGAACAACATTTTTGATGACCAATGTATATAGGCCATGCGAAGATCAGGAGAAGACAACTTTTCTGCAGGAGCTAACTGGCCTAAATGCCGCCAACTGGTACTCCATGGTTATGTCTTGGGGACTTTAATCTGATATATGAGGCAAGAGATAAGAACAATCTAAATCTGAACCGCAGACTGATGGGGCAGTTCAGGGCAGCTTTAGATCGCAGTGAGCTGATGGAAATTAGCCTTCAAAATAGAAAGTACACCTGGTCGAACGAAAGGGAAAACCCAACAATGTGCAAGCTGGATAGATTCTTCTGTAACAAAGACTGGGACCTCCTTTTCTCAAACATTCAGCTACAAGCACTTTCATCTTCAATGTCTGATCATTGCCCACTGTACCTCGGTCAGAACAAGGGACCACCACGCAAAGCGTCATTCAAGTTTGAAAACTTCTGGACAAGGGTGCCGGGTTTCATGGACATAGTGCAACAGGCTTGGGATTTGCCGGTCAGTGGCGTTTCTCATCTACTAATCCTAAAGCAGAAAATGCAGAATGTTGAGCGTGCACTCAAGCAGTGGAGCAAGTTTCACTTTGGACAAGCAAAGCTACAGATCGCAATGGCAGAAAACATTATCTTTAATTTGGACAAGGCACAAGAGCAACGAGTTTTGACAGAGGAGGAGAGATCATTGCGACAGGCGCTGAAACTGCGTGTCCTTGGCCTGGCTGCTGTACAACGTGCAAGAAGAAGACAAGCTTCTCGGATAACTTGGCTCAAGGAGGGAGATGCGTGCACAAAATATGTTCACTTGAAAGCTAATGGCCATCGAAGGAAAAATCACATTGCTCATCTACAACAGCCGGATGGAAGCTACCTTTGGCAACATGCTGAAAAGGAAAAAGAGCTGCATTCTTACTATAAGGATCTCATTGGTACGCACACGCCCCGTCAGCTAACCATGGATTGGCAGAGGCTACAACTACCAAAACTGCAGAACGCGTCACTGGACTTACCATTTTCAGAAACAGAAATCTACGAGGCGGTGAAGCAGCTACCGGCTGAAAAGGCACCGGGGCCGGATGGATTCACAGATTCCTTTTACAAGAGTTGCTGGAGCATCATCAAAACTGAGGTCTGCAACGCATTTGGTGCAGTCTATTTGATGCACACAGGGCCGCTACACCAACTAAACACAGCTGCAATTACACTCATCCCCAAGAAGGAGATTGCGGTGACTGCCAAAGACTACAGACCCATAAGTCTAATCCACTCCTTTGCGAAGCTCTTATCCAAGATTTTAGCTATGCGACTGGAAAAACACATCGACTACCTAATCTCCAGCTCACAAAGTGCATTTATCAAGAGAAGGTGCATCCAAGATAACTTCATGTATGTGCGCAGCCTTGCTCGAGCCTACCAACGTAACAAGACACCAGCCTTACTCTTCAAACTAGACATTTCAAAGGCCTTCGACACCGTTTCATGGCAGTACATGATGGAAGTGCTTGAGCACAGAAACTTTCCGGCACGGTGGCGTGATTGGCTGGCTTTGATCTTCTCCTCATCTTCGTCGAAAATTCTGCTGAATGGCGTACTAGGGCCTGAGATCAAGCACCAACGGGGACTACGCCAAGGGGACCCTCTATCGCCCTATCTCTTCATTCTTGCCATTGACAGCTTGCAGAGGATCTTCGACCTGGCAACTGAAGACGGCCTATTATCACCTCTGCGGGGCAGATAAGCAAAACTAAGGCTATCACTCTATGCAGACGATGCGGTCTTGTTCATTAATCCGAAGGCTGAGGAGGTTGCCATGGTGCGCAAATCATGGATCAATTTGGTGCAGCGACTGGACTCAAAGTGAATGTGGAGAAAAGCTCGGTGGCTCCTATACGCTGTGGCGACATTGACATGGACTTGGTACTGCAACCATTTGTGGGACAAAAAGTTGTGTTCCCGATCACTTACCTTGGTCTACCATTAACACTTGGGCGACTAAGACTGGAACACCTGCAGCCGATTCTGGACAAAGGCAGAGCAAAGATGGCTGGTTGGAAGGGTCAACTGCTGAATCAAGCAGGACGGAGAGAGCTTGTCAAGACAGTACTTAGTTCAGTCCCAACATATCTGTTGACGGGCATGAGAGTACCCAAAAAGTTTATAAGTGAGTACGACAAGGCAAGGAAAAAGTTTCTGTGGGCAGGCAACCAGGAACTTACAGGAGGCAAATGCAAAGTGAATTGGGATAAGTGTTGCACATCGATTCAACATGGGGGCCTTGGCCTCATGAACCTAGATCGTTTCAGCAGAGCCTTGCGACATAGGTGGTTGTGGTATGCGTGGAAAGAGACACACAGGCCATGGGTAGGAATGGAGGTACCAGTTGATGAGACTGATGTTGCACTCTTCACGGCAGCGACAAGGTCACAGTAAACAACGGGCAGCGTGCTCTGTTCTGGCTGTCCTCTTGGCTACAAGGGACATCGCCGGCCACCCTATTCCCAAAGCTCTTCTCCCACAGTCGCCGTAAGAGACGAACGGTGGCTGAGGCAGTTCACAATGACACATGGATCAGAGACCTAGCATACAACCTCACACCGGAGCTGCTGCTCGACTACATCGCTCTTTTGATTCTGATCGACGACGCTCAACTTGACACGAATTCCATCCTGCAAGATGAGATCATGTGGACACTCACAGCCTCAGGAGAATACACGGCAAAATCTGCATACTTGTTGCAGTTTGAGGGCTCCACAAAGAGTGCAACACACAAACATGTCTGGACGTCTTGGGCACCACGCATACCACAACCACCTCTGTCGCAAGGCTCTGCTGAAACGATCTAGGTTCATGAGGCCAAGGCCCCCATGTTGAATCGGTGTGCAACATTTATCCCAATTCACTTTGCATTTGCCTCCTGTAAGTTCCTGGTTGCCTGCCCACAGAAACTTTTTCCTTGCCTTGTCGTCAGTGCAAGTTCTTCTTATGGCTCATGCTGCAGAAGAGGATTTGGACGGCTAACCGTTTGATGTTGCGGGGATGGGAAAATTGCTATTTTTATCAGATGTGTGAGAGAAACCTTGAGACGCCTGAGCACCTCTTCTGCGACTGTCCAACAACAAGAGACATTTGGACGAGGGTTAGTGTTTGGTCAGGCCATACATCGCTGCATCCGACCAATTGGCCAAATGCGAGTTCACTAGAAGACTGGTTCATCTCCTTAGCCTCAGGTGCACAGAACAGCAAGGGAGTAAGGTCTCTTGTTATCCTGACGATATGGATGATTTGGAAAGAAAGGAATGCCCGAGTTTTCAACAGCAGGTTCCTGCCGCCTCATCGACTACTGATGTTGATCCAGGATGAAGCAAAAATGTGGATGTTGGCTGGTGCAAAGAAGCTCCGGGAGATACTCCCTCAAGTAGCATAATCCTTTTGTTGTTAACTTAATCTTCTATGTAACCGGTACCTTAGCAAACTTGTCTGTTGGGGAGTAAGGCCACGCCTAGGCATGGTCTGACAAAGGTCCTAGTTGTGCTGCTGGCACAATGTAAACTGCTTCCTTCTTACCTTCTTATTAATATATGCCGGCAATGTCCGGGTCTTTCAAAAAAAAAAAAAGAATTTAGGGGGTGTTCGTTTCAGGGGCTAAAATTTTAGCCCCTGTCACATCAAAGAGAATCTTGTCATTTAGGAGTATTAAATAAAGTCTAATTACAAAACTTTTTTGATCGATGAGTGCTAATTTACGAGACGAATCTAATGATCCTAATTAACCTATGTTTTGCTACAGTGATGCTACAGTAACCATCTTCTAATCATGGCTTAATTACCCTCATTAGATTCGTCTCGTGAATTAGTTCAGGATTCTGCAATTAGTTTTATAATTAGACTTTATTTAATATTTTTAAATAGTAAGATTCTCTTTGATATGACATGGCTAAAATTTTTGCCAAAGAAACGAACACCCCTTAGGCATGCGTACGTGAGCACTCTGTTTATTGAACTGTGTACTTCTCCAGCTGATGAAGGCCAGATAAAAGATGATCTAAAGGAATGAGGCCCTAACTGACTGTAACAAGATTCAAAAGCCATTTTCCTTTCATCTATCTGTCGTTCTGATGTTCTGAACCTGCATCCTGAATCATTTACCAATGATTAATCTCACCTAACTTTGTCAGATGCCTAATGTTATGTTTACCTATTGCTCTTACTTACACTGATCGCTAGTACTCTACAGAAACTGATCTCTTTGAAAATTGTGTGCTGACTAGGGAGTGATCTATCTCTGTCGCTAAGATGTGTATGTGTTGAGTAGAAAGGAAGGATTCCTGACGACAAGGCATGAGCGAGACATCAACACATGGTCTTCCACCGATCAGCAACCAACAGAGAACAGAGCGAAGCAAACAGGAGGACGATGGCCAGGCAAGCTCAAAGCAGTGGCATGAAACAGATTCGGCAATCAACAAGTTGGTCTCCAAGCAGAAGGAACCGGATGTGTAGGGATTGCGCAGATGGAAAAAAGGTTAGGTGTTTTTGCTGATATTGTGTTCTATTAGGCTACCATCTCAGAAGTCACGTAAACAAAAATGTATCAGTTGTTGAACAGACATGGTCACAGGAAAGCCTTGTTTGGTAACACTATAGCTGGAAGAAATCAAGTGAAGATCCAAATATTCACAACTACCAACCAGTTTTTGTCAAGGCTTGGATTGCACCCTAAGGCCACATGTTTCCAACGACCTCTCTTGCCTGCAAGCTGATCAGAGATGCAGAAGAGTTCCATGCACCTCTGCTTTCTACACCTGCAAATATGTTTTCACTCTAAACTGCAAACATAATTACTAAAATATATTGTCTATGTAATATACTAAAATCTATTGTCTATGTAATATAGCATTCTGACAGATGCAATTTCATAAGAGGAAAAGAAACTTCAACCGATACAACAAAATTCCAACCATGACACAAGTACATAACTTCTGCTTATTGTCACTTATTTGTTTTGCAAATTATTACTGCTCTGTTTCGACGGAGCACCGATTAACCAGTCTTCTTGTTGCCTAGTTTCATTCAGATCAACGAATTGCACTCCCCAACATTGGAACAACACCTTGTTACATGCTTCTGCTACGGAGAAGCGGAGTAATTTTAGGGACAACCCTATAAATGTGAACTTTTATGTTGCCCTCTTTTAAAAGCTCAAAGACGCAAACATCAAACTTCTCCAAATTGTTGCCTACGGCGAATTTGCCCCAGCCACCACTGAAAGCAGCAACAGAGCGCTCACTATAGTACACAATACTGCACTCACCATGGTTTTCCTTGCGGATCTCAGAGTGTCATCTTCTTGCCTGTCCGGGGTAGCCACTCTCTGACAAATTTAAATGGGATATTTGTCAATATAACGGAGATAGTCAGAAAAGAAATGATAGCTCAAATGAGCCACTGGTAAATTTGTCACATAGTGTTGCAAATTTTGTGACAGATGAACGAACATGTAATGTAATATTAGTTTTTCTTAAAAAAAATATGCTTCTGGCCGTTTAATATTTGGAAGGCAATGCCAAACAGACTTACCTAACCCAATGTTCTAGACCAATGTGAGATCATAAAACTAGAAAAGAAAAAGTATGTTTTTTTTCCCAAAGTGATTAAATGAAGTTAGTGAATTTTGCAAAGCTACAAGCAAGTTGATTGAAAATTATTTACTGATACAAAATTGTGCGATGCGAAGAGTAAAAAGCACAAAACAGATGACAAATATAATTGATAGAAAGATATGATAAGCGCACCATAATTTTTTTTCCTAGAAATGGAATGTCAAAGGTAATATAATCAATATGGCAAAAATGGACATGTAGCATCCGTACACAGACCAGGTTAATATCTCAAAATGGTTTAACTGTGAGCAGTTTTTAATAAACTGTGTAAACAGTTACAATGGTCTCATAATTCTACTCTTTTTTGCTACAATTTCCTAGAATCCAATGTGCAAACAACATCTGATATTTTCCTACCATCTCAATCCACATTTTGATCAGTAACAGCAGGATTTTTTCTTCCCTGATTGAAAGCTAGAGAGAGGAGTCTGGGACTTATAACAATTATCAGAATATCTAGTCTTCCAATACCTAGAAATGGAATGGGTAAACTATTGCCCAGAAAAAACCTAAATATCAATACTTGAGACACCGCACGATTCACTATACTCAGAACTTATGTATACTAAGATTTATAGATTTTTATCCACAAAAGTAGTCATGCTTTATTTGCTAAGAACATACTTAAAGTATTTATCATCAAGGGGCTTATATGCCAACCAAGGAAAATTCTAGTTACATCATGCATAAAGAAATCCACTTCACAGATACAAATAAAAGGAGTGATTTCAGATGAATATAAATAAAAAAGCATATGGGAAAAAAGTTACGTTACCATGAAAAGTCCCGCATAGACATAAAATTCCATCATTACTTGCACAGTGAAAGGATTCTTTGATTTAAATTCATTTGCCCTTTTGAGAGCACTAGTACATTGCCCGTGCTAACGCTACGGTCAAATTAGATAATACAAATCAAACAGGAAAGGTATACTATTTAACAGTTATAAACTTCTCTCAAGACCTATGTGTTTCATACAAAACACCATAGTATACAAAGTATTATGATCCATTGTTAAAACAACCTCGCCTAAAATATCACAGAATTATTGTCTACAAACAATTACATCTGCAATGCAACATTGTTCATGTCCTTTAGAAGGAAAATGCAATTGCGTTCAAGCACTTGTACATATCCAGTGGAGGTGGAGCGCAATCCAATTCTAACAGAAGCAAGTACAGTGCAAAGTGTGTGATTCATGAAAGAAAAACTGCCTCCTAGCTAGCTCCATGGCTGTTGCCTGCATCAACATGCAGAGTTTCTTGTTTTCTTCAGGCCTCTGCGGCCTCTGCCAATTCTGCATCGATCTTCTCATTGCCCTGAAAGTTGCAACAAGAAAATGGATGCTTTGATCAGGGGTTGCATGGTTAGCAGCAAGATAAGACTCATTTGAAGACAGGCAACCACATGCACCTCGTGATAGTACGTGCACACATGGCATTATGTGAAAAATAACACAAAATAAACCAAGTAATAGTTTTCAGGGTGAGCAGTGACTCAAAAAAATGAGCAGGTAGATGGTCAGCACCAGCAAGCTGTGGACATTCTTGACGTCTAAGCTGCGATTCTGCGCCCCCAAGTTGTACTCATATTTCTCATACAGAACGGCATACGTAGAGCACCACAACACTGTCGTTTAGAAAAAAAAATTATAGTCGTATGGAATGCTATGCTTACCTATTTAGAACAATGCAAGAAAGTTGCAGCAACTCCCATGAACTGAAAGAAGCCAGAGACCTGCGATAACCTTGACAACAAAATAACAAAGCAAGACATGAGCACATATATCATGAAATTCCTAACCTCAGGCACAAAAGAATCGGCATACAATTAGAAATTTCTTATGGAGTGCAACATAAAAAAAAAACTCGACCTGCCAGGGGAAGACCGCCCCCAACGGCATTTAATTAAGGAGAACAACCTCTCACGCAGGTCGAGAAAATTCCCGAACCCCCTCCCCGATCCTACACAGGGACTCAGCTGGCCGTTGTGAGCTCCGGCGCGAGTCTTAACCATGTGCTTTGACCCGGGGAGGACGAAGGGATTTTTTTACTCTGCACTGCAGCGTGGCATATTTCAGCCACATGTGCTACAGTGCGCGCGCGGCACTGTAGCGTGCTACAGTACCGCGCGCAAATGCCGCAGCGGAGCGTCGAACCGGGGCCGACAGGCGCCGAAGCGCCCGGAGCCTGCTGGCTCTGGCCACCCGGGCGCACCCGCGTTGGCATGGAGTGCAACATATGTTCGATCTTTTTTGAAGTGTAACTCACTACTTCGCTAGGATAGTTGGAAATACTGAAATGCCAATGGAGGGAAAACTATTACTAGTTTACTACATGCAAATGTGCTTTATGGGAGTTTGTATGGGGACAGAGAAGAATAAAAAGGAATGTAGACTGTACATTGTGAAACAGGTGTGCCGCATGCAGCATGACTGCATGAGGAGGCGAGATCAGTTCATCACTTCATCTTGTCATCTTCAGGACTGAATCAGTTCAAACTTCAAATAGACCACCACGGCTTGCCTGCAGTTCTTGGGACATCCGGAGTCCGGATACAGAGCCAAGCTGAATCGACATCGAAGGACTCAGCCGGGAAAAACAAATCGAACACTGATATCCCAAGAACAAAATCAAAAGATCGCTGCTGAGAGAACAGAGACTCACCTACAGGGACGAAATGATCGGAGCAGAGAAGCAAATCTTGCTGCTCTCGCCCATCCCTCCAAACTCGAACCTGCTCAAACGGTCGCTAGGGTCAGCCGGGTGCCGGGGCAGGACAGCCGGGCGTGCTTGACGGGGTGGGGCAGATTGGGCTGCTCGACGAGGTGGAGCACGGCGCCGGCTCCACATTATTCTCCAATTGCAATCTAGCTCTAGTCATGATCAAAAAATAAACTGTTGACAAGAGATAACCTGGCAAAGAGAAGAAAAGTAGATGATCAAACCTGCTTGTTTTGCTGTGAACATGAGTCTATACTGCATTTGTTTTTTGGATGTGTTATAGCACAAAGACTGTGGTCGGACGTAGCTGTAGTTTTTGATTGTGATGCCATTACAGGTTTTGAACAGATGGCAACTTGTTGGCTAAGTAATAAAAAGTTTGTAGTATATAATATGTTCACAGCAGCAACAATGTGGGGTCTTTGGAAACTAGGAATAGTTTTTGTTTTCAGAATGGGAGATGGAAGGATATGAGAACATTGTGGAAGCGATGGCAACTTGTTGGCTAAGTAATAAAAAGTTTGTAGTATATAATAAGTTCGCAGCAGCAACAATGTGGTGTCTTTGGAAACTAAGGAATAGTTTTTGTTTTCAGAATGGGAGATGGAAGGATATGAGAACATTGTGGAAGCAGATAATCACAATGCTCAGAAACTGGGAGATCCTATGCCCAGTAAAGAATGGAGAGAGGTTGTTGGTATTTCTTAACGGTCACAGATAGATCCGCAAGCGCACGGAGAATACCGTTGCAGCACTTCACCCGGGAGTATTCCAAGGTATCGTAATTTATATTTTCCACAGGGAAGACGATGGTCGAGAGAGTACTATGCTCATAGTTAATATCTACATTTAAATGGATCACAGTTCATGCATAGCTAAACAATAATATATGGGTAGTGTGACACACAAGAAAAGAATCAACTCTAATATACATCCGTAGCCAAGAGGAGAAGAACAAAGAAAAGAGCTAAGTTCCTAGTGTACTTCATTATACAGTGGCATAGTATACAACATACACATACATGTACATCAATTAAGGTTTAGGCATATGCACTCAAGCAAATTGGGCACCGGCTTACCCCTGGTCTGCCAGGCGACTCCGATCTACAGCTCTACGCCGTACCCGAACGTGGAGGGATATCGAGGACGAATAGGGCTGTCACCACCTACCGTCTACCTCAAACAATCCGTGGACACGAGGCATCCAATGTATTCTACCAATCCAAGCACCATGCTTGCATTGCTAAAACATTACTCTAAATCCCCGGCGATGATATGGATCTAGAGCATAATCATAAGGACTATTGGACTCATGCTTGGATATGCAAATGCATGTAAACCTAAGTATAAACATGGCATGGTGTACTATGTACTAGGACACGTGACAATAAGACAATTATGTCCCTACCGCCAGTCCTCTAGGTAATACCCACATAACGAGCATATGAATATCACACTAGCACTATATAAGAAGATTATAATTACTCTATTACATAAGCAAGCCAAGGATCCACAACCAAACAAGGAACGCTTAACCAAGGCAAGACTATATGAAAAGAATAATATTATTAAATAGAATAAAGTCGCAAAAAGAGAAAATGATACAAGGGCCATACCAGAATCTCCAAGACAACTTGGGAACTAGAGTAGCTCTACTCTAAGCCTAACTCCACTAGAGCTTGGAGACTAAAACTAATGCAAGAGTGATTCCTCTACTTGGTGTGTGTTCTAACCGGCCAAGCACCCCTCTATTTATAGCCCCAAATGAGAGGGGGGATTAAATAGAGCAAGTGAGAGGCGGTTGAGGAGGATTGGCCGCCAAGGTAGGCCGGCCGGCCTAGGTGGCAGGCCGGCCGGCCACACATTGTGGCGGTTGGCCACCGCCTTCCGTGTGGACGCTCCAGATTGCTCCATAAAGTCGGTCCCGAGGTCGGTTTTCTCCTGGGGTCGGCAGAACTGGAGTAAGAGCCAAGTTTAGGCCCATTGTAGCCCATCTTCTACAAAGTCTTCATTAAGTTCGAGTTGGGCTTCAATATTCTGGTTTTGTGGGCTTCTCGTGGCCCACTGGTGGAGGCCTGCAGGCTGTGGCCACTGGGTGTGGCCGGCCGGCCTGGAATATAGGCCGGCCGGCCTGTGATTTCTCTCACAGAGGCCCATTTTCTCCAGAAATACTCCTGCACTCATAAATCATCCAAAACTCGTGAAAATTTATTTGAAATAAATATACGTATAAGAAATGCTAATTCTCCTTTATGTGTAGGAATATTGGCGGTCGACGTTGGTACTTAACGACCGTCAACAGAGGTTCAAGCAGAAACTGCTGACGCTGGAGGAGCTGTCATCAAGAGCAGAAAGGCTCTGAAGATGGAAGCTTGGCAAGTGCGGATACCTGAACTCAGATGGGTGCCAAACAAGATGATGAACGAGGAGTAGAAGGGTGAAGCTCGCTGGGAGCTGATTCATGTAATTTCCTGGTACTTCATTGATAACTGCACGAGCTGCAGAAACCTGGGCTGTAAAACTGGATGGTCTTGTTGCTTGGCATAATGGACCGGGGATCTCCCCTTTTACTCTAAAAAAAATGATCAATCCTAAAGCCTGCACTATAAACGGCACCAACAGCTATTACCTTTATATCTCGAGGTTGAAGGCGCTCGGCCAGTGGTCATTTACGGCCGCCGCAACAGAGATGTGGTGCTGAAGTAAGGCACCTTCGCGAATGGCCATGGCGCAGCGGGTGTGACGATGACGAAAACCAGCACGGATCCTTGCGATTTGACTCTTGGAACTGGTGATGCCAGCGACGAAAGCCGGCGAGATGGGCAGCGAACGACGGCAACTCCGCCGCTCTTGCTCGAGCCAGATATAGGAGGATCATTATTATTTTATTTTATCTTAGTATTTGAAGGTTAAAATGGGCCACCACATTCCTTCTCAAGATCACGAAATTACTTAATCAGAAAAAAGAAAAGCTGTGAGTCGTTAGATTTTATGAACATCTAACGGTTAAGATTAAAAGCAACTCCAACATGCTCTCTATATCCATCCAATTCGGTAAAAATAAAAAATTACCGTTGAAATCACGTCTCAACAGCCTCTCCTTCCTCCTCTCCTCTCTATCCGGCTCGGCATCTTCTCCCCCTGCCTAGCCATTTTTGCCGAGTGAATGGCACTCGCCATCTGCCTCTTCCCCCGCACCCGCTCCACTTCCCCGTAGGCTGGGCATAAAACCCGATACCCGAAGCCTCAAATCAAAAAACTCGACCCCGAATCCGAAGTACCCGAAGCCCGAAAAATTGGGTGCTACATCGGGTACCAGTTATGAAAACCCGAATTTAGTTTGAAAAATTCGGGTTTTGGCTCCCGGTACCCGAACAACCCGAACAGCCCGAACTTCAATTTTTACTCAGCCTAGTAGAAGTCTCATGGGCCGTAGCAAGCAGCCCACTACTCCCTTGCCTGCAACCCACCACCAGCAGCCCACTACCTCCACGTCTTGTAACTTCTATCCTCCCCACGTCTCCACCAGGAAGGAATCCCAATCTTCCGACGCCTCATATCCTACACGCCATCGTTGCTCGGGCTCCCATCGACCGCCGCATGGCCGTGCTTGTGCCTGCCCCGGCTGCTGCAAGCTACGTCCCCTCCCGTCCTGCCCGCGCCCCCGATGGCCTCGGCTGCTGCATGCGCCTTTACCCCGATGGCAATGTCGGGTGATTCGGGGTTATCCGAACCCGAACCCGAAATGTCGGGTACCCGAGATCTCGGGTATTCATTTTTCTGGACGCATCTCGGGTATGAATTCTTGCAACCTGAACTTAACTTATGAAAGCCCGAAAAACCCGACCCAAAATTTCGGGTAAACCCGAACGCCCACCCCTACTGTCTCCCGCGCCACTTTCTCCTCCCGCGCACCCTCCAGCCCTCGTGCTCCCACGCTCGTGCCCGAAGCGCTTCTCTGCCCCGTGGCGCGCTGCCATGGAGAGCCACCCTTCGACGAGCACACGCGTCCCGGACCTGACCACACGCTCTTCGCGCCGCCGAGGTACGCGCCGGCGCCGAAGCTGGCAAGGCCGAGGCTGCTCGCGGCGCACACAGCCGCGACCCTGGCCGTCCACGGCCGCATGAAATAGCCCAACGCGAGCTGCAGGACGGCTCCCGCCACGAACGTAACCACCGACTCGGCCGCGGCCTTGGCGGGGATTGACAGGCCCTCTTCCCCGTCGCGGCTGGTGCGCTCCGCGTGAGCCACCTGGATGTCGTACTGCGCGTACACGGACACGAACTCGCCGATGGCCATGCTGCAGGCGCCGGCCACGAGCCCCGCGAGCCCCGACACCAGCATCGCCCACCTCTGCTCGCCCGCGAGCCCCGCGCCGCCGCCCTCTTCTGCTCGCCCGCGCCGCGCGCTGCCCTCCTCTGCCAGCCCGCGCGTCGCCCTGCTCTGCTCGAAATCCGGTGACGACGTGCACTAATCTTCACAAAAGGGTGTTCAGGCTTGTGCGTCCAGGGAAGACGAATTTGTGACCTCAAGGTATCGATCAATAACTCACCTGACCAGGAGGAATGGACCGCAAGGTGCGAGGTCGAGCTGCAGCCGGGTTTGGAGGAGAAGGCGTCGATCTACGTGCTAGGTGCGAGAGAGAAGATGGGGGCAGCACCACGAGCTGTGGAAGAACCCTGCGCACCTCCCCAAATGGTTACCTGTCCGGGGAAGCACCACAGCAGCAGCAGCCCAGCTCGAGCTCAAGTTATCAGCGGCAACAATGGTGGTTGGCGGCTGCAGATGGGGAAAATGAAGGAGAGGGCTTCAAGCAAAAAATGGGGGAAAGAGAGGAGAGTTCAGAGTTGCAGCACGGCGCAATGGGGATGGAGCAGCTCGGCGGCGGCGTCGAGCTTGCGGAGCGGCCGCGCGCCGCCTCCGCGAGCAGCTGGACGGAGGGATTTCGCCGAGCGGCCGCGCGGCTTCCCCTGCTTCGGGTGTGCGCTGGCGTGGACATGCGGCGTGGGGACGCCAATGGGCAGCGGCGGCGTCCTTGGACGCGGCTGCAGAGGGAGGAAACGATGGGGGAAACGGAGAAGAAGCTCGAGGGGGGCGGGGAAGGTCGTCGGGCGCGAGGTGCGAGGCGCCGCCGACCAAGCGCTCGTCGGCGCGGCACGCGGCCGCTCGCGGTGGAGCCGCGCCCGTTGCACAAAACAATTTGAATATAGCGAGGATAAAAATATAGAGAAGCCGTTGGGTTTGATGATGTTTTTAGTACCATTTTAGTTTTACATAACAGCTAAAACCAGGATTTAGCTAGCTATTTTGAGAGAGGCTCTTGGAGTTGCTCTAAACATCATACTCATATTGAAATAAGTTATAAATAAAAAGAATTCGGAATTAGAAAACTATAAAAAATAGTAGTTTGATTTGGATACAAATTTGGAGAGAGAACAACAAAAAAGTCCATATAAAATATTGTTGATATAAAAAAAAACTCGACCTGCGGGGGGTATGACGGCTCTCGGGCATTTTTTAAGGAGAACGATCGTCTCACACAGATCGAGAAAACCCCCGAACCCTCCTCTGTGCCATACACAGGGACCCAGCAGGCCGGTGAGATCGGCGCGAGTACTTAACCTGTGCTTTGGAAGCACGGAGAAGCGAAAGGATTTTTTTTGCACTGCAGTGAACAGTGCTATATCTCAGGCACTGTTCACCACAGTGCCGCAGCGCCCGCAGCGCTCGAACCCGGGCCAACAGAGCGAACGCTCCGGAGCCAGGAGGCTCTGGCCACTCGGGTGAGCGCGCGTAGGCTAAAATATTGTTGATATACAGCAAGGTAAAACCATGCACAAGATAGACACGTGAACTCGGATCTTATCACAGGTGACGAGCCTGCGTTGGATTTTTTATTTTCACCTGAATATTTACTATCTATATTGAGTCATATAGAGACAAGCTAAAAAATACTAAAAGCGATGTCATGGACCAGGAAAGCTACGGCGAAAGCAAAATTGCCAATACGGTAGGGGAAGAGAAACACCTAGGGGAAAAGAAGCCGTAAGCTCAACATACATGGTTTCTTCATATGGCACGACTGCTGACAAGAGCCTATCACCCACATAACTCCATCCCTGCATCGCAGTAATATTCCAATTTCCTCATCATTTCAGTGTGTTCCTATCACATGTCTGAGCAGTCTTTTCACTTTCTGCACCAAAAACATACTTAATTAATGTCGTCATCTTACGTTCGACTGTGGCTACAAGTCTATGACCGGGTTCACCGACTAAAAATAGGCAGCATGCCAAGCACGCCAGTGAGGTAAAGGGCACGAGAACATTGGCAAGACTTTGTTTCTTGACAATTGTTATACTCTCTATCCTAACGCATGCGTATTTTAGATTTTCGTGAAACGGGTCTTGGCCGAGTGGTTAAAGCATCCGAGTAGCACCTTGCTGGTCCTGGATTTGATCCTCTCAATGGGGCAAATTTTTAGATTGGGTTAAAAAAACTCTCTCTCCTCTCCCCACTCAAAGCATGCACAGATATAAGAGAAGATACAAATCGATCTCAGACGGATTAAAATCCTAACTACCTCCCCTCGAGTTTTTTTTTGTACTTTTGGATAAAATCAAGCATTCGTAAGTTTGACTCTCAACAACAAAAAAAAATGCATAAACATTGACCAGAGTAGGGCAAGATGAGATGTACGTGCTTGGCTGGGATTTTGGTGACGAAGCATTACGTTGAAGCCTATCCTTGGTTGCATCACTTATTTTTTTTTTCAAAAAAAAAGACACCGAAAAGTATCCAACGATAAAAAGAAAATTACAATCAAATTTAACGAAGTATTCTCCTCCACCTCAACCATCGCAACTATGAAGATATGAACAAACCCCATCTCAAACAGGCCTTTGAAGACCACAATAATCGTCCGTCCTGGAAAACGGATCTTTGCAAAAGCTTAAGAAACATCGGAGAGGATGTGCCCTGACTTTCATCATCTGTCGACGCAACCATATCTCTTATAAACCTTCCAATAGTGCCAGATGAAACGCTGCTACCATTATTCCAAAAAATCCTAACGTAGAAGACCATGGTTGCTGATTTTTGCTTCTCCAATAGCCTAACGATCTGTTGTTACATTAACGGACACACACACACACCCCAAAAAAAAAAGAATAATACTGCTTGGGCAATGGAAACTGCTTAAAGATGAGCCATCTTATCTCCCTCAAACACTGCAGGCATATGTCTGACTGGTGAAGCAAAGCATAGTACAAGAGAATATACACCACCTCCAAAAAAAAAGTCT
This sequence comes from Eragrostis nindensis, assembly GCA_012490785.1. Classification (NCBI taxonomy): domain Eukaryota; kingdom Viridiplantae; phylum Streptophyta; class Magnoliopsida; order Poales; family Poaceae; genus Eragrostis; species Eragrostis nindensis. Next base: position 564,126 of record JAAXCT010000023.1, read on the forward strand.
TGTTGGCATATTATTAAGTTTGATATCATGGCGGCCATTATCACTTTGCAGCAAGGGGATGCACGGAAATTGTGGCTTCTTTATTCAGCATATCTTACTTTGATCCCAAAGAAAGAAGAGGCGGTTCTTGCCAAGGATTTTCGGCCAATTAGTCTAGTTCACAGTTTTACCAAAGTGACTAAGATTTTGGCCAACAGACTCGCCCCCCTCTTGGACTCTATGGTGGCGACGAACCAGAGTGCTTTTATTCGTGGTCGATGCATCCATGATAATTTTATTCTAGTTCAGCAAACCATCAAACTTCTACACAGACAAAGGGCATCAAGTCTCTTCTTGAAGCTCGACATTTCAAAGGCATTTGATTCAGTATCTTGGTCTTTTCTTATGGAAGTTCTAACCCATATGGGATTTGGTGCAACTTCGTGTAATCTAATCTCCAATTTGTTGCGCACGGCATCTACTCGAATTCTTGTGAATGGATAGCCAGAAGAGGAGATCAGACATCAACAAGGATTGAGACAAGGAGACCCACTGTCTCCAATGTTATTTATCATGGTCATGGATGTTTTGAATCGCTTGTTCAGCAAGGCGGGAGAAATGGGTCTTCTACAACCAATATCCCGACGTAACTCGTGTCAACGGATTTCTTTATATGCTGATGATGTGGCCCTTTTCATCAAGCCGACAGAGGAGGAAATGAATCTAACCATGGCTATTCTTGAGAAATTTGGAGAAGCGTCCGGTTTAAAGACTAACTTGCAGAAAAGCTGTGTCATCCCCATTAGGTGTGAGCAGCAGGTGGTGGACTTCGTCAACACAACCCTTCCTTGCACCTCATTGCAGTTCCCGTATATCTACTTGGGCCTACTGGTATCAGATAAGAAGTTGTGCAAGTCTGATTTGCTAGCATGGATTGAAAAAATCGGAAACAAACTACCAGCTTGGCAAGCAGCGCTCATGAATATGGCAGGTAGGACTACATGGGTCCGTTTCGTTATGTCAGCGATCCCTATATATGCTCTGATTGCCATCAAGGTGCCAAAATGGTTTATCAAAGCGGTGGACAAATTTCGTCGAGCTTTCTTGTGGAATGGAAGAAAACAAGTTAATGGTGGAAGTTGTTTGGTGGCCTGGGACAAGGTGCAAAGACCACTAGACCTAGGTGGCCTCGGTGTCCTTAACCTCGAGCTTATGAGTTGGGCTCTGCAGATGCGGTGGCTTTGGTTTGCCAAAACTGATAAGAATAAGTCCTGGTCGGGTCTTGATATCCCGGTACATGCCAACGCAGTGGCACTCTTCTCCATTACTACCGAAACCAAGGTTGAGAATGGAACCAATACCTATTTCTGGACTGACAGATGGTTATTTGGTTGCTGTGTGGGAGATTTAGCTCCGAATGTAGTTGCAGCAGTTCCAACAGAATTTCAGAAGCGAACAGTGGCTGATGCATTCCAAGATCACAGTTGGCCGAGAGATGTGCAAGGGGGTCTCTCAATGATTGGTTTGTTTGAATATTTCCAATTGTGGGATATCATTCAGGATTTTCTTATTTCGCCGGAGGATGACTCACATATCTGGAGGTTTGAAAGCTCAGGATCCTTCTCTTCAAAATCAGCCTACCGAGCGTTCTTCAATGGATCGACTACATTTGAGCCATGGCGACGTATTTGGAAATCATGGGCACCGGCCAAATGCAAAGTCTTCTTATGGCTAGCAGTTCGAAACAGATGTTGGACTGCTGATCGCCTAGCAAAGCGCAACCTACCCCACCCGGAAAGATGTCCTATGTGATCAGGAAGAGGAGTCCATCCAACATCTTCTGACCTCTTGTGTTTTTGCAAGAGATTTCTGGTTCAGGATATTGGTACCTTGTTGACACCAAATTTTGACTCAAGGCCCATTGTCAGTAAATGACGGGATATGCGCCGGGTGGAAAGAGATTTTTGTGCGCGAAGTGGTGGCCCACCGGAGATCATGAAGCCGAAGAAACGTGCGTGCGTACATGTGGGTCCGTTTTTCTTTTTTTTTAGTTTCTTTTCCTTTTCTAAGTTAAGAAAGAATTGACCGAGTTGTGGTCAAGTAGGAGTCGTGTTTGTTTCCAAGTCGGTGGCCTCGGGTATATAAATATAAACCCAGGTGCTTGTAAGAAGATATCAATCAATACAATCAACTTTCGGCGCATCGCCACAATTTCTCGACGAGATCTCCGTCGACATCGGCGTCCATCGGGGCTCCGGTTTCGACCTGGATTTCGTCAGGTAAGCGCATCGTTCTTCGTTATATCGACTTGTCCATGATTAAGATTGATGTGGCTACTAGTTATCCGGTAATTTAGATCGATCTAGGGTTCGACGTGATGCATCGACTACATGGAATTGTTTAAGACCTAGTCCAGTTCTTTGTTACGGTTAGTTGACTTGTCCTAGCCGCGACCTTGTTTGCCGATTGCTGATGTCGATTTCCTGTTTGATCTAGTTATTCGAGTCATGGTTAAGGTGCTTAGTCGATTAGATCTGCTCCTAGTGTCTGGGTAGGCAGTTTGACTTGTCCTGTCTGCTTCGCTTAGTTGACGTGTCCTCGGCGAAACAGTTGTTAAGAGTTAGATTTAATTCACTGAGTACCTGGGACCGGTAGTTGTTGGTATTTCTTAACGATCACAGATAAATCCGCAAGCGCACGGAGAATACCGCTGTAGCATTTTACCCGGGAGTATTCCAAGGTATCGTAATTTATAATTTCCACAGGGAAGACGATGGTCAAAAGAGTACTGTGCTCATAGTTAATGTCTACAATTAAATGGATCACGGTCCATACAATGCTAAACAATAATATATGGGTAGTGTGACACACAAGAAAAGGATCAACTCTAATATACATCCATAGCTAAGTGGAGAAGAACAAAGAAAAGAGCTAAATTCCTATTGTACTTCATTATACAGTGGCATAGTATACAACATACACATACATGTACATCAACTAAGGTTTAGGCATATGCACTCAAGCAAATTGGGCACCGGCTTACCCCTGGTCTGCCAGGCGACTCCGGTCTACAGCTCTACGCAGTACCCGAACGTGGAGGGATACCGAGGACGGACAGGGCTGTCACCACCTACCGTCTACCTCAAACAATCCGTGGGGCACGAGGCATCCAATGTATTCTACCAACCCAAGCACCATGCTTGCATTGCTAAAACATTACTCTAAATCCCTAGCGATGGATCAGATCTGGAGCACAATCCTAAGGATCACTGGACTCATGCTTGAATATGCAAATGCATGTAAACCTAATTATATACATGGTATACTATGTACTAGGACACGTGACTATAAGGCAATTATGTCCCTACCGCCAGTCCTAGGTAATATCCACATAGCAAGCATATGAATATCACACTATATAAGAAGATTATGATTACTCTATTACATAAGCAAGCCAAGGGTCCACAACCAAACAAAGAACGCTTAACCAAGTCAAGACTATATAGATAGAATAATATTATTAAATAGAATAAAGTCGCAAAAAGAGAAAATGATACAAGAGCCATACCAGAATCTCCAAGACAACTTGGGAACTAGAGTAGCTCTACTCTAAGCCTAACTCCACTAGAGCTTGGAGACTAAACTAATGCAAGAGTGTGATCTCTCTACTTGGTGTGTATTGTTTCGAAGCCGGCCAGGGGTACTTATAGCCTACTTAGGACCAGGGGACTCTTATAGCGCGAGGAGGAGTGGCGCGGCCGCCAAGTCAGGCCGGCCGGCCAGATAGGGTGGCCGGCCGGCCGTCCACAGTGTCGATTCGCCACCGTCTTCACTCTGGACGCTCCTGATTGCTTGATGAAGTCGGTCCCGAGGTCGGTTTTCTCCTGAGGTCGGTAGAACTGGAGTAAGAGCCAAGTTTAGGCCCATTGTAGCCCATCTTCTAGAAAGTCTTTATTAAGTTCGAGTTGGGCTTCAATATTCTGGTTTTGTGGGCTTCTCGTGGCCCACTGGTGGAGGCCTGCAGGCTGTGGCCGCTGGGTGTGGCCGGCCGGCCCGGGATGTAGGCCGGCCGGCCTATGATTTCTCTCACAGAGGCCCATTTTCTCCAGAAATACTCCTGCACTCATAAATCATCCAAAACTCGTGGAAATTTATTAGTTGAAATAAATATGCGTATAGGAAATGCTAATTCTCCTTTATGTGTAGGAATATTGGCGGTCGAAGTTGGTACTTAACGACCGTCAACAAACCCCCAAGCTTAAACTTTTGCTCGTCCCGAGCAAAGCTAAAGACTTGGTTGTGCTGATCAGGAGTTGCTACCATGTCTTACTCCGCAAAAGTACCATGCGTACAACAAAATAGTCTTCCTCGAATTGAATAAGCTGGCATGGCAACTTACTCTTCCCCTTAGTCCTCATGGGGCTTATTGCTTCTCCTTGTCTTGGGCGGTTGAGAGACAGAACGGTTTGTAGAGTACTATTTACTCATTCTTTGTTAAACTTTCATTCCAGAGGTTTTCAAAAGATTTTGCAAATGAAAACAAAGTTCCTCAATTGATTCTCTCGAATCGCTCAATGTGTATGATTCCTTACCAAGGCATTGTATTGCCTCTTTTCCGCCTACTTCTAACTGGTTTAAATATGTGGGGCTTGGTAGGGGTAAAGTGAGGCAAACTTGCATCACATATATTGCTAAATCAAAAGACTGGATCCAAGGAGAAAGCAAGTCATACAATCTGATCAAGATGTGCATGTGTGTGGATATGTGGATGATGGAGGAAAATAATTACTCCCTTTTTTTTTAATACCTTCTCTCTCTTTTTGTTAATTTTGAGGGAATGGCGATCTCTCTTTTTTTTTTCTTCTTTTTTTTTGATCATGCTCTACTTGAGTGAGCAAGATTTTTTTTTAAATAGCCATTCCTCTTTTGCAAGGGTACTTGGAGAGAGAGAGGTACAAAACATATGGAGTATTTATTTTGTGGAATGATGGAAACTGTGATGCTAACTTACAGTATAGAAGTTAAGCACATGTATATGGTGGAGTGTACGTGATCTTGATCATAAAAGTATGACAAGCATCTCTCAAGGGTCACAACAATTTTGAAAAAGCTCAATGTAATGACAAGCAGCACATGTATAGAGGTTAAAATCAACATATGGCTTTGGTAGGAATTTTCATCATTGAGGAACTTTGGATTTTATAGTTTTGGAAAAAAAAATTCTCTGGAATTTAAGTCTTACTTAGAACAAGATCATAGCAGCTCTATTATACTGTATCGTATCTCACAACAACCTAGACTTGGATCATGCATTTTGCTACCCACGAGTTTCAGGTTTAAGAATAAGATTGCATCCAACAAACTCAAACATTGGGAGAGTACTAAGTTGCAAACAGGAACGAGAGACGGATAAAACAGAGCAACTATTCATCATTTCAACATAGAGAATTAAAACATTCTTATCGCGCATAGAAAACAAAAACTACTTTTATTTTATTTGTTTGTTTTTATCTTTTTTTTTTGAATGCAGAAAACAAAGGAAAGATACAAATTACCTCAGTGGGGGGAGTGGTCCCCCCAAGCTTAGTTCTTGAGTGCGCCAACAACTGATTGGTTTCTTTCTTCATGGCTGCAACAAAGAGCAAAAACAAACAAGAGCAAATTCGGACAGGTTATGTTAGTGTAATCAAAATGAGCACGCCCGTCGGTTGATCTTGCTAGCTTGAGCATAACTTGAAGATGCAAAACAAAGAAGAGGGAAATCTTTTTGTTAAATTTGAGAGAATTTGGAGAAATGAGAGTAAAGAAGATGGGAAGGGCATTTGGGTGGTGAATGAAATGGATTTGGTATGAAAACATCACCACTCGGCCTTTTTGTAAAACTTGAAGTTCGATGGCCATATTTGGGGAGGAACAATGACAAGTGGCCGTGGGGAAACAAGACAGAGTGCTAACAATGGCCATGTCATGTTAGGTGACCCATTGATGGGGACTCTCCCCCCAAGCTTGGCTCAAAGCCTCCATCGATTCTATGTTCTTTTTCTTTTTTTTTTTTTTTTGGATAGTGGAGGTTTGGCCAAAGCTCAGCTAGAATTTATGCCCAAAATTATTTTCTCCAAAAACAAATGTCCCAAATTCATTTTTTTTTTAAAAAGAAGGTTGGAACAATCCAACATGCAAAATGATTTGGAAAAATCAAACATGCAAATGCAATTGAATTCAAATTAAAGGAAACCAAATATGCAATTGGAAAAATCAAATATGAGATAACTACCGATTTTCCTGTCGGCAAGGGCGTCATCGTTTTATGTCCGATGAGCAAGACATTATGACGACTTCGATTGCCAAGGGTCTCACACTTGAGGAAAAACGACAAGAAGTCGGACTATCTCAAGATTGAATATAGATTTTTAACGCACTGTCAGCATATCGAAGCCATCATGCACTACCCCGTTTTCACATGAAGAGAAAACAAGCAAGTGATAGCCTGTACGGGCAGTGACCAGGTATTTGCAGATATAACTAAGAGCATTTGTAAACTCCTAAACCAATTGTCTTCCCCGGCAACGGCGCCAGAAATGCTTGTTGGTATTTCTTAACGATCACAGATAAATCCGCAAGCGCACGGAGAATACCGCTGTAGCATTTCACCCGGGAGTATTCCAAGGTATCGTAATTTATAATTTCCACAGGGAAGACGATGGTCAAGAGAGTACTGTGCTCATAGTTAATGTCTACAATTAAATGGATCACGGTCCATACAATGCTAAACAATAATATATAGGTAGTGTGACACACAAGAAAAGGATTAACTCTAATATACATCCATAGCTAAGTGGAGAAGAACAAAGAAAAGAACTAAATTCCTATTGTACTTCATTATACAGTGGCATAGTATACAACATACACATACATGTACATCAACTAAGGTTTAGGCATATGCACTCAAGCAAATTGGGCACCGGCTTACCCCTGGTCTGCCAGGCGACTCCGGTCTACAGCTCTACGCCGTACCCGAACGTGGAGGGATACCGAGGACGGACAGGGCTGTCACCACCTACCGTCTACCTCAAACAATCCGTGGGGCACGAGGCATCCAATGTATTCTACCAACCCAAGCACCATGCTTGCATTGCTAAAACATTACTCTAAATCCCTAGCGATGGATCAGATCTAGAGCATAATCCTAAGGATCACTGGACTCATGCTTGAATATGCAAATGCATGTAAACCTAAGTATATACATGGTATACTATGTACTAGGACACGTGACTATAAGGCAATTATGTCCCTACCGCCAGTCCTCTAGGTAATATCCACATAGCAAGCATATGAATATCACACTAGCACTATATAAGAAGATTATGATTACTCTATTACATAAGCAAGCCAAGGGTCCACAACCAAACAAGGAACGCTTAACCAAGGCAAGACTATATAGATAGAATAATATTATTAAATAGAATAAAGTCGCAAAAAGAGAAAATGATACAAGAGCCATACCAGAATCTCCAAGACAACTTGGGAACTAGAGTAGCTCTACTCTAAGCCTAACTCCACTAGAGCTTGGAGACTAAACTAATGCAAGAGTGTGATCTCTCTACTTGGTGTGTATTGTTTCGAAGCCGGCCAGGGGTACTTATAGCCTACTTAGGACCAGAGGACTCTTATAGAGCGAGGAGGAGTGGCGCGGCCGCCAAGTCAGGCCGGCCGGCCAGATAGGGAGGCCGGCCGGCCGTCCACAGTGTCGGTTCGCCACCGTCTTCACTCTGGACGCTCCTGATTGCTTGATGAAGTCGGTCCCGAGGTCGGTTTTCTCCTGGGGTCGGTAGAACTGGAGTAAGAGCCAAGTTTAGGCCCATTGTAGCCCATCTTCTAGAAAGTCTTTATTAAGTTCGAGTTGGGCTTCAATATTCTGGTTTTGTGGGCTTCTCGTGGCCCACTGGTGGAGGCCTGCAGGCTGTGGCCGCTGGGTGTGGCCGGCTGGCCTGGGATGTAGGCCGGCCGGCTTATGATTTCTCTCACAGAGGCCCATTTTCTCCAGAAATACTCCTGCACTCATAAATCATCCAAAACTCGTGGAAATTTATTAGTTGAAATAAATATGCGTATAGGAAATGCTAATTCTCCTTTATGTGTAGGAATATTGGCGGTCGAAGTTGGTACTTAACGACCGTCAACAAACCCCCAAGCTTAAACTTTTGCTCGTCCCGAGCAAAGCTAAAGACTTGGTTGTGCTGATCAGGAGTTGCTACCATGTCTTACTCCGCAAAAGTACCATGCGTACAACAAAATAGTCTTCCTCGAATTGAATAAGCTGGCATGGCAACTTACTCTTCCCCTTAGTCCTCATGGGGCTTATTGCTTCTCCTTGTCTTGGGCGGTTGAGAGACAGAACGGTTTGTAGAGTACTATTTACTCATTCTTTGTTAAACTTTCATTCCAGAGGTTTTCAAAAGATTTTGCAAATGAAAACAAAGTTCCTCTATTGATTCTCTCGAATCGCTTAATGTGTATGATTCCTTACCAAGGCATTGTATTGCCTCTTTTCCGCCTACTTCTAACTGGTTTAAAAATGTGGGGCTTGGTAGGGGTAAAGTGAGGCAAACTTGCATCACATATATTGCTAAATCAAAAGACTGGATCCAAGGAGAAAGCAAGTCATACAATCTGATCAAGATGTGCATGTGTGTGGATATGTGGATGATGGAGGAAAATGATTACTCCCTTTTTTTTAATACCTTCTCTCTCTTTTTGTTAATTTTGAGGGAATGGCGATCTCTCTTTTTTTTTTCTTCTTTTTTTTTTTTATCATGCTCTACTTGAGTGAGCAAGATTTTTTTTTTAAATAGCCATTCCTCTTTTGCAAGGGTACTTGGAGAGAGAGAGAGGTACAAAACATATGGAGTATTTATTTTGTGGAATGATGGAAACTGTGATGCTAACTTCCAGTATAGAAGTTAAGCACATGTATATGGTGGAGTGTACGTGATCTTGATCATAAAAGTATGACAAGCATCTCTCAAGGGTCACAACAATTTTGAAAAAGCTCAATGTAATGACAAGCAGCATATGTATAGAGGTTAAAATCAACATATGGCTTTGGTAGGAATTTTCATCATTGAGGAACTTTGGATTTTATAGTTTTGGAAAAAAATATTCTCTGGAATTTAAGTCTTACTTAGAACAAGATCATAGCAGCTCTATTATACTGTATCGTATCTCACAACAACCTAGACTTGGATCATGCATTTTGCTACCCACGAGTTTCAGGTTTAAGAATAAGATTGCATCCAACAAACTCAAAACTTGGGAGAGTACTAAGTTGCAAACAGGAACGAGAGACGGATAAAACAGAGCAACTATTCATCATTTCAACATAGAGAATTACAACATTCTTATCGCGCATAGAAAACAAAAACTACTTTTATTTTATTTGTTTGTTTTTATCTTTTTTTTGAATGCAGAAAACAAAGGAAAGATACAAATTACCTCAGTGGGGGGAGTGTTCCCCCCCAAGCTTAGTTCTTGAGTGCGCCAACAACTGATTGGTTTCTTTCTTCATGGCTGCAACAAAGAGCAAAAACAAACAAGAGCAAATTCGGACGGGTTATGTTAGTGTAATCAAAATGAGCACGCCCGTCGGTTGATCTTGCTAGCTTGAGCATAACTTGCAGATGCAAAACAAAGAAGAGGGAAATCTTTTTGTTAAATTTGAGAGAATTTGGAGAAATGAGAGTAAAGAAGATGGGAAGGGCATTTGGGTGGTGAATGAAATGGATTTGGTATGAAAACATCACCACTCGGCCTTTTTGTAAAACTTGAAGTTCGATGGCCATATTTGGGGAGGAACAATGACAAGTGGCCGTGGGGAAACAAGACAGAGTGCTAACAATGGCCATGTCATGTTAGGTGACCCATTGATAGGGACTCTCCCCCCAAGCTTGGCTCAAAGCCTCCATCGATTCTATGTTCTTTTTTTTTTTTTGGGATAGTGGAGGTTTGGCCAAAGCTCAGCTAGAATTTATGCCCAAAATTATTTTCTCCAAAAACAAATGTCCCAAATTCATTTTTTTTTAAAAAAGAAGGTTGGAACAATCCAACATGCAAAATGATTTGGAAAAATCAAACATGCAAATGCAATAGAATTCAAATTAAAGGAAACCAAATATGCAATTGGAAAAATCAAATATGAGATAAGTACCGATTTTCCTGTCGGCAAGGGCGTCATCGTTTTATGTCCGATGAGCAAGACATTATGACGAGTTCGATTGCCAAGGGTCTCACACTTGAGGAAAAACGACAAGAAGTCGGATTATCTCAAGATTGAATATGGATTTTTAACGCACTGTCAGCATATCGAAGCCATCATGCACTACCCCGTTTTCACATGAAGAGAAAACAAGCAAGTGATAGCCTGTACGGGCTGTGACCAGGTATTTGCAGATATAACTAAGAGCATTTGTAAACTCCTAAACCAATTGTCTTCCCCGGCAACGGCGCCAGAAATGCTTGTTGGTATTTCTTAACGATCACAGATAAATCCGCAAGCGCACGGAGAATATCGCTGTAGCATTTCACCCGGGAGTATTCCAAGGTATCGTAATTTATAATTTCCACAGGGAAGACGATGGTCAAGAGAGTACTGTGCTCATAGTTATGTCTACAATTAAATGGATCACGGTCCATACAATGCTAAACAATAATATATGGGTTGTGTGACACACAAGAAAAGGATCAACTCTAATATACATCCATAGCTAAGTGGAGAAGAACAAAGAAAAGAGCTAAATTCCTATTGTACTTCATTATACAGTGGCATAGTATACAACATACACATACATGTACATCAACTAAGGTTTAGGCATATGCACTCAAGCAAATTGGGCACCGGCTTACCCCTGGTCTGCCAGGCGACTCCGGTCTACAGCTCTACGCTGTACCCGAACGTGGAGGGATACCGAGGACGGACAGGGCTGTCACCACCTACCGTCTACCTCAAACAATCCGTGGGGCACGAGGCATCCAATGTATTCTACCAACCCAAGCACCATGCTTGCATTGCTAAAACATTACTCTAAATCCCTAGCGATGGATCAGATCTAGAGCATAATCCTAAGGATCACTGGACTCATGCTTGAATATGCAAATGCATGTAAACCTAAGTATATACATGGTATACTATGTACTAGGACACGTGACTATAAGGCAATTATGTCCCTACCGCCAGTCCTCTAGGTAATATCCACATAGCAAGCATATGAATATCATACTAGCACTATATAAGAAGATTATGATTACTCTATTACATAAGCAAGCCAAGGGTCCACAACCAAACAAGGAACGCTTAACCAAGGCAAGACTATATAGATAGAATAATATTATTAAATAGAATAAAGTCGCAAAAAGAGAAAATGATACAAGAGCCATACCAGAATCTCCAAGACAACTTGGGAACTAGAGTAGCTCTACTCTAAGCCTAACTCCACTAGAGCTTGGAGACTAAACTAATGCAAGAGTGTGATCTCTCTACTTGGTGTGTATTGTTTCGAAGCCGGCCAGGGGTACTTATAGCCTACTTAGGACCAGGGGACTCTTATAGCGCGAGGAGGAGTGGCGCGGCCGCCAAGTCAGGCCGGCCGGCCAGATAGGGAGGCCGGCCAGCCGTCCACAGTGTCGGTTCGCCACCGTCTTCACTCTGGACGCTCCTGATTGCTTGATGAAGTCGGTCCCGAGGTCGGTTTTCTCCTGGGGTCGGTAGAACTGGAGTAAGAGCCAAGTTTAGGCCCATTGTAGCCCATCTTCTAGAAAGTCTTTATTAAGTTCGAGTTGGGCTTCAATATTCTGGTTTTGTGGGCTTCTCGTGGCCCACTGGTGGAGGCCTGCAGGCTGTGGCCGCTGGGTGTGGCCGGCCGGCCTGGGATGTAGGCCGGCCGGCCTATGATTTCTCTCACAGAGGCCCATTTTCTCCAGAAATACTCCTGCACTCATAAATCATCCAAAACTCGTGGAAATTTATTAGTTGAAATAAATATGCGTATAGGAAATGCTAATTCTCCTTTAGGTGTAGGAATATTGGTGGTCGAAGTTGGTACTTAACGACCGTCAACAGTAGTTGCCAATTATACTTGTACCTGTCGATCGTGTAGAGCAGTTTGACGTGTCCTGTTCTACTTCACTCAGTTGACGTGTCTTCGGTGAAGCGATCGTTAGATTATGGGTATAATTAGTGGCTATTGGTTTAATCGTTCTTTCGGGGTGTTTAGCCGATTGTTTACCACGTTCAGATCTATGCTTGCATGCTTTTAAATATCTTATTGTTCCTGTTCAAGTAGAGGTCTGAACCCTTTTTGTCGATGTCGATTCAATTTACCATGATGCTTGCCGATAGATTTTGCCGATTGCATGCTTTGCCGATTGCCGATTTTGATGCATGTCTCTGCTTTATTTATCGCGCTAATATTTACTATTGCGACATGTCGATTCGTTTCTAGCCGACAGCCGAGCATTTACTTTATTATCTTTTATTTACTAACATCGGCTGCGGTTACGCATCGGCCTGTCTGGGGGCGATAGCCCAGGAATTTTACGCTCTTTTCTTGTCTTTGTCGATTTGCAGGGAAAATCGACTGGCACGCTCCAGAATTCACCGCGTTCTAAGTTTGGTCCTGAACAGAGTGAAGCAAATCTCTTAGGCCACGTGTGCGGCGCAGTAGAAGTCACATTTTACTGCCAACACACTTTTTGGCACGACCAGTGGGACACAGTCAAGCAGAGTCAGATCGCGTTCGTTCAAGCTATTGCTGATGATGGTACTTTGCTCCTTGTTGGGAAGGGTCAGCAGATCTGGATTCCCGCACCCGTTGTTCGAGATGACAAGAATTCTTCTGAGATAACTAGCAACAATGAGGTGCTGGCATGGGAGAAGATGACTTTGGAGCAGAAGAATCAATATCAGAGTTATCTGTTTGGGTGTCAGATTAAATACTTCGACACGATCAAGATGACACGTGGCAAGATTACATCAGTGGTAGCTCCACCAATAGTGCTAGGTGCAGAGGAATTGGCTGCAATAAAAGCTGCAAAAATGCCAGATCGAGCTTTGGTGGAGGAAGTTGTGAATGCTGCTGTTCACAATGCTTTCATCAACCAATCAGGAGTGCTTGTCAATAATGTGTATAACATGATGAAGGCAATTGCTGATGGAACCTTGCAGACTGAGCCTGGATTTGTGGGGCCGTCATTCACTGCACCAACTGCTACTCCAGTGCGTCCTGCACAACCTGTTGGTCAACCTACAACTCAAGAAGGGACAAGTGCTGATCAGCAGAGGCAACCATATGGTATGCCACCAGAGTTGTGGTCTCCAAGTGCTCAAGCTTTGGCTGCAGGAACAGCCCGAGTATTGGTGCCAAATCTTATTGATGCGCCGATGTCCACGCAGAGGAAAGTAGGTGGTACGTCTATTGAACCAAGGATTGGTCAAACCCCTCAAACAAGGTATCACTTGGCTCCTAATGTCAACGCTGCACTGTTCAATCAGGAGATACCACAAGGTTATCATAGGGTGGCAGACTACAGTGAGCATTACAATAGGGAGCAGCCCACTCAGGTTCAGACACAGTTACAACAACCAGCCCAATTGGCTGGGGGGCAAGGACAAAATACGTCAGAAGATATAGTTGCCAGGTTGGCTGAAGTCATGAAGGAGCAGTTCGATCTCAAGCCCAAGGAGCAGAGCTTTATGTATCGACGTCTATATCCAGAGTGGATGGAACAAGTTGCTTTGCCACACCAATACAAGTTGCCAGAGTTTTGCAAATTTTCTGGGCAAGACATTGTCTCTACAGTGGAGCACATCAGCCGATATCTGGCGCAGTTGGGAGAAGCATCGGCACAAGATGCATTGAAAGTCCGTCTGTTTCCCCTATCACTGTCTGGATCGGCATTCTCATGGTTCACTTCGCTTCCAGCGGGATCCGTGCGGAATTGGGCCGATTTGGAAAAGAAGTTCCATTCTTATTTCTTCACTGGCATGGTGGAGTTGAGAATATCAAATTTGACAGCTGTTCGTCAGAAGGCTGGGGAGTCAGTTGCCGATTTCGTCCAGAGGTTCAGAGTCATCCGTGGCAGGTGTTATAACCTAAATCTGACGGATCGGCAAATGGCTGAGATTGCTTACCAGGGTTTGCTGCTGTTGGTGGTTTCTAAGTACCTCTTTTATATGCCCAAAACCACCAACATCGTACCATATTCCTCTATATTCTCATCATAATTATGTGTTTTACCTCTAACCTTGATGAATTCCACATGTAGTGTCGTTTTAGTGCTATATTGCAGAAACAGGTGAAAAGACGACAAAATGGCTCTTATATGAGAAGTATCGAAATGAAGCCCGACTCGCCATGCAAGGAGGGCTTCCCACTAGCCCATGGCACCTACAAGACACCTCTGGACGTCCATGGAACTCAACATGCAAGCCCAAGGTCGTGGCCCAATGCCTAAGGATTTCTAGAAGGTTTATCCGGAAGGAAAGATCAATTCGCGCAGTCCAGAAATAGCACTGTATTGTCACGCAGATTTCGAGTTCAAGACGTGCTCTAATGGGAATCTAATGTAAAGGAAAGTTGTATATCTCGTCGAGAGCTTTCCGGAACACATATGGATTGTCCCGTTTGGATTCTGGAGCTAGGAGATATGGGCCCCGCAAGGAAACCTGCGCAGAGGAGACAGATATTTTGGCATCGCATATTTGGGGACCAAGACGGCCGAATCTGGAGATCCAATGAAGACCAAAGTTGTAGATCTTTTCGAGGGCTACGAGATAGAGTCCAATTTTGCCTCATTTGGACTCCGGACGTGGAAGTTATGGTTTGTGAAAGGCGGAGCTGCGAAAAGGAAAATCAAGTCCGAATTGGAAACGACTCGTGCCGATCGGCACGACTTTGGTGCCGACCGGCACCGACCCAGAATTGCTTCTTTTCGCCTCCAAACGCCTCCCCACTGTATATATAACCCATGGGACGCCCTAGGGTTAGAGATCGGCCGCCAGAGGGACAACACAGCTAGTAAGTTTAGAGCCACCGGGGCTTTGCCCCGTTCTTCATGTTCTCTAGTTGTTAGATCAAGAACCACTGGTGTTGAAGAGGTGATCCATCAAGGTAGGCCGACTAGATGGTGATGTGTCTTGCACTATGTATTATCAAGGTATGGTTGAATATGTTGATGAATGGTTTTGATTATTGATTGCCTGGATTTTATGGTCTTTACATGTGCTTGTTCCTACGCTTAGTGACGACTAAGTATTAGATGTTATCTTGATTGTGGTGGCAAAAAGAAGTGACAAGATTCGTTCTCTCACTATCTCCATTGTGGTTAAGGTAGTATCGGGATCTTGTAATGCGCCATAATTGCACGTTGTCTCTGTACCTCAACAGCCGCTAATGCATACGCGATGATCCTTGAGATGAGGTGTAGAGTAGGAAGAGGCTACCGATTACGGCGATTGGTCGTGACAGGGCTCAACGGAAAGGGGTATTGACCTATCGATCTTCGGTTATCAATAATTGAGTAATTCCATTTATGATGCTATTCAACTAAGCTTTTTGGTTACGATCTCAACTAGCAGACTTGGCTAACTTACCCCGTGATCTAATCAAGTTCCTTAGGCTGTTCAGACAACACTTCGGACAATTCAACCTTCGTGCCGACCGGCACACTCCCTGTGCCGATCGGCACAACCCTCATTTTCACCCTTTTTCATGCTCTCGTATATGCAATAAGTGCTTCATGCTAGGATTGATTTGTTAGACGACGTAGAAGACCTTACGGTTCTCTTGCTGATCCCTGTGGATTCGATATAAACCTTGGAATACTCTGAGGGAAAAAGCTACAATGTACACCGTCCACTTGTGGTATATAATTGGGTGCGTATAAACGACCAACAAGGCTTTTTCTGGCGCCGTTGCCGGGGATCGGCAACTCGAACCTAGGGCGATCTATCTAGTTTATCGAACTAATCCTATATCCTTTTATTGCATATACCCTGTTTTTCTTTATTTGTGTGTCCATTGAAAACAGGTACAAGGCTAGGCACACAACCTCCATAGCAGTAGGTGCTAACTTTGTTAGTGGCCCATCATCTGCTATGGAGCCCCTCTCCATGAAAGACTCGCTAGTGCCAATCGGTGCAACGCCCATGCCAATCGGCACCACACTGCTCGAGAGGAGGTACGCTCTTGTGTGTCAATAATTTTTTTTAACTAATGCTCTGCGAAGATTTGGCTTGTTTACAGCAATAGGTAATGGGAGAGAAGATAGAGAGCTATTTACCATGAAGATCGAGGATTTCAATTGATAACATTGAAGGCATGGTGGATACGTTCTTGTTCATGAGTTGTTATTCTGTTTGCTGACTTCCCGGAGGTGTGCACATCAGTACAGAGGATTGCAAGGCCTACAAATTTGATATTCTGAAAGAGCATCAAGTCTAGTTTCTAACGGTTCAAGTCTCGCATTATTTGGAGCTTTCTACAAGGATTTATGGCCAAAATACAAGATGCTGCGCAGGCTGATTGGATATTTCGCGAGAGATGCAAACAATTGGAAGTTTGAGCCAAATATGGAATTAAAGTCCAATATCCACGTGATCTAAGGGTTTCCAACATTTAGAAGACTTCCTTTTGATGATTGACACGAATTCAAGTCATTCCAAACACGGAGTTTGAATTCAATTCGGATTCATCGCGAGACAGCCTGACATACCTTCAGAAAAACGGCCATATCTCCCTCATACAGAGTCCGATGAGGACGCACGAGTACTCGTTGGAAAGATAATTTGATGCCCGACGCAATGGCACAGGTCTCAGCATCTAATTCCTCCTGGTCGCAGCTCAGAAGCACAAACAAGTCGTCGGCTGGAACAGGACATGGCAGATTTCTTCGGAATTCTTATCTCGTCAACTTGGTGGATCAATAGGCAAGTTTTGAGAAGTTGCATCAACCCTACATCATCATACCTTGCTGGTGCAACATTGATCAAGATTCACAAGTCAAAGGACAAGCCGACACATGCTCTAATGCTTGAAAGGATTAAGTCATCAAGATTCTCCAGAAACGATCAAGAAGTTGAAATCATTGGTAATTCTGTAAGTTCTCCGAGCTGATCAATATATAAAATTTTTATATCTGGATAGAGCTTCAAGTCTTCTTTCCAACGCATCAAACGGTGCTGGATTTGGATGTTTCTACAAGGATTTATGAGCTAATCATTGGACGCTGCGCGAGCTGTCAGATTTTCAAACAGCACGCAGCCTTGGAGTAAAAAACTCATAAGTCCTTCATACGGAATCCGTTTGAGGTGCATGAGCACTCGTTAGAAAGATATTTTTGCTACCTATGTTATGGTACAGGTTTTAGAACCAGTTTCATTCTGTTGGTAATGCGAAATTCAGAAAGAACAGGAGCTGCAGATTATCAATGGCAAGATTAAGGAAGGAGACGAAGATGACAACAATGAAAATAGCTTGAGCGATTCTCCCGTGAGCAAATGATCAGAAGTTGAACAAGATTGAAGATTCAAGAGCATTATATCACTTACACACATTGAGCAATATGCAACACAATAAAGACGGGCTATGAGTCGACCACGACGAAGTTTGCATAGTACAAGCTGCATGGATATCATTGGGATCTTACACCAAGAACCATGGCTTCGCGACAATCAGGTATGTAAGAAGTCTAGCTATTCGACTATAACTAAAGCGCTTTTCGGGAGGCAACCCGTGTTTTTGAGTCTTTTGTGTGGATTGTTTAGTGCTGCTAGGAGGGCAACCTAGAGTTTTTGCTTTGATGTGAGCTTTACCCAACTCAATTGATTCACTTGTGTCTAATTTGTTCTAGTTTAACTTTTTCTTTTTAGACCACCATCATTATGTGTTTGTTTGCAAAATTCATTCACTGCATGCATAATTTGTGAGCACTTGCTTTGTTTTTGTATTTGCATAATGTTTCCGCTTGCATGCATTTAACCATCTGATTTCAGCCTACCTAAGCCTTCCACCACTTATTTTTCATCACATACCAGAGCCAAGACCCCATGTGCCGATCGGCACGGCACCATTGCCAATCGGCGCAAATGCCCAAATGCTTTTCTAAGCATTCCATCGCTGTCACATAACATGACCACAAGCCTCTGACTTTGCATGTTCATATTCGCTTTATCACTCATAATAGCTTGCTTTGAATTTCCCAATGAGTACTAAATTGCTTTGCGCAAGCTTTCTTTAGCAAATTTAGGTGTAAACATGGTATTTATACTTGTTTGTTGAACAACATTGGATAGTTCATTTGCCTTGCTATGTTTTGCATCATTTGCATTGGTTGGTTGCTAGTCTTTTTCAATGCGCTATCTTTCTAATCCAGCGGAATTTCGCAATGGCTAAGTCATGAACATGGTGTTTGGACTTTGTTTGTTAAAAAAATTTCGTTTAGATTGCTAGCAATCTAGTTGTAAGCATGGTGCTTAGAGCTAGATGTAAACATTGCTTTTGTGTTGCTTCCACGCCTCTAACTTTCGTTGCTGATATCATAAAACCTTTTCTTCACTTTGATAGCATTGTTTCAAGACTGAATAATGAGTAACTTATGTTTTTAGGATTATATGCATGCACATTCTTTTAGCATTTTTATGTGAGCATGGTGTTCAGATGAAAATGCTGATCAACATTGTTATGGTCTTGCTTGCTAACATTGTGATGGTTAACTTCATGCATCCACACTTGTGCACACACGTACACCCATTAGGATTTTGTTTTATTTTCTGCTAGAATCAAATTGACACAAGTGGAACTTTGAAGTTGTTGTTAGCTGCTAGAAATTCTTCTACTCCCGACCATCACCTCGGGGTAGTATGTGTGCTTCAATTGTTTTGCAGGAATGAAAGAATCGATCTCACAATAAGGGAGTTGAAGGAATTGAGGAGAAACAGCCGCATGAACAAGAGGGAGCAATGGGACAGCAGCTACGAGGCAATGATCGAGTTGAAAATCTAAAAACGATGCCGAGGTGGAGTGTGCCGACCGGCACCACCCCTGTGCCGACCGGCACCATTGTGTGCCGATCGGCACGCCGCTGTTGCCCGTGCTGTCAAGCTTTCCTCATGCAATTCAGCAACATCTTAAGCATAGGGGAGGCATGCTCCGAACTTCAATTCACTAAAAGGCGGTAACATCTCTTTGCTCCTTCTCTTCTCTAATCCTATTCTCTTCTCATTCGCTGCTCTTGCCTTTTGCTATCAACTTGGGTTTTGCTTTCTTTTATGGTGTGGTACCCTTCTCGTTTTGTTCATGCGGGAGGTTGTTTGTAATTTGCCACTTAGAATTTAGAATGGACAATGACATATCCCTAATAGCTACCTTAGGGTGACCAAATGTCATTACTCTATCTAGGGGAGCTGGCTTGTATCATCACCGTCTATGTGTTTGTGCTTTCACTCAAAATAATGCCTGATTATGATGATGACCTTGCTCGAGATATGATGAAAGTTGCTATTGTTGTTGGAACTTGCATGTATGATTCGTTGCATATAATTGTCCCCCGCTGAATTTTAATAAACTTGAACTAAGCACCAATTCTATGAACTCTATTTACTTTAGTGGTGGTGTTTGTTGACAGATGATTTGATAGAGACCCCATATGATTGAATTGTTCTTCATGACAACATGCTTTGCTCTCTAAAAAGAAAACTCCAACATAGCTTGAGTCCTTACTAATTTTTGAAAAACTTTAATGTCTTATGTCTCTAATCCTTGCAAATATTGCTCTCTTGCATCGATCATACCTACCAAAGCCAAATATGCTACACCTATATGATAAACCTGTAGATTGCAACATGTAATTTAGTGAGTTGAGTCAAGTTTGTGTTCTTTTGGTATGAGACTTAGAAGCTGGCCATTCCGTTTGCGTAACTATCACTTGTTTTCTAGCCTTATTCATACTCAGCATTGCCCATTCTACTCTGGAATGTGTGCATACTTCGCTGAATATTCCCACCTGTAAACCCATATTTCTTTTGGTGTTGTCCAATCCTTGTCCACAACCTATGATATGAGTTTCTCGTCGAGCCGTTGCACTATTTCTATGGTTTTATGCACAAATTATCAAGATATCTTGCTCAAGACGAAGATTTTCATCACCAAACACCTCTGAAGACTTTCTGAAGCGCAAAGGATCAATTTGAGGCGAAAACGGAGAAAAGTTGGGTTCGTGCCGACCGGCACAAATTCGTGCCGACCGGCACGAAGTACAAAATCAGCGAAAAGCCCCCTGTTATCTCCAGAAATCAAGTATATGTGTTTCGGACAGTCAAGGAGAAGAAATAAAAGGATTAACTAGTGCTTTTTCTTTTTCCACTTCCTATATGCTCGGGACGAGCATCGTTTAAGCATGGGGGAGTTGGATCGTCATCTACATTCCGAAGCACTAGTTAATGGACTTCAAAGATTGTTGATGGAAGATCAAGATTGTTTATAGTGTTATATCAAGTTGCAAGAGTGGACTTCATAGAAGATTGTGCATAAAACCATCATATTCAAGTAAGTGCATTCAATTGGCTGAAACTCTATCCTTCCAACCATGTGCAATCCGATTTTGAGAACTTCATTTGTGTCTTGAGATCATTCTTTGCCATTTGCACATGTCCACCTTTCTAAAGCGTGTGTTTTCCTCTCTTTCATCATGTTATTCCAATGGCCTTTTTGACAAGTCTCTGTAAAACCAAGTAGAACTATCTCTTGATTTGACAATATTCTAAGTTACATTGTTTTGCTAGTTGTTTTCCTACCAAGCTACACATAAAGCCTTCCACTAAATAATTGTAGATAGGATCACTTCTAGTTGTTTGGCTTGTGAGATTTGTGAGATGAGTGTTGTCTTGATTCTTTGCAAGAGAGTGTTTTGTTTGGATGAATGAGACTGAATTTTTGGAAAAACTTTATTATCTTAAGGCCTAGTTTGAGGAGTAATCTGCTTTGAGAGTTGAAGCTACTTTATTTGATCATTGTGGTCGGTTCTAAGTCATAATCTGTTCCCCACTAGTATCTTTGAGTGGTAGAATTGGTGCAACTTAAACTTTTGTGCTATACTCTTAAAGCGGGTTGGATATGCATGTGTTTTGATGAATGCAAGTGAAGATGACATGACTGCAATGCTGATCTCTCCTTGAGAGGGTAAAGATTTATTTACTCGAGGACGAGCAAAGGTTTAAGCATGGGGGAGCTGTTGGTGGTTTCTAAGTACCTCTTTTATATGCCTAAAACCACCAACATCGTACCATATTCCTCCATATTCTCATCATAATTATGTGTTTTACCTCTAACCTTGATGAATTCCACATGTAGTGTCGTTTTAGTGCTATATTGCAGAAACAGGTGAAAAGACGACAAAATGGCTCTTATATGAGAAGTATCGAAATGAAGCCCGACTCGCCATGCAAGGAGGGCTTCCCACTAGCCCATGGCACCTACAAGACACCTCTGGACGTCCATGGAACTCAACATGCAAGCCCAAGGTCGTGGCCCAATGCCTAAGGATATCTAGAAGGTTTATCCGGAAGGAAAGATCAATTCGCGCAGTCCAGAAATAGCACTGTATTGTCACGCAGATTTCGAGTTCAAGACGTGCTCTAATGGGAATCTAATGTAAAGGAAAGTTGTAGATCTCGTCGAGAGCTTTCCGGAACACATATGGATTGTCCCGTTTGGATTCTGGAGCTAGGAGATATGGGCCCCGCAATGAAACCTGCGCAGAGGAGACAGATATTTTGGCATCGCATATTTGGGGACCAAGACTGCCGAATCTGGAGATCCAATGAACACCAAAGTTGTAGATCTTTTCGAGGGCTACGAGATAGAGTCCAAGTTTGCCTCATTTGGACTCCGGACGTGGAAGTTATGGTTCGTGAAGGCGGAGCTGCGAAAAGGAAAATCAAGTCCGAATTGGAAACGACTCGTGCCGATCGGCACGACTTTGGTGCCGACCGGCACCGACCCAGAATTGCTTCCTTTCGCCTCTAAACGCCTCCCCACTGTATATATAACCCATGGGACGCCCTAGGGTTAGAGATCGGCCGCCAGAGGGACAACACAGCTAGTAAGTTTAGAGCCACCGGGGCTTTGCCCCATTCTTCATGTTCTCTAGTTGTTAGATCAAGAACCACTGGTGTTGAAGAGGTGATCCATCAAGGTAGGCCGACTAGATGGTGATGTATCTTGCACTATGTATTATCAAGGTATGGTTGAATATGTTGATGAATGGTTTTGATTATTGATTGCCTGGATTTTATGATCTTTACATGTGCTTGTTCCTACGCTTAGTGACGACTAAGTATTAGATGTTATCTTGATTGTGGTGGCAAAAAGAAGTGACAAGATTCGTTCTCTCACTATCTCCATTGTGGTTAAGGTAGTATCGGGATCTTGTAATGCGCCATAATTGCACGTTGTCTCTGTACCTCAACAGCCGCTAATGCATACGCGATGATCCTTGAGATGAGGTGTAGAGTAGGAAGAGGCTACCGATTACGGCGATTGGTCGTGACAGGGCTCAACGGAAAGGGGTCTTGACCTATCGATCTTCGGTTATCAATAATTGAGTAATTCCATTTATGATGCTATTCAACTAAGCTTTTTGGTTACGATCTCAACTAGCAGACTTGGCTAACTTACCCCGTGATCTAATCAAGTTCCTTAGGCTGTTCAGACAACACTTCGGACAATTCAACCTTCGTGCCGACCGGCACACTCCCTGTGCCGATCGGCACAACCCTCATTTTCACCCTTTTTCATGCTCTCGTATATGCAATAAGTGCTTCATGCTAGGATTGATTTGTTAGACGACGTAGAAGACCTTACGGTTCTCTTGCTGATCCCTGTGGATTCGATATAAACCTTGGAATACTCTGAGGGAAAAAGCTACAATGTACACTGTCCACTTGCGGTATATAAATGGGTGCGTATAAACGACCAACAGCTGCCTCAGATTAGAGAGAAGTTTACACCTCAGGAAGTCGATGATTTAGCACAGCTCTTTCAGAAGGCGTCGATTCATGAAGGGCGCATCCAGAATACACGTGGCAGACAATTTCAGGCGGCTTATGCCGATTACTCGTCTGATTCTGATGATGAAGCCGAAGTTGCTCTTGCTGAGTGGACCAGGAATAAGAAGTCTGTTCTCTGTCCGTGGGTCAAGCAGAAGGCCGAGGAAAAGAAATATGACTTTGACATTAATAAAGCCGACAAGATATTTGATCTGCTATTACAAGAGAAGCTTATTCAACTCCTACCTAACCACACGTTGCCTCCAGCTGAGGAGTTGAAGAAAATCAAGTGGTGCAAGTGGCATAACACTCCCTCTCATCACACTAACGAGTGCAAGGTGTTTAGACAACAGATCCAATCGGCAATTGAGAGTGATCGCATCAAATTTTCTGGTCAGAAGCCGATGAAGATTAATGGACATCCTTTTCCAGTCAACATGATTGGGGGATCTGCTGGATTGATCGGCAAGTACTCAAGGAAGAGAGAGAGGGAAGACAGGAAATCTAGTGATGATGACTTCGATCCACACTGGAATTGTCCTTTTTTCCAGTACTGTTGGGAGCAGGGCATGAAGCTACCACCAATTGAAGGCTGCCCAGGTTGTAGCAGGAGATCTGGAGATTTGTACAGAGAAGTTGGTACTTCGAGCCGGGTCCCTATGAGGAGACAACATGATCGCTTTGAAGGGAGGTTGACATCAAGGGTTTCTGTACAAGAAAGGCTTGGTCCTGTTAATCAAGTTGAAGATTATCAGGGTGAGTTCACAAAAGAAGGTCAATGGTGTCCGAGTGGTATTTTTACCAAGACACAGAAAAGAAGAGTACAGAGGACACGTTGCCGAGAGCTGAACAGAGATGTGAACCCGAAAGATGACCATGGCAAAGGGCCCAAGATCAAGAAGGTGTGGAAACCGAAGGTCAAATCCCAGGTACATGAAGTTGAAGCACCTATCAATATGGTATTTATGCTGCCACGAGAGTTTAGTTCTTTGGGTATTAATAAATCGGAAGAAGAAGCTTCTGCCGAGTTGTTATTGGGTCCATAGCAAGCAGTGTTTGAGAAGCCGTCTGGTGTTGATCATCTCCATTTGAGGGCTTTGTACCTTAATGGTTTCATCAATGGCAAGCCGATGAGTAAGATGATGGTCGATGGTGGTGCTGCTGTCAATGTTTTGCCGATGGTGACATACAGGAAGATCGGCAAACTGCCTGAAAAGCTGACAAAGACCAATATGACCTTGAGAGACTATGGAGGCCGGAGTTCTGAGGTCAAAGGGGTCACCAATATCGAGATTACTATTGGAAGCAAGACTTGCCGACGACGTTTTTCGTGTTTGAGGGCAAGGGATCATACGCCGTACTGCTGGGTAGGGATTGGATTCATGCTAATTGCTGTATTCCTTCCACGATGCATCAGCTCCTTATCCAGTGGGTCGGCGACGAGGTGGAAACTATTTAAGCTGATAGATCGGTAAGTGTGGCAACTGCAGATTTCTTGCCGACGATGGTGGAAAGCTTGCCATGCATATCAGGGACTTACTGGGAAGGTGTAGCGCTGGACGTTACCGATGAAGGTGTCTGCATCTCTGAGGGATCGACAACTCCGAGGTTGTTGTAGCAATTACCGGACCTGGACGTTGATCGGCCGATGGAAGCTGAGAAGGAAAAAGTAATCGATAATCGGTTGATCGATGAAAGAGAGGAAGGAAAGCTTGGTCATGGTTTTGTATCGACTGATGAGTTGGAAGAAGTCGACATTGGGGATGGTGACAAGCCTCGGCCGACGTTTATTAGTAAAAAGATTTGTAAAGAGGTTAGGGAAAGGTTGATAGCGTTATTGAAGGAATACAAAGATTTGTAAAGAGCTTAGGGAAAGTTTATCAGACCATGCCGATATGCAGAGTGGGTGTCCAGTATCGTCCCAGTGATCAAGAAGAACAGGAAGATGCGGGTTTGCATTGATTTTAGAGATTTGAATAAGGCTACACCCAAAGATGAGTACCCGATGCCGATGGCAGATGTGTTGGTCGATGCCGCTGCTGGACACAAGATTTTGAGCTTCATGGATGGGAATGCAGGATATAATCAGATTTTCATGGCTGAAGAAGACATTATGAAGACTGCTTTTAGGTGTCCTGGAGCTCTGGGATTATTTGAGTGGGTCGTTATGACTTTTGGGTTGAAGAATGCTGGCGCTACGTATCAGAGAGCAATGAATTGCATTTATCATGACTTGATTGGCCGATTGGTGGAGATTTACATTGATGATGTCACGGTGAAGTCTAAATCAATCGAAGATCATGTTGCCGATCTGCGGGAAGTGCTGGAAAGGACCAGAAAGTACGGTTTGAAGATGAATCCGCACAAGTGTGCCTTTGATGTATCGGCAGGTCAATTTCTGGGCTTTATTGTTCATGAGAGAGGGATTGAAATTGGTCCCAAGAGCATGGAGTCGATCAAGAAGATTAAACCTCCTACCTGCAAGAAAGAGTTGCAATCTCTGATCGGCAAGATTAACTTTGTAAGGAGGTTTATTTCTAATCTTTCTGGTAAAATCAATGCTTTTACTCCGTTATTGAAGTTAAAAGCAGATCAAGAATTTCGATGGGGAGCCCAACATCAGAAGGCTCTTGATGATATCAAGGAATATTTAGTCTCACCACCTGTGTTGATGCCATCTAAGCCAATTATTCCTTTCAAATTATATTTATCTGCCGATGACAAGTGTATTGGTTCGGCATTGACGCAAGTAGAAGACGGCGATGAGAGGATTATCTTTTATCTCAGTCGAAGATTGGTGGATGCAGAGACAAGATATTCTGAGATTGAAAGGTTATGTTTATGCCTTTATTTCTCTTGCACTAAATTGAGACATTATTTGTTATCCGAAGAGTGTACTATTGTTTGTCGAGCCGATGTTGTCAGATACATCTTGTCCGTTCCAGTATCGAAGGGCTGGCTTGGGAAGTGGATGTTAGCAATTGCAGAGTTTGATCTGAAATATGAGTCTGCTAAAGCTGTGAAGGCCCAGGTATTTGCCGATTTGATAGTTCAGCATGGGGGGCAGGATGAAGGTGTGGTGGAGCCAGTTCCATGGCGCTTACTGTTTGACGGATCGATTTGCAAACATGAATGTGGTATCGGCATTGTTATCGCCACCCCTAGAGGGTCCAGGTTTGAGTTTTTGTTCACAGTTGAAGCTCATACTAATAATCAAGTTGAATATGAGGCTGTGTTAAAAGGGCTGCAACTGTTGAAGGAGGCTAATGCCGATTTTATTGAAGTTGTTGGGGATTCTTTGCTGATTGTGGGGCAATTAAATAATGAATATGAATGTAAAGATGAAGTGCTTCGGGGTTATTATCAGAGGTGTCAAGATCTAATGAAGAGCTTCAAGCATATCACATTCAGTCATGTTCCTCGACAAATGAATTCTGAAGCTAATGGCTTGGCTCAGCATGCATCTGGGTATCGGCTTATTGTGGGTTCTGTTGACAATGAAGCCGATGTCGATTTGCAGGATTGTAGGATCGAGATCATGAAGTATTTGAGAGATCCAGCCCAGAAGACGTCCAAGAAGCTGCGGTATCAAGCAATAAAGTATGTATTAGTAGATGATCAGCTTTATTACGGGACTTTGGAAGGGATTCCGTTGAAGTGTCTGAATGCCGATGAAGCCAGAAAAATGCTGATGGAGGTTCATGATGGGATTTGTGGGACTCATCAATCGGCGTACAAGATGAAGTGGTTAATCAGAAGAGGTGGATATTTCTGGCCTACCATGCTCGAGGATTGTTTTAAATATTATAAGGGCTGTCAGGATTGTCAGAGGTATGGATCGATTCAAAGAGCTCTAGCATCGGTAATGAACCCTATTGTCAAGAGGATGGGGAATCGACATGATTGGTGAGATTAATCCTTCATATATATTGGCGGCTACAGATTATTTCACCAAGTGGGTTGAAGCAGTACCTTACAGAAGTGTAGCCTCGAGGGATGTGATTGCTTTTGTCAAAGAGCACATAATCTACAGATTTGGTATTCCTCAGACTATCACAACAGATCAAGGTTCTATTTTTATTTCTGAAGAATTCAGAGAGTTTGCCGATGATATGGGTATTAAATTGCTGAATTCGTCGCCATATTATGCTCAAGCAAATGGTCAGGCTGAAGCCTCAAACAAGTCCTTGATCAAGTTGATTAAGCGCAAGATTAAAGATCAGCCATGAAAGTGGCATACTTCGTTAACCGATTCATTATGGGCCTATCGAATGTCTCGTCATGGATCAGTACGAGTAACGTCGTATCAACTGGTATATGGCATGAAGCTGTTTTGCCGTGGGAAATCGATGCAGGATCAAGAAGAGTTGATTTGCAGAATCAGTTAACAGCAGAGCAATATCATGATCTCATGATGGATGAATTGGAAGATGTCAATCAGCAGCGGTTGGTTGCATTGAAGAAAATTCAAGACAATAAAGCACGGGTGGCTCGGCATTATAATAAGAAGGTGGTGACCAAGCAATTTGACGAGGGAGATTTAGTTTGGAAAGTCAGGAGTGATTGGCGTACGAGATAATCGTTTCGGCAAGTGGTCACCTAATTGGGAAGGCCCTTATATAATTAGCCGATGCGTGCCCGGTAATGCTTATGTTTTGAAGGAGCTGGATGGAGAAGAATTTGGCCGAGCGCTTAATGGAAAATATTTGAAGAAATATTACCCCAGCATTTGGGTGGGTTCTTAAAAGTGTTCGGTTAAATTTCTGGCTAAGCCGACGTTAAGAGCGTCGCCTTTGAGATGACCGATGCTACTGGTATCGCCCTTAGATAAATTATACAAAGGAAGATATAACATACAAGAGCCGACAATGCATCATCTACAGAAAGCTGATTGCTAAACCGATGCAATGGTTGGGTACATTGCTTCCAGAAGAGAAATACAAAGAAGCCCGGAAATAAAGTACAAATTTTCGCGCCAAGAATACAAACTGCGGGTTTTGCCGATTGTGGCAAGAGATGGAAGTTTCTCCCTTTGCCGATTGTTGGAGTATCCGCCGGGTGTTGGCGCAGAGTAGGATGGGTCAATGCTCACGCCGTCAGGAGAGGAGCAAATTCATGGACCCCATCATGTCGAAGAAGATGTTATCCCTGAGAAGGAACCATATATGACGAAGAACATGAGTTCTTCCTCGTAGTCTGAAGAGGAGCCGCCGTTCTTGGGATTTAGCTCAAGAGGGATAGCGTCGGTTGGAAGAAATTGGGGCAAAGATGGAAGGAAGAATGAAGGCTAGAGTGAAGATGCGAAAAGGCAAGAAAGGTTTGTTGTTGCTACCTTGCATATTGGGATATATTATTCAGGCTTTGTGAACGGGATTTTTCTTGCTGGCCATTGCGTTGATGATTCTGGTGAAGGAAGTCGGTCCTTTTATAGGCCGAGATGTAGAAAGAGATAAGATCGTGGAATAGTGAAAGGCCTGTCGCAAATTAAAGTGATTGGTACGACTTGCCTGTTGAAGGGGTGCATGCCATGTGAAGACAAAGGTATAGTTCATTATGTCAGATGCACAGCTTTCACGTGAAGTGTCATCTAGAAGCTTGCATTAAAAATGAGAAACGAGAAGGTGCGAGAATTGAGGAAACAATCCGGTGCATGGAGATTCCATACCCCGGCTTGGGGGGCATGTGTTGACACCAAATTTTGACCCAGGGCCCATTGTCAGTAAATGACGGGGTATGCGCCGGGTGGAAAGAGATTTTTGTGCGCGAAGTGGTGGCCCACCGGAGATCATGAAGCCGAAGAAAACGTGCGTGCGTACATATGGGTCCGTTTTTCTTTTTTTTAGTTTCTTTTCCTTTTCTAAGTTAAGAAAGAATTGACCGAGTTGTGGTCAAGTAGGAGTCGTGTTTGTTTCCAAGTCGGTTGCCTCGGGTGTATAAAGATAAACCCAGGTGCTTGTAAGAGGATATCAATCAATACAATCAACTTTCGGCGCATCGCCACAATTTCTCGACGAGATCTCCGTCGACATCGGCGTCCATCGAGGCTCCAGTTTCGACTTGGATTTCGTCAGGTAAGCGCATCGATCTTCGTTACGTCGACTTGTCCATGATTAAGATTGATGTGGCTGCTAGTTATCCGGTAATTTAGATCGATCTAAGGTTCGACGTGATGCATCGACTACATGGAATTGTTTAAGACCTAGTCCAGTTCTTTGTTACGGTTAGTTGACTTGTCCTAGCCGCGACCTTGTTTGCCGATTGCTGATGTCGATTTCCTGTTTGATCTAGTTATTCGAGTCACGGTTAAGGTGCTTAGTCGATTAGATCTGCTCTTAGTGACTGGGTAGGCAGTTTGACTTGTCCTGTCTGCTTCGCTTAGTTGACGTGTCCTCGGCGAAACAGTTGCTAAGAGTTAGATTTAATTCACTGAGTACCTGGGACTGGTAGTTGCCGATTATACTTGTACCTGTCGATCGTGTAGAGCAGTTTGACGTGTCCTGTTCTACTTCACTTAGTTGACGTGTCCTCGGTGAAGCGATCGTTAGATTATGGGTATAATTAGTGGCTATTGGTTTAATCGTTCTTTCGGGGTGTTTAGCCGATTGTTTACACGTTCAGATCTATGCTTGCATGCTTTTAAATATCTTATTGTTCCTGTTCAAGTAGAGGTTTGAACCCTTTTTGTCGATGTCGATTCACTTTACCATGATGCTTGCCAATAGATTTTGCCGATTGCATGCTTTGCCGATTGCCGATTCTGATGCATGTCTCTGCTTTATTTATCACGCGAGTATTTACTATTGCGACATGTCGATTCGTTTCTAGCCGACAGCCGAGCATTTACTTTATTATCTTTCATTTACTAACATCGGCTGCGGTTACGCATCGGCCTGTCCGGGGCCGATAGCCCCGGAATTTTACACGCTTTTCTTGTCTTTGTCGATTTGCAGGGAAAATCGACTGGCACGCTCCAAAATTCACCACGTTCCAAGTTTGGTCCTGAACAGAGTGAAGCAAATCTCTCAGGCCACGTGTGCGGCGCAGTAGAAGTCACATTTTACTGCCAACATACCTCTAGGACTTCAGGCTTGTGCTCCATGCAATAGTGATCACTTGTTTGCAGACTGGTGGAGGAAGGCTGCTAAGCGAGCACCTAAACCTAAGAAGAAAGGTTTCAACACTCTAGTGACCTTGGGCGCATGGCTGCTGGGGAAACATAGAAATGCCTGTGTGTTTGAGGGAGCTCATCCGAATTTGAGCATGCTGCTCCGTTCTTATGAGGACGAGAGGCACCTCTGGTGCTTAGCAGGTGCACGGGGCCTACGGGCATTAGGTCAGGTGGTGCAAGCAGGGTAGTGTTTTATGCCGGGGTGTGTTGGTCAGGTCCTACCCTTGTGCGTTTTTATTTTTTAGTCTTCCTCGGATGTAAGTATCCTCTCACTGCTCGGTCCGGAGTGAGAGGGTCTACCGTATGGGACCGTTCTTTCTTCTCTATAATACAACGATCCGCAGCTCTCCTGCGTATTCGAGAAAAAAATGTTGTTGACCCAATAGTGAAGCAAGAATAATCTCTTTGTGCAAGTCGATTTCTTTATGTTGTTGACCCAATAGTGAAATAAGTTGTCATATACTAGATGGATTAGCAATTCATATTTTTTTTTCGAGAGCTCTAAGTAAGTGTTTTTATTTGTATGTATATGAAGCTTTACATCTGAATCCATTATTGTCCAGAAAAATACAAAAAAGATACACGACGGAGGTAGACAAATAGCTTAAAACATATACTAGATTGTTAATATTTTCTGCATGATGAAAAGAATAATGGATAAACCAATTCGAAAATAAGGTCTTATTCATATGAAACAAGAGTAAATTTCAGAAAACAACGATTATTCGTACCTTAGTGACACAAAACTATGACTATTTGTACTTTTTGTGCAAAACTATGACTTTTAAAACTGGCCCCACCCGTTGATGACATGTCTTTATAGTGATGAAATATGTGGGTCCAAATCCAAAGTTGTAGAGGGTGCAAATAGTTATAGTTTTCTGAAATTGATCCAAAAAACTGTAGTTTTGTGCTACTCCAATGCAAATAATTGTAGTTTTATGAAATTTACTTTATAAAAAAAATAGTCGTTAGCGTGGCTAGCCGCGCAATATGCGCGGGCCACCTTGCTAGTTCAAATGGATTCGATCGGTTGGGGTTCGTGTGAGAGGTAGAAGACTGGTCACGCGTGGGGATAGGCCCACCTGTCGGCGCAAACCATAAGGAAGAGGAGTTACCTCATCCGGACGACATAGACCGTCAGATTTAAGTCGTCCGGATCATGCAACTTAATTTCAAATCTAACGGTCCAAAGATGTTAGAAGTACAACAATACAACATTATGCACTTAAAATACTTTAAAAAATAATGTATATTTCACCTTTGTTACTGTCAGGGACTGTCAATCCTGCCTGATGAAGTATCAACGAAAGCTTTAGGCTTCCTTTTCTAGACACTTAAGTGCCTCTTTGGTGCAGAGCTATTGACCATCCCTTGTCTTACCCTCTTCCTTGTTTTCCCTTCGGGCACCACAGAGGGGAGAGCTGATGCTTCCTGTTCTGTTGCGCCAGCTGCATCAGCATCCTTTGCGCCTTTTTCCGCCTCTGCGTTAACGTTAACGACTCTCACTTCTGAAGGCTGAGCATTCAGAGCCGATTCGTCCACGATGCCCGATTTGGAGAGCACCACCACAGAGAATTCCGAGTGTCCATCATAGGTGTAAGATCAATGAACCTAGAGCATGGTTCATAGGTTTTGGTGATTGATGTCAACATGGTCAATGGGACTAACAAGGTTTGCTAGTTTGCAAGATGTTTAGTCTCATGGATGTAGTGACACACTATTGGAGTGCCAACACCTAAATAGTTGCAAGGAAGATGGTAAAGAGGAGAAGTGAACATGAGGACTACTCTACGAGGTGACTACTACACACATGAGGTAAGTGACAAGGTGAGTATGTCATGTGTTCCTCTATGCATCTTATACCTTGACATACTCTTGATCATCATGTTGGTCTTGCCTTATATCATATGCCATGATGATCTTGTCTATTACGTGATGTTGTTCTTGTCTCATATCTTATGCACATTATATGATGCTTCGATCGGGTTGTCCTTTGTGACAACTAGATCATTGTGACTAACATCTTTGGATGTAGGAAAGGTGTTCATGCATATTCTTTAGGTCACAATGAAGAAGCTTCGTCGTTGAAGGAGTGCGCCAACCTATTCTCTATATCCTGGTGATTGGTTTCCTCGACGATGGATGATGACAAGGATCAAGGACTTGATGGAGGTCGCGGTTGAGGAGATGGATCAAGGCTAAGGACATGCTAGATCCAAGCAAGTGTTGGCTTGGTGTAGATGTAGGCTTGAGTCCATAGGAACAACCGGACAATCAAGGGGGATCGAGTCGTTTCTCTTAGGTCACACTAGTGGTAGAGGTATGTGGATGCTCAAAGAGTCTCTCAGGCACTAGGGTGACAGCAGAGGAGAAGAAGAGCCAAGTGGACGAAGTTTGGAAGCAAGAATCGAAGAAATGATCAAGTTCAGCTTCAGCAGAGAAGACCGGACGGTACGGTGAAGGAGACCGTATGGTACGGTCTCTAATGAAGATCCAGACAGAGAAGACAAGGTTCTGGAAGCTGAGAAAATAGAGACCGGACTATAGACCGGACGGTACGGTCAAAGAGACCGTACGGTACGGTCCCTATTGGAAGAAGCAACAGAGAAGACGAAGTTTCTGTTGGAAATGAGGAAAGGAGACCGGACGGTACGGTCCTAGAGACCGGACAATACGGTCAGAATGAAGACCGGACAGTCCGGTGGTCTTTTGGCCGTGAATATGTCAGAATCTGGAGATCGACCCAAAAGGAAAGTTGTAGATAATTTCAAGAGCTTTCCATCGGCATATGGTGCACCTCCATCGGAGTTCGGAGCTAAGAGTTATGATCGAAATACGACAGAGTGTCTGGAGGAGACCGTATGGTACGATCATGAGCACCGTATGGTACGGTCACCATTTTGACTTGAAGATGGCCGAATCTGGAGATCAGTCCAAAAGGAAAGTTGTGGGGGATTTCAAGAGCTTTCCATTGATATGTGGTACACCTCCATCGAAGTTCGGACCAAGGAGTTATCACCAAAATACTACAAACTGTTCACTGATGACCATATTGTACGGTCAATTGTACGGTCCTCACTGTGACTGGACACTTTCGGGGCAACGGCTAGTTTTTGAGTGGAGGGCTATAAATAGCCGGTTGCTTGACCCTTTGAGGTGCCTTTGGCCATTGTTATCAGTGGGGAAACACAGTGGGAGCCAAGAGGACGCAAGAAAAGCACATGGAGAGGCATTAGAGAGAAATCTTGGTGCTTGAGAGAGAGGAGAAGCACATGGAGAAGATTTGGAGAAGAAAGCTTAGTGCTTGAGAGGGTTGAGAGCATCCATCCACCTCTAGGACTAGTGTGGTCATAGGGAGGCGGTCTTGGTTTGTTACCCTTGGTCTATGGCAAGGCCTAGACCGGTTAGGCGTCGGTGTTGAGCTTGCCAAAGAGAGTATGGAAGCCGACACAAGTTTGTACACGGTCTTGGAGCTTCCCGTGCGAAAGAAGCATCACTAGTGGAGCGCCCTTTGGCACGCATCAAGTGCGGAGCCTTACCTTCGGAGGAGTACCTGGGAGAAGCCCGGCGGGACGTGCCCGCGACTTCACTCAAGAGCGGTGGATGGTCCCAAGGAGGAGAGCATCGCCGGTGTGCGGCGGGGTGAAGCCCGTGACTTCACTCGAGGAGTGAAGCGTGCTCTTAGGGGACATCACCGGCTTAAAGGGTGGAGTGTGCTCTAGAGGGGATCGCCATCGAGCGGAGGGACGGGGTCGAGACTCCGGCGGGAGTGACCCAACGTGGAGTAGGGGAAGGAGCCATCCTTCCGAGACCACGGGAAAAATCGATGAGCAATCTCTTACTCTTACTCTCTACTACTTGCACTTACTATCTTGTTTATCTTATATGCATGTAGTAGACCTTGTGTTTATCATATGATTGCTTGATGATTGTTTCCGTGTGCTAGCTCTATGTTATCTCTAGTGATATGCGCTTTCCTTATGTGTACTTACTTGCTCATAGCTCATACACTTGCTTGATATCATCTAGTGATCTTGTTATGCTTTATGTTGTATCTATCTTGTTATCATGATCACTAGCTTGAGCTTCCGTATGTGTTACCCATATGCATGCTAGAATGCTTGAGTGCCTTTACCTTATACACTAGCATGTGTAGGACTTGTTGAGCTTATTTTGTATATCGACATATGCTAGGTTGTTCTATATGCTCATGTATACTTTGGTCCTAGCATGTACAAGTCCTAGCACATGGTTATCCTTGCTTGATCACTATCACATAGTGCACACGTACTCTCTAGTTATGTATCCTTTACTTGTGCAATTAGAAAGAGTAGCTAGAAGTGCAAAAAGTTTTAGTTCATGGTGTGCCCGATTCACCCCCCCCCCTCTCGGTCACACGATCCTTACAATAGGTGAACACCAAAAGGTGACTCTGCTGGAGGGAGTGGTCGCCAACAAATTCCTTCCACCCTTGAGTGAAGCCCAGTCCTTCTTCGTCCGAAGTAAGCATCACTTGCCATGTGTTGCCACTCAGACCTTTTTGGGAAACCGGTCGGTTAGGCTCCTCCTTAAGGTACTTACAGAATGGTTGGGAAATTTTCTACATAATATCAACACACAATAGTTTGTCAATTTTCCCTTTTAGAACACACATATTGACTTGTCAACGCTAAATGCTACACCACATGAGCAATATCGAATCACGAATAACGACAACAAACAAACAGTATATAAATGGCAAGTAACGTTCTGATCAGTACTGAAAGGATCAAGGGCATCGAGAGGGGGGGGCGGTGAATCGGTGTCTCAACAATTTCTTCCAAACGTACTTAAGGCGTGAAGCTAGCAAGACTAGATATGGTTGCAACAAGAAGCTAGCGATGCGCGCACACAATCTAGTCTAGCAACAAGCAACACCCTAACAAGCAATTCTACTAAGTAACAAGAGACAACCTATCAAACAATTCTACTAGCAAGAAAGTAAATGCGGAAGCGTAAATGCTAGTAAGTAAAGGAGATAGAGATAGGTGAAAGGATCAAGGGCACCGAGATGGGGGGGGGGGGGGGGGTGAATCGGTGTGTCAACAATTTCTCCCAAACGTACTTTAGGCGTGAAGCTAGCAAGACTAGATATGGTGATAACAAAAGCAAGCGATGCGTGCACACAATCTAGTCTATGCAACAAGCAACACCCTAGCAAGCAATTCTACCAAGTAGTAAAGAGACAACCTATCAAGCAATTATACTAGCACAAGAAGTAAATGCGGAAACGTAAATGCTAGTATGTAAAGGAGATAAGGATAGGAATGCTCATGATTTTTCCCGTGGTCTCGGAAGGATGGCGCCTTCCCCTACTCCACGTTGGGTCACTCCCGCCGGAGTCTCGACCCCGTCCCTCCGCTCGATGGCGATCCCTCCTAGAGCACACTTCACCCTCCGAGTGAAGTCGCGGGCACGTCCCGCCGGGCTCGATCCCGGGTACTCTTCCGGAGGTAAGGCTCCGCACGTGATGCGTGCCAAAGGGCGCTCCACTAGTGATGCTTCTTTCGCACGGGAAGCTCCAAGACCGTGTACAAACTTGTGTTAGCTTCCACAATCTCCTTGGACAGCTCAACACCAACGCCTAACCGGTCTAGGCCTTGCCATAGACCAAAAGTAACAGCTCAACTTGACTCTCCCAAGCACTCCCTAGCCTAGAGATCAATGGATGCAACTTGTTACTCTCTCAAGCATTAGGATCACTCCAAATCCTTCTCAAGTGCTTCCTCTTCTTGCTCTTGGCTTCTCCCTGTCTTCCTCAACTATTCCAGTGGCCAAGAGACCCTCAAAGGGGTAGGTAACCAGCTATATATAGGCCTCCAACCTCAAACTAGCCGTTACCAAAAAAACAGTCTGTCGATACAGTCACCGTAGTAACCACCGTATGATACGGTGACTGTAGCACCGTATCATACGGTGACTCCTTTCTCTCCTGCCAGAGCAACTCCATTCTCTGGTCTTCATCTCCTTGGGTTCACCGTATCATACGGTGACACCCACCGTATCATACGGTGACTTCTTCTCTTCAGCTTCCAGCCAACTGCCAAGTCTCTGGAAATCATACGGTGACTACCGTATCATTGTTGACGGCTCTTAGACCGAAAATAAACCGTCAACTAGCTGCACCTTTTTCCCTCAAACCAAACACCAAAGGTAGACTTAGGACTTGAAACTAACGGATTCCACGAGTCTTGGTGAATTTGTGAGTGCAGCTGCATTTCATAGGAAAACGGGGAAAAGGAAGCATAAAAGGCCCACTCTGGAAACACCGATTTTCCCCGGAATAAAGATATCTCCCCAAAAGCCCAATATCAAGGAGACATGAAGAAATATCCTCTCCTGGAGATCCTCAATAATGGCAAAGATATATGGACCCACCAAATCAACCCAAATCATATCAAGAATATTCCGGAGGATCCATATCAGAATCATATCCAAGGATCATATCAGAATCATATAAAGAATATCTCAGAGGATAGCATCTAGAATCAAATCAAGGATATGCCAGAGGATATGCCAGAGAAGAAGGAAAGCAAGAGGCGGCAAAGGCAGGTCGGCCGACCCCACAGGGCAGGTCGGCCGACCCTGTAGCTTAGCCTCTAAGGCTCATCTTTTTATGGAAGTTTCCCACCGTCATACCAAGGTCGGTTCAGCCAGCAATCAATGCCCAAAGACGGTGGAGGACCCCCAAACCGACCTACCAAGGCTATAAATAAAGGGGAACCCCCCCTCCTTTCAACACACAACACAAGACACAAGTCATTCCACTCCCATCCAGGCCAAGGGCCTCTTGTATAGTAGTAGAGTAGAGGAGAGGGCAGGGGAGAAGAGAGGGGTAGTCCTCCCTTTGTGAGGACTTAGCCCAAATCTTGTACCTTGGCGGATATTATCTTATTAGTAGTTCTTCGTTCGTTCTTCGTTCGTTCGTCGTTCGTTCTTCGTTCGTCGTTCGTTCATAGTTCGTTCGTTGTTCTTATTCATAAGTTAGTATTCGTGGTGATATTGATCTAGCGAGCATTGTTTACTAGTCGTTATTCTTGTTATACTTGTTTGCGGGATCATCGCTCCGCAAGGAGTGCTCTAGCCTTCTGAATCAGTACCAGGACCGGGGTTAGAGTAGTAATCGACGGCATAGACGTGGTGTCTAGGCTAGAGGTTACCTTTGTTTGCAGCATGCCCCACGGTTTGTAGAGGTAGGCGGCAGGTGGTGACAGCCCTGTCCGTCCCTTGTAATCCTCCACGTTCGGGTTCGTCGTAGAGCTACAGGCTGGCGTGACTTGGCAGACCAGGTCTATACCAGTGCCCGAAGTAGACAAGTAGAGCTTGAGTGCGTCTATCCTAAGGGATAACTAGATCTTTATTCATCCTCTCAATCCTACACTACTATCGTTCTTGTGTGTCCTTGGGTAAAACTAACCTTGCTGCAGGATACCTCCGTTCCTTGGGGAAAACAAATACGATACCTTGGAATACTCCCGGGTGAAGTGCTACAACGGTATTCCGTGCGCTTGCGGATTTATTCGTGGTGTAAGAAATACCAACAAGCATTTCTGGCGCCGTTGCCGGGGAACGGTTGCTATCTCTGCTGTGAACCAGGTTTGCCCTCGTATTGTATCCTTTACCTTTTTCCTTTACCATCATTAGAAAAAAAAAATTCACCATCTATCCTTTCCATCCTTTTCACACCTTCACCTATCCACTTAAAGAAAAATACCAAAAACATTTACCATGGAGCCACGACCTACAATTCAATCATTCTCTGCTCCACGGGGCGAGCTCTTAGAGCCACCTTTATCATCACAACCAGTTTTATCATCAAGCTATGAGCTTTGCCCCAGTTTTATTGCTTTGATCAAAGGTTTATCTTTCTCTGGTCTTAAAGATGAAAATCCTTTTCAACACTTGCGAGAGTTTGAGCAATTGTGTGCATGCCGATTGATCAATGGCATGACACATGAAACCCTAAACTGGACATTGTTTTCCTTCTCCCTCAATGGGAAGGCGAAGCAATGGTACACTTACACCGCTAAGAGAGTGAACGGCGATTGGAAAGAACTGCGAGACAAATTTTGTCTAGCATTTTTTCCCGTATCTCGTATCACTGCTCTACGAGCGGAAATAATTAACTTTCGCCAAGAAGAGGAAGAAACCCTTAGTGCGGCTTGGGTTCGGTTTTGTTCATTGACCGATTCCGGCCCAGAACTTTTGCTCCCCGAACCAGTTTTAGTGCAACATTTTTATTCGGGGTTGAGCAAAAACACCGCACTTTATCTCGACAATGCTGCTGGCGGATCTTTCTTTCATAAAACCTTAGCCGAAGGAAAAGAACTTTTAGAACGGATCGTAGAAAACACTCCCTTTTCCTTCGAACCGCCAGAAGAACCCAAGTCGAGCTGTGAGGAGACTCCAACTGCCGAATGCAAGCCTTTGACTTCTAAATCATATCATTCGACCATTGAGCCCTCACCGAAGCCACGAACAATGAAAGAGGACGAAGAACCTCTGGAGTTCCCATCCAAGTTTGGGGATGATATCTTTGGAGGCTATGGAAACACCTTGAACCCTTCCTATCAAAAACCACCAGCCTCTACATCACCCCCCAAACCACCGATGATGGAGGAGGAAGAAGAAGATGAACCCTTTGAATATCCGATGTTTGAGGAAATCAATTTTGAAGATTATGGGAATACCTCGAATTACACCTGGGTAAAGAAACCACCTCCTTCTCCTCCCGATCCTCCAAAAGAATCATTTCACAAGGAGGATCCAAAAGAAAACCAGTGGAAAACTTCTTTCGCCACCACTACCACTCAAAATCCTTTGGTGAAACCTCACCTTGATCATTCACCACTCGAGCAAGTGAAGTTCATATCTCCATTCATATCGCCCGATCTTGCTCTTCATGAGGATGAGAAGTTTTCCAACCAAGAAGAGGACAAGAAGGAACAAACACTTCAAATCCAACGATCCTCTTCTTCTGCCTCACTTGAGTCCTTTCCCTCTGGCCCTCCTTGCATCATTTTTGATGATGATCAAGAACTTCTCGAAGAAAATCCTTCGGCCATGGAATTTCTTGAGGCATCGACTCTTGAATCCAAAGATGAATCATTGAATGAGCATGAGAGCTTCTTCCTTGAACAACCTTTCGATACATGCTCACTTGATGAATCTCTAGAGTCAAGCATCGTTAGTCCCAAAACCACACTTGATGCCTACAACCACCTTGTTTATCTGTTTTGCTACTTGTTCTTCAGGATGGTTGTAGATGCTTTCATTTATCATAAATATCGCAAATCTCGTGGTTGCATTTTTGGCACTAGCCATGCTGATCATTCTCCGGGACTATATTATCAAGAACATGACGGAGAGAAGTCTTGCTCATCGGACTTAAATGATGATGCCCTTGCCGACAGGATAATCGGTAGTTATCTCATATTTGCCTCTTCCATATTTGATTTCTCATTTCAACATGCATATTTGATTTTCCCCCGATTTGCATCCATGCATGTTTGAATTCTCACCTGCATTGTTTTGCATATTTGGTTTTTCCACACAACTGCATATTTGATTTTTCACTTGCATTTTTGCATGTTTGAATTTTTTCAAATCATGTTTGGGATTTTTCAAACCACTTTGCATTTTGCATAAAAAAATATTTTATTTAAGGGAATAAATTTGGAAAATGATTTTTGAGACTACTTTTTGATGAAAAAAAATGCGTTGAGCAAACCTTTGGTGGAAATTTGGCACAACCTCCTATGGCTGTCTATAGCCAAGTGGGGTTGTTGACCGAATTGGACTTCATTTGTTCACACCTTTCTCCAAAGTTTTCAAAGGATTGTGTCTCAAATTCAAGAAAAAAAAAATATTTCCATCTTTCTTTGATTTTTTCCATTTGTATTTTTTTTGGAAGTTTCCAAAATAATTCTCCAGCAAGTTGGACCTCCTCCAACTCTTCTTTTTCTTCTTTGAAAAACAAAGAGATTTTCATTTCTTTTGAAATAACAATTTTGGGAAAATGAATTTGAGATAATCTTTTGTTGGAAAATGCTTTGAGCAAAATTTCTGGAACATTTTGGCACAGCCTCCTATGGCATTTTATAGCCAAGTGGGGCTGGTAACCAATTTGGGCTTCATTTCTTTATATTTGGATGCAAGGGTGTTTGGACTCTTCAAATTTCACTCAAGCACCCTTACAACGAAATTCTTGCTCTCGCATTTCCCCATTTTTCCATTGTATTTTATCTCAAGTTTAAGAAAAATATTTTCTCTCTCCCTTTTTGCTTTTCCATTTTCATGTTGGGGAGTTTTCCAAAATAAGTTCTTCGTTGTTGGAAGTGTTCCAACTCTTCTTTTTATTTTTCTACTTGAAAATCATTCAAAAAAAAGAAAGAGGAGAAATAAATTTGAGACAAGTCCTTTTTGCGTTTTGCCTCAAACGTAAGAAAAAGATTTCCCTTTTCTTCTTTTAGTTTGTTTTCATGATTTGAATTGCGAAAAAAAAAGAGAGCCTTGCAAGAGCAATCCATGGGTGTGCCACTTTTGTTTACACTAACATAACCCGTTCTCGAGTTTGCTCTTGTGTTCTCGCTCTTGTGTGCAGCTATGAAATGGGCCAACAAGTGGCTCATCGATGCGTTGAAGAAGGCGACAAGCTCAAAACCAAGTCACTCTCGACGTGACACAAATCCATACCTCTCCATCGAGCTCATGCCAAGCTTGAGAAGGTTGGCATGAAGAGCTTCAAGAGGATCCCATGGAGGTGGACTACGATGAGAACAACACGTCGAGACTCCTCTCTCACACCAATCCATCTTGGTGTGCGATGAGGAGATGCAAGCCTACAACACTCATGGAACCATGTCTATGCTCACACATGAGTATGTGACTCGGAATTGCTGCACAAAACAGGTATGAATGTTAACTTAGCCAATGATGAGAAGCCTTAGGGTGAGATGAATTTGCTTGTGTGGTGAGAAAGG
Organism: Eragrostis nindensis; assembly: GCA_012490785.1. NCBI lineage: Eukaryota > Viridiplantae > Streptophyta > Magnoliopsida > Poales > Poaceae > Eragrostis > Eragrostis nindensis. The sequence goes on from JAAXCT010000023.1 coordinate 605,392, forward strand.
TTCCTTCTTACTTGCCATGCAGTTTTTATGCACCCTGCTAGTAGTAGACAATGATTTTACTCTTCGGTTCTTGCTGAACGAGTATCACGCGCTTTCATGAAACAATCTTAGTCTGCTATTAGGTTTCCATAAGCATTGCTTGCTTGAGCTTTTCTACAACTCCTAGTCTTCGCAAGCATGCTCTTTGGCAAAGTATCACATTCCACCCTGTGCTTGATGCATGAATGGCTTGCTATGACTTGTGTTCCTTAAGACAATCATTTGACCATTCTATGAGGAATGAGCTTAGAATCCTGCTACCATGGTTTATAACTTAAGAATCTCTCTTATGCAATGCATTTGCAATGGTTAGAACTTTTCAAGCATCCATGACCTGTTGAATGCACCTCGTTGATTGCTCATGTTGCTTATAGAGTCTGGGCTTTACAAATGCTTAAGTTTCTTATATCAATGAGCCCTGATCTTTTATCAATGAGGATTATCATGTTTATGGTCACACTCATACATGGTCACAAGATTCGCTTGTGCTTATCTTCCTCGGCTATACAGATGAGATCCGGTTAACTAACCCGGGACTTTATTTGTATATGCCATGAGAGCTAACCATCCCTCTCCAAGCTGGATGAGGATTGCTTGCAAGAGTAGTGCTTTTGGCAGGGATTACTTGGAAAAGGTCGAGGAATGCAGCCATGAAGGTGCCACCACCGCCGCCGCAGCCTATGAATACCTAGCAGGGTGGGAAACAACTAAGTATCCACTTGGTTGGGACCAACGCATGCAAGGATATGAGGCTTGAGGTTCGTCGTGGCACATGATGGCAGTAAACCATTGAGGACCAATGTGCCAACATCAACGCTGCGCTGCAACAACGCCCAGTCAATCTCAAGACCCACAACCAACGCATGGGGTTCAACCCCAATCAAGGGCTATGAGCAAAGAACAAGTGTGGGGGAGGTTCCCTCCCCCACTAAGGTGACTTGTATCGCAACTTGTATCCTTCAGCTTTCACCTTACATGATAAACTAAAAAGTTGAAAAAGAACCTAATGTCAAATAAATAATAATTTAATAAATAATAAAAAACATATGAATAAATTAGGCGCTTTTATTTCCCTCTTTCATACACATAATGCGCCTCGAGCTAGTTTCCAATTTGAATAAATTTAGGCTCCCCGGTCTTTAACCCCGGTAGAGTCCTTTTTATTTCCACAATCTTTTGTTTGTTTTGAATAAAAAGAAGCTAGGTACAAGAACAAGTGTGGGGGAGATCTCTCTGTCTTCATCACGCATACATTCGAGATCTCCCACCAACACGATGCACAACAACGCACTGATCAACACGCTAAGGAGTGGAGCCATTGGGCACAAGAAAACAAAGAATGGTGGAACCCTCTGGTTCGATCAAACATCCAAAGGTCCCACATGATCTCCACTTCATCCACGGCGATGGTTTGCGCATCCTATCCCTAGTCCCTATTTCTTGAGTTAAAATAACCTCTTTCATGAAAATCTTGTAGATTTAACTCAAATATAAAATGAACCAACATACTTTCACCTGGTTGGCCTGCATACTCTTTATTCCTCGCATCATACACCTGTTGCTTGTGAACACCAATCTTATAGGACCCCATATTTATCTAAGTTGTTGGCGAATGAGATATGGTTGGATGAGAGGAATCTTGCTTATTCTGCATAAAGTGCTTGGGAATTTATCTTGCAAAATTCAAAATCCATAGCTTTGCACTCCTCAATGATCTTATATTCCCACCAGAGCCAAATAATGATCACATTGAGAGCCTCTACAAATGCTGCTTGTTATTGCTTTGAGCTTTGTCAAATTGTTGTGACCCTTGTGAGATGCTTGTCATACTTTCATGATCAATATCACGTACACATACACCACCACAAAACATGCTAAACTTCTACACTGGAAGTTAGCCACACCATTTCATTCATCCATCCACCAAAATAAATACTCCGTCATTTGTTGTTGATGTCTCTCTCCAAATATTCTTGCAAAAGAGACATGGCTATCGAAAAAAAAAAGAGAGAGAAGTTGAAAAAAAAAAAGAAAAAGAAAGAAAGAGTGCTCATATGCAAGAGCATGAATAAAAGAAAGAACCGCTCAAACATGAGCGTGATTGAAAAAAAAAAAGAAAGAGAAGAAGTGATAGCCATGTTCTCAAATAAAAAAATCAATCAAGAGAGAGACATCATCACATCAAGGAGTATCCACCATATTCACTTCTATCATACACTTATCCACACACATGCACATTCTTGATCAGATTGTATGACTTGTTTTCTCCTTGGATCCGGTTTTTGACTTAGCAACATAAGTAATGCAAGTATGCTCCTTTTTATTCCCTACCAAGCTCCACATAAAGCCTTACATAGAAGTAGGATGAAAAGAGGCAAATCAAATGCCTTGGTGAGGACTCATACACATTGAGCGATCTGAGAGTTATCATTTGAGGAGTATAAGCTATGTTTTTACTTTTGAAAATCTTTCAAAAACCCAAGTTACTCAGCAGATGCAGCAACGATGACTCGAATCATGACCGTTCCATTCCTCAACCGCCCAAGATGACATGGTAGACACATCAAAGTTCACGGGTGCAGGTATGGCTTGGAATAACTTGTATGCTAGCATCATACCAAAGAAAGTTATGTTCCACCTTAGTCCTTTATCTTTACTCGAGGACGAGCAAAGGCTAAGTGTGGGGGAGTTGTTGACGGCTCTTAGACTGAAAATAAACCGTCAACTAGCTGCACCTTTTTCCCTCAAACCAAACACCAAAGGTAGACTTAGGACTTGAAACTAACGGATTCCACGAGTCTTGGTGAATTTGTGAGTGCAGCTGCATTTCATAGGAAAACGGGGAAAAGGAAGCATAAAAGGCCCACTCTGGAAACACCGATTTTCCCCGGAATAAAGATATCTCCCCAAAAGCCCAATATCAAGGAGACATGAAGAAATATCCTCTCCTGGAGATCCTCAATAATGGCAAAGATATATGGACCCACCAAATCAACCCAAATCATATCAAGAATATTCCGGAGGATCCATATCAGAATCATATCCAAGGATCATATCAGAATCATATAAAGAATATCTCAGAGGATAGCATCTAGAATCAAATCAAGGATATGCCAGAGGATATGCCAGAGAAGAAGGAAAGCAAGAGGCGGCAAAGGCAGGTCGGCCGACCCCACAGGGCAGGTCGGCCGACCCTGTAGCTTAGCCTCTAAGGCTCATCTTTTTATGGAAGTTTCCCACCGTCATACCAAGGTCGGTTCAGCCAGCAATCAATGCCCAAAGACGATGGAGGACCCCCAAACCGACCTACCAAGGCTATAAATAAAGGGGTACCCCCCCTCCTTTCAACACACAACACAAGACACAAGTCATTCCACTCCCATCCAGGCCAAGGGCCTCTTGTATAGTAGTAGAGTAGAGGAGAGGGCAGGGGAGAAGAGAGGGGTAGTCCTCCCTTTGTGAGGACTTAGCCCAAATCTTGTACCTTGGCGGATATTATCTTATTAGTAGTTCTTCGTTCGTTCTTCGTTCGTTCGTCGTTCGTTCTTCGTTCGTCGTTCGTTCATAGTTCGTTCGTTGTTCTTATTCATAAGTTAGTATTCGTGGTGATATTGATCTAGCGAGCATTGTTTACTAGTCGTTATTCTTGTTATACTTGTTTGCGGGATCATCGCTCCGCAAGGAGTGCTCTAGCCTTCTGAATCAGTACCAGGACCGGGGTTAGAGTAGTAATCGACGGCATAGACGTGGTGTCTAGGCTAGAGGTTACCTTTGTTTGCAGCGTGCCCCACGGTTTGTAGAGGTAGGCGGCAGGTGGTGACAGCCCTGTCCGTCCCTTGTAATCCTCCACGTTCGGGTTCGTCGTAGAGCTACAGGCTGGCGTGACTTGGCAGACCAGGTCTATACCAGTGCCCGAAGTAGACAAGTAGAGCTTGAGTGCGTCTATCCTAAGGGATAACTAGATCTTTATTCATCCTCTCAATCCTACACTACTATCGTTCTTGTGTGTCCTTGGGTAAAACTAACCTTGCTGCAGGATACCTCCGTTCCTTGGGGAAAACAAATACGATACCTTGGAATACTCCCGGGTGAAGTGCTACAACGGTATTCCGTGCGCTTGCGGATTTATTCGTGGTGTAAGAAATACCAACAATCATACGGTGACCACCTCACCGTACCATACGGTGACTCCATCTTCTCTGCCACGTCATCACCTCATCTGGACTTCTCTTCTCACAGTCATCGTATCATACGGTGACTGGCACCGTATCATACGGTGGCTTCTGCTGAAGCTGATCTTGATCTCCTCTTCGATCCTCGACTCCAACTTCATCCTTCTTGGTTCCTTCACTTCTTCTCTTCTACTCCAAGTGTCCGAGAGACTCACATTTGCATCCAAAGATCTCTACACTATTGAGTACCTAAGAGAACCAACTTGAACCCTCTTGATAGTCCGGTTTTTCCTATGGACTCAAGCTATCATCTAACCAAGCAACACTCGCTTGGTCTAGCATGTCCTTAGCCTTGATCCATATCTTCTCCGCGACTCCATCAAGTCCGTTCTTGTGTAGATGAAGGCAACCAATCATCCTTGACGTTTGAATTAGAGGTGTGTCGGCGTACACCACCAACGGACGGAGCTTTCTTCATATGTGACCATTGATCAATATCCTACATGGAAATGTTAGTCACATACAAAGGGTCATCCAATCACCAAAATATTCATACCTTTGGGGTTTCCAAACACTCCAGTGGCCATGAAGCTTACAATAGGAATGCTCATAATTTTTCCCGTGGTCTCGGAAGGATGGCGCCTTCCCCTACTCCACGTTGGGTCACTCCTGTCGGAGTCTCGACCCCGTCCCTCCGCTCGAAGGCGATCCCTCCTAGAGCACACTTCACCCTCCGAGTGAAGTCGCGGGCACGTTCCGCCGGGCTCTCTCCCGGGTACTCTTCTGGAGGTAAGGCTCCGCACTTGATGCGTGCCAAAGGGCGCTCCACTAGTGATGCTTCTTTCGCACGGGAAGCTCCAAGACCGTGTACAAACTTGTGTCGGCTTTCACAATCTCCTTGGACAGCTCAACACCGACGCCTAACCGGTCTAAGCCTTGCCATAGGCCAAGAGTAACAAACCGAAGTGACTCTCTCAAGCTCACACTAGCCTAGAGGTCAAGTGGATGCAATTGCAACTCTCTCAAGCACTAGGATCACTCCAAATCCTTCACAAGTGCTTCTCTCCCTTGCTCTTGGCTTCATCTGAGTTTCCTGCACTCCAACAATGGCCAAGAGACCCCCTCAAGGGGCGGGCAACCAACTATTTATAGGCTACCAACTCAAAACTAGCCGTTGCCCAAAAGTGCCCAGGAAAACTAGAGACCGTACCATGGACCATACCGTCCGATCCCTTTCCTGACCGTACCGTCCGGTCTCTATTTCCAGGCATTCTTCCATTTCCTTCTTCTCTGTCAATGAAGACCATACCGTCCGGTCCCTAGGACCGTACCGTCCGATCGATAGTCCGGTCTTCATTTCTTCCACTTCCAGAAACTTCAGCTTCTCTGTCTGGAACTCCACTAATGACCGTACCATACAGTCTCATGACCGTACCGTCCGGTCAATGCTACGGTCTTCATTTTCTCAGCATCCCGAGACTTCACTTCTCTGTCTGGATCTTCAATGAAGATCGTACCATACGGTCCCCAGGACCGTACTGTCCGGTCTCTTCTGCATAAGCTGAAAACTTGATCCACTTCTTGATCCTTGGTTCCAACTTCTCCATTCTTGGTTCCTCTTCTTCTCTTCAGCCACCCTGGCCCTCAAGAGACTCATAATGCATCCATTTGATCTCTAACCTAGTGTGCTCTAAGAGAACCAATTCGATCCCTCTTGATAGTCCGGTTTTTCCTATGGACTCAAGCTAACATCTATACCAAGTCAACACTTGCTTGGATCTGTCATGTCCTTAGCCTTGATCCATCTTCAACCTTGACTCCATCAAGTTCTCGATCTGAATTGTTGAGGCAACCAATCACCAAGTCGTCGATAAAGATAGAGTATGTGAGACGACACTTCATTGACATGACCATTTGAATATCCTACATGGAAATGTTAGTCACAACAATGTGGTCACCCAATCACCAAAACATTCATACCTTTGGGGTTTCCGAACTCCAATGGTCATGAAGCTTACAATCTCCCCCTTTTTAGTGATTGTTGACAACACATATTATAAGATAAAGAATGGAATGCGCAAGAGAGAGATCGAGAAGATTTGATATGAAAAAGAAGTAAGTAAAACGGAGATCAAGGTAGTCATAGCTCAAAAGTATCACCTGTAAAATAGAGTTAGAGCACATGGGTGATATATATATATGGAATAAAAGCAAGAGCTATGACCACAACTCTGTGATGATAAGATTATAAGATATTCCTGCAAAAGCAAGTGAGTGCACATATCATCACAGAAAGAGAAAACCTGGCAAGAGATAGATAAAAAGAAGCGCATCCAGGTTAGCATACACATACTCAGAGCAATATACAAGATATATAGATAACGAGCAAGTGTATGAAACGAAACCAAGTGCATTCTTGATGAGCTAAACACCAGCAAAAGAAATCCAAGCTCAACAAGAACCACGAAATACCAAAAGAATATACAAACAAAGTAGCGAAAGGACTCCCCCTCGACAAAAGCTCTCACACTCCCCCTGAACATATGATCACTCCACTACTCCCCCTAGACCTATACAAGATCTCTCTCCCTAGATCTCTCTCCCCCTTTGGCACCAATGACCAAAAAGGAACAAAGAGAAAAGGAAAAGACTGCTGTCCTACGCATCGGAGGCTGGAGGAGTTGGTGCAGCAGTAGTGGTCACTGTAGGCTCTGAAGCTGAGGTAGTGTCCTGCTGCTGTAGCTGCAGCTGCTGCTCTGGAGGAGGATCTGTGTGCTCAACAACTCGAGGTGGTGAAGGAGTCCTGGGAGGCTCTGTCTGCTCCACTGCTGCTGTCTCAACTGTAGTAGACACCAATTCTGCCTGTGTAGCTGTCAGCACTGAGTCTGTCTGAACGGAGGCAGTCTGGGCTACTGTGTCGAAGTCTAGAGTGCGAGCTGGCAGTGGTGATACAAAGAACGGACTCATCAGATGTAGCGGTGAAAAGCTCGGAGCTGTGGTAGCTAGAAGTGCTGACGGTGTCATGGAGAGACCTGGTGAAGACAAGTACTGGTTTGAAGAGCCTGCCTCTCCTGCCAAACCAGCAAACGTGGACGTCGACGGTCCCACCATAGGTGCACCAGCAGGTGAGATGGGAGCCGCGAGTAAGGTGCTGAAGTACTGTCCCTGGCTGGCTGACTGTCCTGCCTGTGTCTGAGCAAACTGCTGCTGCTGAAAACGGAGCGTATCTGGTGGCAGCACACCTGGGAAAGTAAGAGGAGGGAACGACGGAAGACCAGGCACTGCCTGTCCAAAGAGGCGTAGAGTCTGACCGATCATTTCAAAGCCTGTGAACATCGAGGACAAGCCAGTAGCCAACTCCCTCTGAGTGAGCATGACACTGTCCAACATCTGTCGATCCCTGTCTCTGTCCTCTCTCTGAATTCTGGAGCTCTCTACGGATAGCTGCAAGCTCTGCACGTAGTAGTGAATCTGTCTGAGCTGGAGCTGTAGCAGAAGCTGAAGGTCTAGACTCCGGAGTCACTTCCTTAGAAATGGACTCCATCTGGCTACTTGTCTGAAAGTGCTGCTCTGTCTCAGTAGCCGTGTCACCTAGCCCCTGTGAAGAACTCCCCTGTGAAGCTGACTCTCGGGCAGCAACCCGTCTATCGGTAGCAGGCAGGGGTGTGTAAGCTGTGGTCACCTTGGGCAGGTGATCGTACTCCTCCTGAGTCAACAACTGTAGCCTCCTCAGAATATAGCAAATCAGAGGTCCGAAGGCTAAGTGTCTAGCAGCAATGCTCTCGGCAATGATATCCTCCATCTGGCACAAGATCAAGTCTACCAAGTCAAATCCTCTGTGCCTCAGCATCATCATCACAATCCACTGTGCAAGGATAGAGAACTGATCCTTGTATCCACTCCTGGGAACTATGGTCCTGCACAGTATGCTCCTGAGAACTCTGCCATCGTGTGTAAGTGTGGTGTGAGCTCGGCTGAAGTTCTCCGGGTGAGGTGGCGGGAAGGCAATGCTCATATCCTCATCTGTCGGCAAGTGCCCCCCAAGAGGTCTGCGGGGAGGCTCCATCCCTGTGTGAGCAAGCTCAAACACTCTCGTCTCGTACTGGATGGTCTCTAGAGCCTCCACGAGGTTCTCCCTCGTCACTCTGTGTGGCTGCCCTCTGAGCATGAACCATATAGCTAAACGGTCTGGAGCAATCCACAGTGAAGCAAAGAAATCCATCACAATATCATAGTCCCACCTCATCGGACTGGTGATGATCTCCTGAAGGCCCGGGATATAGGACAAGTGCTGCGTGAAATCTGTCCCGGCACCTCTGGTGGCAGCCTCTATACTGCAGTGCTGGTGAGTAACGAAGAGCTTACCAGCTCCTCCTGTAAGCAATCTGCTCCTCAACCCTGCTGCAATCCTCTGCTGGAGTAGAGTCCAGAAACGACCCCCAGCCTGTGGGTCTCTCCTAGCAGGTACCCAAGTCTCATCTGCCACTCGTCTGAACTTCTTGAGGACGGGGCCTGGCAGCCTGAGAGCGTCCTCAGCTAGAACCTCTGTGAGGGATGCACTCCTGCTGAGTGTACAGAACCTCTCCCTCATCCTCTGCCTGTCAGCTTCGGTGACCTCTGGAGGTCCGTCACCGGAGCTGGAAGAGCTCTCCTCCTCCTCTGCCTCTGGCTGAGCCTGCTGTAGCACGGTCCTCGACGTACCAATCTCATGGGTGGACGGAGTCCGCTGCACTGTGGCTCTAGATCTGGAAGACCTCCTCACTGTCTCCCCCTGTCCTCCTGCAGGTGTGTGTCCCTAATCCGAAAACATGTGTCTCTACCAGAAGGAAGGTCTACTGACGCTGCCCTGAGAGCCTGGTCCCACACTGGGTCACCTGTCCTCTGCTTCTTCTTGGCCGGTGGATCTGGAGCCTTGGCCTTTCCCTTATCTCTGTCACCTCTGCCCCTGCCTCTGCCTCTGCCTCCTCCCATCTCTGCTGACTAGACTGCAGACAAGATAGGGCGAGTGAGCTTGGCTCACCAACCCGTCCACTGACAAGCTGACTGCCAAAGACAGGATCAAGGGCTTGGCCCTAAATCCGTCCACTGTCTCTGCACTGCTGTCAACTGCCCCACTGTCCGCTGACCACTGCCACTGCACGGTAGGAATAGACAGGGTATATGAGTATAGAATAACCTACTATAATCTACAAGCAAGAATCGTAGGTAAGCGCGTAAATCTAGATGAAGTCCTAGCGCAGAGGTGAAGGACACAATGCCGGCAAATATGCAATGGGGAACTACGGCATTGCCGATTATCGGTGGGGATCAACTAGTGTCACATACATGATAGCAACATAGCAATATAACACTAATCGAGGAAATGTACTAAGTGTCGAGCTAGTGTATATGGTATGGAATAGGAAATCAACACAATAGTGACCAACTACCAAAATGTCGTAGGTATAAGAGATGAAGTATGACCACTACGACATAAGGTTACCTAAATTTGCGAAGAAAATTGAAGTGATTCATATCAATTCGCAATAAAGGTTGGAAATTTGATCGATTATCTAGGGATTTCAAACGATGAAGGCAAGATTAGTTCAAACCCTAGATTGATTGGAATCGGGAACGAGCTACTGTGCAATCGAGGATATGCGAAGGCTCACCGGAACAAACAAGATCGACGGCGATCGTCGGTGTAGAGCTCGGGTCCGGTGGGGAGCCGTGGAGATGGAGGCTTCACACGCGCACAGGAGAGGAGCAGCAGCACGAGGAGTGCGCGAGTAGAGAAACTCTCGAAGGCGCTGTGCTCGTCGACGGCGAGCTCATCGTCCCAAGCTCCGGCGGCGCGCGGGTGAGTGGCGGTGGAGAAGAAACGGCAGCGCGGCACAGTGGTGCTAGGGTTGCGTGGGCGCGAGTGAGTGCGAGGGCGCGATGGAGCAGGCGGTGGCGCGCGGCGCTGCTGGTGGTGCTTGTCGGCGTGGAGCACGACTGAGGCGACGAGGCGTACGGCGGCGCGCGGGAACGGTGGTGGAGGCGGGAGCTCGGCGCGAACGCGTGCGACGGCGGCGGTGATCTGGTGAAGAAGCACAGCAACCCGGGGAATGTTCCGTTATGTTTAGGTTTAATTCGAATCGACGGTCGAGATCGATCCAGAAATGAATCAACGGCAAAGATTGAACATGATCTCCCGATGAGCTGACCAGACCGTATGGTACGGTCCTAGAGATCGTACGGTACGGTCTCCTTCTTACCCTTGACAGTCTTCTATAGAGACCGTATGGTACGGTCATCAGGACCGTATGGTCCGGTCTCTCTGCCTCAGGATTTAAGGGAACTCGTGCAAAAGCACACCGTATGGTATGGTCTCCTTGGCCGTATGGTACGGTCTAGTCCGAAAAAGCTGATTTTCAAGGAATTTCCTTCTAAGTCCAAGTTTCTCACACAAGAACCAAATAAACACCAAACATGGACTAGAAGGGGAACTCTCAAACACTCCTTTGAAAATAGACCAATATAGTTTGCGCATAGGCTTATAGTAATTTTTCAATCGGCAGATAAGACGCATCCAATAAGAGCGAAAAGAGATAAAACCAAATGATGGGTATGCATGAGCCCTTTGTCTATGATCCGTGCAAGTAGATTTAAACTTGAGAATCGTTTAGCAAGACTCAATGGGCATGAAGCGCAATTCTTTTCTTTTGTCACACTTCTATGAGATGTGAGATCATATTGCGAATGAAGCACTTCCTCATAGTGTGACCACTCCTTTGTGCTTTCCTATATGCAATGCATGAGACAAGCATATCATACAAATGCAAGGGAAATTTAAACATGCCATGTGATATGCAAGCAAAGTTAAGACAAGCATAAAGGAAACCTACTCAAGGTCAAGTTTGAGCCTCTCTCAAGCTTACTCACTATGAGCCAAACCTTGCCTTGAGTCTATCGGTCCACCAACTCAAGCATCCCCCATGCTCATAGCTATTTGAGAAAGTTAGACCTCGAACTAAATTTTTTGTTCTTTTCTTTTAGTTATTAACACATGCATGGATGCAAACATACTAGTTCACAGAGGAGTACCTAGCTACCAAGCAATGCAAGAAAAGAAACTACTATGATACAACTTACCTCCTTGAAGAGTAGATATGTCGATGAAGCACTCATTGCTTGTGGTGGACTTTCATGAGTTGACGTCGCGGCACACGGTCCACCACCATCACCCATCTAGGTCTTGTTCTTGGGAGCCCACTCGCACTTGGTTGGCCTCTCAAGGTCAACAATGCACTTGGGCACCCAAATCATTTTTGTCTTCCTCCACTTGTCCGGTGATCCAAGAGCTTTTGCCTTCACTTTGCCCCGCTTGTCCCTAAAGAGCTTGTAGTGTGTATTCTCATGGAACAAGTTGGCGTTAGGCAAAACTTTGGAACTTCTCACCTTAGGACAATTCTTGCTAGTGTGCCCGTCACGGCAACACTTCTCACAATAGTAGTCGTCCGCCATGAGAGGTACCACCCAAGGAGGAATGTTGTCGTCCTTGCCGATGAGGTTGATGGCGGCGGGGTAGGAGCCAAGTCCCTTGTTCGCTGTCGTCCATCACCAAAGCTCTCTCTCCTTGAGTTGATGATATTCCTTCAAGATTTTCTCATCAAGAGAGATGCTCTCAAGAGAGGGAGTTAGTCCATCACAAGTAATATATGAAGAATCAGAAATAGATGAACTAGAAGAAGAAGTGTTACTCTTTTCGAGGTTGGATTGATGTTCTTCCTCAAGAACCTTGAATTTGTCGTTGAGCCTCTTGTGATCAACCTTGAGCTTGTCATAGCTCTCATCCAAGGTTATGAGAGAAGTAGAAAGGTGCTTGAGCTCATTTTCTAGTAACTTAGACTTCTCCTTGAGCTTCATGTGGTCCTCCTCAAGCTTGTAATGGTCCTCATCTAGAGCTTTGTGAGAGATGGATAAGTCCCTAAGTTCACCTTCGAATTGACGAACTCGGAAAGCGGCCACTTCATGTTTCTTCTCCAACCTAGCAATGGTCTTGTCCCTTTTCTTGATCATCTTGCCGGTTAGGAGAATGCTATCCAAGAGCTCCTCATAGGTGGGCTTATCCTCCTCACCAAATTCATCCTCGGACTCACTCTTGTAAGCTTCATGACCATTGGAGTTCGGAAACCCCAAAGGTATGAATGTTTTGGTGATTGGGTGACCATATTGATGTGACTAACATTTTCTTGTAGGATATTCAAATGGTCATGTCAATGAAGCGTCGTCTCACATACTCTATCTATCGACGACTTGGTGATTGGTTGCCTCGACAATTCGGATCGAGAACTTGATGGAGTCAAGATTGAAGATGGATAAAGGCTAAGGACATGATAGGCCAAGCAAGTGTTGGCTTGGTATAGATGTTAGCTTGAGTCTATAGGAAAAACCGGACTATCAAGAGGGATCGAATTGGTTCTCTTAGCGCACACTAGGTTAGAGATCATATGGATGCATAGTGAGTCTCTCGAGGGCTAGGATGGCTGAAGAGAAGAAGAGGAACCAAGAATAAAGAAGTTGGAAGCAAGGATCAAGAGTGGATCAAGTTTTCAGCTTATCCGGTAGAGACCGGACAGTACGGTCCTAGGGACCGTATGGTACGGTCTTCATTGAAGATCCAGACAGAGAAGTGAAGTCTCAGGATGCTGAGAAAATGAAGACCGGACAATGGGACCGTATGGTACGGTCAAGGAGACCGGACAGTACGGTCATCAAAGGATTTCCAGACAGAGAAGTTGAAGTTTCTGGAAGTGGAAGAAATGAAGACCGGACAATCGACCGGATGGTACGGTCCTAGGGACCGGACAGTACGGTCTTCATTGGAGATGAAGAAGAAGATGGAGATGCGCCTAGAAATAGAGACCGGACAGTACGGTCTGGAAGAGACCGGACAGTACGGTCCTATTGTACGGTCTCTAGTTTCGCAGGGCACTTTTGGGCAACGGCTAGTTTTGGGTTGGTAGCCTATATATAGTTGGTTGCCCGCCCCTTGAGGGGTCTCTTGGCCATTGTTGGAGTGCAGGAAACTCAGAGGAAGCCAAGAGCAAGAGAGAGAAGCACTTGTGAAGGATTTGGAGTGATCCTAGTGCTTGAGAGAGTAGCAATTGCATCCATTTGATCTCTAGGCTAGTGTGAGCTTGAGAGAGTCACTTCGGTTTGTTACTCTTGGTCTATGGCAAGGCCTAGACCGGTTAGGCGTTGGTGTTGAGCTGTCCAAGGAGATTGTGGAAGCTAACACAAGTTTGTACACGGTCTTGGAGCTTCCCGTGCGAAAGAAGCATCACTAGTGGAGCGCCCTTTGGCACGCATCACGTGCGGAGCCTTACCTCCGGAAGAGTACCCGGGATCGAGCCCGGCGGGACGTGCCCGCGACTTCACTCGGAGGGTGAAGTGTGCTCTAGGAGGGATCGCCATCGAGCGGAGGGACGGGGTCGAGACTCCGGCGGGAGTGACCCAACGTGGAGTAGGGGAAGGCGCCATCCTTCCGAGACCACGGGAAAAATCATGAGCATTCCTATCCTTATCTCCTTTACTTACTAGCATTTACGTTTCCGCATTTACCTTATGTGCTAGTAGAATTGCATGATAGGTTGTCTCTTTACTACTTGGTAGAATTGCTTGTTAGGGTGTTGCTTGTTGCATAGACTAGATTGTGTGCGCGCATCGCTTGCTTTTGTTATCACCATATCTAGTCTTGCTAGCTTCACGCCTAAAGTACGTTTGGGAGAAATTGTTGACACACCGATTCACCCCCCCCCTCTCGGTGCCCTTGATCCTTTCAAGTGGTATCAGAGCTTCGTTGCTCAAATAGGGCTTAACCGCCTTGAGTAAGGATGCCGAGAGATCATGGACCGCCCCCGTTCGATGGGACCGACTATGCCTATTGGAAAGCTCGCATGCAAGCTTACCTCGAGGCTCTCGACCCTATCGCATGGGAGGTGACAAGTTCCGGTGTCTCTCTACGGACTCCCATTGGTACTCTTGATGTGAATCTCGCAAAGGCAAATGCTAAAGCTAAAAATGCCTTGTTTGAAGCTATCACTAAAGAGGTCTTTGCTCGAGTCAAGTCCGCGGGTACCGCTCATGAAGTATGGACACAAATTCAACAAATTCATGAGGGTTCCACGGACGTGAAAGAGGAAAGATACTATGTGCTAAAGAACAAATATGATGATTTTGCCATGTCTTCAAATGAGCTAATCAATGACACTTACTCTCGCTTGAATGTGCTTGTAGAGGATATCAACTCTCTCGGTGTGAAGGACAAGATTGATGATGGTGACCTTGTGCGGAAGATCATGAGGATTCTCCCAAGGGAGAAATATGGAGCACTCATCACATGCCTTTTCAACACCGACATGCGAGACCTCACCACCCACAAGCTACTTGGGAAGATCACCGCCTTCGAGAGCTACAACCTCGACAAGAAGCTTGATGAGAAGCCCTCCAAGAATCTTACTTTTGCATCCGAGGGGTCAAGCAAGAAGATGAAGAAGGTGGTGACTCAAGATTCAAGTGATGAAGAGCTTGAAGAAGACGTTGAAGACTTGTTGCAACTTCATCCTAATGATCTAGCACTCCTCATGAAGAGAAGCAACTTCTTCAAGAGAAGATTCATCACCAAGAAAGATGCCGAGTGCTACAATTGTGGGGAGAAGGGTCACTTTGCCAAGGAATGCCCGAAACCAATCAAGAAGAGCAAGAAGAAGACTCAAGAGTCAAGCGATGATGAAGAAGAAGACCCTAGAAGCAAGTACAAGACAAGGAAGACGTTTGTCAAGAAGGAAAGCTCTAGAGGCAAAGACAAGAGAAGATCATCTCGCAAGGGACTCTTTGTTGGAGAGTGGGTCACGGATGATGATAGTGAAGAAGAAGAAAGTGATGACTCATCCTCCAAGGGAAAGAAGATGGCCGGCATTGCTCTCACAAACATGTCCGAGACTCTACCTCCACCACCTACTTGCTTGATGGCCAAAGATGATGATAGTAGTGAAGATGAGAAGGGAGAGTCCGATGAAGAGTTTGGTGAGGAGGATAAGCCCACATATGAGGAACTCTTGAATAGCATTCTCCTAACCGGCAAGATGATCAAGAAGAGGGACAAGACCATTGCTCGGTTGGAGAAGGAATATGAAGTGGCCGCTTTCCGAGTTCGTCAACTTGAGGGTGAACTTAGGGACTTATCCATCTCTCACAAGGCTCTTGATGAAAACTATGACAAGCTTGAGGAAGACCACATGAAGCTCAAGGAGAAGTCCAAGTTACTAGAGGATGAGCTCAAGCACCTTTCCACCTCTCTCATAACCTTGGATGAGAGCTATGACAAGCTCAAGGTTGATCACAAGAGGCTCAACGACAAGTTCAAGGTTCTTGAGGAGGAACATCAATCCATCCTCGAAAAGAGTAACACTTATTCTTCTAGTTCATCTATTTCCGATTCTTCATATATTACTTGTGATGGACTAACTCCCTCTCTTGAGAGCATCTCTCTTGATGAGAAAATCTTGAAGGAATATCATCAACTCAAGGAGGAGAGAGCTTCGGTGATGGACGGCTTCGAGAGGCTCACAAGGGGAAGGACCATCCATAAGGAGATACTTGGTCGGAACCTTGTGAACAACCCCGGGCACAAGGGACTCGGCTCCTACCCCGCCGCCATCAACCTCATCGGCAAGGACGAGGACATTCCACCTTGGGTAGTTCCCCTCATAGCGGACGACTACTATTGTGAGAACTGTTGCCGTGACGGGCACACTAGCAAGAATTGTCCCAAGGTGAGAAGTTCCAAAGTTTTGCCCAACGCTAACTTGTTCCATGAGAATACACACTACAAGCTCTTTAGGGACAAGAAAGGAAGGGTGAAGGCAAAGGCTCTTGGATCACCCGACAAGAGGAGGATGATGAGGAAGATTTGGGTGCCCAAATGCATAGTTGACCTTGAGAGGCCGATCAAGTGCGAGTGGGCTCCCAAGACCAAGACCTAAAAGGGTGATGGTGGTGGACCGTGCGCCGCAACGTCAACTCATGAACGTCCACCACAAGCTTCGAGTGCTTCATCGACAAATCTACTCTTCAAGGAGGTAACTTGTATCATAGTAGTTTCTTTTCTTGCATTGCTTGCATGGTAGCTAGGTGCTCCTTTGTGAACTAGTATGTTTGCATCCATGCATATGTAAATAACTAAAAGAAAAGAACCAAAAAAAAATTAGTTCAAGGTCTAACTTTCTCAAGATAGCTATGAGCATGGGGGATGCTTGAGTTGGTGGTCCGATGGACTCAAGGCAAGGTTTGGCTCATAGTGAGTAAGCTTGAGAGAGACTCAAACTTGACCTTGAGTAGGTTTCCTTTATGTGTTGTCTTAACTTTGCTTGCATATCACATGGCATGTTTAAATTCCCCTTGCATTTGTATGATATGCTTGTCTCATGCATTGCATATAGGAAATCACAAAGGAGTTGTCACACTATGAGGAAGTGCTTCATTCGTGATATGATCTCACATCTCATAGAAGTGTGACTAAAGAAAAGAATTGCGCTTCATGCCCATTGAGTCTTGCTAAATGATCCTCAAGGTTAAATCTACTTGCACGGATCATAGGCAAAGGGCTCATACATACCCCTCCTTTAGTTTTATCTCTTTTGGTTCTTATTTGGTTGCTTCTTATTTGCCGATTGAAAAATTTACTATAAGCCTATGTGCAACCTATATTGGTCTATTTTCAAAGGAGTGTTTGAGAATCCCCTTCTAGTCCATGTTTGGTGTTTATTTGGTTTTTGTGTGAGAAACTTGGACTTAGAAGGAAATTCCTTGAAAATCTGCTTTTCTGGACTGGACCGTACAATACGGTCAAAGGGACCGTACAATACGGTGTGCTTTTGCACGAGATCTTTCAAAACCTGAGACAGAAAGGAGACCGAACAATGCGGTCCTCTAGACCGTACAATACGGTCTCTATAGCTATCTGTCAGGGTAAAGAAAGAGACTGTACAATACGATCCCTATGACCGTACCATACGGTCTGGTTAACTTCATCGGGAGAATAATTTAAATCCAGTCCGTTGAGTCCTGTTCAAGTCAATCTGGACCGTTGGTTTGAAATCGACCTAATCTAAACGGACCGTTCCGGGTTACTGTGCATCCCTTCACCTTTACGCCGCCGCTCACCGCACCAGTGCTCCCGCCACCACTCCACCGCGCCCTCGCCCGTACGCCGCCGACCAGCCGCCGCCGTCGCGCGCCTCGCCGACGAGCTCCAGTGCCTCCACCGCAGCCGCGCACCGCCGTCTGCTCCACTCCACCACGCTCGCGCCCTGCAAACCCTAGCGCCGCCACCGAGCCGCACCTCCACGCCGAGCCGCCGCCGCTCCACCTCGCCTGCGCGCGCTGGAGCCGAGGACGACGACGAGCACAGCGCCGAGGACCTTCTCCACCTGCGCGCGTCCCTCTAGCTGCTGCTCACTCTCTTCGCGCGCGTGAAGCTCCCTTCCCGGCGACTCACCGAGCCTGAGCACCACCTCCTCGGCGATCATCGTCGATTCGATTGCTCTGGTGAGACTTTTGGGATCAAAATGGTTGCACAGTAGCCTCGATTACTTTTCCTATCTAGGGTTTGAGCCATTCAATTCCTTCATCGCTGAAAATTCCTAGAAAAATCGAACCTTTTTGCGATTTGGCATGCATTGCTATCTATTGCCTCGCATTTAGGTCAATTGGTATACCATTGTCATAGTGTTCGAGTATTACACTTCATCTATCTATGACATGTTGGTAGTTGATCGCTTTGTGTCGATTTTCGATTCCATACCATACACTAGCTCGACACTTAGTTCATTCCTTGATTAGTGGTACATTGAGTCTATTGCATATGATCTATGTACACTAGTTGATCTCCACTCATAATCGACAATGCCGTAGTTCCCCTTTGCATATTTGCCGGCATTGTGTCCTTCACCTCTGCGCTAGGGCATCATCTAGATTTACGCGCTTACCTACGATTCTTGCTTATAGATTATAGTAGGTTATTCTATACTCATATACCCTGTCTATTCCTACCGTGCAGTGGCAGTTGTCAGCAGGCAGTGGGCAGTTGACAGCAGAGCAGAGACAGTGGACGGATTGAGGGCCAAGCCCTTAGTCCTATCTTTGGCAGTCAGCCGTCAGTGGACGGGTTGGTGAGCCAAGCTCACTCGCCCTATCTTGTCTGCAGCCCAGTCAGCAGCTATGGCAGGTTCTAGCAGAGGCAGAGGCAGAGGCAGATGTGACCGTGATAAGGGCAAGGCCAAGGCTCCAGATCCACAGCCCAAGAGGAAGAAGCAGAGGACAGGTGATCCAGAGTAGGATCGGGCTCTCAGGGCAGCTGAGGTTGACCTTCCTACCGGCAGAGACACAGGGTTCCGGATCAGGGACTCACCTGCTGGAGGACAGGGGGAGACTCCGAGGAGGTCTTCCAGAGCTAGAGCCACAGTGCAGCGGACTCCGTCCACCCGCGGGGTTGGTACGTCGAGGACCGCGCAGGAGCAGCAGGCTCAGTCAGAGGAGGAGGAGAGCTCTTCCAGCTCCCGTGAAGAGGTCACAGAGGGTGACAGGCAGAGGATGGTTGCCAAGTTCTGTGCACTCGACAGGACTGCTTCACTCAGGGACGTGCTTGCTGAGGACGCTCTCAGGTTGCCAGGCCCCGTTCTCAAGACGTTTAGGAGAGTCAGTGAGGAGGTTTGGGTACCTACTAGGAGAGACCCACAGGCAGGAGGTCGGTTCTGGACTTTGCTTTAGCAGAGGATTGCAGCTGGTTTGAGGAGTAGACTGTGTACTGGTGGAGCTGATAAGCTCTTCGTCACTCACCAGCACTGCAGCATACAGGCTGCCAGCAGAGGTGCCGAGACAGACTTCACACAGCACTTGTCCTATATCTCGGGCCTCGAGGAGATCATCACCACACAGATGAGATGGGACTACGATATAGTGATGGACTTCTACGCTTCCTTGTGGATTGCTCAGGATCGCTCAGCGATATGGTTCATGCTCAGAGGGCAGCCCCACAGAGTGACGAGGGAGGACCTCGTAGCGGCCCTTGAGACTGTTCAGCACGAGACCAGGGTGTTCCCTCTTGCTCACCCAGGGATGGAGCCTCCCCGCAGACCTCTTGGGGGACACTTACCTTCAGACGAGGATATGAGCATTGCTTTCCCTCCACCTCACCCGGAGAACTTCAGCCGAGCTCACACCAGACTGACACATGAGGGCAGAGTTCTCAGGAGCATTCTTAGCAAGACCATTGTGCCGAGGAGTGGATACAGGGATCAGTTTTCTATACTCTCACAGTGGGTCGTCATGCTGATACTGAGGCACAGAGGTTTTGACCTGGTGGAACTTATACTGAGCCAGATGGAGGACGTCATTGCAGAGAGCATAGCTGCTAGACACTTAGCCTTCGCTCCACTGATTTGCTATATTTTGAGGAGGCTACAGTTGTTGTCTCAGGAGGACTACGATGAGTTGCCCAAGAAGACTACAGCGTACACTCATTTACCTGCCTCCGACAGACGGGTTGCTACCCGGGAGTCAGCTTCACAGGAGAGTTCTTCACAGGGCCTAGGTGACACAGCTACCGAGACAGAGCAGCACATACAGACTGGTAGCTAGATGGAGTCCATTCCTGAGGACGTGACTCCGGACTCTAGAGCAGGACCTTCAGGCTCAGCTACAGCTCCAGCTCAGACATATTCAGTACTACGTGCAGAGCTTGCAGCTATCCGTAGAGAGCTCCAGAGTCAGCGAGAGGATAGGGAGAGAGACCGACAGATGCTAGACAGCGTGGTTCTCACTCAGAGGGAGATGGCCTCTGGCTTGTCGTCCCTGTTCACAGGCTTTGATGCGATTGCTCAGACTCTTCGCCTCTTTGGACAGGCATTGCCAGGCCTCCCGTCGTTCGCTCCTCTCACCTTCCTAGGTGTGCTGCCACTAGATACAGTACAGTTTCAGCAGCTACAGCAGCAGCAGCACCAGTTTGCCCAGGCACAGGCAGGACAGTCAGCCAGCCAGGGACAGTACTTCAGTTCCTTACTCACAGCTCCCATCTCACCTTCTGGTGCACCTACGGTGGGGCCGTCGTCGTCCACGTTTGCTGGTTTGGCAGGAGAGGCAGGACCTTCACACCAGTACCGTTCTTCACCAGGCCTCTCCATGACACCGTCAGCGCTTCTTGCTTCTACAGCTCCGTGCTTCTCACCGCTCCAGCTGACGAGTCCTTTCTTCGTGTCACCATTGCCTGCTCGTACCCTCGACTTTGACACAGTAGCACAGACCGCCTCAGTACAGACAGACTCAGTGCTTACAGCTTCACAGGCAGAGGTCGTGACTACTACACCTGAGACAGCAGCAGTGGATCTCACAGATTTCGGGTACACCCGTGAGGAGGTAGATGAGGCTCTTGCTACAGGACAGGATCCACCGTCCAGAGCAGCCTCACCTACTGGCAGTTTCACTTGGACCCCCAGTCGCTCACCCTCTCCTTCAGTCCACTCAGCTTCAGACTCAGAGGCAGTCCAGTACGCAGGGCAGCTTGAGCAGACACTCCTTCAGACAGACTCTCCTGGGATAGCTCACAGGCAGCTTGTGCCGTACACACCACTCTTTCAGCCTCAGGAGACTTTGGGGATGCCGCGGACTTGGACTTGGACACCTCCAGTGCCACCTTCTCAGCAGCAGCAGGACAGTGCTCAGCCTTCTACCAGTTCTTCAGCACCTGCTGCCACTGCACCTCCTCCAGCCTCCGACGCGTAGAACAGCTGTTTTTCTCTTTTCCTTCTTTCTCTTTTTGGTCATTGGTGCCAAAGGGGGAGAGAGTTAGAGAGATCTTGTATAGGTCTAGGGGGAGTAGCAGAGTGATCTTGTGTCCAGGGGGAGTGTGAGACAGTTTTTG
This sequence comes from Eragrostis nindensis, assembly GCA_012490785.1. NCBI lineage: Eukaryota > Viridiplantae > Streptophyta > Magnoliopsida > Poales > Poaceae > Eragrostis > Eragrostis nindensis. The sequence continues at coordinate 626,548 of JAAXCT010000023.1, forward strand.
TCCAGGGGGAGACCATTTGTGACTTCATTTGTATATTCTTTTGGTACTTCGTGGTTCTTGTTGAGCTTGATTTGCTTTTGCTGGTGTTTAGCTCATCAAGAATGCACTTGGTTTCGTTTCATACACTTGCTCGTTATCTATATATCTTGTATATTGCTCTGAGTTTGTGTATGCTTACCTGGATGCGCTTATTTATATCTATCTTGCCAGGTTTCCTCTTTTTGTGATGATATGCGCACTCACTTGCTTTTGCAGGATTATCTTATAAACTTATCATCACAAGTGTTGTGGTCATAGCTCTTGTTTTATTCCTATATATCACCCATGTGCTCTAACTCTATTTTGCAGGTGATACCTTTGAGCTATGACTACCTTGTTCTCCGTTTTACTTGTTCTTCATGCTTATCTAATCTTCTCGATCACTCTTACGCATTCCATTCTTTATCTTTTGATATGTGTTGTCACCAATCACCAAAAAGGGGGAGATTGTAAGCTTCATGACCATTGGTGTTCGGAAACCCCAAAGGTATGAATGTTTTGGTGATTGGGTGACCATATTGATGTGACTAACATTTCCTTGTAGGATATTCAAATGGTCATGTCAATGAAGCGTCGTCTCACATACTCTATCTATCGACGACTTGGTGATTGGTTGCCTCGACAATTCAGATCGAGAACTTGATGGAGTCAAGATTGAAGATGGATAAAGGCTAAGGACATGATAGGCCAAGCAAGTGTTGGCTTGGTATAGATGTTAGCTTGAGTCCATAGGAAAAACCGGACTATCAAGAGGGATCGAATTGGTTCTCTTAGCGCACACTAGGTTAGAGATCATATGGATGCATAGTGAGTCTCTCGAGGGCTAGGATGGCTGAAGAGAAGAAGAGGAACCAAGAATGAAGAAGTTGGAAGCAAGGATCAAGAGTGGATCAAGTTTTCAGCTTATCCGGTAGAGACCGGACAGTACGGTCCTAGGGACCGTATGGTACGGTCTTCATTGAAGATCCAGACAGAGAAGTGAAGTCTTGGGATGCTGAGAAAATGAAGACCGGACAATGGGACCGTATGGTACGGTCAAGGAGACCGGACAGTATGGTCCTCAGAGGATTTCCAGACAGAGAAGTTGAAGTTTCTGGAAGTGGAAGAAATGAAGACCGGACAATCGACCGGATGGTACGGTCCTAGGGACCGGACAGTACGGTCTTCATTGGAGATGAAGAAGAAGATGGAGATGCGCCTGGAAATAGAGACCGAACAGTACGGTCTGGAAGAGACCGGACAGTACGGTCCTATTGTACGGTCTCTAGTTTCGCAGGGCACTTTTGGGCAACGGCTAGTTTTTAGTTGGTAGCCTATATATAGTTGGTTGCCTGCCCCTTGAGGGGTCTCTTGGCCATTGTTGGAGTGCAGGAAACTCAGAGGAAGCCAAGAGCAAGAGAGAGAAGCACTTGTGAAGGATTTGGAGTGATCCTAGTGCTTGAGAGAGTAGCAATTGCATCCACTTGATCTCTAGGCTAGTGTGAGCTTGAGAGAGTCACTTCGGTTTGTTACTCTTGGTCTATGGCAAGGCCTAGACCGGTTAGGCGTTGGTGTTGAGCTGTCCAAGGAGATTGTGGAAGCTAACACAAGTTTGTACACGGTCTTGGAGCTTCCCGTGCGAAAGAAGCATCACTAGTGGAGCGCCCTTTGGCACGCATCACGTGCGGAGCCTTACCTCCGGAAGAGTACCCGGGATCGAGCCCGGCGGGACGTGCCCGCGACTTCACTCGGAGGGTGAAGTGTGCTCTAGAAGGGATCGCCATCGAGCGGAGGGACGGGGTCGAGACTCCGGCGGGAGTGACCCAACGTGGAGTAGGGGAAGGCGCCATCCTTCCGAGACCACGGGAAAAATCATGAGCATTCATATCCTTATCTCCTTTACTTACTAGCATTTACGTTTCCGCATTTACCTTATGTGCTAGTAGAATTGCATGATAGGTTGTCTCTTTACTACTTGGTAGAATTGCTTGTTAGGGTGTTGCTTGTTGCATAGACTAGATTGTGTGCGCGCATCGCTTGCTTTTGTTATCACCATATCTAGTCTTGCTAGCTTCACGCCTAAAGTACGTTTGGGAGAAATTGTTGACACACCGATTCACCCCCCCCCCCCCCCTCTCGGTGCCCTTGATCCTTTCAACTCTTCTCATCCTCATCACTACTATCAGCATCTTTGGCCATCAAGCAAATAGGAGGTGGAGGTAGAGTCTCGGAGATGTTTGTGAGAGCTATACCGGCCATTTTCTTGCCCTTGGAGGATGAGTCATCACTCTCTTCTACATCACTATCATCATCCGTGACCCACTCTCCAACAAAAAGACCCTTGCGAGATGATCTTCTCTTGTCTTTGCCTCTAGAGCTTTCTTTCTTGACAAACCTCTTCCTTGTCTTGTACTTGCTTCTAGGGTCTTCTTCTTCATCATCGCTTGACTCTTGAGTCTTCTTCTTGCTCTTCTTGATTGGCTTCGTACATTCCTTGGCAAAGTGACCCTTCTCCCCACAATTGTAGCACTCGGCATCTTTCTTGCTGATGAACCTTCTCTTGAAAAAGTTGCTTTTCTTCATGAGGAGTGCTAGGTCATTGGGATGGATTTGCAACAAGTCTTCATCATCTTCTTCAACTTCTTCATCACTTGAATCTTGAGTCATCACCTTCTTCATCTTCTTCTTGCTTGATCCCTCGGATGCAAAAGCAAGATTCTTGGAGGGCTTCTCATCAAGCTTCTTGTCAAGGTTGTAGCTCTTGAAGGCAGTAATCTTCCCAAGTAGCTTGTGGGTTGTGAGCTCTTGAATGTCGGTGTTGAAGAGACATGTGATGAGTGCTCCATATTTCTCCCTTGGGAGAATCCTCATGATCTTCCGCACAAGGTCACCATCATTAATCTTCTCCTTCACACCGAGAGAGTTGATATCCTCTACAAGCACATTCAAGCGAGAGTAAGTGTCATTGATTAGCTCATTTGAAGACATGGTAAAGGCATCATATTTGTCCTTGAGGACATAGTATCTTTCCTCTTTCACATCCGAGGAACCCTCATGAACTTGTTGGATTTGAGTCCATACTTCATGAGCGGTACCCGCGGACTTGACTCGAGCAAAGACCTCTTTAGTAATTGCTTCAAACAAGGCATTTTTAGCTTTAGCATTTGCCTTTGCAAGATTCACATCAAGAGTACCAATGGGAGTTCTTAGAGAGACACCGGAACTCGTCATCTCCCATGCGATAAGATTGAGAGCCTCGAGGTAAGCTTGCATGCGATCCTTCCAATAGGCATAGTCGGTCCCATCGAACGGGGACGGTCCACTTCCTTCCGGCATCCTTACTCAAGGCGGTTAAGCCCTATTTGAGCAACTGTTGGCGGTCGTTAAACCATGAATTGACCGCCACCCTACCGGTAAATAAAAGCATAACACCAAGATTTTGTGCACAGTAGATAGGATTAATGCTACTCCACAAGTTTTGGTGAATATTTGGATGCAGGAGTGAATAATGGAGGAACGTGGACCCAGCCAGGGAATTTCCCTGGCCGGCCGGCCCCACCAGGTGGCCGCAAGCCTCGGGCTTCCTCCAGTGGGCTGGAAACTAGTCCAAAACGTACAATTCAAGGCCAGCCCAGCAGATTTGCACCGTCATTCTAGAAGGTGGGCCATTTGGGCCTTAACTTGGCCCCTACTACAATTCTGCCGACCCCAGCAAGGAGCCGACCTTTAGACCGCCTTCAGGGAGCAATCTGGAGCGTTCAGGCAAAAGACGATGGCCAACCGCCATAGGGGACGGCCGGCCGCCCCCCCTACTAGGCCGGCCGGCCGACCTTGGCGCCACCGCCTCTCCAGCTTCGGCCAAGGAGTAGCCACCACCATGGAGAAGCTATAAATAGGATCCCCCGGCCTCAGAAGCAACTCGCACCATCACACTTCATCCAAGTGTTCATTAGTTTAGTAGTAGCTTTGGGAGTTAGAGTAGAGTAGAGTAGAGTGAGAGCTCTCTCGGGCTTCCGGAGTCTTGGTATAGCTCTTTGTATCCTTACTCTTAGAGATATTCTTTTATTTCATATATATTTAGTTTTATCTTTATTTATTTCTTTTAGTAGTTCTTTTCTATTTAGTTTATTTATTCGGTTAAGTAAGTGCTTGTAGAAGTCTTGTTGTGGGATTCGTGATTGTTGGAGTAGGCAAGTACGAGAGAGTGCCTTCGTCGGAGATGACGTCGGGTGAAATCTGTGCTTGTTTATTCTTAGATAGGGCTGCTCCGTTGATCAAGAGTAGTTCCTCTAGGCGGGTTGTAAGCATGGCGCTTAGAGCTTAGCCTATGCACGTTTGGCACCTAACCCCACGGAGGATGGTAGCCGCGAGTGTCTGTGACAGCTGCACCGGTCTCTGTAATCCACCACGTCCGGATTGGACTCAGCAGGGTCTTAATTATAGCGGATGGATCCTCAGGGTGAACTGGCAGCATCGGTTGCCCTGGCACTTCCGTGCCCCGAAACGACATGACTTGTATGTGTATGAGCTTAGCTAGAGTAGATAATCTTTGTAGACTTGACTGCTAGGAAGAGTAAATAATAGATAAATATACAGGTAGCCTTAACTCTATCTCGTTCCCAAATGTATACTACAGTTTTATTTCTTTTATAACTTCGGATTTGAGGATGTGTGTGCCACCCATATCTATCATGCCTATCTTACCCCAGTATTTCTTCTCCAAATTATTCAATGCATTGCTACTCTTGAGCTTCCTTTTGCTCTACTTCCCTGTGGAAATATAAATACGATAACCCTGGAATACTCTAAGGTGAAATATTATAATGGTGATCCGTGCGCTTGCGGAATTAATGAATTTAATTTTACCGCATAAGAACCGCCAACAAGCATTTCTGGCGCCGTTGCCGGGGAAGTAGCAGCTAGAATCTGAATAAATGCATTGTGTTTGTGAGAAAAAATAATTATCACTTACTTTTGCGGGCTTACCCTTGTCCTGTTTTTCTTCTTGTGGAAATTTTAAAAACAGGATGGTGCATGACTGGTTTCGACCTACCAGAAAACTTCCACCCAGATTCCGAACAGTTCTTGAGAAGGGTGAGGGCCAGGCTTACCCCTCCTCCCACCCACACTCGATCGAAAGTTCTGGCTCTTGAAGGATCCCTTCCAATGATTGTCAATCACTCTCCATCTTCATCAACGAACAACAACATGAGTGATCCGATCGAGAAGACGATCAATGACTTCTCTGCGCCAACCACGGAGAACATCCGCGTGGGACCCAACCCGCGCATCACCAACAAGGACTACGAGCTCAAGCCGGCCTTGATCAACATGATCTTGGCTAGTCCTTTCTGTGGGAAGCCGTCGGAGGATGCAAATGCTCACCACCAAAGGTTCTTGATGACGTGCAACACCCTCGCCATGAAGGATGCACCTCAGGACGCCATCCGACTGCAGCTTTTCCCATTCTCTCTGTTGGGGAAGGCTCTCCAGTGGTTCTACACGAACCAAGAGTCCCTCGACACATGGACGGCATGCTCCAATGCCTTCCTTGCCAAATTCTTCCCGCCGGGCAAGACGACTGCCCTGCGGAACAAGATTTCGAGCTTCCAACAGCTCGCAGATGAGTCGACCGCGGAAGCCTGGGACAGGATGCAGGAGTACGTTCTCTCATGCCCACATCATGGCATGGAGGAATGGCTCCTTATACAAAGTTTCCACCACGGTTTGAGGCCGTCCGCTCGAGAGCACCTCGACGCCGCGGCAGGCGGCTCTTTCTTCTCTCTTAGCGTGAAGAACGCTAAGAAGTTGATTGAAAAGGTGGCGGCCAACCAGACTCATGGTGAACGCCAAGCGGCGACCACCAAGACCCGTGGAGTGCACCAAGTGGAGACGATGGACATGCTTGCCATCAAGCTCGATCAGCTACTCCACAAGGTGGAGTCTCCACAGGACATGCAAGTTGCGGACTCCCACATGACATGTGAGGAATGCGGCAACGTTGGGCATATGGGCATCAATTGCCCGAATGCGAGAGAGGAATGCAATTTCCTCAACAATGGCAATGGGTACCGCTCCCAGAACAACTACGGCTGGAACTCCAAGCCCGACCTCTCCTTCAACAAAAATCAGGGAGGTAACAATGGTAATCTTTCCCGATATGAGCCCTCTATCAAGGATCTAGTTCTCGGCCAGGTAAAGATCAATGATATTATTAGTAAGAAGTTTCTTACTACCGACAAGGCTTCAGAGAACATAGATGCCAAACTAGAATCGTTCAGCACTGCTCTGCAGAATCAGCTAAGCCATAATAAATGCTAGAAACGCAAATCGCGCAAATTGCTTCAGCTGTGCAGTCTCCTCGTGAGGGTAAACTTCCTGGGCAACCAGAAGTTAATCCCAAGGAGAGTATAAATGCAATAACCATCAGGTGTGAAGAAAGCGACTTGGATGCCGCACCCTCCTAAGGATGTGATTAGGAGGGATCCCGGATTTCCGACCATCCCGTGTTTGGTCAACGACCGGTGTTTCGCTCGGGCACTATGTGACTTAGGAGCAAGTGTGAGCATCATGCCGAAGGCGATATACGATGGGTTAAACCATCCATTGTCCCCAACGACCATGAAGCTCTAGCTTGCAGATGGATCACTACGCCTGCCTTTGGGGATTGTCAAAGAAGTTCCCGTGCAGATCAGAAACTTCTTCGTCCCCGTCGACTTTGTTGTGCTAGATATGGAGGTGGATGATAAAACCCCTCTCATTCTTGGGAGGCCATTCTTGAGCACCACCAACGCCAACATCGACGTGGCGGCAGGAGAGATCCACCTGTACTTCAATGGCAGGGAAGAGACGTTCAACTTCAAACCCAAGGTTGAGCAATGCAAGCAAGTACGGGTCATATATGGAAAGGACCCAAGGGAAGTGGAGAAGATTGAGATTACTCCACCCATGCCACAGCCAGATAAGCTCATTGCATATATGAGAAAGAGTAAATTTCAAAGAACCACAAGTATTTGGCACATAGTTGCAAGGAACCACAACTTTTGGAAGTAGTTTCAAAGAACCACAACTATTTGAGCTTTCATTTTCACAGAACCACAACTTTTAAGTTTGGTCAACAGGCCCGAGCTCGGTCCCACATGTCATACAGAGTTGCGCAGGAGACGTAAATATGCCGGCCCATCTCACACATATTTTATCACCTGAAATTGCAAAGGTTCTCCTGTGTACTAGAGTGCGCATGGCGTTCGTGCAGGAAGCCGGAGGCGGGGGTGCTGATGGCGATTGCAATGGTGGCGGTACTGGAGATGGCCTTCACGATGAGGAAGCTGGTGCTGAAACAAACCGCGCTGCACCAACCAATTCTGCTCGGCACCATGTGGACTGCCATCCGGGTAAGTTGCTTACGTTCCCCTGTAGATGTTAGGGTTTAAAGGTAGCATTAGTAAATCATTTAATTTGACAGAAATTGGTGTTTTTGGCAGGTACGTAGATGAGTTGTGGACCTTCAATGTGCACTGCGCTGAGGCCCCTACAGGAAACGGGTTTGTTCAGAGGAAAATGGATAGGGATTTCATATGCTATTTCAGCCTAGTTGGAATGACAGAAAAATTAGGATATAGTGGAATTGATTACATCTACTACAAGAAAAGGGATAATGCTGAGGAAGGCATGTGCAATCTTGTGGCTATAGAGAGTGATGCTGATGTGCGGAAAATGATAAGCCTATGTGAGGATTTAAAGAAAGTAACTATATGCTTGATGAGGAATAAGGCGTCAGGACCTCACATATCTCCAGTTAAGTGTGATAATCGTCTCCCATGTGAGACACTTGTTGATGAATTCGAACGATTGGAAGAAGAACAAGAAGACGTGTTTTTGGAATCAGAAAACTTCATGTCAGATTGCAGTGATAGCGATAGTGGTTCCATAGATGAAGAGCAAGCTGAGCATAAGAGAATGGAGCTAAGGAAGCAACTGGTCGAGATGAGGAAGAAAAAAGACGACCCTACAGAGCATTGTGAAGGTGAAACTGATGTCGAGGACTTGTGCATATGAAGCCGGGGAGAAAAAGAAGGCAGAAAAAGCGTAGAACTAATAGAATTTGGTTCAATGCGAATAATATGTTGGATCCATCTCAATTCTGCAAGGGGCTTTGCTTCGCTGATATAGATCAGTTCAGGGAGGCACTTAAGTCGTATCACATTAAAGAACTTGACAAGAACACACTGTCGGGCCAAATTCGGGCTGCCGTGCCACAACAGTGTCATGCCGTGCCGCCCGATGTGCCAAGAACCCATGCAACAGTGTCATGTCGTGCCGCCGATGTGCCAAAAACCCGGCAAGGCACGACCCATTAGCTTGGGCCGGGCCAGCACGGCACGAAACCCCATCGGGCCGGGCCGTGCCAAATGTTCAGGCCGAGGTCCACACGAATTTGGCCCGGCCCAAGTCCTAGGACTAGCCGTGCATGCAGCCATGGAAGAGAGCGGCTTTGATTCCATTTGTTTATTGCTCACGGTTCGAACCGAAAGCATGTGTCAATGTTTCTCTCCCCTTGGTTCGGTTCGATGTCTACAGCGTGCTCCGTTTGACTTGCGAATTGCCACGTCGGACCACGATTCGATTTGCTCTCACACTCCGGGTGCTCTGAGCTGTGACATACCTAGATCGATGGTAACGGGAGCTCAACACTCTGTAAATTAATTAGTTGGCAATGTTTTGAAGGCATGGGATCCTTGGGCATGTGAGATTAGTATTAATCAATCACGGAGCATTTTGAGGCACTGCTGACAACGGAAAAGCACATGATATACAGTTACGTAAATTGTCTTGCGTGAACCTTGCGAAACACTTGCTAATTATTATGTTCAAGTTGGTACTTGCTGAGGTATTAATCAAATCAAGAAAATTGAGAAAGGAACAAATTCAGGATCAGATGCATCACACATACTACATTATTTATTAAACGACAAATGTTCTAGCTTCACCAGCCATTTTGTTCATCCACATACTATCTTGGTAGAATTTGCTCGGCTCAATAGAGTAAATCGGCACTTCTTGAAAATCACAACCAAACTCGAATAACCCCCTCCCCCTCCTCAATCGAAAAAATGATTTGGAAGAAGCCTGACCAATTTTCGTTAATTGGGTATCAGTTAAGTGCCTTATAGACAATCATGCTTGCATTTTTATACATTATGAGAAACATATTGGATTAAGCTAAAATAGAATTATTTGAATGATTAAGCCTAGATCACATTGTCACACTTAATTTTAAACAAGTAGGAAAAGTGTCTATTTCCCTCCTTTCCTCTATGATACAAATCTTGCATTTAGTCTTACTGCATCATGTTGCCTTGAGCAAAAGGTGAAACGAAATGATCCATGATATCGTGCAACAAGATGCGGCAAAAACGCACTGTACATATTTCTTACTCCCTCCGTCTCACAAAAAATGGCATTCTAGTTTTGTCCTAAGTCAAACTATCTTAACTTTGACCAAACTTATAGGAAATAGTATCAACAATTATGACACTAAGTATGTATAACATGAAAATATATTTCATGATGAATACAATGATACAATTTTTACACTACAAATATTGGTACTGTCTCATCAAAGTTTGGTCAAAGTTAAGATAGTTTGACTTAGGACAAAACTAGAATGCCATTTTTTGTGGGATGGAGGTAGTAGTTATTATCTAAAAGGGATTCCCAAACATGGGTAATTTCTCTGTGTGATCATCTATGAGATTAGAGTAAATTGCATTCCGTCCATACTGCTACCAAACACGGATCTATTACGAATCTTTTACAAGATCTACCAAACACAGATCTATCTACCCCCCACGCGGCCACCCCCATCTCTGACAAGATCTATTACGAATCTTTTAGAGATACACAGGTGACCTGAGGAAATATGCATGTGTATGGTTCTAACGTGGCCCGTACTTGCAAAGAAATATTCATGCACATGCTTCTAACGTGGCCTGTGGACTGCTCTTTAAAGCTAATCGATATGCTCAACTCAGTTTAAATCTATCAACAATAATATACACACATTTTAAACTAAGCTATTCATGCATGTGGTTCTGACGTGGTAAAATACCATTACTTCCCGAAGTACTAATATATAGGTTCACTAAGATATTTCACGGGTTTAAGGCATATCAGTGCTTGATAACTAGTAGACTTTTACTACCCTCTATGATAATGTTTTGATTCAAATATTTCGTTCGATTAGGCAGAGAATTGTATGTATAAAACATTCTCGAAGAAACCATGAACGTAATCTGTTTGAGCTTCCGGTTTTAGGACCTGTTTGGTTTCGCTCCCCCTGGCTCCAGCTCCTCTAACATCAACATTGTTTATACTACTGGGCTCCCGCTACGGTAGCCTCAAATAACTGTAGACCGTCCATTTGAGGAGATCTCCAGGTAAAAGATAAACGCCCTGTTTGTTTCCGCTTATAAGCGGCTTACCAGCGAAAATAAGCGAAAATCCGAGCCAAACGGCGGGATTATTTCCGCTTACCAGAGACGCAGGCTTACCAGGCGAGCGGATCTCAAGTGTGTTCTTCGATTTTTTCCACCGCACTTCCGCCTCCGCGTACGAGAGAAGCGAAACGTTTTTCCTCCGTTGCCCCGGCCCTCGCTCGTTCGGTCCTTCCCGACGCCACTCCTCGCCCCTGCCCGGCCGACCCCGCCGCCCGGAGAAAATTGTTCGAAGAGAAGGCCCGTGAGTTTCACCATGGCTAGCTGATGCTCGGCGCGCCGTCGGCTTCGAGGTAGTTGTCGATGTGGAGGCTTCAGGGTGGTGGAAACCGGCGGCCATGGAATCTCAAATTCCAACAAAGCAAGCTGCCATCTTGAGTTAATCAAGGCATTAGCAAGCTGCGTAACTAATTGTACATCCTGCAGGTCCAAGTAATTGGTCTGTAGCTCATCAACAAGAAAGAATTTTATGGAGGCATGGTTGGAGGTCGGGTGGCCGTGGATTAGGGAAAAATCATCGATCTCTCTGCTCATACGGAGATGAAGTAAACGGCGACCACGAGGTGCTAGAGGAGGCGTGCGCTGCTTCTGGTGCGGTGGCTCAGCCGGGGACGCAGGTCACGCAGCAGAGCAACAACGCAGAGCTTGAGCTTGACTCGGGTGTAATGGCAGATGGCGAAACAGAAAGGACGGCTCATGGGCATTCATGTCATTTTCAGCACTCAGTACAGATAATCCAATGAAAATAATCAGGATTGCCAAACACTCAGCTTATTCAGACAGCGGATTCTCCAGACAGCTGCTTATCAGAAAAGCCTGCTTCTCAGATAAGCGAGTTCCAGATAAGCGGAAACAAACAGGGCCAAAGTCTTGCACCCCTAGGGTGCAAGACTTCACTCATACCTATTTTTATTACTTTCTATTTTCTGTTTTGGAAAGTAATTCTTTATAGGAAACCAATCTGGATTTTTTTGCTGAGTTTGTTTTAGAAGACGTGAGGCCGGTTTGTTTTTAGAAGATGTGAGACAGATTGTATGCTGATTTGTTTGGAAAGAGGTCCACGTGACCAGACTTTAAGAATCGTGCCAAGTGTTGGAAAATAACGTGACTGAAAATAGACCGTGATGTCTAACGTGTGCAATCGTACCATGGTTTGATTAATTTTAGGAATCGTGCCATGCTTAAAAAAGAAGGTTACATGGTGCAACCGTGCAAGAAGAAAAACGAGTCTTTTTGTTAGTGGGTTACGTAAAAAAAAAGTGACACGATGGGAGAAAACGGAGGGAGAAAATGTGCCACGATAAAAATAATGCGTGCATGCATGAGAAAGATCAGGTAGGAGATTGCGGAAGGAAGGAGATCTTCATTTTCACGGAGTGGAATTATCGGTTTACCACTTAATTATTTTTAATTCAACAAAATCAAAGGCTCAGATTGATTTTTACTCTTGCACCCCAGGGTGCAAGAGTTGAGAGGTGGGACTACCGTAACACTGCTCTACTACTGTAGTAGTATTATAGCAAGTAGTGCTTCTCAGGTTAGTAGTAATTGAATCACGGAATATGCCAACTTAGTAGTAATTTTTTTTTTTGCGAAAACAACTTAGTTGCAATTGAATCGCGAATCTGCTGGGGGCACTGCTCATGAAGGAGACAAAATCCACATGCTCTTGTGTGTCTTACGAGAACCTTGTGAGAAACTAGCGAAAATGTGAAACGAAATAATTCATGATCCACCTTGATACGGACAACAAGATGCGGCAAAAACGTGTTGTATTTCTAGTTATTATCTAAAAGGATTTCTGAACATGGGTAACTTTTCCGTGTGATCATCAATCCTTCCATACCGCCACCAACCCCCTCACCCCCGGGCGCCAGTATGCTTGTCGGCAAGATCTGATTTATTATGAATCTTTCAAAGTTATGGGTCTTAAGGGAACACGCTCGCATGGTTCTAACTTGCAAACAAACATTCATCCATGTGCTTCTGACGTGGCCAGCGTACTGCTCCTTGAAGCTGATCGATACGCTCAAGTATGCACATGGTTCTCACGTGACCCACTTGGAAACAAACATTCATCCACGTGATTTTGACGTGGCCGGTGTAGATTGATACGCTCAAATTTTAGTTTTAAATCTATCAGCTGTAGAATGTACACATGTCTTAAACTAAGCTATCCGTCCCCCCCCCCCCCCCCCAAAAAAAAAAAAACCTTTAACTAAGCCATGAATGTTTCTTTTAATATTGAAGTTATATTTTTTTTTTAGCAAGAATATTGAAGTTAGATTGACACTGTCACCTAGACGTGGGCCATCCGCTACAACGGCCCACATGTCAGTAGATTTGATTTCACGTCAACTTTAACTATTTTTTACTGCTCTCTTCGATTTTTAGTTGATGATGTTTGCATTCAAGTAGTTCGATTAATTAGTTGAAAAAGCCGTATGTATAAATAATTTAAAAATTACAAGGAAATTGAATGTAGGCTGTTTGGGCTTCTCGTTTTAGGCCCTGTTTGGTTTCGCTCATGTCCTCCAACTCCTATGACATGAGTACTGTAGCTGTGAGGTAGGAGTATCCGCGGAGCGACATTAATGTCCAAGCTTCAGCCGCTCTCGCGCACTATAGCATGAACAGTCCTCACAGCAGTCAGAGGACCCGGAGTTATCGAGAGCAGAACCAAAGAGGCCCTCATTTGTTGTCTGAGATGTGGCATGTCTAGCTCATAATGGAGTTCATGCAGCGTTGGTCAATTGATTGAAGCTAACTTAAGTAGTAATTGAATTACGGACTATGCTGAGGGCACTGCTCACAAAGGAGTTATTCCGAAACAGGGGCAATTCACATTCATACAATCACTTGGTTACTGTAGTTGTCTTAGGAGAACCTTGTGAAACACTTGCAGTGCCCAATCAAATAAAAAGGCCGTTGTGTTCAAGTTGGTACTGGGAAGTATTATCCTAGGAAAAACTATAATGCACTCCTTGCCTTTGAGCAGTGCCCTCCAGCTCCTCTGACATCAACATTGTTTATACTACTGTAGTAGCATTATACTACTGGAGTAGCAACGAGTGATTCTCAGGTTAGCAGTAATTGAATCACGGAATATGCTAACTTAGTAATAATTGAATCACGAATATGCTGAGGGCACTGCTCATGAAGGACAAAATCCACATGCTCTTGTGTGTCTTAGAACCTTGTGAAACACTTACATGCTATGCCAAATCGAATAAAATATCCGTTGTGTTCAAGTTGGTACTGGAAGGTATTATCCTAGGAAAAACTAATCGACGGCCACATGTATCACACATACTATATTGTTTATTAACCGACAATGGTCTAGCTTCACCAACCATTTTCTCCATCCGTTCTCTATAAATAGCATCCCCCGCCCCAATCCATGGCCACCAGCAATCCATCAACCACCGCTAAACATCCTCTACTTGCCTTTGATCCACTTACTACTCAAACAGAATGGCCGCTGCCTACAAGGCTTCCATCGTTGTTGTTTGCGTCATGCTTCTGGTTCTGTCCCATGGACACACTGAGGTGATGGCACAGCAACAGAACTGTGTATCAGATGGATGCCAAGAGTGCAAGCGAACGTGTTGGCGTGTATGCGGCCAAAGGATTGTGCACCCAACAGTTGATCAAGTACAGAGGTGCAGTGACAAATTATACAAGGATCTGGGCTGCTCCACCCTGCCGTGATATATCGCTTTTCCAGTCAATCGAGTATGTGCCCTCCATCGCCGAAGATGCTCTTTGTCTGCCAATGTTCTTCTTATACTCTTTCCAATAAGATCATACGTTTGTATGCTACAAATGTATCTCATATCTGTTTATTTCCTCATTTTCATTATGCTAAAGATGGTTGTATCTTCCTTTTACATTGTATCAGGGCACGCGTTTGATTAAATAAATGTGTATGTTATATTTTTTTTATCAATCTATATATTTATATATTGAAACTAAAGTGTATGCAATGTGGCTTGTTTTGAAAAGCCCTTATTTACATCATTGTCCAATGGCACTGGTTGTGTACGTTTTATTTCACCAGAGATAATGGAACTTGCATGCTCGGACAGTGTACTGCATTCTGCTGTTGAAATTGAGCTATGCTGGAAGCAAATTGGACAGTCCCTATCTGATCTATTTCTGGCTGTCTTTAGCAAGTAGACAGCATTAAAAATTTTCATTACATATTCTGAAACAAAAAAAAAATGTGATACTGATAACACCATTACACTACAGAATAGTAAAAGATGATAGCTCTGTTCCTGTAAATGTGCCTTTGAACAACAAAAAACTAGGAGAAATCGATTGTTCTGTTATGGATCGACGCCAGGGGGCTCAGCCACGGCGCAAGACGAGGACATAGCCTTCTACCTTCGTGCGTACCTTCTCTAAGACTCATGGCATCCTCTTATAGACGAGGTGCCAAACAAACTAACCAACATCCTAACTAATCTGCTAACAAAACAAACCGACGAACTAGACTCTTTTCCGGGCGGCTATTGAGTCTCTGGTCTGGCCAGCTCCTCCCGTAACATTCTAAACGACGATGATGGCTTGATGATACTAAAATGACACAGATTCACCATTAAGCCTTTTACATCTCAGCTTAAATTTATTCTTGACTAATGTCGGCTGAAGACGAAGCTGAAGGAAGTCGTGGATCTCGTGGTTGTGAAGCCCTTGTCAGCCAAGACTGTCTAAGCAGAACACCAAAGGAGAAATTGCGCTGCTGTTCAGTCTACGGAACCTGAAGCTCCATGGCTTGAAGAGAATAGATACGTGGCACCATTGACGAGCAGCGTTGCCGGCCTCATGGCGAGTGGCAGCGTGGAGGGCCTCCTGCGCACGTCGCTCGGCTAGGGTGGGGCTCCTGCACACGATGGGCGGCGTCCCCCTGCCACTACGTCAGGTCAGGCTTTTAGTAACACCTATATGTGTTAATGAAGCTAAAGAAAAGTGTTGCGGAGACCTATAGTAACACATATAATAAGTGATACATATGCTGGTATTACTAGAGCAAGTTTTATTGTAACACATATATGTGTTACTGCTTGTCAAAAAATATGTTACAATAATAATATAGAAACACATGTAAGTGTGTTACTATGTCTAAAAAATGTGTTACTAGTAACATAAAAAACTTTACAAAAAATTAATGGTTGCTAGGATTTGATCCTAAGACCTCACCATCACTAGTTATTGAGTTTCCACTACACTACACATGCACATGTGATAAGTAGTTATGCTTAATTTGTTTTGACTTAAAAATTATTTGAATATATGTTACTATAGCCTAAGAAAAATGTTACTACGGTTTGAGTAATACATAACAGTAACATTTGTTTGTATTACTATGAGTTCAAGGCTTGCTATGCTTAGAACATATTGCTTTCCATGTAACACTATAGTTGTAACACTATTTTTGTGTTACTAGAATAATTATCTGTAACACATTTTTACAAAACAAGCATTTGTGTTATAAAGACACTGAGTAACACAAATTGTTGTGTTACTGCGAAATATTTATGTAACACATTCTTACTTCTGTTACAGATATCTGTTACAAAAGCTATGTTTTGTAGTAGTGTGCTCGCCCCGGACGACATTGGTAGCTTCCTGCCTGCAGCTTCGAGCTTGTCCAAGGCGCTCCGCTCTGCTCTGTTCTGGACAAGTTGCCGATAGCTCTGTTTATTTTACTGCAATTAGAGCACGCCACGCTTGCAAAGGTTTGAGCTCATCCGCTGCCACGTACTGCCCCAAGCCACGTTGTGTGTTTCAGGCATTCGCCGACGTCCTTCGCGAGCGCGACGCTACTTGTGCGGCCGCTAGAGCCAGAGGAGGATCCAGGGCGCAGGGAACATCGACCGGGCGCTCGAGCGCGGCAAGAAGCTCGCGGACAATGCCGTGAAGGGGGCCGCGCTGGAAAGCAAGGTCGAGGGTGAAGGAGCCGGCAGCGACCGCGGCTGCTGTTTTGCAGCTGTTTTACTGTAGTGACTGCTGAAGAAATAACTGCGAACATTGTAGCGGCTGCTGAAGAAATAACTGCGAACATTGTAGCTGCTGAATCGCAGATGCTGCAAAGCAGCGAGACGAACAAGCTGAAGGCCGCACCACCTGCAGACGGCGGAGACGCACCTCCTCCAGGCGTCTCGCCTCGGCATCCGCAGCCCTATCAGCGTGGCGTCGCATCGTGTTGGTCCACTGCAGCTTGTCATGGTGGCCGTCGCCTGGGTTCCAAAGCCGATGGCGACGAAGCGGGCCTTCACCACGGTGCGGTCGCAGCGGCAAACGGCGACGATGCCTACCGGGCTTCCATTCCATCGTCGTTGTTTGCGTCATGCTTCTGGTTCTGTCCAAAGGACACACTGAGGTGATGGTTATAGTGCTGTAGGCGTGGGGCCGGGCCCTTAGATGGGCTGAGTTTTGCCTCCCGATCAAGGCAACTAATAGGGGCCTTAGTTGGATTCGGATTGGGCCTTTTTGGGCCACATGACCGAGGTCAATAATTCCAACATTCTCCCCCTTGACCGAAGGTCAATAACTAATTCTTTATAATATTTATATTATCAATCACGTCCAGGTGGATATACACAGATCAATAATCTCCCACTTAATCGAACAAGGTTAATCTTAATATTAAACTTATGTTCGCATTATGTTCACACTCAATACCATAGCAAAACCCAGCGAATGGGTCGACAGCAGCGTAACAGCATACTGGGACAACATTAACCAAAGTTAACTACAGTATCTTGATAGAACACTTATTAACTGATTTGAGAGTTCATTTATTCGGCCTCATCCAGAATCATATTTCAGGTTAATCACCAAATCCATACTAATTTCGCGAAAAATAGGATAGGAGACAAAACCCTCAATTAGTCAGGTTGCTAGCAATTTACTTAAAAGCATTATAAATGACTTGATCCTGGGACCCTTCTTTCATAACACAATTGTAGTTGTCAATGGACTTGACACCATCAACTATATGTCATTACTTGAGAGGAATACTGTAATCAAATACAGCGACATTGATTATAAACAATGTAAATCTTAATAATAATAATAATACCGGAATATATCTTATATGCCTGTCTGAATTAAAACATGCCATACAAAATTAGCTTTAATAATGCTAATCTTGTTTTAGAGCTTTCTGCAGAATCGCTCATATCTGTAAGAATGAAGGACATAAAACTTAATTGTGCACATTTACATCCATAAACCCTCACAGAACCTCATCTGAATAGTACTTAATTAAATAAGCATATTATATGGTGCCTTTAACTTTAAGCACCTTTTCCAGTGGACCTCTCCTGGACTAAGACTAATAAAATTTTGCCAAGCATTCCGGCTTGTCATGCTAAGTCAATGTCTTATACATCTCAGCATATAGCTTCTATCTGAAGCTTTAGGAACGTCTTCCTATTTATCTTATTCTTAATCTTATGATAATATTTGCTATATCACGCAAAACGATACAGGCATAATTATATTTGCATTCACATAATATCACTTCAGAGCCTCTCTCAACTTTTGTGCTTGAATGACAATCCCAATACTCACTTTGGTCCCATCAAAATGTCATACTCCCCCAGAACTTAGGAAAGCGTCACCAGATGTATCTTATGATATGATGAAATCATTTCTCCTTTCTTCGAATGCATGCTCATTTCTTTCAACTTACGGAAAAAATAATCACCTTAGAGTATCAGGATCTTAATTAATCCACCTTAAACTTTATAAATCACGGTTGCCCATGATACATACAAAACTCGTAATGAGTTATGAACTTAACACCTTAGTTTCTTTTGGAATCACTCCTTCAATATCTGCAGACCCATTACAGTCTACTGCTTTGACTCCATCAGAAAATTGCTATGAAATAAACTATGCTTATGTTCAAAATTCATGGACTCTTTTATGACCTCTTTTACATAATCTTAGGAATAACTGAGGCTTTTACTTTTGTGCCCAAAACACTTAACTTATCATTAAACATTACATGTCTCTGTTATTGTAGTACGACTAATGCACATCCTAAACAGAGATAGGAAAAATATAACGGAGGAGTACTTATGGCACGATATATAAGAGAAAACATATATGATTGTATATACATCTCATCTTAAATCATCAATATAGGAAAACTTATCCTATATCTCAATAAGATTTCTTCTCCCCCATTTCTTTCCTTCCTTATGAGCTTCCATTGAATCTCTGAACAATCAGAATATTAAATGTGTCGGCCCATAAAATAATTTACAATGGTAGCTCTTCAGCTTATCTTGGCACGACATTTACTATACCACTGATCAGCTTCCTTTGCCAAAACTAGAACACATCAGCGGTGGCCAGAAAATGAACTAGAGTAGCAAAGTTATGATTAAATATCCACAAAACAGCGGTGGCCAGTATCATGAACACAATCATACTTCAATCATCTCTGATTCCATTGCGCCAACCCACAACAGCGGAGGCCAGAAAATGGGTGACACAACACAATCTGTGACAAAATATCCCGTACCCAGCGGAGGCCAGAATAAAGAATAAAATCACACTTATTGAGACAATTGGTCTTTATGGAGTATATACTCCCTTCACAATGGTAATCATATCTCGCATTATAAGGCTGCCCTTGAACTTATTCTTAATGGAGCAGTAAAAATATAGCGAGTAAATTTGTCCTTAAAGCTTATGGACAGAATATCATGGAGAGAATTATTACTTAATTTTCTGACAAGAGCAGATCTGAACTAATTATTAACCGGAGCATCTCCTCTTAACTGATGAGACATTCCATTCTCCCCTTCGAATTTGTGGTCTAAACGTGAGTGTGCCACATATTCGACAAGGTCTCATCTCTTAGCTTATAACATCTAATTCTCACATATCTATACTTATTATAATAATAGATACTTAAAAGACTTGATGACATAAAAGATATTTCTCAACTCAGAGATAACACACTTATACTTATATATATATATAGAAACAAAAGTTTCGCTAAACTACATTGAATCATCAAGCTAAAATGTTGAGTTCACTAACTTAATCTAAAAGAACAATATGATAACTCAACTCATTTCCATCAGCTAATTCTAAGAGCAACTCCCCTGGTCTCATGGATCTCATAAGGAGGCATTAACAAAATGATCCACACATGAGTTTGAAATTTGCAATCCAAAAGCCTTAAGCTCATGGGCGATGTCCCACATGCGACTGATATGCAATAGTAGTCCACCTTGCCCACCTTGCCCGTCATAACGTGTGGTAGTTAGCCTTTTAATGAGGTAACTTATGCAGACTTGCTTATGACTTATCTCAATGAAATATAAGAATTCATTAGCAGTCTTGTCCTCATTTGCAGCAAATGCTCCCCTTATGCCTTGTGAGATGGAGCGCATTATTATCCTTCTGGCAAGCTTATTGTCCCTCTCCCATATTTCTAACTTGAAGTGATACTCAATCATCTTCTCGTTATAATCCTCAATGCCAGGAGTAGGAGGAAATGGCTTGACATTGTGTAGCACATAATCAAGCTCCAGAAACTTGAGAATGTCTTGCACCTTCAGTTTCCATAGAGGAAAGTCAATGCCATTGAAGGGCTTAATGGTCTTCATGTAGCTTTTAAGACCATTGTCTGAAAATGACAAAAGCGAAAAAGCTTAGTCAACTTAATCAATGCAACTTACGCATTTCTTATTAATCTTAAGTCTTAAAAGATGGTGATGGAAATATAAAATAAATAAATAAATAAACTTAATAAACTTAAGTCTGGAATATTAATAGTACAATAAGATGCACTTAATAGCATAAAAGATAACCCTACGGTGGTCTGGTTATAATCATGCAATAAGAAACAACTTGCATCACCGGTGGGGAAAACAAGCGTAACTTATTCTAAAACTCATAATTAAAACAACGGTGGTCAGAATTAATTACAAGTTTACTCTAGATGAACTTCCCGGTGGTTCCATTCAAATAGAGGCATCTTAAAAGCACTTGAATGAATAAATGAATATTCAACTTAACTTATATGGTAATAGAAAACTTAATTATGGACAAAACTTATCCTAAAATTTAAACTTAAAAGGCTTAGAAAACATTTTAATGGCAAGGCAAATTGCACCATAAAATTAAAATGCTCATAAGAACTTAAAACTTAAAACTTTATTATGAGCGCGTGCTTATTTATCTGAGGGACGGAGTAAGCATAAAACTCCATTTAAATAAAGTGGTGCAATGGTAAATAGAACTTAATTTGCACTAAATTAATGAGCTGCTTAAAACTTTATAACTGAAGCTAATAGCTTAAGTAATCTTAAACTTATTCCTTAAAATTATTATGCTCATGAAAATCCAAATATTGGAACATAAAAGCTAACTTAATAAAACTTAATATATTGGCTGAGCATATATTCTCAAGATGACAGCGGAAGCTTAAAAGAGCAAATAAAAAAATTTCTATAAAATATTCTTGAGAATTTTTCTTAAATAAACTGAGAAAATTCACTGCAGCATACCTTAAGATATTACTTATAAAATTTGCAGAAAATTATGCTTATAACTAATGCTTAATTTTATTTCTTAATTACTTAGCTCAAAAACATGAATTAAGCACCTCAAAACATATATTGGTGGATTTAAGCTTAAATTATGAATTAACATAAATAAATACCAACAATACTTAAACTTAAATATATACACTGAAAGAAATTGAACTCATCTTAAACTGAAAATAATGATACTAAAAACTTAAATATAATGCCGTAATAAATTATCTTAAAATTGGAACTAAAACTTGGGCAAATAATATGCTGAAAACTTAAATTCGTGAAATAATTCACTGGCGGCCCAAACTGAATTGGCGCAGGCCCAGCCCAGCGAGCCTGCGCGCAGTCGCACAAAACTCAGCGCGACGCGGGCCAGCGAGAACAGGCCGTAGCCCACTCAGGCGTTCGTGCGCGGCCCAGCTTAAATTTCCATGCACGCGGCCCAGCTGACGGACGGCTCAGCCCACAAAAACTCAGCTTAAACGGCCCATGCGAAAATGGCCCGGAGCGCGAGCGGGCAGGCCGTCAAGTCGGCCCGCGCGGAGCTCCGCATCGTACTGCGCCGTTGATCGCGATGAGGCAGGGGCGAACGGCCAAGATGAGCCCAAGACGGGATAAAACCCGGTCGGTGAACCCTAGCGAGCTCACTCGCTCCCTTCTCACGGCCGCTCACTCCTCACTCCCCTCTCCTCTTCTTGCTCCGAGCTCGGCGACGCCCGCCCGCGCAGGCCACGCCGTCGGCAGCATGGCGGCGCCTCTCGCCGGCGCACGCGTGCGACAAGTCGCGCGCGGCTCCGTCGAGGGGTGCCTCCATGGTGCCCTGATGGGTGGCCCTTGTATACGATGCGGGGAGCTGCGAGGCGAGGCGTCGGCGGCGCGCGACCCGGCGGCGACCAAGCTGACGGCGGCGACCAAGCTGATGGTGCCGGCGTCGCGCGGGTGCGCTCGTGCGGCGAGCTTATGCCGCACGGCCGAGGCCCGGTGCACGGCGAGGTGCGCGCGGATCTGATGCGCGCACCCTCGTCGGCGACCAGGGAGGAGCACCTCTTCGACGTCCGTGCGCGGCGGGCAAGCCACACCGACGACGACGAAACGAGGTGAGAGGCTTAGATCTGAACTTAGGGTTAGGGTTAGGGTTAGCCCTTCTTCCTCCTCTGAGTGAGATAATAGAGAGAGGATGGTGGCGTCGGCCCGGTGTTCGGCGCCACCCTGACTGACCCGAAACCGTAGATCTAGGGTTAGGGTAAGGATTTGATGTGCTAATCATGAAGATTAGGAACCGAAACCCTTGCTTAACTTAATCTGTGATCCTGGTGAGGGAGACAGTGGTGGTGTCGGTTCCACCCTTACTTATCCGAAGATCGGGATTAGCTGTGTGCGATGCTTAAATATGATCCGGTGAAAGAAAACCTTAATCTAGACTTAATCTAATTTAGATTAGCCGACGACCCTAGTTGCTTGACTTAATTGCAATATGGCAAGAGCAACCGTAAGGCCCTAGATCAATAAACTTATAGTAAAACATGAAAACTTACTTAGAGATCTTACTTAATTTAACTCATCTAGTCATAAAGAACAAACTGATCTAATAAGAATTAGCTTAAAACATGACTAGATCACCGATCATTCTACCCTTAACAGTAGTGCTCGATCATCAAACTCATCTTAGCTTAAACATAGATTAGATCTACCACTAAAACGAAACTGAAAACTTAAACTAGGGGATCTAAAAGGACTAGTTTAAGGCTAACTGATACCAATTGTTAGATCAATTCGTGACTGATCATCTAATCTTAGGCGCAGGAACAACTAGTCAAGATAGATCACACCTAGAATCATTAATCTAACACTGAATTGATGAGATCTTAACCTACCTGGACTTAGGTTCGCCATAGATGAGTTCTTGGCGATGCAGATCGAGTAGATGATCTGCAACTTGATGTAGATGTAGAAGAACACCTAGATGTCGATGTAGATCAAGGGCACCGCGCTTCCAAGCCTTCCAGCACCTTAGGGATCGGTAGAGCCAAGGTTAGGGTTAACCTGGCGGCTGAACTCGTGATTAACACAAGATTAGGGTTGATCAGGGGTCTCCCCTTATATTTATAGTGCTGTAGGCGTGGGGCCGGGCCCTTAGATGGGCTGAGTTTTGCCTCCCGATCAAGGCAACTAATAGGGGCCTTAGTTGGATTCGGATTGGGCCTTTTTGGGCCACATGACCGAGGTCAATAATTCCAACAGATGGCACAGCAATAGAACTGTGTATCAGCTTTTCAAGTCAATCGAGTATGTGCCCTCCATCGCCGAAGATGTTCTTTGTATGCCAATGTTTTTGTTATACTCTTTCCAATAAGATCATACGTTTGTATGCTACTAATGTGTCTCATATATGTTTATTTTCTCAAATGCATGTTTGTGTTTTCATTATGCTAAAGATGGTTGTATCTTCCTTTTACATTGTATCAGGGCACGTGTTTGATTGAATATATGTGTGTGTTATATTTTTTATCAATCTATATATTTCTATATTGAAACTAAAGTGTACGTGTGTGGCTTATTTTGAAATGTCCTTACTTTCTTGATGGCTGTCCTCTGTTCGAGCTTTAAAGTATATCTTGTTAGTTTCAGATGTTGGTCCATTGGTGGCTATGGATATTGTTGATAAAACCTTTTCTATTCATTTTCGTGTGTGAAACGATCGCCTTTGTCCCCGATCGCGAGGGGAACCAATTTTTAGTATTCAACCTAAATCAAGAACAAGAGAAGCATTGTACTAATCTTATTCTGCACCACTGAAACTGTTTTGATGTTCTTCCCATTCTCTGCTAATATTCTCACAAATACATGATATGATTAAATAGACATCATTTTATAATTTTGAAAAAACTGGAGTATGCATCTACAATAATATTGATGAGAAAATTGTCATTAGACAACCATGGATGAGCTGCATAATGAATAATTATAAGTCTTCCCGTTACACTCATAGGCCCTAAAGAGATATCAGATATCAATATCATTTTTTTTGAGAGAGAGGGACGCCTCTAGCCGAAGTGATGCGTCAAGAATAAGGGACGAATCCAGTCTCTACCAGCACGTTCGTCCAGTCTCTACCAGCACGTCCAAGGCCTTAGTTCCTTATTCTTGACGCATCACTTCGGCTAGAGGCGTCCCTCTCTCTCAAAAAAAAATGATATTGATATCTGATATCTCTTTAGGGCCTATGAGTGTAACGGGAAGACTTATAATTATTCATTATGCAGCTCATCCATGGTTGTCAAAATATCAATTTTCTCATCAATATTATTGTAGATGCATACTCCAGTTTTTTTCAAAATTATAAAATGATGTCTATTTAATCATATCATGTATTTGTGAGAATATTAGCAGAGAGTGGGAAGAACATCAAAACAGTTTCAGTGGTGCAGAATAAGACTAGTACAATGCTTCTCTTGTTCTTGATTTAGGTTGAATACTAAAAATTGGTTCCCCTCGCGATCGGGGACAAAGGCGATCGTTTCACACATGAAAATGAATAGAAAAGGTTTTATCAACAATATCCATAGCCACCAATGGACCAACATCTGAAACTAACAAGATATACTTTAAAGCTCGAACAGAGGACAGCCATCAAGAAAGTAAGGACATTTCAAAATAAGCCACACACGTACACTTTAGTTTCAATATAGAAATATATAGATTGATAAAAAATATAACACACACATATATTCAATCAAACACGTGCCCTGATACAATGTAAAAGGAAGATACAACCATCTTTAGCATAATGAAAACACAAACATGCATTTGAGAAAATAAACATATATGAGACACATTAGTAGCATACAAACGTATGATCTTATTGGAAAGAGTATAAGAAAAACATTGGCATACAAAGAACATCTTCGGCGATGGAGGGCACATACTCGATTGACTTGAAAAGCTGATACACAGTTCTGTTGCTGTGCCATCACCTCAGTGTGTCCTTTGGACAGAACCAGAAGCATGACGCAAACAACGACGATGGAATGGAAGCCCGGTAGGCATCGTCGCCGTTTGCCGCTGCGACCGCACCGTGGTGAAGGCCCGCTTCGTCGCCATCGGCTTTGGAACCCAGGCGACGGCCACCACGACAAGCTGCAGTGGACCAACACGATGCGACGCCACGCTGATAGGGCTGCGGACGCCGAGGCGAGACGCCTAGAGGAGGTGCGTCTCCGCCGTCTGCAGGTGGTGCGGCCTTCAGCTTGTTCGTCTCGCTGCTTTGCAGCAGCTGCGATTCAGCAGCTACAATGTTCGCAGTTATTTCTTCAGCAGCCGCTACAATGTTCGCAGTTATTTCTTCAGCAGTCGCTACAGTAAAACAGCTGCAAAACAGCAGTCGCGGTCGCTGCTGGCTCCTTCACCCTCGATCTCGCTTTCCAGCGCGGCCCCTTCACGGCATCGTCCGCGAGCTTCTTGCCGCGCTCGAGCGCCCGGTCGATGTTCCCTGCGCCCTGGATCCTCCTCTGGCTCTGGCGGCCGCACAAGTAGCGTCGCGCTCGCGAAGGACGTCGGCGAATGCCTGAAACACACAACGTGGCTTGGGGCAGTACGTGGCAGCGGATGAGCTCGAACCTTTGCAAGCGTGGCGTGCTCTAATTGCAGTAAAATCAACAGAGCTATCGGCAACTTGTCCAGAACAGAGCAGAGCGGAGCGCCTTGGACAAGCTCGAAGCTGCAGGCAGGAAGCTAATAATGTAGTCCGGGGCGAGCAGGGGGACGCCGCCCATCGTGTGCAGGAGCCCACCCTCGCCGAGCGACGTGCGCAGGAGGCCCTCCACGCTGCCACTCGCCATGAGGCCGGCAACACTGCTCGTCAATGGTGCCACGTATCTATTCTCTTCAAGCCATGGAGCTTCAGGTTCGGTAGACTGAAGAGCAGCGCAATTTCTCCTTTGGTGTTCTGCTTAGACAGTCTTGGCTGACAAGGGCTTCACAACCACGAGATCCACGACTTCCTTCAGCTTCGTCTTCAGCCGTCATTAGTCAAGAATAAATTTAAGCTGAGATGTAAAAGGCTTAATGGTGAATCTGTGTCATTTTAGTATCATCAAGGCATCATCGTCGTTTAGAATGTTACGGGAGGAGCTGGCCAGACCAGAGACTCAATAGCCGCCCGGAAAAGAGTCTAGTTCGTCGGTTTGTTTTGTTAGCAGATTAGTTAGGGTGTTGGTTAGTTTGTTTGGCACCTCGTCTATAAGAGGATGCCATGAGTCTTAGAGAAGGTACGCAAGAAGGTAGAAGGCTATGTCCTCGTCTTGCGCCGTGGCTGAGCCCCCTGGCGTCGATCCATAACAGAACAATCGATTTCTCCTAGTTTTTTGTTGTTCAAAGGCACATTTACAGGAACAGAGCTATCATCTTTTACTATTCTGTAGTGTTATGGTGTTATCAGTATCACATTTTTTTTTGTTTCAGAATATGTAATGAAAATTTTTAATGCTGTCTACTTGCTAAAGACAGCCAGAAATAGATCAGATAGGGACTGTCCAATTTGCTTCCAGCATAGCTCAATTTCAACAGCAGAATGCAGTACACTGTCCGAGCATGCAAGTTCCATTATCTCTGGTGAAATAAAACGTACACAACCAGTGCCATTGGACAATGATGTAAATAAGGGCTTTTCAAAACAAGCCACATTGCATACACTTTAGTTTCAATATATAAATATATAGATTGATAAAAAAATATAACATACACATTTATTTAATCAAACGCGTGCCCTGATACAATGTAAAAGGAAGATACAACCATCTTTAGCATAATGAAAATGAGGAAATAAACAGATATGAGATACATTTGTAGCATACAAACGTATGATCTTATTGGAAAGAGTATAAGAAGAACATTGGCAGACAAAGAGCATCTTCGGCGATGGAGGGCACATACTCGATTGACTTGAAAAGCGATATATCACGGCAGGGTGGAGCAGCCCAGATCCTTGTATAATTTGTCACTGCACCTCTGTACTTGATCAACTGTTGGGTGCACAATCCTTTGGCCGCATACACGCCAACACGTTCGCTTGCACTCTTGGCATCCATCTGATACACAGTTCTGTTGCTGTGCCATCACCTCAGTGTGTCCATGGGACAGAACCAGAAGCATGACGCAAACAACAACGATGGAAGCCTTGTAGGCAGCGGCCATTCTGTTTGAGTAGTAAGTGGATCAAAGGCAAGTAGAGGATGTTTAGCGGTGGTTGATGGATTGCTGGTGGCCATGGATTGGGGCGGGGGATGCTATTTATAGAGAACGGATGGAGAAAATGGTTGGTGAAGCTAGACCATTGTCGGTTAATAAACAATATAGTATGTGTGATACATGTGGCCGTCGATTAGTTTTTCCTAGGATAATACCTTCCAGTACCAACTTGAGCACAACGGATATTTTATTCGATTTGGCATAGCATGCAAGTGTTTCACAAGGTTCTAAGACACACAAGAGCATGTGGATTTTGTCTCCTTCATGAGCAGTGCCCTCAGCATATTCGTGATTCAATTATTACTAAGTTAGCATATTCCGTGATTCAATTACTGCTAACCTGAGAATCACTCGTTGCTACTCCAGTAGTATAATGCTACTACAGTAGTATAAACAATGTTGATGTCAGAGGAGCTGGAGGGCACTGCTCAAAGGCAAGGAGTGCATTATAGTTTTTCCTAGGATAATACTTCCCAGTACCAACTTGAAGACAACGGCCTTTTTATTTGATTGGGCACTGCAAGTGTTTCACAAGGTTCTCCTAAGACAATTACAGTAACCAAGTGATTGTATGAATGTGAATTGCCCCTGTTTCGGAATAATTCCTTTGTGAGCAGTGCCCTCAGCATAGTCCGTAATTCAATTACTACTTAAGTTAGCTTCAATCAATTGACCAACGCTGCATGAACTCCCTTATGAGCTAGACATGCCACATCTCAGACAACAAATGAGGGCCTCTTTGGTTCTGCTCTCGATAACTCCGGGTCCTCTGACTGCTGTGAGGACTGTTCATGCTATAGTGCGCGAGAGCGGCTGAAGCTTGGACATTAATGTCGCTCCGCGGATACTCCTACCTCACAGCTACAGTACTCATGTCATAGGAGTTGGAGGACATGAGCGAAACCAAAAAGGGCCTAAAACGAGAAGCCCAAACAGCCTACATTCAATTTCCTTGTAATTTTTAAATTATTTATACATACGGCTTTTTCAACTAATTAATCGAACTACTTGAATGCAAACATCATCAACTAAAAATCGAAGAGAGCAGTAAAAAATACTTAAAGTTGACGTGAAATCAAATCTACTGACATGTGGGCCGTTGTAGCGGATGGCCCACGTCTAGGTAACAGTGTCAATCTAACTTCAATATTCTTGCTCAAAAAAAAATCTAACTTCAATATTAAAAGAAACCGATTCCGTTATCTTTCACTGATATGCCTTAGTGAAACATTCATAGCTTAGTTAAAGGTTTTTTTTTTTTGGGGGGGGCGGGGGGGGGGGGGGGTGGATAGCTTAGTTTAAGACATGTGTACATTCTACAGCTGATAGATTTAAAACTAAAATTTGAGCGTATCGATCTACACCGGCCACGTCAGAATCACGTGGATGAATGTTTGTTTCCAAGTGGGTCACGTGAGAACCATGTGCATACTTGAGCGTATCGATCAGCTTCAAGGAGCAGTACGCCGGCCACGTCAGAAGCACATGGATGAATGTTTGTTTGCAAGTTAGAACCATGCGAGCGTGTTCCCTTAAGACCCATAACTTTGAAAGATTCATAATAAATCAGATCTTGCCGACAAGCATACTGGCGCCCGGGGGTGAGGGGGTTGGTGGCGGTATGGAAGGATTGATGATCACACGGAAAAGTTACCCATGTTCAGAAATCCTTTTAGATAATACTCCCTCCGGATCAGAATGTTAGCATTCGAGGCTTTCAAATGCCAAAATAGCAGAAGGAGGAAATGACGCATGTGCCCATGAGAAACCGCGTGAAAGTAAATGCCGCGAAGAGAGAGATGAGCCAAGGCGAAGGGGGTGGGCGGGCGCTGCCAGGTGAGGAGGGAGACGCCGCCATGGCCGCGCGAGGATGGAGCTCGCCGTCACCGCGCCGTCGTCGCGCGGATGGAAGCTTGCCGCAGTCGCGGGGGCTTCAATTGTCGACTCGTTATCCTCATCTCAGCCGGAGCGCGGAGAGGACGCCACCGCCGCCTTGCCGTCGCTCATTGGGAGCTCCAGCCCATGGCGCTGCCGCGCCTCTCCTCTACGGCTTCCCTCCCTGGAGCCCCTTGATCTGCGGAGACCACCGGGCACGAGGAGACGGGGCGTCGGGGTCGCTGCGCGATGGGGAGGAGGCGATGGGCGGTGGGGCTGCTGCGGCATGGGGAACGATTTTGGGAACGATTTGCGGCAGCGGTAGGTGGAAGGAAGGACGGTGTGCCTCTTGGAAGAAGGCCCGTTGCTGTTTGACGAAGGGAAGGCGGCGCCGATGGGGAATCGAGATCGAGAGGTGTTGCGGTGGGGGACGGAGCGGTGGGGAGGAGGAGAGACGAGAGGATAAGATTTTCCTGAGCTGCAGGTTGGTTGGGCTCTCGGGCTGGGTTGGCATCTAATGCGGGTGGGGCCCACGAACGCCAGGGATGCTTACATTTGGACATAAAATTCAAATGCTTGGAATGCTTAGATTTAGAACTGGAGGTAGTAACTAGAAATACAACACGTTTTTGCCGCATCTTGTTGTCCGTATCAAGGTGGATCATGAATTATTTCGTTTCACATTTTTGCTAGTTTCTCACAAGGTTCTCGTAAGACACACAAGAGCATGTGGATTTTGTCTCCTTCATGAGCAGTGCCCCCAGCAGATTCGTGATTCAATTACTACTAAGTTGTTTTCGCAAAAAAAAAATTACTACTAAGTTGGCATATTCCGTGATTCAATTACTACTAACCTGAGAAGCACTACTTGCTATAATACTACTACAGTAGTAGAGCAGTGTTACGGTAGTCCCACCTCTCAACTCTTGCACCCTAGGGTGCAAGAGTAAAAATCAATCTGGGCCTTTGATTTTGTTGAATTAAAAATAATTAAGTGGTAAACCGATAATTCCACTCCGTGGAAATGAAGATCTCCTTCCTTCCGCAATCTCCTACCTGATCTTTCTCATGCATGCACGCATTATTTTTATCGTGGCACATTTTCTCCCTCCGTTTTCTCCCATCGTGTCACTTTTTTTTTACGTAACCCACTAACAAAAAGACACGTTTTTCTTCTTGCACGGTTGCACCATGTAACCTTCTTTATTAAGCATGGCACAATTCCTAAAATTAATCAAACCATGGTACGATTGCACACGTTAAACGTCACGGTCTATTTTCAGTCACGTTATTTTCCAACACTTGGCACGATTCTTAAAGTCTGGTCACGTGGACCTCTTTCAAACAAATCAGCATACAATCTGTCTCACATCTTCTAAAAACAAACCGGCCTCACGTCTTCTAAAACAAACTCAGCAAAAAAATCCAGATTGGTTTCCTATAAAGAATTACTTTCCAAAACAGAAAATAGAAAGTAATAAAAATAGATATGAGTGAAGTCTTGCACCCTAGGGGTGCAAGACTTTATCTTTTACCTGGAGATCTCCTCAAATGGACGGTCTACAGTTATTTGAGGCTACCGTAGCGGGAGCCCAGTAGTATAAACAATGTTGATGTTAGAGGAGCTGGAGCCAGGGGGAGCGAAACCAAACAGGTCCTAAAACCGGAAGCTCAAACAGATTACGTTCATGGTTTCTTCGAGAATGTTTTATACATACAATTCTCTGCCTAATTGAACGAAATATTTGAATCAAAACATTATCATAGAGGGTAGTAAAAGCCTACTAGTTATCAAGCACTGATATGCATGCCTTAAACCCATGAAATATCTTAGTGAACCTATATATTAGTACTTCGGAAAGTAATGGTATTTTACCACGTCAGAACCACATGCATGAATGGCTTAGTTTAAAATGTGTGTATATTATTGTTGTTAGATTTAAACTGAGTTGAGCATATCGATTAGCTTTAAAGAGCAGTCCACAGGCCACGTTAGAAGCATGTGCATGAATATGTCTTTGCAAGTACGGGCCACGTTAGAACCATACACATGCATATTTCCTCAGGTCACCTGTGTATCTCTAAAAGATTCGTAATAGATCTTGTCAGAGATGGGGGTGGCCGCGTGGGGGGTAGATAGATCCGTGTTTGGTAGATCTTGTAAAAGATTCGTAATAGATCCGTGTTTGGTAGCAGTATGGACAGAATGCAATTTACTCTAATCTCATAGATGATCACACAGAGAAATTACCCATGTTTGGGAATCCCTTTTAGATAATAACTAAGAAATATGTACAGCGCGTTTTTGCCGCATCTTGTTGCACGATATCATGGATCATTTCGTTTCACCTTTTGCTCAAGGCAACATGATGCAGTAAGACTAAATGCAAGATTTGTATCATAGAGGAAAGGAGGGAAATAGACACTTTTCCTACTTGTTTAAAATTAAGTGTGACAATGTGATCTAGGCTTAATCATTCAAATAATTCTATTTTAGCTTAATCCAATATGTTTCTCATAATGTATAAAAATGCAAGCATGATTGTCTATAAGGCACTTAACTGATACCCAATTAACGAAAATTGGTCAGGCTTATTCAAAATCATTTTTTCGATTGAGGAGGGGGAGGGGGTTATTCGAGTTTGGTTGTGATTTTCAAGAAGTGCCGATTTACTCTATTGAGCCGAGCAAATTCTACCAAGATAGTATGTGGATGAACAAAATGGCTGGTGAAGCTAGAACATTCGTCGTTTAATAAATAATGTAGTATGTGTGATGCATCTGATCCTGAATTTGTTCCTTTCTCAATTTTCTTGATTTGATTAATACCTCAGCAAGTACCAACTTGAACATAATAATTAGCAAGTGTTTCGCAAGGTTCACGCAAGACAATTTACGTAACTGTATATCATGTGCTTTTCCGTTGTCAGCAGTGCCTCAAAATGCTCCGTGATTGATTAATACTAATCTCACATGCCCAAGGATCCCATGCCTTCAAAACATTGCCAACTAATTAATTTACAGAGTGTTGAGCTCCCGTTACCATCGATCTAGGTATGTCACATCTCAGAGCACCCGTAGTGTGAGAGCAAATCGAATCGTGGTCCGACGTGGCAATTCGCAGGTCAAACGGAGCACGCTGTAGACATCGAACCGAACCAAGGGGAGAGAAACATTGACACATGCTTTCGGTTCGAACCGTGAGCAATAAACAAATGGAATCAAAGCCGCTCTCTTCCATGGCTGCATGCACGGCTAGTCCTAGGACTTGGGCCGGGCCAAATTCGTGTGGACCTCGGCCTGAACATTTGGCACGGCCCGGCCCGATGGGGTTTCGTGCCGTGCTGGCCCGGCCCAAGCTAACGGGTCGTGCCTTGCCGGGTTTTTGGCACATCGGCGGCACGACATGACACTGTTGCATGGTCTCTTGGCACATCGGGCGGCACGGCATGACACTGTTGTGGCACGGCAGCCCGAATTTGGCCCGACAGTGTGTTCTTGTCAAGTTCTTTAATGTGATACGACTTAAGTGCCTCCCTGAACTGATCTATATCAGCGAAGCAAAGCCCCTTGCAGAATTGAGATGGATCCAACATATTATTCGCATTGAACCAAATTCTATTAGTTCTACGCTTTTTCTGCCTTCTTTTTCTCCCCGGCTTCATATGCACAAGTCCTCGACATCAGTTTCACCTTCACAATGCTCTGTAGGGTCGTCTTTTTTCTTCCTCATCTCGACCAGTTGCTTCCTTAGCTCCATTCTCTTATGCTCAGCTTGCTCTTCATCTATGGAACCACTATCGCTATCACTGCAATCTGACATGAAGTTTTCTGATTCAAAAAACACGTCTTCTTGTTCTTCTTCCAATCGTTCGAATTCATCAACAAGTGTCTCACATGGGAGACGATTATCACACTTAACTGGAGATATGTGAGGTCCTGACGCCTTATTCCTCATCAAGCATATAGTTACTTTCTTTAAATCCTCACATAGGCTTATCATTTTCCGCACATCAGCATCACTCTCTATAGCCACAAGATTGCACATGCCTTCCTCAGCATTATCCCTTTTCTTGTAGTAGACGTAATCAATTCCACTATATCCTAATTTTTCTGTCATTCCAACTAGGCTCTGAAATAGCATATGAAATCCCTATCCATTTTCCTCTGAACAAACCCGTTTCCTGTAGG
Organism: Eragrostis nindensis; assembly: GCA_012490785.1. NCBI lineage: Eukaryota > Viridiplantae > Streptophyta > Magnoliopsida > Poales > Poaceae > Eragrostis > Eragrostis nindensis. The sequence goes on from JAAXCT010000023.1 coordinate 659,948, forward strand.
AGCCTCAGCGCAGTGCACATTGAAGGTCCACAACTCATCTACGTACCTACCAAAAGCACCAATTTCTGTCAAATTAAATGATTTGCTAATGCTACCTTTAAACCCTAACATCTACAGGGGAACGTAAGCAACTTACCCGGATGGCAGTCCACATGGTGCCGAGCAGAATTGGTTGGTGCAGCGCGGTTTGTTTCAGCACCAGCTTCCTCATCGTGAAGGCCATCTCCAGTACCGCCGCCATTGCAATCGCCATCAGCACCCCCGCCTCCGGCTTCCTGCACGAACGCCATGCGCACTCTAGTGCACAGGAGAACCTTTGCAATTTCAGGTGATAAAATATGTGTGAGATGGGCCGGCCTATTTACGTCTCCTGCGCAACTCTGTATGACATGTGGGACCGAGCTCGAGCCTGTTGACCAAACTTAAAAGTTGTGGTTCTGTGAAAATGAAAGCTCAAATAGTTGTGGTTCTTTGAAACTACTTCCAAAAGTTGTGGTTCCTTGCAACTATGTGCCAAATACTTGTGGTTCTTTGAAATTTACTCAAAAACTAAGTATCGATACTTCAGATACCGCATGATTCACTATACTTGAAACTTATTTGTAAACTAAGATTTTTATCCACTAAAATTAGTGATGCTTAGCTTGATAAGAACACACTTAGAGTATTTATCAAGGTGCTTATATGCCAACCAAGGAAAATTCTAATTTCAGCATGCATAAAGGAATCCACTTCACACATACAAATAAAAGGAGTGATTTCTAGCTCAATAAAATGAAACAGCATATGGGAAAAAAGTTACATTACCATGAAAAATCCCACATAGATATAAGATGCCATCATTACTTGCAGAGTGAAAGGATTCTTTGATTTAAATTCATTTGCCCTTTGAAGAGCACGAGCCTTCTCTTCTTCAGATATCTGACGCCTTTGTGATATCACCACTGGTTGTCTCAATTTCTTCGACACGACTGAAAAATACCACAGCATCAAATTATCACATTGTTCGAAAAAAGCATCAAATGCTGGATCGCTTGCTAGTATCATATTAGCGAAAATCAAGTGTAAATGAAACAGTTCAAGGGAGAAGCCTGAGGAATGACTTACCTTTACCCACCCTTGGCACATCATTTGATTTGATCATACTCGAGTTGTTGTAACTTGAGTATTCGTCTAACATGCAACGCAAATCTGTGAAATGCAAAAGTTTGAACAGATCGAAAGATGTTAGAAGTACAACAATACAAAATTATGTGCTTAAAATGCTTCAAAAAATAATGCAACTTTCGCCTGTGTTACTGTCAGGGACTGTCAATCCTGCCTTAGAAGTAACAGCGAAAGCTTCAGGCTTCCTTTTCACAGGTTTCATCTCGACACTTAAGTGCCTCTGGTGCAGAGCTATTTACCATTCCTTGTCTTACCCTCTTCCTTGTTTTTCCTTCACCCAGCACAGAGGGGAGAGCTGATGCTTCCTGTTCTGTTGCGCCAGCTGCATCAGCATCCTTTGCACCTTCTTCCTCCTCTGCATTAACGTTAATCACTCTCACTTCAGAAATCTGAGCATCCAGAGCCGATTCATCCTCGATGCCCGATTTACAGAGCACCACTACAGAGAATTCCGAGTGTCCATCATAGGTGAACACCAAAAGGTGACCCTGCTGGGGGGAGTGGTCGCCAACAAATTCCTTCCACCCTTGAGTGAAGCCCAGTCCTTATTGGCCCGAAGTAAGCATCACTTGCCATGTGTTGCCAATCGGACCTTTAAGGGAAACTGGTCGGTTAGGCTCCTCCTTAAGGTACTTGCAGAATGGTTGGGGAATTTTCTACACAAAATCAACAGACAAGAGTTTGTTAGTTTGCCCATTTAGAACACACACAGCAACTCATCAGCGCTACATGAGACACAACATGAGCAATATCCAAGCAGGAGGCATATAGATGACAGGTAAAGTTGTGATCAGTACATAATCATGAATAACGAGAACAGACAAGCGGCATATAAATGGCAGGTAATGTTCTGATCACTAGCGAATCACGAATACCGACAACACACAAGCGACACATAAATGGCAGGTACTGTTTTGATCACTACGGAATCACGAATACCGACAACACACAAGCGGCATATAAATGGAAGGTAATGTTCTTATCATTACGAAATCACGAATACCGACAACTAACAAACGGTATATAAATGTGTGATGGCCCAATCGCTACACTGATGGAAGAAAAGAAACAAAAAGATGACTCCTATTCACAGCCTTTATTGTCTTCTGGCCGGTGTTCCTACTTGAGTAAAGTTGACTCTTTATATATATGCCCGTAATTCCACCACGTCGGGTATAGGACAACACATACTCGAGTATATGCTAATCCAGTGATGAATAACTTCTCTTTATTGAAGCAAAGACCACACAAACAGAGCACCGCCGTGGAATTGTCATTAACTGTAGGAGATCGTAGAGCTAGGTTACATTTAGGTTTTCACGTGGAGATTCACACACGATCACAGAGCTGGGATCCGAGGGCATACGTCATCGCTATCAGCACCAGAACCTGCTGGTTAGGTTTTCGACTTGATCCGAACCTGCGCATCTGCTCGCACCATAGAAGTACGCGTTCCTGATGATGACTAGCCTAACAAAAACCAGGCCAACGACCACCAAGTGGGGCACCTCCAGGAACATCATGCACCTCTATCATCCAACACCAGCAACCAGGGGCGGAGCGATCGGTATGGCGGCCGCCATACCTTGATTTTGCGTCAAGTACCCCCTGCTCTTTTGCTGCTTTGTTGCGTCGTCGCCTGCCACCATGAATAAAGCTCGGGAGAGGAAGCAGTTCTGTGTTGTAGGTCCATTCGGAGAAGAACTGAAGACGAACTGTTTGTTGGGGCACGCTGCACCCAGTGGCGAAGGCACGAAGCCACGAAGTATTTTGATTTTGCAACATGTATTCGTTACCTATGAATCTACGCTACTGACTTCGCCACACCTCAAAGTTTTCTCCGTCCTCCACCACTGCCAGCAACGCAGCAACATGCAAAAGCAGACCCGCCACCCAAGACGCAGCGACCGGGTCCGTCGAATCTACTGTAAGATACAATTGCCGCCGGGACTACCTGCAGGAACGACGCCGCGCCGATGCCATCTGCCGTAGCCACGCCATCACGACAGCGACGTCAGGCGGAGTGCCAACACGCCGTCGAGCTTTGCGGCCCAGTGCGGACATCCGCGCGGATCGAGATCTCCACCGCATCGTCGCCGAAGACCCCGCCGCCGCCGTCCTTGCCCACTACACGGGTTGTTCCGGCAGCCAAGGCTCCGGCGGCGGAGAGGGAAGGGGAGGGCTAGAAGCGGCAGGGTGGATTCGCCGCCCGTGTCGCCCTCACTTTCTTTACCGGTCGATCACTATGGTGTGGATTCTACACTGCTGAACTACCAACCAAGAAAAAGCTCACCATTTGCTCCCCGGATCGCTCCGGGAAGAACGCCTTGAAGAAGCGCCGGCCGGCGCCCACGGCATCCCCCTCCTTTGCCGCCGCGGCTGCGCTGCTGATCCCCTGCTGCTGCTGCATCTCGCGAGCCATGACGTCCCTGTGCTCAGTTGTGGGTGTGGCAAAGCTCGCGTCTCTCCCCTGAATAGCTAGGGTTTATGGAATGGCAGTGGCGGCGACAAAAGTTTCAGTTTTCTGGGGAAAACGGGTGAAGGGGGATGGAAAGCGGTGCTGCTAGGGTGGAAAAGAGATCCTCTGCAGTCCCATACTTGTGCAGTTCTCACTGACCTGTGGACCAGGCATTGGAAGGGATCCACTGTCAGCGACCACTGTAAAATATGCAGTGAGTGCAGAGGAACTGGTTCCGCTGGGGTGGGGGGATATGTGATCTGTTCGGATTTTTGTTTTCTTCTTTCCTTTTCCAGCAACCTGATGATTACCTCGTATAAAAAAACTGATGATTGTTGTAGTAACGCTATCGACGGTAGAGAACAACAACAAAAGTAGACAAGAGGCGAGACACAATGTAGGGTGGAGCCTTCTCTTTATTATTCTGAATAAACTTGTGTTTACAATGCTTGAGGTGCTCCACTATTTATACTCGGGGTTGAGGCCCTCCTTTCCTACTAAGAGAGGAACTCTTTGGTAAATTGCCCACATATTGGACTAGGAGTAGGATAGGTTCTTCTAGAACTTCCTTTCTTAGTCCAACTAGAGTTATTACTATAACACTCCCCCTTGGGCATTTTACGACGACACATATGTCTCATTAAAAACTCCTTCTTAAAAACCCAGTGGGAAAAATGAAGAAAAGAGTACATAGTACCGTAGCTCTTAATTGCACACATTGCCTCCTTAAAAACCTCTTCTTTGAGAAACCTTCAGGTAAAAACTCAATGAGGAAAAAAGAGTACAATGCTATATTCTTCTAGAATCCACTATATTTTCTTCTAGACTATAGTGATAGGGATTTTGTACTCAAGGAAATTCTCCCCCTGATCTGCACACTTCTGTAAGCCTTCTCATTCCTATACCATGCCTATGCTTTTCAAAAGAGCGAGCAGGTAGAGCTTTAGTGAACATATCTGCTAGATTGTCACATGAGCGAACATGAGTAACCATAATTTCTTCATTCTGCTGCATTTCATGCGTGAAGAAGAATTTAGGTGTAATGTGCTTCGTGACTTTAGACTTAATATATCCCTTTTGTATTTGTGCAATACAAGCTGCATTATCTTAATAGATAATGGTAGGGGTTTTACTCACTTCAATTCCACATGTATTCAGTACATGGTGAGTAATTCTTCTTAACCAAGTGCATTCTTTGGATGCCTCATACAAGGCAATAATCTCTGAGTGATTTGTTGATGTAGCTACCATCGTCTGCTTCGTAGATCTCCAAGAAATTGCAGTTCCACCACAGAGAAACACATAACCAGTCTGCGAGAATGATTTGTGTGGATCTGACAAGTACCCAGCATCAGTATAACCTTCTAAAGTTACATTTCCTTTCTTCTGGAAGAATAACCCCATGTCTTCTATTCCTCTAAGGTATCTGAGGATTTGCTTAATGCCATTCCAATGCCTTCTGGTTGGAGCTGCGCTAAATCTTGCTAGTAGATTGACAGCAAAGGCAATATCAGGTCGAGTACCATTTGCAAGGTACATCAAGGCTCCGATAGCACTCAGATAGGGATATTCAGGTCCCAACACTTTCTCATGTTCCTCTTTTGGTCTAAATGGGTCTTTCTCTACATCAAGTGACCTCACAACCATAGGGGTTTTGAGTGGGTATGCACTACTCATACTGAACTTCTCTAATACCTTCTTGGTATAGTTCGACTGGTGCATTAGTATAACTTCTGGGGTATGTACTAGCTGCAAGCCTAGGCAGAATGTAGTCTTTCCCAAATCCTTCATTTCAAATTCAGATTTCGGGAATGAACTAGCTTCCTCGATGTCTTTTGTCGTTCCAATGATATTCAGATCATCGACATAGATGGATATTATACAATATGTCATCTCTGATTTTCTAATGAACACACAAGGACAATCTTCATTCTTCAGGAATCCTTCCTTCAATAAAAACTCACTAATCCTGTTATAGCACATTCTTCCAGATTGCTTTAAACCATATAGGAATCTTTGCAGCTTCACACTATATAAGTTGCGTTCTTCTTCATTCGGGACTTTGATTCCTTCTGGGACCTTCATATGGATTTCAGTATCCAACGACCCATATAGGTACACTGTCACAACATCCATCAATTTCATCTGCAATTCCATATTTACTGCTAGAGAGATCAAATACCGGAATGTGGTTCCATCCATTACAGGTGAGTATGTGATATCGAAATCGATACTTGGTCTCTGCGTGAAACCTTGAGCTACTAATCTCGCTTTGTATCTTACGACCTCATTCTTTTTGTTTCTCTTCCGGACGAATACCCATTTGTATCCTACGGGATACATTCTTTCAGGGGTGAGGCAGACTGGTCCAAAGACTTGTCTTTTGTTAAGCGAGTTTAGTTCTGCAGTGATTGCTTCTTTCCACTTTGGCCAATCAGAACGCTTCTTGCATTCTTTCATTGATTTGGGTTCTTCATCCTCATCAATGATGTGGGCAATCTTTTCTGCAAAATATATGTCGACATTCTGAGCTCTTCTATCATACTTTTCTCCTGTCTCAACATAGTGTGTTGAGTTCTCCATAATTCTTTCATCATGGTCCAGATCATCACTTATAGGTGCGTTCAGATCTGGAATATCCGGTTTCGGTACTTCGTGTACATTCATTTCACCATTCACGGGATTCTCATTAGTATCAAGCTTACGCTTATGCTCCATCGGACGTCTCCTAGGAGCCTTAGCTTGCGCTTGTACTTTGGGTTTCTTCGATACCCTTGCAACCGGTTCACTCCCCCTCTTCCTAGCATTTCTAGCTAATGAGGTAGTGGCTCTAGTTTGGAATTCCATTTGAGCTCCCGCTTCATGGGGTATTTCAATTCTTTCCGGTGCATTTACTGCTGGTATATGAGATTTCATAATTCCCTGTGTGTTGGTGAATGTCTCTGGCCGTTCATTAGCAATCCTCTGCAAGTGGATGATGTTCTGAACTTCTTGGTCAGTTTCTTTAGTGCGAGGACCCACTCCATGTATTCCAGGAGTTTCCCACTCTATTTCTCGGCATTCTTTCTTGAGGTACATTCCTCCCCCTAATGCCGGGAAATGATCTTCATTGAATATACTATCAGCATATCGAGCCGTATGCAAGTCTCCAGTGAGTGGCTCAAGATATTTTATGATCGAGGGGCTCTCAAATCCCACATAAACTCTAAGTTTACGTTGAGCTCCCATTTGTGATCGCTGAGGCGGTGGGATAGGGACGTATACGGCACATCCAAACTTCTTTAAATGAGAGATATTCGGTATCTTCCCTTGCACTAATGCTAATGGTGATTCTTCAACTTTAGCAGATGGTCTAAGCTGTATGAGAGCAGCAGCGTGTAGCACAGCATGTCCCCAACAAGTGGTAGGCAGCTGACTATGCAATAATAGTGGCCTTGCAATTAACTTGATCCTCTTAATTAGCGATTCTGCTAATCCATTTTGCGTACGCACATGAGGAACGGAATGTTCCACCTTTATTCCCAATGACTTACATAGTCATCAAATACCTTGAGGTAAATTCTTTGGCATTATCCATGCGAATGGATTTAATTCTATGCTCTGGAAAATTATTCTTCAATTGAATTATTTGGGATGTAAGGCGTGCAAAAGCATGATTTCTAGTGGACAATAGACATACTTGACTCCACTTCGAGGAAGCGTCTATTAATACATGAAGTATCTAAAAGGCCCTGAGAAGGGACTAATAGGTCCACATATATCACCTTGGTTTCTTTCAATGTATGGTGTATCTTCTGCATGAAGTTTTAATTTAGAGGTTCGAGTGATCAATTTCCCTCTTGCACATTCATTGCAAAAGAAATCTTCAAGATTATTAGGGAATTGTCTCGGTTGCAATTCATGACCACTAGAATTCTTCAAGATTCTGCCCATCATATCTTTTCCTGGATGCCCAAGTCTATCATGCCATATTCTGTATGGCTCATGATTCTTCAGGATCACTTTGAACGCAGCTAAGCCATATGGTGGTTTAATATAGGTGTAGTACATGCTTTCCTTAAAGGAGGGGAAACTTTCCACAACAGTCTTCTGATCTCCATGCTTCTTAGTCATGATAAGACGTTCTTCGCCATAATCATCATTAGTTTCTACATGAAAACCATTTGCACGGATATCTTTGAAGCTAAGCAACGTTCTAGTTGCGTCTGGATATAGTAATGCTGTTTGGATTACTAATGTCGTTCCATTAGGGAGAGTAAGGGTTGCTCTTCCGGAACCCACAATCTTTCTCCCATTTCTAATGAGAGTCGTTATTCCTTCTTCATACTTTCTGAGTGTTTGGAAATAACGAGTATCCCTAAGAACTGTGCTAGTGGTGCAACAGTGTACAAGACATATTTCCTCTTCCATTGTACTACACTTGTAGGCAAAGACAAAGGCAAATACTTCAAGAAAAAGCCAAATATCGACAAGGTAAAAGAAAAACCAAGGCGATTATATTGACTGCAAGTACTACATATTAAAACGAGGTCTCTTCTAGAGATTACATTAATCCACTTAATTCATTGCAGGAATTTAAAAACTAAATGCATAACTACTACTCAAACCATCTACTAGATAGTATTATAACTAGGGAGCATTAATTCATGTCTCCATGCACATCTTCTAATTCTTCTCCAAGAAGATCATCTTCATCCATGAGATCATCATCAAGATTAAGATTTCCGGATCCTTCAAGGTTCTTGGCGTCATCTTGTGTTGTGCTAATGTCCATCTTCGCGATATCTTCCTCCTTCTCTTCAAGTGAAGGTGACCCATCTTCAAGTGGTGGACATTCCAAGAAGTGTGCTTCCTTCTGGATTTTCTTTTTCGTGCCATGAAGCTTCCGGTACATCTCAGCAACATGCTTAGGTGCTTTGCATATGCGTGACCAATGGCCACGCTCACCACACCTATAACAATCTTGGTTTTGTTCACCATATGCTCCCCCTTTAAGCGTCTTAGACTTAGCGTTCTTCTTCTTGGAGCGCTTAGCTTTCCGCTTACCCTTCTTTGATCCATTCTTTGGACCCTTCCCCTTATAATCCTTCTGGAATGAAGTAGCATGTGCTTCTGGCGGTGCAATTGAGCCAGTGGGGCGAGACATATGATTCTGCATAATAGTATCATCCTCCCCCCTGATCTTGCTACAAGGCATTGCTCAATTGTACATAAGTTTCATACTTTTCTTTCTTGTATTGCCTACTCACATAAGTGAGTTTGGGGTGAAAGGTAGTGAGAGTCTTCTGTATAAGATCTTGATCCGTAAGATCTACTCCACATAGTTTCATGCGGGTAACTATGCTATACAGAACGGTGTTGTAATCCTCAATAGTCTTGAAGTCTTGGAACGGTGTTGTAATCCTCAATAGTCTTGAAGTCTTGGTAACTATGCGCATTCATCCTGCCAGTCACGCTCCACTTTAGGCTTTAAGACAGATTCTATCTGCTCAAACCGATTCTTCAGTGAATCCCACAAGACTTTTGGATCACGTTCAGTCATGTACTCATTCTTCAGGGTAGTACTTAAATGATGCCTCAGGAAATGCAGTGCCTGAGCCTGCTGCACATTCATTGCAGCAGTATCTCCTTTCTGAGGTTTGATCGTCTTCAAGAGATCTTTTCCACTCAAAAGGATTTCGGCATCAAGTGACCAAGACAGATAGTTTAGACCATTCGGGGCCAGCACTTCAAATTCTCATTTCACAAGATCAGACATCTACAAGATGTATTAAAATAACAGTGCATAAGTTTACTTCTTGTAAACCTAGTTGGTAGAATGCATAAAGTAATGGATTAAAACTTGAAAAAACAACCTAAAACCATGTTTCTATGATTAAAGGCATTTTAGATCATATTTTAATTGCTTAAATATGATATGCATGATTTCAGATCAAGTTATACAGTAATTATGCACCAACAGGAGGATTAAACAGCAAAAAACAGCAAGTATTTATGTTTCTGACATAATTTCCCTTAAACCCGAGGTGTTATATGCAATATAACATTAATTTAGACAAATTCCATAGACTACAGGGTCTTTTTTGCAATTTTTCTGGGTCAAATCGTAATTTCAGAACAATCTGGACCTTTTTGCAAAAATTTAGGACTGCGGGTTCTATTATGGAAAACTTCAAGGTCTTTTCTGCAAAATTTCAGGACTTAACCGTAATTTCTAGCTTTTCAGGGGTTTTTCCGCAAAATTTCAGATTTTTCGATTTTCCTCGTATTTTTTGTGATTTTTCTAAAATCATGCCGACCCACTGGGCCGGCCTCGGCCCATCCCGGCCCACCCCAGCCCACCAGAGACCCGGCCTGCCCCAGCCGGTATATAAGGCGAGGGGATAGGGTTGAAACCCTAATCCCCTCACTTCTCTCCCTCTCCTCCCTCCTCTCCGAGCGCGGCAGCGGCGGCGGGGGCCCACGCGCGTGCGAGCGCGGCAGCGCCGCCTAAGGGCGACGCCGTGGCACGGCGGCGCGGCAAGGTGGGAGGCGGGGTGCTCGCGTGCGGCGCGACGAGGCCACGCGACGAGGTGGCCCCCGGGCGAGCCCTTGCGGCGGTGCTCGTCACGGGGGAAGGCGAGGAGGCGGAACGCGGCGTGCGGGCCCGGCGCGTCGACGCGGGATGGCGGCGAGGAGCGCGCGCCTTTCGGGACCCGGCGGGAGTCCACGGTAAGGCGGCGGCGGTCGACTCCGAGCTCCCGCCGCCGCATGCGCTAGGACGAGGCCCCGGGGCTCCCCATGCGGCGGAAGAGTCCCGGGTGGGGGCGGCGGTGGCAGATCCGGCTGCTCCGCCCCCAGATCCGGTGGCCGGCGACCAGCTGCCGGGGTCGCGGCTGGTGGCGCTGGCGTGCGGCGGCGCCGAGGAGCGGTGGTGGGGTCCGCGGACCCCACGGGCGAGGAGGACCGAGCCAGGCCGAGGTGCGGCTCGGCTCGCGGATTCGGCTCGCGGGCTCGGCTCGCGGGCGCAGTGCGTGGCTCAGGTGCGCGTCTGCGAGGCGCGGTGGCCAAGCTCGTCGCCGGCGAGCTAGGGTTAGGGTTAGGAGACACCAGGACGTGCGGGCCCACATATGCGATCGTTGGATCATCCGTTGGCTCTACAGTTTGTACTCCAGCGAGTTCCATCTCACCGGCTAGGGTTAGGGTTAGGGTTAGGTTTAGGGTTAGATCTGCAGCCTCCCCCTTTTCCCTTCCTTTTTCTGCTTCTCGCACGGAGTATGCTATGTGGTGGCCTTCGAGCCACCAGTTTGTACATGTGGTCCTCGCCGGCGGTGCTTGCCGGCGATGGTGGCGGCTACAAGCCCCACCTCTGTGTTTGCTATGCAATTCGATTCGGTGGCCCTAACAAAACTAGATGTAGGGACGCGATAAAAACCTGGTTTAGAAAAACCAGGGCCGGGTGTTGCAAGGGGACTTTCAGATCCTGGACTGCATCGAGTCCACGCGATCGATTTGAGACCGTAGGGCAGAACTGCTAGTATACCTTAGGGTTCGAAAGTAGTCGTTCACGTTGATGCAGGAAGATCGTCGATGCAGTGTAGACCCGGTCGCTGTGTAGTTGTTCCCCGTCAACAGCTTCGCGTTGGCGCGGACGTCGATGTCGTCGAGCACGAAAATCGAGGTGGCTCGATTCCCGAGGTCGGCACGCTTCCCGAGGCAGCGCGAATCCCGAGGCGGCGAGTTTGCAACTCGCCGACTCCTCCTGATCGTCGACTTCGGCTGCTTCTACTAGCTCCGTAGAGCGTGCTGATAACGTGTTGTAATAACGCTATCGACGGTAGAGAACAACAACAAAAGTAGACAAGATGCGAGACACAATGTAGGGTGGAGCCTTCTCTTTATTATTCTGAATAAACTTGTGTTTACAATGCTTGGGGTGCTCCACTATTTATACTCGGGGTTGAGGCCCTCCTTTCCTACTAGGAGAGGAACTCTTTGGTAAATTGCCCACATATTGGACTAGGAGTAGGATAAGTTCTTCTAGAACTTCCTTTCTTAGTCCAACTAGAGTTATTACTATAACAATGATTACCTTTTCTTTGCGAGGAAAACTGATGATTACCTGGGATGAGATATAGTCACAATCTGCATGCGGATACGGAATTAAATGGGTGATGGCTGTAATCATCTCAAGCTGGTGTCAAAGGAGACAAACGTGTCCTCAAACCGCTAATAGTTGTGTGTGAACGAGCTGTCAAAATATTAAAATGAGAAATTCCCTCTCAGTATTGCCAATTTTTTTTCATATTCATTGAAATTTTGAATTTCCTTTGATGGCGCTAGATAGTTAACTTATCACCACTACGGTCGCTATGTGTTGGATGGGCGACAATTAGCTGCAACATTCTCGAGGCCCATGTGTCTTGTTGGACTTCCGAGCGCATTCATCGGCATGTGTCGTGGAAACACACGCAATACCTCGACCATCTCCTCATCGGTTGCGCTTACAGTCGGAGACATGGTTATGTCTACTCCACGAAGCTCATCTACAGTTCCTCACTCCAAAGTCGATTCCATGGTCTTCCTGTGCATTTGGAAGCTCTGGAAGAAGAGGAACACGCGGGTGTTTCGCGGCCAATAATACTAGGTTTTGGTTCAGCTTAATTAATTGTCCAGAGCATTGTGGAGGATGCACAGATTTGGGACATGGCGGGCCTTCGGGTTTAATTTCTTTTCTAATGAGTCATCAAGGTAGAGAGGCTAGGCCGAAGGTTGAATCTTGTATCGAGTAGTAGACCTTTTCTTTCAGTGTACCTTACACTCTAAGAAGCGTGGTGTATGTGTTGCAAAACTCTCTTTTCTACGAAGTGGGTGTTTAGCACCTGCCCGTTCAGCCCACCACGCAGCCGTGTAGCACAGCCCGTAGTGGCACGACCCATTTAGTCTTGTTTTGTATAAAAATTCAAAAAAAGAGAGAAAAAAAACTACATTTTCAGCCTTGAGCCGGCCTGGCATGGCGCGGCCCGTTAGGCCTATAGCCCGGCATAGCCTGTCTAGCACCTGCCTTGCCGTGCTTGGGATTGGCCACAGGTCCGTTGTGTGACGGTTAAGGATAAGGGCCATGCTGGTCCATTTAGGAAACGGCCTGGCTCGCGACACGTTCGTGCCGGCACGGCCCGTTGGCCATTTATATTGTGGAGGATGCGCAGATTTGGGACATGACGGACCTTCGGGTTTGATTTTTTTTTCTAATGAGTCATCAAGGTAGAGAGGCTAGGCCGAAGGTTGAATCTTGTATCGAGTAGTAGACCTTTTCTTTCAGTGTACCTTACACTCTAAGAAGCGTGGTGCATGTGTTGCAAAACTCTCTCTTCTACGAAGTGAGTGTTTAGCACCTGCCCGTTCAGCCCACCACGCAGCCATGTAGCACAGCCCGTAGTGGCACGACCCATTTAGTCTTGTTTTGTATAAAAATTCAAAAAAAGAGAGAAAAAACTACATTTTCAGCCTTGAGCCGGCCTGGCATGGCGCGGCCCGTTAGGCCTATAGCCCGGCATAGCCTGTCTAGCACCTGCCTTGCCGTGCTTGGGATTGGCCACAGGTCCGTTGTGTGACGGTTAAGGATAAGGGCCATGCTGGTCCATTTAGGAAACGGCCTGGCTCGCGACACGTTCGTGCTGTGCCGGCCCGGCACGGCCCGTTGGCCATTTATATTGTGGAGGATGTGCAGATTTGGGACATGACGGACCTTCGGGTTTGATTTTTTTTTTTTCTAATGAGTAATCTAGGTAGAGAGGCTAGGCCGAAGTGTCAAGGAGTAGACCCTTTCTTTCAGTGTACCTTACACTCAAAGCAGGTGTTTGTGTTGTAACACTCTCTCTCTTAATCAAATACATTTGCATATTTTCGAAAAATGATATGAAACGTTTGTAATTTGTCCTTGAGAGACTAAATTTGAATAGTCTTGTAGAAATGAGGTGCCAGTATGTAAGTGCGTATATCAGAAAATGCCTGACTTCCCTGCTGATTTTGTAACTTGGGCTAAACATTCATAGTATCAACTGACAATTAATTGAAGTGTGTTAATAGAACATGAACTCCACCTAGAAAGGTACGATTACTCTTAATAAGTGACCTCTGTAACAAAATTTACATGTTACTTTACGACAGAAACTGACATGTACCATTGAAACACTACATCTTGATTAATACTTGCAGGTTGTCCTTATAGAAAACAAAACTGACATAGGTTTTCCCCGAACAAAAACTTAGAGCTTCCTTGGCACGAATTCTCCATCCGCTTCTGCTTCTTCATACGAACTGCCAAACGGTTACATCCAAAGCAGCGTCTGAGGAAAATACGGACGAGAATCTGTTTCTAGTTTGAACGTGTGAGCACAAGCCGTGAAAACCACAGACTTGTCTCTCTCCCTCTCTCACAGCCGGGTCCACCAACATTTGAAACAAGCGACTTGTTTAAAAAATACGTAGACTACAAACCGAACGTCCGAATTACAGTTTGCGATCATTACAGTGAGATCTTCGAAACTGGACCACACTTGACTATATTTTGCAAACTTTGTTTAAAATAAAAACTCAAATGGATCTTATTAGTAGTCATCTATTTAATATTTAATTTAGTATTTGTAATTATTTTTATTTCAATATGGTACACAATGTGTGGACGAACTAGAGGTTCAACTAGAAGCCACTGCAGTCATTTGACATGCATAATCTATTTCAGCAAAATCAGGATAAGCTGTTTTGCCAAACGACTTGACTTGATTGGATAAGCTGTTTTGACAGATAATCCGGAATAAGCCAGAGAAACTGTTTTACCTCAGAATCTAGTGAAAAAGCTGTTTTCTGTATAATCCGAAGCTATGTCAAATAGGCCCTTACATGCCTTACTCTAGGGCAGAAACTGACATACGTGTTTTTAGGAACAAAAACTGACGTACGTTTTTAGGAGAAAAAAACTGACGTACATTTTTGAGGAACAAAATCTTACATACGTTTCCTTAGGGACAGAATCTGACATATGTGTTTTTAGGAGAAAAAAATATTACATAAATTTCTTTAAGAACAGCGTATGTCAATTAATATTCTTAAAGAAATGTATGTAATAAGTTTCTTTTTCAAAAAATGTATGCCAGTTTCTCTTCCTAGAGAAACGTATGTAAGTTTGTGTCATACGTTTTTAAGCAGAGGACCTTATTAATTACATAGAAGTCTTTAATAATACAAACTAACATACGCTTTTAATATGTTTTTATAGGTAGAGAAACTTAGTACATACATTTCTGGAGGGACATGAATTCGAATATGTTTTTATAGTTAGAGAAACTTATTACATATATTTTCTTAAGAATCGAAACTGTCATATATTTTTTAAGGAAACGAACTTACTTACGTTTCATGTTTGAAAGAGAGTAGTGGGAGACCTTTCTGTCATAATAAGGGGATCTAAGAGAGAAAGGGGAGAAGATCCAATCACGGGAAGGTAAAAAAAAAAGTTTAAACTGGTGTCAGCGATAGAAATTCTAAATTTTAAGTAGAATGGATTCTCTCTCTCTATATAACACAAAATAGATAATAAGAAAAAAATTCTGATATACGCACTTACCTACTAGCACCTCATTTGTACAAGACTTTTCAATTTTACTCTCTCGAGGCAAAACTACAAACATTTCAGTTTTTTCTTTCGAAAATATATGCAAATGTATTTCATTAAGAAGAAGAGAGAGTTTTAGAACACATACACCCACTTCGTAGAGTGCAAGGTACACCAAACGAAAAGGTCTACTGCTCGATACAAGATTCAACCTTCCGCCTAGCCTCTCTACCTAGATTATTCTTTAGAAAAGAAATCAAACCCGAAGGCCCACCCATATCCCAAATCTGCCCATCCTCCACAATACTCTGGACAAACTGAACCAAAACCAAGTATTATTGGCCACGAAGCACTGGCGGCGCGTTTCTTTCGTTCCAGAGCTTTCAAATGCAGAGGAAGACCATGGAGTCGACTACAGAGCTACTCCCTCCGTCCCGATATGTAAGGGAACTGGGGAGTTCCCAACCAAACGGGAAAGGAGTCAAAAGACGAATATGCCCTTCAGTTATTGCTCTCTACCCCCACCGAAACCTAGCAGGCTAGCACATGGTCTTCTCCCCCGCTCCCACCACCAGCCTTCCCCTCCGTCTGCGCATCCTTCGCCGCCTCCACCTCGCGCGGCTTCTCCCTGCCTGCCGCCATGTCGCCGTCCCTCGCCACCTATCCCGCCACCGCGTCGCCGTCGGCGCCCACGACGCACAACGCGACTAGCAGACCCGTCGTGGTGTAGTTTCGTGGCCAGTTGGCGATGGCGGCGAGCCTCATCCCAGCTTACATTTTGGGACAATTTGAAATCTCTCCAATCCCTTATAAAACGGGACGGAGGAAGTACCACTGAACAAAGGTTGGAGTGAGGAACTATAGATGAGCTTCGTGGAGTAGACATAACCATGTCTCCGACTGTAAGCGCAACCGACGAGGAGATGGTCGAGGTACTCCGTGTGTTTCCACAACACATGCCGATGAATGCGCTCAGAAGTCCAACAACACACATGGGCCTCGAGAATTTGCAGTTATTCGCCCATCCAACACAGAGCGACCGTAGTGGTTATAAGTTAACTATCTAGCGCCATCAAAGGAAATTCAAAATTTCAACGAATATGAAAAAAAAAGGGCAATAATGAGAGGGAATTTCTCATTTTAATATTTTGACAGCTTGTTCACACACAACTATTAGCCGCTTGAGGACACGTTTGTCTCCTTTGACACCAGCTTGAGATGATTACAGCCGTCATCCATTTAATTCCGTATCCGCCCGCTAGATTGTGACTATATCTTGCCCAAGCAATCATCAGTTTTTTTTAACACGCGGTAATCATCAGGTTGCTGGAAAAGGAAAGAAGAAAACAAAAATCCGAAGAGATCACGTATCCCCCCACCCCAGCGGAACCAGTTCCTCTGCAGTCACGGCATATTTTGCAGTGGTCGCTGACAGTGGGTCCCTACCAATGCTTGGCCCACAGGTCGCACACTTCCCAGAGAGGGCCGTCAGGTCAGCCGCTTTCCATCCCCCCTCACCCGTTTGTCGCCGCCATTGCCATTCCATAAACCCTAGCTATTCATGGGAGAGACGCGAGCTTTGCCACACACACAACTGAGCACAGGGACGTCATGGCTCGCGAGATGCAGCAGCAGCAGGGGATCAGCAGCGCAGCCGCGGCGGCGAAGGAGGGGGATGCCGTGGGCGCCGGCCGGTGCTTCAAGGCGTTTCTCCCGGCGCAATCCGGGGAGCAAATGGTGAGCTTTCTTGGTTGGTAGTTCAGCAGTGTAGAATCCACACCATAGTGATCGGTGAAGTGAGGGCCACACGGACGGCGAATCCACCCTGCCGCTTCTAGCCCTCCCCTTCCCTCTCCGCCGCCGCCGGAGCCTTGGCTACCGGAACAACCCGTGTAGCAGGCAAAGGACGGCGCGGCGGGGTCTTCGGCAATGATGGCGGTGGAGATCTCGATCCGCGCTGGGGCTACTGTGTCGTGATCCGTTCGGGCGGACCGCAAAGCTCGTCGGCGTGTTGGCGCTCCGCCTGGCCGGCGTTGCTGCGGCGGCGTGTGGGCGACCCGCGGCCTGGCGTCGCTGCGGTGTCGTTCTGCAGTCTGCAGCTCCGTCCAGCAGGTGCCTACGCTCGTGTGCCCGACCGGTCAGAGCAGAGGGCTCCGGGGGCGTTTGCCCCTGTCGACCGGGGCTCGAGCCGTGGCACCGCGCGGCACTGTACCACACGTAGCTGAGAATGCTGCGCTGCAGTGCAGAGAAAAAAAAAATCCCCTCGTCCTCCCCAGGCCAAAGCATAGGTAAAGACTCGCGCCGCAGCTCACAGCGGCCAGCTGAGTCCCTGTGTATGGATGGGGAGGGGGTTCGAGGGTTTTCTCGGCCTGCGTGAGAAGGCTCTTCTCCTTAATATAATGCCGTCGGGGCTTCTGTCCCCAGCAGGTCGAGTTTTTAGCTCCGTCCTGCAGGTGCAGGCAGGCAATTGTGTTTTACAGTAGATCCAATCGACGCGGTCGCTGCGCGTCTTGGGCCATCCGTTCGTTTTGCTGGGTTGCTGGCAGTGGTGGAGGACGGAGAAAACATGAGGTGTGGCGAAGTCAGTAGTGTAGGTTCATAGGTAACGAATACATGTTGCAAAATCAAAATACTAGCTTCGTGCCTTCGCCACTGGGTGCAGCGTGGCCCAACAAACAGTTTGCCTTCAGTTTCTTCTCCGAACGGAACTACAACACAGAACTGCTTCCTCTCCCGAGCTTTATTCATGGCGGCAGGTGGCGACGCAACAAAGCAGCAAAAGAGCAGGGGGTACTTGACGCAAAATCAAGGTATGGCGGCCGCTCTACCTCGCCATACCGAGCGCTCCGCCCCTGGTTTATGGTGTCGTATGATCGAGGTGCATGTTGTTCCTGGAGGTGCCCCACGTCTGGTCGTTGGCCTGGTTTTTGTTAGGCTAGTCATCGTCACGAACGTGTACTTCTATGGCGCAAGTAGATGCGCAGGTTCGGATCAAGGCGAAAACCTAACCAGCAGGTGCTGGTGCTGAAAGCGATGACGTATGCCCTCGGATGCCATGTATACACCTTCCATGAGGCATCGTCATTGAACCCAGCTCTGTGATCGTGTGTGAATCTCCACGTGAAAACCTAAATCGAACCCAGCTCTACGATCTCCTACAGTTAATGACAAGTCTTCGCCAGTGCTCGGTTCGAGTGGTCTTTGCTTCAATAAAGATATGTTATTCATCACTCGACTGGCATATATATAATTGAGTGTTGTCCTACACAACGTGGTGGAATTACAGACATAAAGAGTCAACTTTACTCAATAAACAACACCGGAAGACAATAAAGGCTGTGAATAGGAGTCTTTTTAGTTTCTTTTATTCCATCAGTGTAGTGATTGGGCCATCACACATCACAAGCCATTTATATACCGTTTGTGTGTTGTCGGTATTCGTGATTCCATAGTGATCAGACCATTACCTGCCATTTATATGTTGCTTGTCTGTTGCTCGTATTCGTGATTCCGTAGTGTTCAGAACATTACCTGCCAATTATATGCCGCGCTTGACAGTTGTCGTTATTCATGATTACGTAGTGATCAGAACTTTAATTACCTGCTATGTGTGTTCTAAAACAGAAAACTGACAAACTCTTGTGGTGTTGATGTTATGTAGAAAATTCCCCAACCATTCTGCAAGTACCTTAAGGAGGAGCCTAACCGACCGGTTTCCCTTAAAGGTCCGAGTGGCAACACATGGCAAGTGATGCTTACTTCGGGCAAAGAAGGAATGGGCTTCACTCAAGGGTGGAAGGAATTTGCTGGCGACCACTCCCTCCAGCATGGTCACTTCTTGGTGTTCACCTATGATGGACACTCAGAATTCTCTGTGGTGGTGCTCTCTAATTCGGGCGTCATGGACGAATCGGCTCTGGATGCTCATCCTTCCGAAGTGAGAGTCGTTAACGCAGAGAAGGAAGAAGGCGCAAAGGACGCTGATGCAGCTGACGCAACAGAACATGAAACATCAGCTCTCCCCTCTGTGGTGGGTGAAGGAAAAACAAGGAAGAGGGTAAGACAATGAATGGTAAATAGCTCTGCACCAAAGAGGCAATTATGTGTCCAGACGAAACCTGTGAAAAGGAAGCCTGAAGCTTTCGTTGATACTTCTAAGGCAGGATTGACAGTCCCTGATAGTAACAAAGGTGAAAGATCCATTATTTTTTAAAGCATTTTAAGCACATAACATTGTATTGTTGTAATTCTAACAACTTTCGATCTGTTCAAACTTTTGCGTTTCACAGATTTGCATTGCATGTTAGACCAACATTCAAATTACAACAACTATTGGGCGATCAGATCAAAGATTGTCCCTAGGGTGGGTAAAGGTAAGTCATTCCTCGGCTCCTCCCTTGAACTGTTTCATTTGCATTTGATTTTCGCTAATCTGATATTAGCAAGCGATCCAGCATTTGATCGAACAATGTGATAATTTGATGCTGTGGTATTTTTCGTGTCAAAGAAATTGAGACAACCAGTGGTGATATCACAAAGGCGTCAGATAACTGAAGAAGAGAAGGCTCATGCTCTTCAAAGGGCAAATGAATTTAAATCAAAGAATCCTTTCACTCTGCAAGTAATGATGGCATCTTATGTCTATGTGGGATTTTTCATGGTAATGTATTTTTTTTCCCCATATGCTATTTCATTGATATTGAGCTTGAACTCATTTTATTTCTATGTGTGAAGTGCATTCATTTATGCATGCGGCAATTAGAGTTTTCCTTAGTTGGCATATAAGCCCCTTGATAAATACTCGAAGCATATTCTTAGCAAGCTAAGCATCACTAGTTGTTGTGGATTTGAAATCTAAAAATCTTAGTTCACAAAAGTTTAAGTATAGTGAATAGTGTGATATCCCAAGTATTGATATTTAGGTTTTTTTCTGGGGAAAAGTTTACCAATTCTAGTTCTAGGTATTGGAAGATTGGAGATTCTAATAATTGTTATAAGTCCCAGACTCCTCTCTAGCGTAGAAAATCCTGCTGTTACTAATTAATCCAAATCTGGATTGAGCAGGTAGGAAAAGATCAGATGTTTTTTGCACATCGGCTTCTAGGACATTGTAGCAAAAAAGGGGTACAATTATGGGACCATTAGAACTGTTTAGTAAAAACTATTCACAGTTAAACCATTTTGAGATAGTAACCTGGTCTGTGTACGGATGCTACATGTCCATTTTGCCACATGGATTATATTATCTTTGACATTCCATTTTTGGGAAAAAATTTTATGGTGCGCTTATCATATCTTTCTATGAATTATATTTGAGCCCTTTTACAATGCTTGGAATATCCTCCCAATACCTCCTATTACCTCCTAATACCTACTCAAAATAATGGTTTTAGGTTAATTTAATTTACCAAGGGTAGTATGGTAATCATGATGGCAAACCCCCCCCCCCCCCCCCCCCCCCCCCCCCCCCAGGCCGACGCACGCCGCCGCCTGCGTCGCCCTCTTCCTCACACGCCGCTCCGATGACATTGGACCACAACTTAAAAATACTAGTACTAGTGCGGTGCTACTGCTCCGACGACGTTGGACCACCATGGCTTCATGAGACCCATGAAATGCACACTAGTACTAGTACTAGATGCGCCCTGGCCTCCGTTCTGCTCATCGGGCGGGCCGGAGTAGCACGACCGCACATGCTCGTCGTGAAATTGGATTGAATTCATGCATGGACAGAGAGAGTAACCATCGGCGCTGCGGTTACCAGCGGAATACTAGGAGCTCGCTCGCGAGTCGCGACGCATGGTTGACCAATGCCGGAGACCCAAATGCATGCAGCACGAGCAATTGCCTGTTCACCTGATCGATCGGGACCTCTTTATTTTATATATGCCAGCGCGCCGTTCATCGCCGTCGGCAGCAGCGCCGTTCATTTCACTTCCACCGGGAACATGAGGCCTCTTCGGCGGCGTCGGCCAAGGTCCTAGGGGTTCCGGGCGAGCTCCGCGGCCGGAGGTCGCCGGAGCAGTCGCCGTCGGGCGCCCACGAAGCGAGATCGCCGGAGCCGTCGCCGCTGGGAGCCCACGAACCCTAACATACGAAGATGAAATTTATTTATTTTTCTCTCCAACAAATATTCATCCTTCATATACATCTCTAACATTACTCTCCGAAACATTATTTGTTTAATTATGAATGTACCCTTTTACCCTTGATCAAAAAATATAACTACAAAAAAGGAATTCCTAATAATTTTTAATTCTCTTTTTTGGGGAGGTATCAATAGGGCGTTATGACACATATGGCCCACTGACCATAGACACACCCGATACCTCTTAATACCTCCCTATTGATACCTCCGAATACCTGGGCCCACATATCATAGACACATCAAATACCTCCCAATACCTCCCCAAGCATTGTAAAATTTGCCATTATATTTATCATCTGTTTTGTGCTTCTTACACTTTGCATCGCACAATTTTGTATTAGTGAATAATTTTCAATCAACTTGCTTATAACATTGCAAAACTTGCTTATAACCTTTCAAAAACCTACTATTTCTTTGCTAGCTTTATGATCCCACATTGGACTAAGAACATTTAGTAATATAAGTCATTTTGGCATTGCCTTCTAAATATTAAACTGCCAGAAACATTTAAAAAAACTAATATTATGTTACATGTTTTTTCATCAATCAGAAAATTCGCATCACGATGACAAATTTACCAATGGCTCATTTGAGCTATCATCACTACATAAGAAAAAGACATAGGTGACGGGCAAAGACTGTAATAGGTGACGGGCATCCAAGCCGTCACCCCTAACCCGTCACCGATTACAAAAGAAAGGTGACGGGCATATGTCCGTCACCTATTAAAAAGTCATAGGTGACGGGCATTTTATATTGTCCGTCACCTATCTGAGAGTATGGATGACGGGCATCTCATGTTGCCCGTCACCTATATGAGATTATGGGTGACGGGCGTCGCATGTTGCCCGTCACCTTTCCTGTCTTAGGTGACGGACTTCAGTGTTGCCCGTCACCCATTAGTATTTTAAAAACAAAAAAAATAAAATGGGAATGGGAATAGGAATGGGAATCACAGGGGATACACTATTCTCTGGAGCTAAATCTTTATTTGGAATTACTGGTGGGTTACTTTCACCAAAGTCAAAAGCAGTTCATTAGACAATTGAATATGTGATTTTCTGAACTAACTATTTTCCGATGTAGTAAACATTTACAAGACAATCTTTGCCATAGATTAATCAAAAGCAAAGCAGTCCAAACATGAGTCCACTGCTCTAACATCAGTTGAAATACTTAGAAAGTTATGCTATCATTTACACAGATCAAGGTCTCAAATGGAACTATATGGACAGAGAAAAATACTGCTAAGTGACAATGTATCTTTCCAATGAACTGAAATAGCACAGATTTATTTAACCGACATTCAGAGCATTGGACAGAAAATAAAAGCAACACTAAGGTCAAAATACCCACAATTTATTGGCTAATGATGCATCGATGCCGGAATACAGACCCATGGAGTTGAATTTGCAATGGGCATCTTGCTGGTCAACTATAACAACACTTGCTGGGCGAGCTCAGCATGCTAATTCCATCTCAGATTTGTCTAACAAGCACATGTCCACGCATCTTGATATCCTACATTTGTTTGCAGGATGGTACAAAGGATAAATTAGCAGCATTAAATAGATATTCAGTAGAGCTTGTAGAAGGGATAAATTAGCTAGAGAAGAGAGCTCATACATCAGGGGTTGTAATCGGAGAGCACTTAACATTATCAGAAGGTGTAACAGATATAAAAGCATGATTTTCAGCTATTGCTACTCGAAATTGACTCTGGACAGGAAAACTAATTAACTAGCACTATCATTCTTGAATTCAATAAATGCCACGAGTAATAAAGGCCTAGTACAGATCCCAGTTTAGAAAAAACAAAGTGTAAGTGTGTGAAGGAACATGTGCTTACCAAAAATGACTTTCTGATCCCTTATGATGATGCACATGTGCTTTCATCAATACAAACATGTGCTTATCATTTGGCTGAGCCATTTCTATACTAGTTCAAGTAAATGGCTATGGTCAATACAAATTCTCTGTAAGATGTAGTATTTATGATCAAAACATACAACACTTATCACAAAACCTTGAATTCAACTCTTGCTGAAACCTAATATCAGGAATCTTGTTTCAACAGACTTGTGCTAACCTTCGCTTCCATGGTTGGATACATTGAATTGCAGAGTGACAGTTCATCATCTAACATGTCAGCAGATTGATATCCTTCATTTGAGTCCCTGCCCATAGAACCAAAATCTGAAGAATCCTGGACCTGACCACATATGAGAAGTTTCAGAGATGATTATTTTTGATCAACTAATCAACCTGAAATCACTAACTTGTTTGCATAATGTTAGAAATGCACTAACTCGGTGGCGACTTGGCCGGCCGCCCAGATCTGCGAGGGGAGGGGGCGAGAGAGGGGAGGTGGGTGTGGAGGAGTGGACGCGAAGCCGCGCGGTGCACTTGCAGTTTTGTTGTCCAGGTTTGCATTGTCCAGGTTCTTGCCTTCATGAAAAAACTGAATCTCTGCTGCCACACTGCAAGTCTAAGAAAAAACTGTTAGGAATACAATATGATACCATCTCAGCCATGAGTACAACATCCACATAGCGTAAGTTTTGATACTCCAAAACAAAATTTTATTCTATTTCATGGCTCTATCTTCTTATTCAAGTACAGAAATATGAGTCTACAGAACATGTATTCAGTATTCAAGTACAGAAAAATTTTGGCACAAATATGCATTCGAACAGGACATCTCAAGCAGGGATTTTGTCAAATAGGATGTAGGCATGGCTAGGGATGCAGACCATTCTAGCTCAACATTTAATAAGTAAACATTGCACAATCCTGCTGTTCGGCTCGGCGGCATGCAAGGCACAATGTCAGCATGCAGGACTACTCAGACAATGCATCAAGGGGCTGCAACCGTGGAATGAGGTGGTACGATGGGCTCGCTTGTTCCTACAAGCATCTGTTGCAGTATTCTGATTAACATTTGGTTGCTTGGCATTTTGACGACCACCTGATGAGCAAGCATGAGAGGTAGCTGGCACGCTTTGCTCCTAATATTATCAACAGCCAATCAAGCAAAGCAAAAAAATCGTACTGCCAGCAGCACCCGTTCCCACTTATCGGATCCAGTTGTGGAGGGGATTACCTCGTATTTGCAAGCCAACCGGCGGAGGATGAGCTCCAGGCGGAGAGCAGGTGGGTTCGGTTAAACAGGCCCAGGAAGAACACCAGGCAGAGGCAGAGCACCAGGTCCGTGGCGACTGGGGCGTTTAGCAGCAGGAGCGTGTCGCCGGCGGAGAAGCGGACGAGCGCAGTTGTGCCAACTGCGGCTGGTCGCCACGGCTCCTCGCGTAGGGCAGCGGGAGGCAGGGAAATAGCGAGGTTTGGGGATGGGGGTTCACCTCGGCGTGGAGCGCGACCATGTCGACGGGGAGTACATGGAGTGTGGTGGTCTGACATGGCTAGATGCTCGTAGCGGCGGCGGGGAGGACGAAGAGTGTGAGTGTGATGGCGAACTGGCGATCTCGCCCCGCCAGATCCACGGACCACGGCCGAGCCTGGCCAGCAGCTCGCCCCGCCGCACGCCTGCCCGTCGACCACTGAGCTCGACCCCAGCCTCTGGAGTTCCGCCGGCGCCGGATCCGTCCTCCCCCAGTCCGGATCTGTCTCCTGAGAAAGAAGGGAACAGAGGAGAGGAGAAGACCGAGCTCTTTTTTTCTTTTTTCTCTTTCTTTTTTTTTGAAACGTCTTTTTCCTATTTTAGGGGACAGAGGACTGCGCTCTGACGGGGGCATTCGGACGCGAGGCTCAGATGAATCCCATGAAAGTAAAAGTTCGGGTCCGAGCTCCCCCAGGTAAGTGACGGGCAAAGACTTGGCCCGTTACCCTTCAACACATACAAGGTGACGGGCAATGTTAAGGACCGTGACCTATTACGAGGTCTGGTTCAAAATGACGGACATCATCGAGACCCGTCACCAACCTGCAGCTGCGGCAAGTAAAAAGTGACGGATTTTAACTTAGCCCGTCACCCATCGATTTTAGGTGACGGGCCACAAAAGTCCGTCACCTATTTACCGTCACCTATGTGCCTTTCTTACGTAGTGCATTTCTTTTCTGACTATCTCGGTTGTATTGCAGAATATCCCATGTGAATTTGTCAAAGAGTGCCTACCGCATACAGGCCAGAAGATGACACTCTGGGATCCGCAAGGAAAACCTTGGGAAGTGCAGTATGTGTACCATAGTGAGCGCTCAGTTGCTGCTTTCAGTGGGGGATGGGGCAAATTTGCCGTAGGCAACAATTTGGAGGAGTTTGATGTTTGCGTCTTTGAGCTTTTAAAAGACGACAACATAAAAGTTCACATCTATAGGGTTATCCCTGAAATTACTCCGCTTCTCTGTAACAGAAACATGTAACAAGGTGTTGTTCCAATGTTAGAGTGCAATTCAATGATCTGAATGAAGCTAGGCAATAAGAAGACTGGTTAATCGTGGGCTGGAATGTAGCCATGGTGCTTCGTCAAGACAGAGCAAAGAAAATTTGCAAAACAAATAAATGGCAACAAGGAGAAGTTATTATGTAGTCGTGTCCTGGTTGGAATCTTGTTGTATGGGTTCATGTTTCTGTTTCTTTTATGAATTTACATCTCTAAGAATGCTATATTATACAGACAATATATTTTAGTAGTTTATTGTGCCTATTAATTATGTTTGCTGTTTACAGTGGAAACATATTTGCAGGTGTAGAAAACAGAAGTGCATGGCACACTTCTGCATCTCTGATCAGCTTTGCCCGGGCTGGCAAGAGAGATCGTTGGAAACATGTGGCCTTAGGGCGCAATTGAAGCCTTGACAAAAACAGGTTACCAGTTGTGACATATTTGGATAATATTTGGATCTTCACTTCATTTCTTCCTGGAATAGTGTTACGAAACTGGCTTTCCTGTGACCATGTCTGTTCAAACTGATGCATTTTGGTCATGTGACTTCTGAGATGGTAGCCTAATAGAACACAATATCAGCAAAAACACCTAACCTTTTTCCCATATGCGCAATCCCGATTTTGTTTCTGTATGCTGTATATGCTTATTGTTAGACAGGTCAATTATATATTGGCCGCATGGGCCGTATACCATTGTATTGGGCTTGCCGTATTCCGGCTCCCCTCGTATATGTACTTGCCCTTGGCTGATCAATCCAACCATCCACGATTTCTATCGTCTATCGTGGTATCACGAGAGGTTCGCCTTCCTGCGACCTAACCCTAGCTTCCGCCCGACCGCCGCCGCTGGCCTCACGCCGGGGCGCCTCCCTCGTCACTGCCATCTCTTCCGGTCGCGTTGAGCTCTAGCCTATCCCTCCCTCTCCATCGGCACCCTGCCGTGATCTCCTCCATCTCACTCTCCACAAAACTGAATCACCTATCGCGGTGTCCTCCCGATCCTCCTCTCCCTACGTGATCTCCAATGGCGCTGACTGAAGCTGAACGTCTCGCCGCCGAGGCTGAGGCACGCGAGAAGGCCCGGCAGGACGCCGAGGCCGCGGCCGCCGAGGCGCGTGAAAAGGCTCGTCTGGATGCCGAGCAGTCCGAGCGTGCAATACTTCACCAGCAAGCCGTGGGAGTGCAGAACTTTAAAGTTCTCGTTCCGATCACCCTCGACTTCGGCTCCACCAACTTCAACCACTGGCGCGGCCTCTTCCTCACCATCCTGGCCAAGTACGCGCTCGCGACCATGTGCTCTCCGACGACGACTACTCCGACGATGAAGACTGGGATTGCATGGACGCCACCATCAAGCACTGGATCTTCTCCACGCTCACCATTGACCTGCTCGAGCTCGTCATGGGCGACTGCAAGACGGCGCGGATTGCATGGCTTCGGCTCGAGGAGCAATTCCTTGGCAACAAGGAAACCCACGCCATGATTCTTGATGCTGAGTTCCGCACCTTCGTGCAAGGTGATTTATCCATCGCTGAATATTGCCGGCAAATGAAGGGTTGGCTGATTCACTTGGTGATTTGGGCGAGCCCGTTCTTGATCGAACTCTTGTTTTGACCACTCTTCGTGGCCTTAACGAAAAGTTCTCCTACATGTCCGCCATCATCAAACGCACCAAGCCGCTCCCTGACTTCCGTACGGTGCGTACTGACCTTGAGCTTGAGGAAATTGAGTTGAAGTCCAAGCCGGGCGCCCCTTCCACCGCCATGGTCGCCACCACCGGCGCTTCTTCCGCCGCGCCCTCTCATGCAAGCTCTGGTGCTACGCCTCATGCTCCTGCCCCTAGCACCAACCCCCACCTCACCGGGTACGGTCCTCAGGGCGGCAACACGCAGGGCGCGGCCTCGAACTCCTTCGGCAACAACGGCAGGAACTTCCGGAAGAACAAGCGGAACTTCCGGCAGGGCGGCCACGGCGGAAACTACCACGGCTTTCCCTCGGTGTTTAATCCTTGGTCCGACACCATTCAAATGTGGCCGGGGCCTGGAAACGCCGCGGGAGTGCTGGGCGCACGTACTCCCACCGGGCAGCAGCAGGTGCGCCCGGCCATGCAGCAGCAGCAGCACGCACAGCAAGCCTAGGTTGTTGCCACGCCACCTCAGCATGCATATGTTGTGGCTGCACCTCCCCAGCAGCAGCACGTGGCAGCGCAGCATGTGCAGGCACCACAAACCAGCTAGTACTACATGCCGCCGTCGCCCATGCAGTCCGTCTGGGACCAGAACAACCTCGCCGCCAACTTCAACACCATGTCCCTGACTCCGCCCCCGGAAATATGGTATGCTGACTCCGGAGCCTCCTCGCACATGACGTCGACCTCGGGTAATCTCACAGTTTCATCCCCGCCCTCTTCTTCTACTCCTTCTCACATTATCGTCGGTAACGGTTCCCTACTTCCCGTTACTTCTACTGGTTCTCTTTCTTATGACACTATCCAACGCCCTCTTTACCTTCGTAACGTCCTTATTTCTCCACAGATTACTAAAAATCTTATCTCTATTCGGCAATTTACTACTGATAATCATTGTTCTATTGAATTTGACCCCTATGGCCTTTATGTGAACGATCTTCTCACCAAGAACGTGATCGTCAGGTGCAATAGCTCTGGGCAGCTGTACCCCTTGATTCCGTCTCCACCGTCTTCATCCTCGTCCCCTGTCGCTCTTGTTGCTGGCGCCACATCCTCTACTATCTGGCATCGTTGATTAGGACACATTGGTCATGAGTCTTTATCCAAACTTGCTAGTAGCAATGCTATTTCATGTAATAAAAACGATAGTGAGTCGCTTTGTCATGTGTTTTAGCTTGGTCGCCATGTGCGGTTACCTTTTCCGCCAATTCTAGAGCTGTCAAGAATTTTGATTTGATACATTGTGATTTGTGGACATCCCCTATTGCTAGCATTTCTGGTTATAAATATTATCTCATCATCATGGATGACTGCTCTCACTTTGTTTGGACATTTCATTTGCGTCTCAAATCTGACACGTTCATTACTCTCTCACATTTTTTGCCTATCTTGCTACACAGTTTGGCTGCACTGTCAAGAGCGTGCAATGCGACAATGGCCGTGAGTTTGACAACTCTTCGACGCGCACATTCTCCTCACCCATGGTGTCCTGCTTCGTATGTCCTGCCCATACACTTGTCCTCAGAATGGCAAGGCTGAGCGCGTGATTCGTACCACTAATAATATTGTTCGCTCATTGCTATTTCAGGCTAGTTTACCACCCTCATTTTGGGTAGAGGCACTTCACACGGCCACACATCTTCTTAATAAGCACCCAACCAAAACACTAAAATTTTGTCACGCCCCACTTTGCTTTATATGGTGTTGCTCCTGATTATTCATACATGTGTGTTTTCGGTTGTGCTTGCTATCCTAATATGTCTGCCACTATGCCTCATAAACTTAGTCCACGCTCCACCCTTTGTGTTTTTCTCGGCTATTCATCAGATCATAAAGGATACAAATGCTTCGATCTTTCTTCTAATCGAATTCTTATCTCTCGCCATGTTGTCTTTGATGAAAACTCCTTTCCTTTCTCGAACATGGCGAACCCCCCTTCATCCGACTTTGATTTCTTAATGGCAGATGACTGTGCTTTGCACCCTATTGGTTCTTGTCTTGTGCTTGCAGGTAACGGTGGTGGTGCTCCATTGCCCGGGTCTGCTGCCCCTGTGGAATCTTCTCCGCAGGTTGTTGCCAGCGGGGCCCAGGCGCCTTCATCGCCTACAAGTGCGGCTGGCCGCGCTGCGCCAGCAACAGCTGGGTCCCCCGCCAGTGCGCCTGGTCGGGCATCCCTGCTGCACCGGTCTCCTCCCGGATTTCCTCCGCTGGCAAGCGCCTCTTTACGCGCGCGCCCGCTGCTCCATCACCAACGCGTGGCGCGCTGAATGCGTTGGGCCCTGTAGCTGCCTCCACCAGCACGGCAGGTCCGGTCTCCACCACTGCTGCACCGGCACGTCGCGCTCCTGCACCGGTTCCCAGCCCCATACGGCGTCCGCCTGCTACTGCAGTTCCAATTCCACCACCAGAAAATGAGCATGTGATGGTGACTCGTGGAAAAAGGGGCTTTCATCTCCCTGTTCAGCGGCTGAATTTGCAGGCCTCTGCTTTATCTCCTTTGCCCAAGACTTACAGAGGTGCTCTTAATGATCCAAACTGGCGTGATGCAATGACAGAGTTCTAAGCCTTGATGAGCAACAATACCTGGGACCTTGTACCTCGTCCCTCTGGTGCGAATATTGTGACAAGCAAATGGGTGTTCATCACAAGTTTACTCCGGATGGTGCTCTTGATAGGTACAAAGCTCGTTGGGTTGTTCGTGGCTTTACTCAACGTCCCGGAATTGATTTTGATGAGACTTTTAGCCCTGTGGTCAAGCCCGCAACTGTTCGTGCTGTTCTCAGTGTAGCTCTCTCTCAGGACTGGCCCATACATCAACTAGATGTCAAAAAAGCATTTCTTCATGGGACATTATCTGAGACAGTTTATTGTGAGCAACCATCTGGCTGCGTTGACTCCTCTCGACCTCAGCATGTTTGTCGTCTGAATAAGTCTCTGTATGGTCTGAAGCAGGCACCTCGGGCTTGGTACAATCGATTTGCCACTTATCTTGTCCATGGGATTCACTGGTGCTCGGTCAGATACTACTTTATTTGTCTATCGACATGCTGCATATACGGCCTATTTATTGCTCTATGTTGATGATATTGTACTGACAGCTTCCTCCGACACATTGTTGCGTCGCATCATTGCTGCTCTCACTGCTGAGTTATCCATGAAGGATCTTGGTCTTCTTCATCACTTCCTTGGAGTTTCTGTTACACGGCGTGATGGTGGGCTCTTTCTGTCTCAACGTCAGTACATGGTTGACATTTTTTGAGCAGGCTGGTATGTCTGAGTGCAAGCCTTGTTCCACTAAAGTTGATACAAGTGCCAAACTCTCCTCTGGTGGTGCTCCGGTTGCTGATGCTACTGATTATCGTGCTTTCTTGCTGGTGCTCTTCAGTGTCTCACGTTTACTCGGCCTGATATCGCCTATGCTATCCAGCAAATTTGCCTTCACATGCACGATCCTCGGGAGCCTCATCTTGCACTAGTCAAGCGCGTCTTGCGGTATGTTCGTGGCACTTTGCATTACGGGCTTCAGCTACATCAGACTTCGGTTTCCTCTCTTGTGGCTTACTCTGATGCTGACTAGGCCGGTTGTCCTGACACTCGCCGCTCCACCTCTGATTATGGTGTTTTCCTGGGTGATAATCTGATCTCTTGGTCTTCTAAGCGGCAACATACGGTTTCTCGCTCCAGTGAGGCGGAGCACCGTGCTGTTGCTAATGTTGTTGCTGAGACGTGTTGGCTTCGTTAGTTGCTTCAGGAACTGTTCTGTTCTATTCAGCGCGCTACTCTTGTTTATTGCGACAACACCGTGCGGTTTATCTCTCGACTAATCCGGTGCAACATCAGCGCACCAAGCACATCGAGATTGATCTGCATTTTATTCAGGACAAGGTCGCTGCTGGTGCTGTTCGTGTGTTGCATGTGCCGACATCTTCGCAATATGCTGACATCTTCACCAAAGGGCTTCCTTCTACTGTCTTCACAGATTTTCGCTCCAGTCTCAACGTCATCTCATCTTCTAGTGGCTGACTGACGTTTTGACTGCGGAGGAGTGTTAGACAGGTTAAATATGTATTGGCCGCATGGGCCGTATACCATTGTATTGGGCTTGCCGTATTCCAGCTCCCCTCGTATATGTACTTGCCCTTGGCTGATCAATCGAACCATCCATGATTTCTATCGTCTATCACTTATGATATGAACATAGTTACCAAACGTGTCCGGATTTTCTTGAGGCCAGACCCTGCTGCTTGGAGACCAACTTCTTGGTTGCCGCATCCGTTTCATGCCCTTGCTCTGGGCTTGTCTGTCCGTCGTGCTCCTGTTTGCTTTACCCTGTTCTCTGTTGGTTGCTGATCGGTAGAAGGCCATGTGTTGATGTCTCGCTCATGCTCTGTCGTCAGGAACCCTTCCTTTCTACTCAACACATACAGCATCTCAGCAACAGATCTAGAGACAGATCACTCCTGGTTAGCTCACAATTTTCAGAGAGATCAGTTTCTGTAGAGTACTAGCGATCAGTGTGAGCAAGAGCTACAGGTAAACATAACATGAGGCGTCTGAGGAAGTTATGTGAGATTAATCATTGCTCAATGATTAATTATGCAGGTTAAGAACATCAGAACGACAGATAGATGTAAGGAAAATGGCTTTTGAATCTTGCTACAGTCAGTTAGGTCCTCATTCCTTTAGAACGTCTTTTATATGTCCTTCATCAGATGGAGAAGTACATAGTTCAATAAACAGAGTGCTCACCCATGCTCCCTCCTAACTTCTAATGTGAGACGAAACCCATGCACACACTAGCACTTCATGCTCATCTGCATTTTGAGCCGAATCTCTTTGGGTCAGGCTTTCACAACTTACATATGTTCCATGTTTAAAAGAGAGTAGTGGGAGAGCTTTCTCTCTTAAGGGATCTATGAGAGAAAGGGGAGAAGATCCAACCACGGGAATGTAAAGAAAAACTAAACTGGTGTCATCCAGAGAAATTCTAAATTTTAAGTAGAATGGATTTTCTCTCTCTATATATATATATAAAAGAAATTAAAAATAAGAGAAATTCTGATATACGCACTTAAACTAATGGCACCTCATTTGTACAAGACTATTAAAATTTAGTCTCTGGAGGACAAACTGTAAATGTTTCATATCTTTTCGAAAAAATACACAAATGTGATTTGATTAAGAAGAAGAGAGAGTTTTACAACACATACACCTGCTTCCTAGAGTGTAAGGTACACCGAAAGAAAAAAGTCTACTACTTGATACAAGATTCAACCTTCGACCTAAACTCTCTACCTAGATTACTCATTAAAAAAAAGAATCAAAACCGAAGGCCCGCCATGTTCCAATCTGTGCATCCTCTATTATGCTATGGACAAGCTGAAACAACACAAACTATTGGCCGCGAAACACGCACACGTCCCTCGTGTTCCAGGGCTTAGAAATGCGGAGGAAGACTATGGAATCGACTGCAGAGCTACCACTCAACAAAGGTTGAATCCGATTTAGGAGTGAGGCATTGAAGATGAGCTTTGTGGGGTGGACATAAACACGTCTCCGACTGTAAACACAACTGACGAGGATATGGTCGAGGTACTCCGTGCGTGTTTGGAACAAAGGGCATTGAACCCATTGTTCCACAACCCATGCCGTTGAATCCGCTCGGAAGTCCAACAACGCATATTAGCCGTTCACACCCTGCTTAATATTGTCGCCCGTCCAACAGTCAGATTAGTAGTGATATTAAGCAGGTGTGAAATGGCCAATATTGGTTGTTGGGCTTCTTCATGGTGATATTAATCATCCAGGCCGGCTCTTCTTCAAGGTCTTCTTCCCCGAGCAATCCAGGGAGCGATTGGTGAGCTTCTTAGCGCCCCTGTTTCGTTCATCCATGGTTGATTTAGGCGTGCGCCATTACCTTTTTTTTTTTTTTTTTGAAACGAACAGCAGGGGAGCCCCCTACTTAATTTTTATAAATTTTAAAGGGTTTACGTACATGGTACAAGACCGTAGGCCCAAAGAAAGACCCTAAAAAAATAATCTAATTGAGATTACTCAACCACGGATCTAAGAGTCGCTTGGTTTTTTTATTTGCTCTAAGAACAACCAGAGCAAGTTCATCCTTGAAAGCTTTTTTCCAGCGACTTAAAGACAACGATGCACCATCAAAAATGATTGAGTTCCTATGGCACCAAATTGTCCAACCTCCAACCATCATTACCTCTGGAAAGATTTTAGAACCAAAGTTTCTTCTAGCCAGCAATATCATGTACCATTATCTTGTTTGGAAACTTTTTTGGTTGTTGTGTAGATTCATTTCTTATCTTAGTATGAATCTAAATCCTGTCAATTGCAATGGCCAAAAGTAGGAATTTGTATGTCTATGCCTTTCCATGTTGTCATGTACTTCTATTATCAGGCTT
Organism: Eragrostis nindensis; assembly: GCA_012490785.1. Taxonomy (NCBI): domain Eukaryota; kingdom Viridiplantae; phylum Streptophyta; class Magnoliopsida; order Poales; family Poaceae; genus Eragrostis; species Eragrostis nindensis. The sequence continues at coordinate 693,825 of JAAXCT010000023.1, forward strand.
ACCTAGGCTTTGATTTGGTACTGTTTCATCATCTGGTCTTTGGCAATTGTATACCGATTGTCTGTTGTCGTTATTATATTATGTATGGTTGACAAGTTGCTATGTGAGTGGTGAGCTTCTTAGCGCTCCTATTTCATTCATCCATGGTTGATTGAGGTGTGTGCCATCACTTTTCAGAAACTTTTTTGGCTGCTGTCACTATGTAAGAAAAGCTTATTGCAGACGCGGCTCAGTGTTGATAGCAGACGAAAAAAAATTTCGTCTCCAAATTCGCGTCTGTGATGAGGGCTCATAGCAGACGCGGAAAAACGCGTCTCTGATGACCCACTTATAGCAGACGCGTTTTGTTAAACCGCGTCTCCAATAACTCTATCATAGCAGACGCGTTTCGTCAAAACACGTCTGCTATGAGATGCCATTGCAGACGCGTTTACACAATACACGTCTGCTATGATAAGTTATTGCAGACGTGTTTCGGCCAAAACGCGTCTCCAATGAGAAATTGAAAAACAAAAAAAATGATAAATACAAATGCGTATCCATACATACAATACAAATACACATGCTTTATCCATGATATACATTACAAATACACTATCTTGGTCCATTCAAGTGATATACAAATTAACTACTATATCCATAGCTACCACTATTCACTACACAGAATTACATGCACCATGAACACTACATCAGAATCAATATAAAGATGTTTGTCCAAACAGATGACAATGATGCCATATAGCTGGAGCTGACTGCACACCAGGAAAATGAAGAGGGAAATAACAGTTTAGAAAATAACAATTTAGAAACGCCTGAGGCTACAGATACATAGACAGTGCTTATGATGTTATATCACATACATGGCAGACAAATAACATTTTGTGTAAAATGGGAGACTGGACTATTGCAAAATAATTTGCAAAGGCAGGGCAAATATTCACTGTGCGCTAGCAATTGTTCATAAATTTTGAAAAGAGCTTGTGCTAGCATCAGTTTAACATCTGTGTGCTAGCATCAGTTTAACATATTAGGTGTGGAAACCAGTATATGGTATGTATGTCTAAAATTAGATTAACACATCACCGAACTTGTGATACCTGGTCAACTGCATATCTGAACTTATAGCATAAACTCCTCTCTCTTCAGGCTAAGATTGAGAGTATCATTTGAATTCTGCAAGCAAGTACATGCACAGGTTAACTCAGTATAAGAAATGTATTATGCAAATATACAACTCACATTTAACTAGTATCTAGCCAAGCACCAGCTTGCATCCGACCATGTATCTTCCTTTCTTAATTTACTGCCATAGCATACATATGGAACTGATTGGTGTGCAGAACTCAATTACAAATGACTAACATAGCTACTCAAGTAATGTGTGTCTAGTAAACTATTATAGTCATCTAATAATGGACAGGGAATCCAAAAATAATAATGGGCAGGCAGTCAAACACTAGAAAAAACAGATTAGCTCTCATGCTAAAAAACAGATTAACTCTCAAACACTAGAAAATTTCCTCAGATGAAGGGGGTCATAAAACAAAATGCAGAACCACAGATCGCATCAGATATGAATGCAGAACTATGCACTTATGCAAGATCATCAACTAATTTCTACTGTCCCATATGCCAGTTTGTAGCTGTTTCATCATCAGTGCAGGCAGAATATTGCTACCAGAACCACAAAGAGGTGTTTCATTATGTACAATACATACACAGGTTGTATCCATTACATAGATCAAAAATACATGTGTTTCCTGTCAATGAAACTAGCATGCTTTACATGTACATATTCAGATCTGTAAAGCCTTAATCACATTTTCTAGGACAAGACTAGGAAGCATGCAAGCAATCAAAAAGAAGAGGCAGCAGATCAACTAGTGCTTCAAGATAGCAGCAGAACAGCAACACAGCGGGGGTACAATCACACTTGAACCAAGTTCCAAGATAAACATCAATAGCTACAGGCAAACAATACAAGCAATAAACATCGATAGAAAACCTGATAAAACTGCTGAATCACACTTGAGCCAAGTTCCAATATCTGAGAGTTTATAAAGCTCATGGTAGCTGATTACTTGCTACAAATAACATTTGCAGATGCATTTATTCTTTTTATTGTTGAAAAGTTAGGCAGAAACAAGTGAAAACTATTTGGCTAATAATTAGTTCACGAAACAGAAACAGGAAACTAATTGACAAGGTTACAAACTATACCCCATGATGACACAGACAGTATCCATTACATACATCACAAATACACTTGTTTGCTGTCAAAGAGACTAACATGCTCACACCAACTTATTTACATATACAGATTCAAATCAATTCTAAAGCCACATTTTCCTAGGACAAGAATACGAAGAATGCAAGCAAACAAAGAAAGAGGAGAGGCGCTGACAGTAATTACATACATGCTGACAATACATGCTGACAATACATGCTGACAGTGATTACATACATGCTGCCTGGGCACTTTGCATTAGGACATTACTCAATTCTACTCTACCTTAGTTGATTCTCAGGCAAGACAAACCACCTTCTACTGATAGTACTAATATAGTAATATCTAAGCTTACCTCCCATGTTCAGTTCCTGGATTCTAGAACATCAATGAGTTTGCTTCCTGGATTGCCAACTTCAAGCTTGAGAATAATAGACATGAAAAATATCAGCAAGTTCGGTTCAACAGAAAAATTCAGAGCATGAGTTTAAACATTCCACTAGCAGAAAAGAATATCTGACATTTATTTACATAAGCCATGGGCTGGAATTGGAGAAAGATACATTATATGGCAGACAAAATCAATCCTCATTTGCATTGGTACTTGTTCATAAGCAAGTGATACTTATATTCATTGCAAACACGGCTCAGATTCAATGCAGGAATGCTCTCACTTACAGATAAACACTTATACCGATCTTATACAATATTATAGACAAGAGAAACTGTTACATGGAGCTACAGGTAAAAATGTACCTTCAAGAATTATTAGTTGGTAGCAAATGGTAGACCATTCATCTTCACATATTCCATATTGAAGCCTGAGAAAATTTCAGAGGGAAGTTCAGTTTAACAAAAGACTTGCTGTTCTTAACAGTAATGAAGCAAGAGTTCAGAAACAAGCTACTTTGTCATTGCTTAGGTCACATTCGACCAGTGCCAAGAGTCAGATTCTTTGAAAGAGTCGCAGCCTGATCAAACAAAAAGTATCAATTGCCCACAAAGCACGAACTGACCACAACGTGTCATAGCTTATGAACTGCATCACGAACTGACCCAAACATGCATACGCATGCTATATGTAAAACCGATGGGTCATGACCTTAAAGGCCTAAACACATCTCAGTGCAGGGAGTATACACTATCTACAACTAAATGAGCCCAAGTGTCGCCTAACAAATCTTGGCCATACATGGTTTAACAGGATACTCCCAAATCAAGCGTAGAGACAAAATTATGAAGAAAATGCATTTCTTCTTTTGGGTACCACGGCTGTGTGGGCATTGAACAAGAGGCGTGGGGAGCTGTTAACAGTGTAAGATCTGATTGGGGAGGCAGATGGTGGAATTTTGGAAGCGCTTGAAAATGAGAGGCAGTGGGAGGCAACTAACCATGGACGTCAGCAGTCACCATGGAGGTTGCCGCCGTCGATCTCAGTTCGCCCGTGGTCCGCCATGATCTTGCCACCGTGGGTTGCCGTGGATCTCGCAGTCGTGGGTCGCTGCAGATGAGGCTGCCGCGGATCTCGCAGTCGTGGGTTGCCACGGGTCCGGCTGCCTCGGATCTCGTCGTCGCGGGTCGTCGCGGATCTCGCCGCCATGGATCTGGTCTCCACCTTGGATCAGCTCGCGGGCGGCCGTCGTGGAGGGGGCGACGCCATGGATCTGGTCTCCACCTTGGATCAGCTCGCGGGCGGCCGTCGTGGAGGGGGTGACGCGGTGCAGTTGTCGCAGGCGGGCCGCCGAGGTGCTGGTCGACGGAGCCACCAGATCTGGCAGCACGCCAGATCCGGAGGCGGTGCGCCTCGACCGGTGGTGGAGACCGGGAGCCGCTGCTACGGGGTCGGCATCAGCGGCGAGGAGCGGCTCCGCAGGTTCCCGGGGACCCCCGCACGACTTCCCTAGCCGCGGATGCACGGCGGAGCGAGGGGCGGCGCGGGGACGACGAAGGGCGGCGGCGCGGGTGGAGTCGCTGCCAGCCGCCGGCTGCCGGCCGCTCGATGGCCGCCACTGCCCGCCAGCGCTGCGAACGCCGCTGCCCGCCAGCCACGGCCTGCCTCGCCGACGCAGCTGGAGTGGGGAAGAGAGAGGACGGGGGACTGGGAGCGGAGAGGAGAGAGGAGCGAGTGGATAAGTCTGGAGAAGGGTTGGGCTCAATGGGCTGGGGGTTCGAGGGTCGGGACCAGCGGACGCGAGGCGAGGCCGGAATAAGCCGAAGCGAATCAAAAATTCGGGTCCGGGGGTATGCTGGTTTGGCGACGGGGATCGTAAAGGCGAGTCTGCCACGCCACGGCCTCTTTACTCGCAGACGCGGAGGAACCCAAACGCGTCTGCTACTTACCTGCCAAAAATGAGGAAAAACACACTGAAGACGTGTCTAGTATAAACGTGTCTGCAAACTAAAATCGGAGACGCGTTTTAAACCCACGTCTGTGAGTTGTAGTGTCTTATATCAGCCTTTCTTACATAGTGTGTGTAGATGCTGTTTTTATCTTAGTACGAATCTGAATCCTGACGATTGCAATGGCCAAAAGAAGTAGGAATTGTTCGTCTATGGCTTTCCCTGTAGTCATGTACTTCTATTGTCAGTCTTACGTAGGCTTTGATTTGGTAATGTTTCATCGTCTGGTCTATGGTTACATCTTCTTGGGCCATAAGACATCACATACCATTATACTAGAAAAGCTGCACGCCGTTGGCGCGCCTACTACCTGCCTGTGTTATTAGTTACATATACGCAAACTAAATTTTGTAGTTATCATAAAAGAAAAACCAAAGATTGATAAGATAGAGTGACCAGCTATATGTCATGTACAACAATTCTAGTGTCTAGTTATAATTATATAGTGCTTTCGGAATTGCAACACCATCAGAAGAGAAATACCAAAAGCAGTATAATTTGGTCCGCACTTCACCAAAAGTTTTTACTACTTCATGCTGATGATTAAATGAAATATGAAAATGCATCTATAACACATTTTATAATTTTAGTAACCACCAAAATGGTAATGTTAGTGTGAAACATATCATTTAGTTAACTATAGGTGAAAATGGGACATCAAGGGTACTGCTAAAGAGGAGAAACAGATGCACATCTCGACAAAACCCTTGAAGAGTAATACTCAGGGCCTTGGGCTGAATTATGTAGGCTTCAACCTAGGGTACTCCAACAGTGAGCCCTTGGTTGCGTAGAGGCATATTTACTTGCAGATTAAGTACCCTCATCATATGATTGTGCATTTTAAACACCACTAAACTATTGTATAGATAATGAGCTAATATATAAAAATGTTGATGGTTATATTACATAAAGCTTTCTTACATAATGCTTATGATCAACTATTAGAATTTTTCTAAATGCCTTTAAACAGAAAACCAAATTAATGTTTGTATCCTGAGATTTGTAGTGTTGCATATATCTAGATTATTTGATATAGTTGTTAGTTATAGATTATGTGATTCAGTAGTTTTTAGCACTAATAGAATTTCAAAAGGTAGAAAGAAAAATTTTGACAGTGCCATACGTTTAAACTTATTGACATCAGTTGCAGTTGCTAGCGATGTGTATCTTTATGAGCATCAAAGTCTTCCGTCACTTATATTGCCCATTTAGCTGCTATAAACAAACAAAGTAAGTGTGAAGTCCGGTTTTCGCGAAAACCGGTCCGGTTTCCGTCAGTTTTTCAAACCTTGGTGTGGACAGCAGCGGAAATGTTATGTTAGCAAATGCCATGATAATTTGCAGCAGCATCCGAACTCCCCGAATTAATTGAAATAGTAGGCTCTGCATGCACCTGAAGATCCCCAAGTCACTCTAGATGATGGGAGTAGCCACAATGCTCAGCACTGGCCATTGCGTCCTGAATATTTTGTTAAACATGAATTTGTAATTTCGTCGAATACGTTGCAAGCTGAGTTCAAGTGAGGAGGAATATGTGCGTGAGACACTTCGCGATGCCTCCTTCTGTGCACTCCATATGACGACCACACCGGGTGGGCAGACGCAGGGTGGCCGGGCGTCCTCGCCGGGGCAGGGGCGCTCTGTGTTGGACGCCGCTGTGGTGGATGCAGCGAGCAAGCCTGGAGCCAGGGCAGGGTGGCAGCGCTTGCTCGGCGGGGCCGGACGGCTGAGGAAGGCGCACTCGATTGGGCAGCGATTGATGGGGCGGATCGTGGCATCGGGGCGGAGCACCCCTGGGCGAAGCGTGTCGAGGCGGGGCGCAGCCTTGCCGAGGTTGTGGTGGGGAAGACGGTGGTCGGGACCCTGGGGTGTACGGGGATGACTGGGGGATGAGGACGAGCGAGTTCTCGAGAAATCGCCAGCGGGAGAGGACGTGGACGGGAAACCGGTAGGCGGAGGCGGTGGATCGCGACGGAGGGGGACGAGCGACGGGGCAGGCGGGCTTCGAAGCTTCTGGTTGCTTGGGAATCGACGGCCATGGAGCATGGATCGGTGAGATCAATGGCTGAAATGAACCAGCCAATCAGAGGCCGAGAAACTGCACGGGATTTAGAGATGTAGAGATTTATATACCATTTTTCTGTTGTCTTTATTCGTGATTTGATATTGCTTGTGTTAGGTATTATATTATGTATCGTAAGTTGCTATGTGTGTGGTGAGCTTCTTAGCGCTCCTGTTTTGTTCATCCAATGTTGACTGAGGTGTGTGCCATTACTTTTTTGGAAACATTTTTGGTTGCTCTGTAGATGCTGTTTTTATCATAGTAGGAATTGAGGATGTGCGCCTGGCGCAGTGGCAACGCGTGCGGTTGGCAGCCTGGCCTCGGGAGTTCGACTCCCCATCCTCACAAAAAAATCCCCTTGCCTCTTCCCCCCACTCAAAGCATATGTAAAGACCCGAACCGATCTCACATCGGTGACACATGGTCCCTTTGTAAGGCTGGGGAAGGGGATTTAGGGATTTTCTAGATCTGTGTGGGAAGGTCTCCTTCTTAATAGTAAACCCGAGGTTGCTTGTCCCCTGTGGGTCTAGTTCTTTTCTATCATAGTAGGAATCTGAATCCTGTCACTTTCAGTGGCCAAAATAAGTAGGAATTGTTTATTTGTGGCTTTTTCTGTAGTCATGTACTTCTATTATGAGGCTTACATAGGCTTTGATTTGGTATTGTTTCATATTCTAGTCTATGGCTGCATCTTCTTGGGCTATCAGACATCACATGTCATTTATATATCATTTGTCTGTTGTCGTTATTCATGATTCCGTACTTGTAAGCTTCATGACCATTGGAGTTCGGAAACCCCAAAGGTATGAATGTTTTGGTGATTGGGTGACCATATTGATGTGACTAATATTTCTATGTAGGATATTCAAATGGTCATGTCAATAAAGTGTCGTCTCACATACTCTATCTTTATCGACGACTTGGTGATTGGTTGCCTCGACAATTCGGATCGAGAACTTGATGGAGTCAAGGTTGAAGATGGATCAAGGCTAAGGACATGATAGATCCAAGCAAGTGTTGACTTGGTATAGATGTTAGCTTGAGTCCATAGGAAAAACCGGACTATCAAGAGGGATCGAATTGGTTCTCTTAGAGCACACTAGGTTAGAGATCAAATGGATGCATTGTGAGTCTCTTGAGGGCTAGGGTGGCTGAAGAGAAGAAGAGAAACTAAGAATGGAGAAGTTGGAAGCAAGGATCAAGAAGTGGATCAAGTTTTCAGCTTATGCAGAATAGACCGGACAGTATGGTCCTAGGGACCGTATGGTACGGTCTTCATTGAAGATCCAGACAGAGAAGTGAAGTCTCGGGATGCTGAGAAAATGAAGACCGTAGCATTGCCGGATGGTACGGTCATGAGACCGTATGGTACGGTCATCAGTGGAGTTCCAGACAGAGAAGCTGAAGTTTCTGGAAGTGGAAGAAATGAAGACCGGACTATCGACCGGACGGTACGGTCCTAGGGACTGGATGGTACGGCCTTCATTGACAGAGAAGAAGGAAATGGAAGAATGCATGGAAATAGGGACCGGACGGTACGGTCAGGAAAGGGACCGGACGGTACGGTCCATGGTACGGTCTCTAGTTTTCCTAGGCACTTTTGGACAACGGCTAGTTTTGGGTTGGTAGCCTATAAATAGTTGGTTGCTCGCCCCTTGAGGGGTCTCTTGGCCATTTTTGGAGTGCAGGAAACTCAGAGGAAGCCAAGAGCAAGGGAGAGAAGCACTTGTGAAGGATTTGGAGTGATCCTAGTGCTTGAGAGAGTAGCAATTGCATCCACTTGATCTCTAGGCTAGTGTGAGCTTGAGAGAGTCACTTCGGTTTGTTACTCTTGGTCTATGGCAAGGCCTAGACCGGTTAGGCGTCGGTGTTGAGCTGTCCAAGGAGATTGTGGAAGCCGACACAAGTTTGTACACGGTCTTGGAGCTTCCCGTGCGAAAGAAGCATCACTAGTGGAGCGCCCTTTGGCACGCATCAAGTGCGGAGCCTTACCTCCGGAAGAGTACCCGGAGAGAGCCCGGCGGGACGTGCCCTTGACTTCACTCGAAGGGTGAAGTGTGATCTAGGAGGGATCGCCTTCGAGCGGAGGGACGGGGTCGAGACTCCGACAGGAGTGACCCAACATGGAGTAAGGGAAGGCGCCATCCTTCCGAGACCACAGGAAAAATCATGAGCATTCCTATCTCTACCTCCTTTACTTACTAGCATTTACGCTTCCGCATTTACTTTCTTGCTAGTAGAATTGTTTGATAGGTTGTCTCTTGTTACTTAGTAGAATTGCTTGTTAGGGTGTTGCTTGTTGCTAGACTAGATTGTGTGCGCGTATCGCTAGCTTCTTGTTGTCACCATATCTAGTCTTGCTAGCTTCACGCCTTAAATACGTTTGGGAGAAATTGTTGAGACACCGATTCACCCCCCCCCCCCCCCCCCTCTCGGTGCCCTTGATCCTTTCAAGTAGTATCAGAGCCTCGTTGCTGTTGGCAGTTCTTATGCGATAAAATTAAATTCATTAATTCCGCAAGCGCAAGGATCACCATTGTAGCATTTCACCTTGGAGTATTTCAGGGTTATCGTATTTATATTTCCGCAGGGAAGTAGAGCAAAAGGAAGCTGAATAGTAGCAATGCATTGAATAATTTGGAGAAGAAATAATGTATCAACTATACTTGAGACGGGGGTAAGATAGGTATGATAGATATGGGTGGCACACACATCCTCAAATCCGAAGTGATAAAGGAAATAAAACTGTAGTATACATTTGGGAGAGCAACGAGATAGAGTTAAGGCTACCTGTATGTTTATCTATTATTTACTCTTCCTAGCAGTCAAGTCTACAAAGATTATCTACTCTAGCTAAGCTCATACACATACAAGTCATGTCGTTTCGGGGCACGGAAGTGCCAGGGCAACCGATGCTGCTAGTTCAACCTGGGGATCCATCTGCTATAATTAAGACCCTGCTGAGTCCAACCCGGTGGTGGATTACAGAGACCGGTGCAGCTGTCACATACACGCGCGGCTACCATCCTCCGTGGGGTTGGGTGCCAAACGTGCATAGGCCAAGCTCTAAGCGCCATGCTTACAACCCACCTAGAGGAACTACTCTTGATCAACGGAGCAGCCCTATCTAAGAATAAACAAGCACAGATTTCACCCGACGTCGTCTCCGACGAAGGCACTCTCTAGTACTTGCCTACTCCAACAATCACGAATCCCACAACAAAACTTCTACGAGCACTTACTTAACCGAATAAATAAACTAAATAGAAAAGAACTACTAAAAGAAATAAATAAAGATAAAACTAAATATATATTAAATAAAAGAATATCTCTAAGAGTAAGGATACAAAGAGCTATACCAAGACTCCGAGAAGACTCCAGAAGCCCGAGAGGGCTCTCACTCTACTCTACTCTACGCTAACTCCCAAAGCTACTACTAAACTAATGAACACTTAGATGAAGTGTGATGGTGCGAGTTGTTTCTGAGGCCGGGGGGGTCCTATTTATAGCTTCTCCATGGCGGTGGCAACTCCCTGGCCGAAGCTGGAGAGGCGGTGGTGCCAAGGTCAGCCGGCCGGCCTAGTAGGGGGCCGGCCGGCCGTCCCCTGTGGCGGTTGGCCATCGTCTTTTGCCTGAATGCTCCAGATTGCTCCCTGAAGGCGGTATGAAGGTCGGCTCCTTGCTGGGGTCGGCAGAATTGTAGTAGGGCCAAGTTAAGACCCAAATGGCCCACCTTCCAGAATGGCGGTGCAAATCTGCTGGGCTGGCCTTGAATTGTACGTTTTGGACTATTTTCCAGCCCACTGGAGGAAGCCCGAGGCCTGTGGCCACCTGGTGGGGCCGGCCGGCTAGGAAAATTCCCTAGCTGGGCCCACTTTCCTCCATTATTCACTCCTGCATGCAAATATTCACCAAAACTTGTGGAGTAGCATTAATCCTATCTACTGTGCATAAAATCTTGGTGTTATGCTTTTATTTACCGGTAAGGTGGCGGTCATTCATGGTTTAACGACCGCCAACAACCTCCCCAAGCTTAAATTTTGCTCGTCCCGAGCAAACTCAACTCAGGGTACCGGCGGATCAGGAGTTACAAAGAAGTGCCTCATGGGTAATAAAGATGCAACAACATACTCCCTAAACAGTGGTAAGTTTACGAGAGCACAAAATATTCATGAGTGTTGCAAAAATCGTGGGGCTTATATGATACACCTTGTCATGCAGCATTGAAGACTAAAACGGTATTTTTGGACAAGTAAACAATTCTAGCAGGTATGCATCCAGAGTTTTTATGTGCTGCAAGGTAAGGTGCAAAAATTATCCTTCGTTTTGGACGGCACTTCTCTTACCACTCCGATGTGAGTCTTATTCCTACAAGCTTCACTCATCCTACCTTCTACCAAATGAGGCTTTGTATGTGGAGCTTGGTAAGGAGTGCACAATTGTCATGCATATATTGTAAAGCTAAAGAATGAGTCTCAATCAACATAGCAACTCCATTTATTTTGGTCATAAGAAAATGGTGTGATGGAGGGGGAGAAAATGAACTCACACTTGTGGAAGGGGTTTTGAAAACATTGGTCGTTTATTTTGCTCAAGATGTTTATGATAAGAACCGTATAGCCATTGACTTTTGTCATGCAACCATGGAGTTTTTTTTTGACTACTCCATGGTGCAAGGGGCCATATATTTTGCATGGTTCAAAGGAAACATTTCGAAATATTCTTGAGCTTTTTGGAGGGACCAAAAGTTTTACGAACTCTGAAAAATGTTTGGTTGATTTTTTCAAACATTCCCCTTTTTATTTGGTGGAGAGAAATTTTCGAAAACACACGCGAAGGGATTATGACCAAAATTAGTAGTGCTTAGTTTCAAGAGTACATCAAACCTTAACAAAACTCAATACATAAACAAATCGCTATGAGTGGGGCTGTTTTGAATATTATGATATGGCTCAAGTAGGTAAATAAATCCTCACACTAAGATAAGTGTGCCAAAACAGAAGGGTTTTAGGCACTTGCAGCAATTCTAGAAAAACATCTCTGGTTGAAACCATACTAAGAAATTGCAACAAGTCCTAATCAGGCCATATCACAATCCACAATGCTCAGACTTGGTGTAACAAATGCAACCCACGGACATAAGCAAGACTCATGATGTGATCATGCTCAAATAAAAATAACACGTATGTCGGGAGTAGAGGTTGCATCTATGCGACACATGGGAAGCTAATTTGTAACTCGATCATCATTTCCCTGAAGTGCAGCATGACACTAAGATTCTAGCATTTATTCGAAACAGGGAGTTTATTTATTTATTTATTGAGAAAGTTAGAAATACTTACCTGGGAGTCCTCCCCAAGCTTAAGTCATTGCAAGACTCGAGCTAGTGTTGAACTCCTTCTTACCTGGGGGCCCTCCCCAAGCTTGAGTCTTTGCAAGACTTAAGCTTGATTCAGGCTCGTCCTCCTCCGTCTTGACCTGCAAAAAGAGTGAGGATGATACAAGTGGCTAGCCCCTAATGGGCATCGCCGGGAATCCTATTATTTTTGTTGTTTTTAATTTTTCATATTTTTATTTTGTTTTCATGGTTTATGAAAGAAAAAGCAAGTGCTAGGCCTAGCTAGGATAACGATTGGGATGGCCTCCCCAATCGGAGGGCTCTCATTTTTACGTCTTTGAGCTAGACGTTCTCCATGTCGTTTCAACTTGTTTGGATCTCACTCGCTGGAGAATCCGGCGAGGTGGAGGTTCCTTCTTTCTTCCGCCACACTTTGGTTGTCTTCTTTGTGCTTGTGGCGGCGACCTTTTCTTTACTAGGCGCCTCTGTTGTACTCTCATCGGTCGATACCGTAGCTGCCTTCTTCTTCTTCGAGCGCCTAGCTCTCCTCTTCTTAGGCGTTTGTGACTCGCCTACTCCTTCTTGCGGGGGAGGATCAAGAGGGGCTTGAGGTGCGTTTGGCGGCTGAGGCATTCTCCTTAGAGTCCTCCAATAATTAGCTGGCCTTCTTGCATTCTCTCTTGCCAGTTAGTTTCTCGTAGAGTAAATTTCAGAGAACCACAAGTATTTGGCACATAGTTGCAAGGAACCACAACTTTTGGAAGTAGTTTCAAAGAACCACAACTATTTGAGCTTTCATTTTCACAGAACCACAACTTTTAAGTTTGGTCAATAGGCCCGAGCTCGGTCCCACATGTCATACAGAGTTGCGCAGGAGACGTAAATAGGCCGGCCCATCTCACACATATTTTATCACCTGAAATTGCAAAGGTTCTCCTGTGTACTAGAGTGCGCATGGCGTTCGTGCAGGAAGCCGGAGGCAGGGGTGCTGATGGCGATTGCAATGGCGGCGGTACTGGAGATGGCCTTCACGACGAGGAAGCTGGTGCTGAAACAAACCGCGCTGCACCAACCAATTCTGCTCGGCACCATGTGGACTGCCATCCGGGTAAGTTGCTTACGTTCCCCTGTAGATGTTAGGGTTTAAAGGTAGCATTAGCAAATCATTTAATTTGACAGAAATTGGTGCTTTTGGTAGGTACGTAGATGAGTTGTGGACCTTCAATGTGCACTGCGCTGAGGCTCCTACAGGAAACGGGTTTGTTCAGAGGAAAATGGATAGGGATTTCATATGCTATTTCAGCCTAGTTGGAATGACAGAAAAATTAGGATATAGTGGAATTGATTACATCTACTACAAGAAAAGGGATAATGCTGAGGAAGGCATGTGCAATCTTGCGGCTATAGAGAGTGATGCTGATGTGCGGAAAATGATAAGCCTATGTGAGGATTTAAAGAAAGTAACTATATGCTTGATGAGGAATAAGGCGTCAGGACCTCACATATCTCCAGTTAAGTGTGATAATCGTCTCCCATGTGAGACACTTGTTGATGAATTCGAACGATTGGAAGAAGAACAAGAAGACGTGTTTTTTGAATCAGAAAACTTCATGTCAGATTGCAGTGATAGCGATAGTGGTTCCATAGATGAAGAGCAAGCTGAGCATAAGAGAATGGAGCTAAGGAAGCAACTGGTCGAGACGAGGAAGAAAAAAGACGACCCTACAGAGCATTGTGAAGGTGAAACTGATGTCGAGGACTTGTGCATATGAAGCCGGGGAGAAAAAGAAGGCAGAAAAAGCGTAGAACTAATAGAATTTGGTTCAATGCGAATAATATGTTGGATCCATCTCAATTCTGCAAGGGGCTTTGCTTCGCTGATATAGATCAGTTCAGGGAGGCACTTAAGTCGTATCACATTAAAGAACTTGACAAGAACACACTGTCGGGTCAAATTCGGGCTGCCGTGCCACAACAGTGTCATGCCGTGCCGCCCGATGTGCCAAGAACCCATGCAACAGTGTCATGTCGTTCTACGCTTGCGCACTGACATGTGGGCCCGGCCCATTCAGCCCACCACAAAACAGTAACAAAACGGCCCCTTTTGGTGGGACCCACATTCAATGTTGGGCCTACCTGTCAGCTGGAACAGTAACAAAACGGCTCACTTTTTGTGGGTCCCACCATATTTGTTGGGCCTACATGCTGCTGAAACAGTAACAAAACGGCCCAGCTGAAATTGGGCTGTTAGTGGACCAAATCATGATTTATGACGAAAATGAGCGATGCCATGTCAGCAGCCACGTCGGATCGCCATCCGACGTGGCCAGTGGCTAGGTTCGGCTCAGTTTATGACGATTGAGCAACCGTCACCATCATGTGATCTGTGTCTAAAAAAGGTCATAAATCACGACTGACCACGCTCGACTGCTGACGGACGCTAAAAGGTCATAAATCGCGATTTATGACGAAAATTTCGTCACTACAAGCAGTCGGTGACGCGTTAAGAACGTCACCAATCAGCATATGTGTTCTAGTGGTTGCTTTTGTCAGCAGTGCTGCGCACAAGGTTGAAATCACCTACAATGCACCAGGCCGAGGGAATGTGCGTTTTGAGCTCTAGGAGCGAGTCGAGGAAGGTTAAAGAATCACGGTGATCGGAGGGTGCATAGACGTTTGTTAGCGAAAACTCTGAAGGTGTAGGTGGAGGCGAGCGTGACAGTGAGAGAGTGAGCACGTGTGACGAAAGAGGTGAGGGTGAAGGAAGCTGGGTTCCAGACCGTGACGATGCCTCCCCTTGTGCCGTCGGCGTCGATGCACATGAAGGAAGTGAACCCAGTGGGGAGGAATGTTGCGGCCTTGAACATGTCCAGCGACGCAAGTTTGGTTTCTTGTAAGCAAATGATGGAACTACAGATATTTGAGGGATGATCACACATATGTTATTGTAAAGTGCCAAATTGAATTTTGCCCTTTCTACATAACAGCCTCAACTGTCTCTGCCTCTCTGGTGAGCCAACGGTGATGACTGGGAGGTTGGTAGAGCCTCATACATGTGGGACTACTGCTGACAGTAGCAGAATTAACAGTGGTTGGATTGCTAAGGTAGTAAGGTGTTTGAGGAGCAAATAAGGAGTGACCCAGATTGGAAGGTACAAGGCTTGATAGACGAGGTTCAGAGGAAATAGGGAGAAGAGATTAGCAAGGCGATGGCTTATAGAGCACAAGCAAAGGCATCAGAAGTAGTTCTTGGAAACCATAAAGCTCAATACAAGAGAATTAGGGACTACTGTCTAGATAAGAATCCAGGCAGTGTTGTGAGAGTTGCCACTATCGAGCATGGGAAGGGGAAGAAGCAGGGGAACCGGCCGAGCTGGAGGAGCAGGAAGGGGAGGCATTGCTAGCGGCTCTGGCAGGGGCAGGGGCAGATGCCTCGAATGGCTTCTCTTTGGGCTAGATGGCACCAGCTAGAGTACTGCAGGCACGTGAATGATTTGCTAGGGCTTCGTGCATTATTTTGTTATTTTGCTTAGGGGAATTTGTGCATCAAACTTAACCAGTGTAAACAGCCGTGGTTAATACGTGATGCTCTAAACGCAAGTAGTGTAAGCAGTCATGGAGAATGTGTATTTTGGCATAAAAATTTGGCTGTACATCAAATGGAATCTATATTTTGTCGTTAACACATGACGTCTGTCATATATCTCAAAGATTGCTCATTTTATTCTTCTCATTGTTGGAATAGGATAATTGTCCGCTCCTAGTTGTCCACTTCCGTGTTCAGAGAACCAGCCGTGAGATGGGCCGGCCCATTTACGTATCCTGCTCCCTCCCCCCTCCACATCAGACTACTGACATGGCATGGGTCCCATGGCTCAACTCTGAATGACATGTGGGATCGAGCTTGGGCCGACCAAACTTAAAAGTTGTGGTACTGTGAAATTGAAGGCTCGAATAGTTGTGGTTCTTTGAAACTACTCCCAAAAGTTGTGGTTCCTTGCAACTATGTGCCAAATACTTGTGATTCCTTGAAATTTACTCTTAGTTTTTTGCTGGGAAAGGGTTTACCAATTCTAGTTCTAGGCATCGGAAGACTAGAGATTCCAATAATTGTTATAAGTCCCAAGACTCCTCTCTCTCTCTACCTTAGAAAATCCTGCTGTTACTAATCCAAATCTGGATGAGCAGGTAGAAAAAGATCAGATGTTTTATGCAAAAAAGGTGGAACTATGGGACCATTGGAACTGTTTATAGTTTAGTAAAACTATTCACAGTTAAACCATTTTGAGAAATATTAACCTGGCCTGTATACGGATGCTACATGTCCATTTTTGCCATATGGATTATATGATCTTTGACATTCCATTTCTAGGAAATTTTTTATGGTGCGCTTATCATATCTTCGTATCAATTATATTTATCATCTGTTTTGTGCTTCTTACACTTCCAATCGCACAATTTTGTATCAGTAAATAATTTTCAATCAACTTGCTTATGACCTTGCAAAACTTGCTTATAACCTTTCAAAAACCTACTTTTTCTTTGCTAGCTTTATGATCTCACAATGGACTAAGAATATGTAGTAATGTAAGTCCTTTTGGCACTGCCTTCTAAATATTAAACTGCCAGAAGCATTTCTTAAAAAAAACTAATATTACATTACATGTTTTTTCATCTGTCAAAAAATTTGCAACACGATGCAACAAATTTACCAATGGCTCATTTGAGCTATCATTTCTTTTCTGACTAGCTCGGTTGTATTGCAGAATATCCCATGTGAATTTGTCAAAGAGTGCCTACCGCATACAGGCCAGAAGATGACACTCTGGGATCCGCAAGGAAAACCTTGGGAAGTGCAGTATGTGTACCATAGTGAGCGCTCAGTTGCTGCTTTCAGTGGGGGATGGGGCAAATTTGCCGTAGGCAACAATTTGGAGGAGTTTGATGTTTGCGTCTTTGAGCTTTTAAAAGACGACAACATAAAAGTTCACATCTATAGGGTCTCCTATAGATGTGAACTTTTATAGCTTCAATAGCTGAAACCCCCTTTCTGTGGTCTCCACTCTCCATGCTTGTTTATTTATTTGTTTATTCATCTACCCTGGTGCTTCATTGAGGGACTGTGGACTGCTCCGGCAGCTGGACTACATTTTTTAGGTAAGCATTATGTATCTATCTATTCAGAGTTCTGTTTATTGTATCTTTTTACTAAGTTCATGAGCCATTCACCAGTTACAGGCAGCTGGTTGCCTGCTTCGACATGGCTAGGAGGGTGAACTGGAGGCGGGAATCAAAGAATTATGCTCAACCTTCTAGGTAATTGCATTTATCTTTAATAAAAAATTGTAATATTATATATTATATACATTTATATATATATACAGCCGTATCGCCGTATCGGTGTTTTTAAGAAAATGCCGTATCGCCGTATCCCGTACCGGTACCGGTGTCGCCGTATCGGGGTAACGTAGTACCATAGTGAGCGCTCAGTTGCTGCTTTCAGTGGGGGCTGGGGAAAATTCGCCGTAGGCAACAATTTGGAGGAGTTTGATGTTTGCGTCTTTGAGCTTTTAAAACACGACAACATAAAAGTTCACATCTACAGGGCTGTCCCTGAAATTACTCCGCTTCTCCGTAACAGAAACATGTAACGAGGTGTTGTTCCATTGTTAGAGAGTGCAATCCATTGATCTGAACGAAGCTAGGCAATAAGAAGACTGGTTAATCGAAGGCTGGAATGTAGCCATGGTGCTCCGTCAAGACAGAGCAGTAATGATTTGCAAGACAAATAAATGACAATAAATGGAATCTTGTTGCATCGGTTGAAGTTTCTGTTTCTTTTATGAATTTGCATCTGTAAGAATGCTATATTATATAGACAATATTTTAGTAATTTATTATGCATGTTAATTATGTTTGCAGTTTAGAGTGGAAACATATTTGCAGGTGTAGAAAACAGAAGTGCATGGCACACTTCTGCATCTCTGATCAGCTTTGCCCGGGCTGGCAAGAGAGATCATTGGAAATATGCAGCTTTAGGGTGCAATTGAATCCTTGACAAAAACAGGTTGCTAGTTGTGACATATTTGGATCATATTTGGATCTTCACTTAATTTCTTCCGGGAATATAGTGTTACGAAACTGGCTTTCCTGTGCCCATGTCTGTTCAAACTGATGCATTTTGGTCATGTTACGTCTGAGATGGTAGCCTAATAGAACACAATATCACCAAAAACACTTAACCTTTTCCCCACCTGCGCAATCCTGATTTTGTTTCAGTATGCTGTATATGCTTATGATATGAACATAGTTAGCAAACGTGTCCAGATTTTTTTTTTAGGCCAGACCTTTTTTTTTTTTGAGAACGGGTCGGAATTTATTTAATATATAGAACAATTACAACCAGCCCCCTTGTAAAGGAGCACCTGATAGAAATAAGATTTACAACGAAGTCCATTGCAGATGCTACTGGACATCTCCATCTTCGCAGATCGGAGCCACCACTGCTTGATTCTCCATCCCCGCAAGGAAAACAGAAGAGCAAGGACGATGCTTGAAGCCGGTTTCGAACTGACGAAGCAACAACAATTTTTGAAGGCACCAGTTGGCCGACCCTTAACGAGCCGAGCACTTGAATCGTTGAACGCCCCGGCAGACAGCCGTCAGCCAAATCTTCGCCATGAGGATGAGAACCAGACGCCTCTCGCGTCGATGGCGAGCCCCAATCGACAAAACACAAAGAGTTCAAAAAGGGGATTGATAACTCCAACCCGGACAACCTTGAAAAGAAGATAGCAAACCTAACAATCTTCAGCCTATATCCCGTCCACCCAGGGACGCACCAAAAACTCCACCTTCCGCAGAAGAGGAGGATAACAAACCTCATGTCTTCCGCAGCCGACGAAGCAGGGAAACCATCATGGAGAGAAGGAGCGCTCAAGCCGCAGAGCAGCCAAGCACGACCACCTCCATAGCATCGCTCGTCGGAGTTGGAAGCGCAGAGGAAACGAGATCCATGTCGCCTCACCGGCAACGTGGATAAACCTAACCCTAACCTATAGGAACGACGCCTAATAGAAGGGTATATGTACACCGGCCACCTCCTCCATAGGTCTCCCCTCCCTCCGGCGACGACAAGGCCACCGGAGGAGGAGGAGACCCGACGGATTCGGCGCCGGATTCGGCTCCGCCTCGCTTTCGCCTTTTGGATACTGTAGAAAGGGACCTAACAGGGTACGAGACCTACACATCCTTTTCCTGCTGCTTGGAGACCAACTTGTTGGTTGCCGCATTTGTTCATGACCCTGCTCTTGGCTTGCCTGGCCGTCGTGCTCCTGTTTGCTTCACTCTGTTCTCTGTTGGTTCCAGATCGGTAGAAGGCCATGTGTTGATGTCTCGCTCATTCTGTGTCAGCTGGAACCCTTCCTTTCTACTCAACACATACAGCATCACAGCAACAGAGACAGATCACTCCTGGTCAGCTTATAATTTTCAGAGAGATCAGTTTCTGTCGAGTACGTACTAGCGATCAGTGTGAGTAAGAGATATCGGTAAACATAACATGAGGCATCAGAGGAAGTTATGTTAGATTAATCATTGCTCAATGATTGATTATGCTGGTTTAGAACATCAGAACGACAGATAGATGAAAGGAAAATGGCTTTTGAATCTTACTACAGTCAGATAGGTCCTCATTCCTTTAGATTGTCTTTTTCTGTCCTTCATCAGCTGGGGATGCACATAGTTCAATAAACAGAGTGCTCACGCATGCCCAAATTCTGAATATCTTAAAACAATTATTTTTATGCTGTTTGTATTCTAATTTGAATGGCATGCCCAACAAAAAAAAAATAATCTAGTTACCGGGTTGACACTTTGGCACACTTGTATGTATGTGGCAAGCAGATGCGCGGGTTCGGATCTTGGTCTCCTCCCTCTGCTTCTGCGAGGGCCGTTCGTTGCTGGCATGCTGTTGCATTTTTCAAGGTGCATGAGGTGCCCCACCTGGTGGTCGTTGGCCAGACTTTTGTTAGGAACACTTGTATATATGAGGAGCAGATGCGCGGGTTCCGATCAAGGCGAAAGCCTAAATGGCAGGTGCTGGTGCTGATAGCGATGACGTATGCCCTCGGACGCCATGCATACACCTTCCACAAGGCGTCGTCAACGAACCCAGCTCTATGATCGTGTGTGAATCTCCACGTGAAAACCTAAATCGAACTCAGCACTACGATCTCCTACAGCTAATGACAATTCTTCGTTGGTGCTCGTTTGTGTAGTCTTTGCTTCAATAAACAGAAGTTATTCATCACTGGATTGGCTTATACTCGAGTAAGTGTTGTCCTATACCCGACGTGGTGGAATTACGAACATATATAAAGAGTCAACTTTACTCAAGTAGCAACAACGGTCGGAAGACAATAAAGGCTGTGAATAGGAGTCATTTTGTTTTAGTTTCTTTTATTCCATCAGTGTAGTGATTGGGCAATCACACATTTATATACTGTTTGTGTGTTGTCGGTACTCGTGATTCCGTAGTGATCAGAACATTAATTACCTGCCATTTATATGCCGCCAATCTGTTGTGCCCAATCACACATTTATATACTGTTTGTGTGTTGTCGGTACTCGTGATTCCGTAGTGATCAGAACATTAATTACCTGCCATTTATATGCCGCTGTTGGTCGTATCTACGCACCCACTTATATACCGCAAGAGCATGGTGTACATTTGTAGTCTTTTTCCCCCAGAAGAGTATTCCAAGGTTTAATCGAACCACAATGACCAATGGGAATTAAGCAGAATCATCAGTAAAAGAGTTAGCCAGGCTTTCTAGTGAGCGTGAGCGTGAGTTTTGGGAAAACTGGGGGCCGTGCCGATCGGCACAGGGGATGTGCCGGTCGGCACGAAGGCTAAGTTGACTGAAGTGTTGTCCGAACAGCCTAGGAAACCTGATTAGATCATGGGGTAAGTTAGCCAAGTCTGCTAGTTGAGATCGTAACCAAAAAGCTTAATCAAATAGCATCATAAACGGAATTACTCAATTATTGATAACCGAAGATCGATAGGTTGAGACTCTTTTCCGACGAGCCCTGTCACGACCAATCGCCTTAATCGGTCGCCTCTTCCTACTCTACACATCATCTCAAGGATCATCGCGTATGCATTAGCGGCTGTGGAGGTACGGAGACAATGTGCAGTTATGGCGCATTACAAGATCCCAATACTACCTTAACCACAATGGAGATAGTGAGAGATTGAATCCCTCACCTCTTATTGCCACCACAATTAAGATAATATCTAATACTTAGTCGTCACTAAGCGTAGGAACAAGTGCATGTAAAGATCATAAAATCCAGGCAATCAATAATCAAAACCATTCATCCACATATTCAACCATACTTCGATAATACATAGTGCAAGATACATCACCATCTAGTTGGCCTACCTCGATGGATCACCTCTTTAGCACCGATGGTTCTTGATCAACAACTAGAGAACATGAAGAACGGGGCAAAGCCCCGGTGGCTCTAAACTTACTAGCTGTGTTGTCCCTCTGGCGGCTGATCCCGAAACCCTAGGGCCTTTACAAGTTTATATAGGGCTGTACATCAGAAAGGAAGAGGATCTCAGGAAAAGAGTCCTCGTGCCCATCGGCACAGGTGTTGTGCCGATCGGCACACCTCGTGTCCAGCTCGGTTTCCTCTCTAAGTCGGTTCCGAAGTCCTAGGTAGCTTCCATGTGGGCCTTCCAATCAGTTTTCTTCGAGATCAAGTCTTGTATTGCTCTTTCAAATCTTCGAGTATCTTTTATCTCTTCGTGACGAATATCTCCCAAGATTGGTTCGGATAACTTCCTTCTAGAATAAACTGAATGGTGGGCCAGCTTCGGTGGCCTTGGAGTCCCCTGTGCCGGTCGACACAGTGCTGTGCCGATCGGCACAGTAGGCCTTTTCTGCTGGTTCTCTTCTCTTTAGGTCCAGATCAGCTTCAATGTCCAGAATGTCGTCCTTTTCATTTGTTTCTGCAGTAAAGCTCCAGAACGACATATATACAAATGTGGTGCTATTATCAAGGGTTAATGGCCTATAATGATGACATTTATGCTCTAAATAAGGCGCAGTTGGCATATAAAATGGTATGCTAGAAATCGCCAACAGCTCCCCCACATTAAACCTTTACTCGTCCCGAGGAAAGTCAAGAACGAAAATCAACTTGCATATAGTCACATCAATCATAAAAGTATTTCAAATCTTCACGAGCTGAGCATTTAGTCATTGTGAGATTAAATCAATTTAGTATTCAGCAAACATGTTCACAAAATGGGTATTAAACATGAAAGAGTACTTCCAAAGCAAACCTTGAAAATATTCAACTTTGATGCACATGACTTTTCCACATATGTGAATCACCAAAAAGCATTGTGAGCAAAAGAACTATCCTTCTCAAATGGTCAAATGAACAACTCAACTTCAATCACTCACCTAAAATCACTCGACAGCCTATCCTATTTTATCGATATTTATGTGTAAGGCCATATGAGTAGCTTGGTGAGGAATTTCAAGGAAAATAGACATAAATCAACAACATATTGCAAAGCTAAGAAATAACTCTAATTGGTTTTACTGAGACTTGTCAAAAGACCATTGGGAATTGAATTTTGAGAAAGAAACTCACACCTTTAGAATAGTGGATATACCTGTGTGAATGAACAATCACAAGTAGAGAACATAATCTTTTTAAATAGGTGACAAAGCTGTCCTTTCTTCTTTGCATATCTATCAGAAACTTTCTGGCATTTTCGAAGGATATCGAATGCAAAGAATTGTGTACATGGTTGGAAAAAGAAATTCTTGGCTACTAATCGATGATAAGAATTCAAGAGAATTCACTCTTCCCCCCACACTCAAATTTTTGCTAGTCCCGAGCAAAACAGCACAAGGTACAGACTTTATTATATTTTTATTATGTTTTTCTTCTTTTTTTTTCTTTTTGTGCCGGTCGGCACATTGTCTGTACCTGCCGATTTCGCTCTGGATTTTTCATTTGAACTGCTGTGTCAAATGTGTAGCCAAGAATACAGTAGGATGTGGTCAAGGATTGATATTTGAATCAAGAAATTTGGTTCTCAAGTATCGGATACTCGGCGAATTATGCATAATTCCAATGCAGTAATTTGCATAGTTCGAGTGGGAATAAGGCTAGAAAATCAACACGATACGCGAAAGATGTGGCCAATTTTTCAAGTCTCATACCCTAAGAATTAAATCTTAACCGAGCTCAATCATCAATCACAGTCTCTACTTAGCAAAGGCTTAAATTGAGTCACATATATTTGGCATTGGTAGGCATAACCAAATGATACGGAGTAATTCTAAAGCTCACAATAAGAACATTTGAATTTTATAAAGAAATAGGTACTAGGTCATGTCATCCAAAATTGATCTTTTTACTACTTGCATGGGAATTTTTTGAAACGAACTACGCCACATATGAAGTATTTGCCGAATACATTAGAGTGAAAGTTCGAAATTTTATTTATGCTCAACATCGCTCGATTATCATTAACACTTCTCAAGATAGACATACATACTTGTATCATTTTTCAAATAAAGCATAAAGATCATCATCATATGGGATTTGAAAGCACGGGCTACATGATGATGTATCACACTACTAGCACACTTGCATAAATAAAACTAGACTACTAGCACACATGCATGAATAAAAGCACACAAACAAACTAAACACACCCGATACATGGTTTCCGAACCCGCTCACACACACATAAGTAAATATATAAAAAGAGAATGCGAAAGGGAAAGAACAACGCAAACCGGGAAACCGATACAAGTTGTGCCGTACACAACACACTACCCATCGAATGGAGGTGGCTGCGTGTAGTCGAAGCCGTAGTACGCCGCCTCCAATCTTGCGAACTCATCGATCGTCGCGTCGGTGTTGCTCCGCATCTCGCCCACCAAGTTGTCGATGCGTTCAATGTATTGAACGTTGTTATCGATGTATCGACGCATAGGGGCAAAGTTCGCCCCCAGAGGACGTGCAGGAGCATAGTAGGGTGCCCCCTGGAAGTGCTGAGGGTAGACAGGGGGCATACCGAAGTACCTGGTGTTGGTGCCGGTCGGCACGGTGCCTGTGCCGAACGGCACGAAGCCCGTGCCGATCGGCACGGGTGCTTGCTGAGCCGGTTGGCTGGGCGCAGCTGGTGCCGTGGCATCCCAGCTGTCCCAGTCCGCTGCTGCGCTCGCCGAAGACTGCCCGACGACCTCTTTCCTTCCGCGCTTGGTCTTTGTCACCTTGTGTCGCTCGCGGAGGTCGGCCTCGAGCCAATTCCCTCCGTTGATCTTCTTCGGGAGGAAAAGGGCGAGCTCGGGGCAGGGAAGCTTGATGCCGGTGCCGCATACGTAGTAGCCGAGCTTGGCGCTTCCCGTGATGGTCTTTCCGCGCACCATGGACTCGTCGATGAGCGCCGGCCTTATCCAACAATCTTCCTTCATCATGAGGTTACCTTCGGTGACTTGGAAGATGATTGTTTGGAGGTAGCCCATCGTCTGTCTTGAACGCCGTCTTCTCCTCGTCTTCGGGGGCCATCCATATTTGTTGGTACCCGGAGTAAGCGTCGAGGAAGCTCATGAGCTCGCATCCGGCCGTGGAGTCGACGAGTTCGTCGATGCGTGCCAAGGGGAAGTCATCCTTCGGGCATGCCTTGTTGAGGGTGGTGTAGTCGATACACATTCGCCACTGGCCGGTGTGTTTCTTGACGAGGACCGGGTTCGCGAGCCAGGTGGACTTGTTTACTTCCCGGATGACTTGTGCATCCTTGAGCTTCTGGATCTCCGCACGAAGCGCCACCTTCTTTTCCTCCGACCACTCCCTCTCTCTTTGCTTGATGGGGGTCACCTTCGGGTCGGGGTCGAGCTTGTGTTCGATGATGCTGCTGTCCACTCCGGACAACTCGCTGGTTGACCAAGCGAAGACGTCTTTGTTGTTCCGGCGGAGGTCGATGATGCTTGCCACTAGCTCCGGCGGGAGCCCCTCGCTGATAAGGACGGCTTGGTCGGGGCGATTGTTGGCGCTGCTTAATACGAATATTTTACCGCCAACACCATTCAATAAAAGCCATCATACAAGGATAAAATGAATATTATTCTATATTAATGGCTCTCCACAAGTTTTGTTGGAGTATTTGAATGCAGGGAGCAATATGGACAAAATTCAAAGGAAATGGGGGCTAAAGCCCACCGGCCGGCCCAATCATAGGCCGGCCGGCCTGCTCAGGCTCCAACCCAAGTCCAGCTCCTCTCCAGAGGCCTTCTACAGCCTTCCCACGTGTAATCCAAGACCCAGCCCAATATTGAACAACCGACATTCTAGAACATGGGCTTTTGGGCCTAAACTTGAAGGCCACTCAACTTCTGCCGACCCCACAAGAAAACCGACCTTCTTACCGCCCTCAGGAGTCCATCAGAGCTGTCCAGGGAAGAGTCGGTGGCGAACCGACCACATCAGTGGCCGCCCGGCCACCCTACCAGGCCGGTCGGCCGACCTTTGCTCCACCGACTCCCCAGCTTCGGCCAGTTGATGTGCACCGACTCCAGCAGCCTATAAATGCTACCCTCCGGCTCCAGAAGCAGGAGGCACCTCATTTGATACTTCATTTTAGTCTTTTAGTAGTAGAATAGTGTTGCTAGGAGTGAGTGAGAGAGAGGGAAGGAGAGCTAGAGGCCCCGGGATGTCGGGACTCTACTTCTTCGTCGCCTCCGGTATGCTCCTCGCCTGGGAGTAGTCGTCTTAGTCTTCCAGGCCGGGCAACATGTAAGAAGATTATTGGTTGGGCAATAAAGTCAGATATTCTGCTCTATTTATTTGTGGGTTTCAGGTGTGCAATGAGTATTTATTTATTTATTTCATAGGCTAGCTTATGTCGACTCGCTAGCAGTGACGATAGGTGTAAACATGGTGTTTAGACCTGGAGTTATCCCTGATTTGCTCGTAACCCCACGGAGGATGGTAGCCGCGAGTATGTGTGACAGGCATACCGTTCTCTGTAATCCACCACGTCCGGGTTATTGTTTTTAGTAGGGAGGTCAATAGCACGTAGTTCCCCAAGGGAGTTGAACCTAATTCTCGTGTTGCTGCCTTGGCATGCGTGTGCCCCGAAACGAATAATAGAGTAAGGACCTTACCAAACTGCCCAGCTACATAGCTTCTTATCATTAGATTGCCTGGCCAGAAGACTCCTTTTTTATTTATTGCTGCAAACTCTGCTCCTGTGTGCCACCTTTACGGATCAATCCCTCTAGTGTTTTAGCTTTAGTACACTATACGTTCCCTGTGGATTCGATACCCTAGGAATACTCCTTGTGGTGAAAGCTACATCGGTATCCGTACGCTTGCGGATTAATTTCTGTTAGGCCTTAGGACTGCCAACAAGCTTTCTGGCGCCGTTGCCGGGGAACGGTAAGCTGTGCTAGAACTCGAACCTAGAGGCGCCCGCTAAAGGTTTTTGTTTTCTTTTGTTTTTCTTTTTTGCTTTCTTTTATTATCATATTATATCATGGACACTCCGTCGATCTTCGACGCTGCTGCTCCGAAAGGAGCACTATTGGAGCCTGCACCAGCATCCAAGCCGATCACAGCTGTCAGCTATGAGATTCGTCCAGAGCTGATTGCACTAGTGAAGGGATCTGAGTTCCGCGGGGGGGGGGGGGGGGGGGGGGGGGATCATGAAAATCCGTACATGCATATACGCTACTTCGAGAGGCTCTGTTCCACAGTTGTTACATCAGGAGTCCCGAGAGGCAGTTTCAGATGGTTGCTGTTTCCGTTCTCCATCACTGGCAATGCAGAGCTCTGGTATGCTAAGCATGTAAGTGAAGCTCAGGGAGATTGGGCTACTCTCCAGAAGCTCTTCTGTCTCAAGTACTTCCCTCTCCATAAGGTAATTGCTCTTCGCAAGAAGATCATTACCTTTGAGCAGGGCAGAAACGAGCCATTAGGAGCTGCCTGGGACCGTTTCCTGACCTACACTCTAGAAGGACCAGATCTGGGAATTCCATCACCGATACTCCTTCAACATTTTGCTGCGGGACTCACTCCAAACAGCTGTAATTTCTTAGATACAGCTTCAGGAGGGTCATTCTTGTACAAGACAATTGAAGAAGGGTTTGATGTGTTGGGTAAAATTCTCAGCAACTTGGGCTCCTATAATGCAGTTGCCCCTGAACATGAAGAAGAGGCACAATCCATAGTTGAGACACCTTCGGTTAGCTTATCAGAACAGAAGAAGTGTGCATGCATGGTACAACCCCAAGCAGAACCACCTCAACCACAGCCAGCTTCAAAGTCAGAACAAGAACCATTCTATGTCTGCCCCTCGAATCCCACGCTATTCAAGGATAGTCAAATTCTCTCCGAAGGACAGAATCAAGTTGAGTCCACTCTCCCTCTCCTACCATATGAGGAAGAGGTAGATTTAACGAGATTCGGGAATACAAGAACTTACCCGGTGGAGAAAAATTGCTATGTTGAAAAGGCTGAACTAGATGAGCTAGATTGGGAAGACAAGGCAGAACAAGACGCACGTCTACAGAAACTATCTGCCGTCTTCAGCGAGGATTGGCTCCAGGAAACAGAATGCTCAAAGAAGGCCGTCAAGCTCAATGAAGAGCCTGAGAGCATTCCAGTAAAATATAAGCATTTACCACCAATTGAGGCTAGCTATGACTTAAAAGCAGGAGTGAACATTCTGTCAAAGCAGCGGGCCCAGCAATTGGCGGTAGACATATCGGGCCTTATACCATCAGGGAAAAGGCTGATATTCCGGAACAAGTGCTATCAAGCTGAGGGGATCTTGCAAGGGTTAGAGATAGAAATTAATGGGCAACCCTTGCTCATGAATTTCTACATCTTTGACGTTCCCGACAAGAGCTTCTTCCTTATTAGAACTCCAATTGCAGCACTCACGAAAATGAAGAGCGCCCAAGAGGAGTTGGAAATTCCAATGGGAAGACAAAGCTTCTCCATCGACATCAGAAGAACACTCAATGCCAAAACAGAGGAAAAATCTGAGAAGATGGACGAATACACGGCCATAGAAGAAGCAGCGGCCGTTGAATTCTTAGAAGCTTCGCAGTTTGATACGGAGGAAGATGCACAATACTTCAATAAAGATGAAGACCCTTCCCCCTATGTTCCACTCAATAAGCATGAAGAACCAGCTCCAACACCGGTCGAGCTCAAACAGCTGCCACCAGGTCTTAAGTATAGTTTCCTCTTCAAAGATCAGACAACGCCTGTCATAATCAGTGATAAGCTGTCAGAGGAAGAAGAGAAGAAACTAGTAGCCGTGCTAGAAAAATACAGATCAGTAATAGGCTACTCACTAGCAGACCTCAAGGGAATCAGCCTAAAATTCTGCACACATCGAATCCCAATGGAACCAGATCATAAGCCTGTGCGTGAGCACCAACGACGGTTGAACAATGCCATGAGAGATGTAGTTAAGAAGGAAATCTTGAAGCTACTCAAGGCAGGTATAATCTACCCAGTTCAGGACAGTCAATGGGTCAGCCCCGTCCAGGTAGTACCTAAGAAGGGAGGGATGACAGTTGTGAAGAATGAAAAGAATGAGTTGATCCCTCAGCGCACAGTGACAGGATGGAGGATGTGCATCGATTACAGGAAGCTTAATAAAGCAACCAGGAAAGATCACTACCCACTCCCGTTCATTGATGAAATGCTCGAACGGTTGGCAAAGCACTCGTTCTTCTGCTTCCTTGACGGTTATTCAGGGTATCATCAAATACCTATCCACCCTGATGACCAAGACAAGACCACCTTCACATGTCCTTACGGCACATTCGCTTACCGACGAATGTCATTCGGATTGTGTAACGCACCTGCCTCCTTCCAAAGATGCATGATGGCGATCTTCTCGGACCTAGTGGAGAAAATAATGGAAGTGTTCATGGATGACTTCTCGGTCTACGGTGAAACATTCAACAGATGCCTCCAGAATCTTGAGAAGGTGCTCCAGAAATGCAAGGATGCAGATTTGGTCTTGAATTGGGAAAAATGTCACTTCATGGTGACAGAGGGAATTGTTCTTGGGCACAAGATCTCTGCTCGAGGGATTGAAGTAGATGTTGGCGGTCGTTAAACCGTGTTTTGACCGCCACCTTACCGGTAAATAAAAGCATAACACCAAGTTTTTGTGCATAGTAGATAGGAATAATGCTACTCCACAAGTTTTGGTGGATATTTGGATGCAGGAGGAAATCCATTGCAAATGGGAGCAAAAGCCTACCGGCCGGCCCCATCATAGGCCGGCTGGCTTATGTTGGATCTCAACATGGTCCAGCAGCCCCAGGCATCTCCTAATGGGCTCAAACATCAAGGATCAAATGGCCAACAAATATTTCCCAGCCCGGAGTATCGACCACTGCGCAAGGCCCAACAAACAAGCCCATCAACCACTCAAAAAGGCGTCAAATCACCGAGCAAGACCGTGGATCTTAATGGGCACATCATGAGAGGCCAGCCCACAAAAATTCGAGGCATTCCGAGAGAAAAGCCCGCCGGCCGGCCTAGGCCTAGGCCGGCCGGCCTACTCTTTTCTCCGAATCGGCCCGTCTTTTTCCAGTCGGTTCCAGAGGCGGTTGCAAGCTAACTTAACGCACCGACTAAGTAAGAAGACGTCGGCAAGTGAGGAATATCCACAAGATTCTCCTAAGATGAAGGGACCTTCTCCACTCTCCCAAGGAAGCCTCACACTATAAATAGAGGACCTCCCCCTCACTTCCAACCTGCACCTCACACTTGAGAAGAGAAAACCCCAAGTAGGGTCACGCTCTTTCTCATGGAAGATCACTCCACTTGTGTAGTTAGAATAGGATTAGTATTTTAGTCATGGGAGTTAGAGTAGAAGTGAGAGCTTCGCTCGGAGCTCCGGAGTTCTCTTCGGAGTTTGGGTAAATTTCTCGTGTATCTTTTCTTTCATACTTTCTTTAATATAATTATTTTCTTATTTATTTATTTTCTTATTTATTTAATTTAGTTTTCTTTTTAGTTACATTTATTTATTTAAGTAATTATTATAGAGAATTGTTGGTTCCACGTCCATGCAATGGTAGATAAGGATAGATTACCCGCTGGTCTATACGCAAGTAATTTATTCGGATTTACTATAATGGGTGGTTTGCCCCAAAAGCTTAGGGCAAATTATTTAGGATGATTGCTTGTATGGTTCAAGGAATTATTCTAGACGTGAGTTTGCACCCAACCCCACGGAGGATGGTAGCCGCGAGTGTATGTGACAGCTACACCGGTCTCTGTAATCCACCACGTCCGGGTTGGACCCAGCAGGGTCTTAATTATAGCGGGTGGTTCCCTAGGTTGCTCCAGCAGACCCAGCACATCCGTGCCCCGATATGCAGGAACGTATCTGTAATAAAAGCTTAAGTAAATAATTGTACACTATCAGGAAATACTAAATGCTAACCCCTAGGCTAATTGATACCTTCTGCTCGTTGTTCTCCCAAACTAAACGCTAACTCCTTGATATCTATATCGATGGATGTTCTCCTGAGTGCCACACACATATCATATATGTATCCCTGCTTTGGTCTAGTTTGCAAGTTATAAATAATAGATGTTTCCTTGTTAATTCATGATATTCTTAGCCCTGCTTCCCTGAGGAAAATATAAATACGATAACCTTGGAATACTCCCGGGTGAAATGCTACAATGGTGTTCCGTGCGCTTGCGGAAATTGAATTAAATCTTTTTGCGTAAGAAACGCCAACAGTAGACAAAGCCAAGGTTGAGGTAATTGAGTCGCTTCCACCCCCGAGAAACATAAAAGGGATCCGCAGCTTCCTAGGACACGCCGGCTTCTATAGAAGGTTCATCAAGGACTTCTCCAAGAAGGCACGACCCCTCACCAGTCTCTTGGCTAAGGACGCACCGTTCGTCTTCGACAACAAGTGCATGGAGGCATTCAATGAACTGAAGACAGCTTTGATATCTGCCCCCATTATCCAGCCACCCGATTGGTCACTCCCATTCGAAATCATGTGCGACGCAAGCGACTACGCCGTAGGAGCAGTGTTGGGACAGACCAAGGATAAGAAGCATCATGCCATTGCCTATGCTAGCAAAACTCTCACTGGACCTCAACTCAATTATGCAACCACTGAGAAGGAATTGTTGGCTGTGGTGTATGCTATTGACAAGTTCAGATCGTATTTGGTTGGAGCTAAGGTGATAATTTATTCAGATCATGCAGCCCTCAAATACCTCCTGATGAAGAAAGACGCTAAGCCACGTCTTATCCGTTGGGTACTCCTCCTTCAAGAATTTGATTTGGGAATCAGAGACAGAAAAAGAGTAGAGAATACTGTGGCAGATCATCTCTCGCGATTACAGATGGAAGATCCTACTGGACTGCCCATCAATGACTGCTTGAGAGATGACACGTTACTAAAGGTAACAAGCACCGACCCCTGGTATGCAAACATTGTCAACTACATTGTAGCAGGATATATACCGCCGGGGGAGGATAAAAAGAAGATCATCAGGGACAGCAAGTATTACTTATGGGATGACCCATATTTGTATAAAGTCTGCACCGATGGTCCTAAGACGATGTGTACCCGCATGTGAGGCTATGCAAATTATTGACAGATGTCATTCATCAGCCTTTGGAGGTCACTATGGAGTATTTCGTACAAGTGCCAAAGTTTGGCAGAGTGGTTTTTACTGGCCAAACATGTACGAAGACACAAAGGAGTATGTGAGAACATGTTCTCGCTGCCAGAGAGTAGGAGGGATCAACGCTCGTGATGCCATGCCCCTAACAAACAATCTTCAAATCGATATTTTCGATTGTTGGGGCATTGACTTCATGGGACCTTTTCCAAACTCCGAGGGATATGAATATATTCTAGTGGCAGTCGATTATGTCTCCAAATGGGTGGAGGCTCTTCCTTGTCGAAGCGCTGACTCCGTCCACTCCAAGAAAATGCTCCAAGAAGTCATCTTCCCACGATTTGGTACACCGAGGGTACTAATCAATGATGGGGGTTCACACTTTATCGACAGGACATTCAGAAAAATGCTCTCGTCACTCGGTATTGCTCATAGGGTAGCAACCCCATATCACCCACAGACGAGCGGTCAAGCGGAGACATCTAATAAACAAATCAAAAATATTCTCCTGAAGACCGTCGACCAAATGGGCAAGAATTGGAAGTCGAAGCTGCATGAAGCATTATGGGCATATAGGACAGCTTACAAGACTCCAATCGGCATGACTCCATACCAGCTAGTATACGGGAAGACATGCCACCTGCCCGTCGAGCTAGAGTTCAAGGCTTACTGGGCAATCAAGAAATGGAACATGGACCTGGACCAAGCCCAAGTCAAGCGACAGATTCAGATCTCAGAGCTCGAAGAGTTGAGGGAGAAAGCGTACCACAGTTCGAAGCTCTACAAGGAACGAACAAAGAGGTGGCACGACAAGCGCATCCGGGAGAAGCACTTCACGCCTGGTGATAAGGTACTTATGTACAACTCTCGCGTTAAATTATTTGGTCATGGTAAGCTTAGAAGTAAGTGGGATGGCCCCTATACGGTGGTGGAAACATCTAACCATGGGGCCGTCACTCTCTAAAGTAATGATGGAGAGCACTTTAAAGTAAATGGCCAGCGCCTAAAAGTCTTTCTAGAACTCTCCATGCCGGAACTCGAGGAAGTAGATGTCATCAAGTTCACGTGAAAATCACCATCTACGGTCTAGCCCCGACCTTAACCGAGCCTTGTTTTTCCCTTTTCCTTATTCTTTTTTTCTTTAGATTCAAATAAAAATAAAAACTTTTGGTTTTCGGGAAAAGTAAGGCCGGCCGGCCAGGCCTCTAGGCCGGCCGGCCCGTCACATTTTCAAAATTTTTCAAAAATTTTTGTGGCGGCGCTCCTGATCAAACCAAACAGAATACCAAACCCTACCCTGCGGTTCGGAGCCTATCTCGCCCGGAGTGGATTTTCTATCCTTTTAAACACTTTGAAAATTCATTTTCTCTCCACTCCTCCATCTCAAAAGTTTCGGCCATGGCTGAGAAGGCACCCTACCAGAGCTTCTCCACCATGTCTCCCACCAATTCCAATGTCCCCAATTCAAGAGCCTCCAACATCGCCGCCCGGAAGCATCGATCCGCCTATCTCGACAAATTTCCGGCCAACAACGGCGAGGGATCCAGCGCGGCGAGGTACCTCGACTTCGTGGACACCTGGGGGGCCGAGCTGGAGGCCGACCTGCTCGCAGCCGGGGCCAACCCCGGCAGGCCGGCCAGCCCGAGTCGCGGCAGAAGCCCGTCCAGGGCAAGCGCGAGCCCCAACTCGAGAAGATTCCTGTCCCCCTCTGGTGGAGTCGGGAAGAAGCAGTTCCGCGGCGGCATCGCACATCCCACGGTCGGCGAGCTGTCCCCCAAGACGGGGAAATCTCCAGCGCTCCCCACTCCCACTCCAAAGGTGGAGATCGCGCCGGTGTACCCCGTGGTGGAGCAATCCGAGGAGGACCCTGACGAGCCTACGGACGCCAGCCAGTCCAAGGATGAGTCTTCTCGTGGGACATCTAACGGTGCCTATGAGAATCACTTACCTGGGTGCTAAGGGCAAGAAGTGGAGCGAGAAGGTGATGTACTACAAGGCGCCCAAGGGGCTCATCTTGAAGGCGGAGTCGAATGACTCATCACCCTCGCAGAAGCTGCGTCGCCGTTCGCCGCCGCCAATCACCGGTCCTCCCGGCCAGATGGAGTTCAGCGATGGCGCCCATGACCCCATCAAGGAGCTACAAATCGCGCTCCAAAGGATGGAGACGCGCCTCGCTAAGGTGGAGGACTACCAGAGTGAGGTGTACATGGATCTGGAGGACAACAAGGACAAGATCAATCTTGTTCGGAAGGGGAGCATGGCCAAGATGAAGAGGCTCTACAAGCTCACGGGGTTCAGCGAGCACTTCGAGGCCCCCTCACCATAGGGGCATTAGGACTAGAATTCGGCGCTTCTTAGTTTGCCTTTTATTTAGTTTCCCTTCAAATTCGTTTAGGTTTGCTTCGAATTAAATTAGGTTTGCTTAATTTATTTCCTAATGTAAAAGCGCCCAATGCTCCTATGAATAAAATAAAATTTGCCTCTTTGTGTTTAATGACGTGAGTGTTGATTTAATTGCTTGTTGGTTTATGTGGGTAACCACATAAACCAACCTCTGTACACTCACAATTTCCCCGAGCGCGCAGGATAAAAATGTTGCACAGGTGATTGCGCACGGCCACGAAGAAACAGAGGCGGAACGGGGCACAGGACCCACCGGCCGGCCTACAGGACCCACCGGCCGGCCTGGATCAGACCCCGAACAGGTCGAAATTTTCCCAACTCGTTCCATTTAATCCCCTCTGCCTATTTCACCTGTTCGCTAATAAAACAAAAAGATTTTACGAAGATAAAACCAAACAAAAATTCTTTTAACATCATCGGTTTTATGATAATTTTATTCCACAATTTTTCCTTGCTCACAATATTTCATTAAGGACACTCTTGTCTATTTTGTTGTGAGGTTTGATATATGCTTAAATCTTGATTCCTATCTTTCCATGATTTTCTCGGAAATCTTACTTTGCCTCTCAATCTGAATGTCACAAATTCTCTGGAAATACCTATTAGTGCCAAACAAAGATAGATCTTATAACTCCTCAAAAGCTAATCTTGTTGTTGTGAGTTTAATTAAGGTTTAATTCTCTAAAGTTGCATGCACTCCTCAAATGTTCAGTCATACAACATTTACATATGAGAGTGACTCATCCACTTAAATGGTAGACATGAATCAAAAGAAAATTCTGCCTTATTGCTCTCTGCCCCACACCAAGAGGCTCTTTCTTGCCTTATGTATCCTGGGAACCCCTCTCTCTCTAAAAAAAAAAGAGAGAGAGAAGATCTCCATTTTTTAAAAAAAAAGAGGGGGCAAGAAGGATTGCTATATTCATTCTGGGCAGAGTGCATAAGACACAATCTTTTCTGCCAAAGTGTGAGCTATCTCCAAAAGCATCATTTTGCCATTGATTGAACTATGAGGATGTGCATTGCTCTTTCTAGAATTCTCCCTTAATTTTACAATATCTGTAAAAGATTATGCTCTCCTTACCAAGCTCCAAATATAAGCCATATCATAAGATAAGGAACGCACCTTTTGAGTGAAGACAGGATTTTCCACAACTCTGAGTGACTCAGACTTTGAGAAGTTTTGTGACAAGATGAGAAGAAAGGGAAAGTTTTGAAATCTGAGGGATTTTTGGATTTGAGAAGGGTCTTCGATTTTCGCTATTCAACCTTTCAACTTCTCAAGATAATGAGCTTTAGCCACTTCCACATAGTGAGCCTGAAGAAATTGTTGAAATAATTTTATCCTATCACCTTGATGATGTCTTTTTCTTTGGTTCAATCTTTTTGCTCGGGACGAGCAAAGATCTAAGTCTGGGGGGGTTGTTGGCGCTGCTTAATACGAATATTTTACCGCCAACACCATTCAATAAAAGCCATCATACAAGGATAAAATGAATATTATTCTATATTAATGGCTCTCCACAAGTTTTGTTAGAGTATTTGAATGCAGGGAGCAATATGGACAAAATTCAAAGGAAATGGGGGCTAAAGCCCACCGGCCGGCCCAATCATAGGCGGCCGGCCTGCTCAGGCTCCAACCCAAGTCCAGCTCCTCTCCAGAGGCCTTCTACAGCCTTCCCACGTGTAATCCAAGACCCAGCCCAATATTGAACAACCGACATTCTAGAACATGGGCTTTTGGGCCTAAACTTGAAGGCCACTCAACTTCTGCCGACCCCACAAGAAAACCGACCTTCTTACCGCCCTCAGGAGTCCATCAGAGCTGTCCAGGGAAGAGTCGGTGGCGAACCGACCACATCAGTGGCCGGCCGGCCACCCTACCAGGCCGGCCGGCCGACCTTTGCTCCACCGACTCCCCAGCTTCGGCCAGTTGATGTGCACCGACTCCAGCAGCCTATAAATGCTACCCTCCGGCTCCAGAAGCAGGAGGCACCTCATTTGATACTTCATTTTAGTCTTTTAGTAGTAGAATAGTGTTGCTAGGAGTGAGTGAGAGAGAGGGAAGGAGAGCTAGAGGCCCCGGGATGTCGGGACTCTACTTCTTCGTCGCCTCCGGTATGCTCCTCGCCTGGGAGTAGTCGTCTTAGTCTTCCAGGCCGGGCAACATGTAAGAAGATTATTGGTCGGGCAATAAAGTCAGGTATTCTGCTCTATTTATTTGTGGGTTTCAGGTGTGCAATGAGTATTTATTTATTTATTGCATAGGCTAGCTTATGTCGACTCGCTAGCAGTGACGATAGGTGTAAACATGGTGTTTAGACCTGGAGTTATCCCTGATTTGCTCGTAACCCCATGGAGGATGGTAGCCGCGAGTATGTGTGACAGGCATACCGGTCTCTGTAATCCACCACGTCCGGGTTATTGTTTTTAGTAGGGAGGTCAATAGCACGTAGTTCCCCAAGGGAGTTGAACCTAATTCTCGGGTTGCTGCCTTGGCATGCGTGTGCCCCGAAACGAATAATAGAGTAAGGACCTTACCAAACTGCCCAGCTACATAGCTTCTTATCATTAGATTGCCTGGCCAGAAGACTCCTTTTTTAATTTATTGCTGCAAACTCTGCTCCTGTGTGCCACCTTTACGGATCAATCCCTCTAGTGTTTTAGCTTTAGTACACTATACGTTCCCTGTGGATTCGATACCCTAGGAATACTCCTTGTGGTGAAAGCTACATCGGTATCCGTACGCTTGCAGATTAATTTCTGTTAGGCCTTAGGACTGCCAACAGCGATTGGGAGACAAGATCACGCTCTTGACTTGACCGTCGACGCGCGCCTTCGGAGTTCCGGCCGGAGGTGTCGGTGTTGCTGCTTCGACTGTCTCAGGCTTCGGCTCGTGTCGGAGCGGGTGCACTTGCTTCTGGCCCAGTGTTTGGCCGTGCTCGATGCGGCGGGCGGCGAGTTGATCGCCGTAAATAGTGATGACGTCGTTCGGCGCCGGAATCTTCATGCAGAGGTAGCCGTGGTGGGTGACTGCATTGAAGGCGTTGATGAGCCCCCTGCCGAAGATGGCGTTGTAGGCGTACGGCATGTCGACAACGTCGAAGGAGATCAACTCGGTGCGGTGCCCCGCTGGCCCAGAGAAGGAGACTGCGATCTTCACGCTCCCGAGGGCGTGGATTGGCTCTCCCCCGAAGCCGATGAGGGGGCTGTCGAAGGCCCGTAGCTCAGATCGGGGGATGCCCAGTTGGTTGAAGGCATCGATAAAGATGACATCAGCAGAGCTGCCGCCATCAATTAGCACGCGACGGACCTCCGTCCCGCGCATGTTGGCGTTGATCACGAAGGCGTCCTTGTGCGGGTACTCCATCGGGCGAAGGTCTGCCTGAGTGAAGGTGATCGGCACTTGCGACCAGCGGCATCGGGCCAATGGCGGATGAGCGGCCACATGGTTGACTCTCCGCACGTAGTCGCGACGCTGCCTCTTCGAGGCGTAGGGCTGGCTGGAGCCCCCGGTGATGGCCAGAATGACGTTTTGGCTGGTTAGATGGTGTTCCGGAGGCGGAGGCAGGACCTCGCCCGCTCCAGAAGCCCCATGCATGAGGTTGACTCCTCGCGCGGCGTCGGCGTCGCGGCGCTCCCTTGCTTCGCGCAAGGCGGCGATTTGGGGGCACTGCTTCGATGTGTGGCCCTGATTGACGCCGTGAACCTCGCAGTATGGGTCGCGAGAGCTTCGGTTGTTGTATCGGCGACCGTTGTCGGAGTGCCGCGAGTTGTTTCGCGTGCCTCCAGAACGATTGTCCGTTCTCTGCGGACTCCGGCTTCGGGAATTGTTGATGTTGTGGACCTGTCGGCGCTGGGAGCGGTGGCTTCATCGGTCATCCGGGTCGCTTCGATCGCTGTGACGTTTCCCCCGGTCGTTCTTCTTTTGGCTTGCTCGCGCTTCCTTCTCGCGCCGGAAGTCTTCGTCGGCACATGCATGTGCTTCCAGGATTTGCAGCAAGTGAGTGCAGGTCTTCGGCTCGGTCCTTCGGATCTCGGACCGTGCCGGGCACAGGCTCATGCCCTTGGTCACCGCTTCGATGATGATTGAATCTGGTACTCCTTCCACCTGGCACTTCAGATGGATGAAGCGCCGGGTGTAGTCTTGCAGTGACTCGCCGTCCATCTGCTTGCACGCCTGAAGGTCTGCCGCCGTGACCTTCGCGGCGTAGTTGCCTTGAAAGTGAATTTGGAGCTGGTCCCGAAGCTGCTCCCATGAGTAGATGCTGTTCGCCGGCAGCTTGGTGTACCATGTCTTGGCGATCCCGCTCGAAGCGAGGATGAAGGCCTTGGCCTTGATGTCGTTGTCGCCCCCTACTGACTCGATGGCGGTTTCGTAGCTGATGAAGAACTCGCGGGGGTCGGAGGTGCCGTCGAAGGTTGGCAGCTTCGCCGAGATGAACTTCCGGGGCCACGCCACCGATTGTAAGCACGCGGAAAGTGGTTGGTTTGTGTCGGAAGAGCTTGCGTGGCGTCTGCTGCCGCTGGAGTGGGTGTGCCTCTCGTCGCGCTCTTGGCGGTGTTCCGGTGTATCAACCACTCGGCGACCGGTGCGTCGGAGGGTGTTTAGTTGAGCCTGGAGGTGAACTTGCTGTCGACGAGCGGCTTCGGCTCGAAGGCGGTAAGTAGCTTCGTCTCGGTCAAGGTTCTCGAGGGCGCGCTGCCGTAGCAGCCTTTCGTCGGCTTCGCGAGCTTCGCGGTTGTATGCCTCTTGGAGTTCCGCCAAACGCTGCTCCTCAGCCACTGCTTCGGCGAGCCCCCTCTGGCTTCGTGCTTCGGCTTCGGCGTTCCTTCGAGTTGGTTCCATCGTTTCGTCGCGGCGCTCGACCTCGCCCATGTCGATGTTCTCTTCTTCGTCTTCGGAGGAGCCTTCGGCGCCTTCGGCCGCCTCCTCGACTGCTGGAAGGTCGACATTGGTTGTGTTGTTGTTGGTCTCCGAAGGTGGTACCACCGAGGTCGATGCCGAAGGGACGGTCGTCGGAAGCGTCGAGCCACTGGGGAAGGTGCGGATTATCGTCAGCGGGTCGACGCCGTCGTCCGAAGCCGCGGACCTGGTCTTCCGGGTACCCCCTGCCGGAGGGTCAGTTTTTGATTTTTCAGTCCTCTTGGTCATCTCGTCGTGACTTCTTGTTCGATCCCCATGGACGGCGTCAACTGTTGTGGTTACGAGGCCACAATAGTAGAAGGGGGGTCCTCCAAGGGTCTACCACAAGTGAGGGACCCCTGGGAAGGACTAGGAAGGGATCAAACAAGAGCCAAGAGAGGTAGGTTATTAAGAGCTTGTATTCAATGCCTTGTCCTGAGGGTGGTAGGGGGTATTTATAGGCTGATGCACCCCTACAACCCTAGAATTACAAGTACCATATTGCCTTTCCTCCAGGGCACTATGGTCATTTCCTTATTACAAGGTGGGATTCCCTAACCCTAGTGGGCCAGAGGCCAATGTACATGGGCCTATCCTATACTATACATCATCTTGGGCCTTGATGGGTTTCATAGCAGGCCAGGCCTTTGGGCCAGGGGGAGGGGACACAGTGGGCCTCCCCCAACACAAGTGATTCTTTTTGCATTGCAATCATGACTCATTGCACTACATGTTCACCAATGTCATGACTTTCTCACCTCATTAACATCATATTCATGACATTCATTTGTTGCATTGTTCTTTCTCTTAGAGAACGAACCGCCGAAGGTTAACGTTGGTGGTGACGAGGGTGGTGCTGATCCGGAACATGTGAGTGTTGAACCTGCAGATCAAGGCAATCATCTATGCATACCTTCAACTATTTTCGAAACACATGATGTTTAAACTTGTCTAAGGTTATTACTAGTATGCATTGGTCGAGAATAGTGGTTATTGTTGGGTATTGCTACATATTTGTCCTTGATTCTGGTTATATCTTGTTCGTTGCAACCGTCTTGGTGGGTGGAGAGTCCCGTTTATTGGTCATGCATGCTTACTAGTCTCGGTAGAAGTCAAATGGTGGTAAGGTCCACTACCGTTCGCAAATATAGGTTGTTGCTTCATGTATGAGATAGCTTGGTGATGATGATGATGGTTTATGGATGGAAGACTTGAGCAGGCAGTAGGGGTGGTTTGGGAATGGAGTCTTGAATGCTCCATAGGCTGGCTTAAATTGATTAAGGACTGCCTCGTTGGTGCTGTCAACATAAACACAATTCCGTGCTACCACATGCCTAATATAATGGAACGGTAAACCTTCCTCCTCTTTTAGCTGCGACCATTTGTCCCTCTGAGTCCGGGGGCTGTAGAATGTGCTAGGGATGACCACATGTGAGGGCCTAGTGCGACCAACTTGACTGAACCGGACGATCGGTTAAATGGTCGGGGCGTATTGGAGTGGGTAGTCACATTGAATCATCACTTACTTCCGACAGGTCGTATGGGCGCTGGTCGTGTGGCGTGTGGGTAACTTAGTAGTCCCCTGCAGGGTCTAAATCAATTCAAATTGCTGCGATCTCGGTCATGAGCAAGTTTATGTTTGTTAGTCATCATTGTAGTTGTGGCTTGGATATGAGCTTGTGTTGATTGTTGGTTGACAAGATGGCAGAATGATATATAAACTTGAGCTATGGGAATGTATGGGTGGGCATATATATAGGACGAATTGCTCATGAGTTTTTCTTTTATGCTTTTCATCTAATTGCTTATCAGATGTGATCAATTAATTCGCTTCATGCAAAATAACTTCCTATTGACATATCCTTGTCCAAAGCTAAATGCATCATCCATTGTTCAAGAGCGATGACTCCTTGTGTAGGTCTTGCTGAGTACCTCCGTACTCACGGTGCTAGGTTTAAGTTTTTTTGCAGGTGAGGACGAGTACGTGTATGGCTACTCTACCCCGCCGAGGGCAATGATGGGCAAGAGTAGTTGGTTGTGGTTGTGCTAACCCCGGTGGTGTTTGTGGGCTGAGAACCATTGGCCTTTTGTTGAAGTTTCCGTTGCGTACTCATGTCAAGGATCAAACTCTTAACACATTTTCTTGGCTAGTGCTTAATGTTGGCATGCGAAATAAACTAGTTGAACTCTCTCTTTGTTGCTTTTGGATTTAATGAAGACTTGTAATGACACTTAAAATGGCTCTTTATTTGTATCTTGTGATGATGGTAGTTAAATTGTGGCTTTGCGATATGCATGGGCGTTGTTGGTGCATATCGGGAATACCAGAATTATTCATGTGGCGATCGAATAAGATTTTGTTGGCAGCTTCGAATGGGCTTTGACACGTGATGTGTCGAGCGGTTGACGCGTGTCAATATTCATCCCATAGTTAGCCGACATATTTGGTCATTTTGTGTATAATTTGGGAGGCTTCTCCAAATTTGGCACTGCCAAGCAGGTTTGCGTTGCGTCGACTTTCATGGCTTCTTCATATTATTATCGTTCGATGCATTATTGTCGTTCTTGCTTGGTCGCGCCAATTCGTGCCTTTCATAGTAGTAGCAGTACAGTGATGCTTTGGCTGTGCGCGCTTGCTCGTTATTTCGCTGATTCGTTGAGCTAGAATGGTATATCCACAACCTGCTCCAGAAGTACGAATAATCATTTAGACCATGGTACCTTTGTTTTGGCTATATAATGTTGGGCAGATAAAAAGAAACCGGATCCACTGTCCTGATTTCGTTGTCACCTGTGCAAATATGATGGAATGTTGATTGTATTTCTTTCTCATAGCCAGCCGGCACCAATGCAACTTTGGCAATTGTTGGGCATTTTTTCTCATGTCAATTATTTTCTACTGAAAGAAGCAAATCATTTCGGTGTCCATTAGAGGTTCCAAGTGATGGTATTTTTTGCGCCACATAGACAGGGAAAACTTATGCTTTACAATTATTGCTTCATTTGGGTGTGATATACCATATTAACATTGTCGCCTTTTTACTGTAATCTGCGGTAGGTACCTCATAGACTTTATAAGTTGGATAAGCTTAAGCTAAATGGGATTGACACTTCTGTTTTTCTATCCCCCGTGGATCTCACTTTGGGGTCAATCGAGATAAATCTTCAAATTAATGCGCTTGTTGGAGGGATTTCAATATCGTCTACATTGGCGTTTTCTCAACTCCAAATCCTATTTCTTGTATTAGGTCTACTGTCTCTGTGGTCTGGCGATTTTGTGAGTAATCAACCCCTTTCTTCTTTGAGACCGTTTTTCTTATATTAGTTAATAGTTTTTATTGTCTCTTTGAACAACATTTTATCATCTGACATAGTTAAGAGTCATATGCCAGCATTGTTGTTCTCGTTATATAGTTTTGCTAGATATTTTCTTGAATATCAAATTACAAGCAATCGTGTAGAGCCTGCATTCACATTTGAGCTGCACAATGCCCAACAAGCTAAGCATTACCATTCAATTTGAATGGTGTGTAGTAAGAAGTAACTTCATATGACACTGTATGGAGGTCTTCTCTTAAAATTTAAACTTCATGTTGTTCCTGCATGATTATATCATGTGAAGTTACCCATTATTATTGATCCTGTCGAGTGGTGCCATCCTAGTCTTCTTAAAAGTGAAGGACAGTGATGTCTTCAAGCGCTTCCACATCATGAAGAAAGATAGAATTGAAGTGTAGTTTTTTATTTGTAATACTGTCTCTTAAATATTTTGAACATTTTGTACTTAATTCATGTTATTGTGCTCTACATTGAACAAATTTTCTAGCTCGAGAGTACCCAAGTTCTTAGAACCTGGGTCACTGCCTGGGACAGGGGCTCAAAGTTTTTCTCGACGTGCATCAAAAAGTCGTCCTTTTAGCAAAATACATGGCATTGTGCCCGATAGGTCAAGTTTTCTTAATAAAGATTTCTCTTGTTGTCCTTGTCCTCGGCACTCCCTATCTTCGCTATGCTGCCTGCGAAAGAAAAAAAAAAGAGCCATATCATGAACGGCGTCATGCATGAAGAATGGAGCATATATGCTCACATCCATGGTTTTCTTAGAGGCAGATTGTTGGCTATTGCACTGACGTATCATGAAGTTATTATATTAGTGATATATCACGAATCAAACATCACATATAGCTTTGTTCCTGTTATTAAAATCATTGATGTAAAGACACAATCGTGCCAGCTATATATCTCTCTCTACTCATATGTGCCCAACTGTACTGTACTCCCTCTGTCTAGAAATGTAGTGTCCATCTAGTTTCGGTCTAAGTCAAACAATTTAAATTTTGACCGACAATATATATAAATATACTATATAGTTACATACTAAAAGAGTTACATATTATGATAGTTCCTGTCATGATGAATCTAGGAACATCTTTTTTGTGTCGTCAATATTTATGGTTTTCTTTTAATATAGAGTCAAAGTTTGAAAATTTTGACTTAAGACAAAACTAGATTGACACTGTATTTTTGGACAGAAGAAGTACACATTATCACATATTGGGTGTCTATAGTTGGTGGTGGCATCAATGAACGCGGCAAGCGCCCGAAATCCAACACTGGAGGAGGGTGCCTGCCTCAGGCACGTTTTTCAAGTCACTATTCAAACTAGTCCATTAGCTGAACAATATAAAGGACAGAGATACTCCATCCCAACGGATTGTGTTGCTTCGAATACGAAGGATCATCTTGTGTGAATATCATTTGATCCCTCCAAGTTCATGTCAACAATATATACCGAAACAAAGTTTGAGATAAGTCAATTTTGGCCAAACTTCAGGTATGTGATATGTTCTCCAAGTTCATGTCAACTCGTCGGACCTCAGTCCTTTTAACTTTAAAAAATAACAATAGAATCAAACATTGAAACATGTCTCTTTTTTACATGCAAATACACATATTTTTATGTGCATTTGCATGAATCGAACTGGAAAGCCTTTCAAGATGTACATGCAATTCAAAGATCCATGCAGAATGCCGGCTCAGACGTTTCCCCATCTCAGCAAACCGCTGTGACACCAATAGTCTTCGGCTCTTCGCTCCTAATCATCATCATCATCATCACGTGCGATTAACTAACTCCCTCCAACCAATCCCCGCCGGAATTACAAGAAAATCCTCTCCCTTTCCCCTACTTGAATCTCCAACGCCGTATGTTGCCGGCGGCCGAGCACGACCGCCACCTCCGCCTCTCTCCTCAACTGTGCCCACGGTGAGGGAGAAGGTAACGGTGGCGCCGGCCTTCTCAGAGCGGACGACGTTGAGAAAGGGCTGCAGCACGACGGCGGGGAGCACGGTTGGGTGAGCCAGCGAAGGCGGCAGGGGAGAAGAGGCAGCGCAACGCGCGGAGGGAGGCGACGAGCTGGTGCTCTGCAGTGGCATCATCGGCACGCGTGTGGCAGAGTACGCGAGGCGCATGACGGCAAGCACGGCACTGTCCTGGGCAGAGATGGCGCGGGCTAGGGTGGCCTGATTGAACCCGCCATCGCGGGCGTGGAGCGTCTCCTCGTCGATGGGGTCGATGCCGGTGGCGGCGGCGGTCCGGAATTGGAGCATGTCACACCCCAAAATTTCAAATTTTGGAATGTGACTTAAATTTCACAAAATTTTAAAATTTTTGAAATAGATTAAAACTTCTCAGATTTAATTATGGTGTTACCATTTCTTCTAGGTAAAAGAACTATTTTCTAAATTAAATAAATTAATTTAGGTTATAAATATTTGTTTGTTGCATTCATGCTGGATTAGATTTGCAGTAGGGATTTTATTGTGTGAA
Organism: Eragrostis nindensis; assembly: GCA_012490785.1. NCBI lineage: Eukaryota > Viridiplantae > Streptophyta > Magnoliopsida > Poales > Poaceae > Eragrostis > Eragrostis nindensis. The sequence continues at coordinate 738,722 of JAAXCT010000023.1, forward strand.
AAATGAATTTAAAAATTCGTGTAGAAAATCGTTTTCCTTTAAGGTAGAGAATAGAAGAGGATTTAGAAATAGAAAAGAGAAAAGAATATTCGAATCCGGTCGCTGGGCCGAATTCCCTTGGCCCATGGCCTCTTTTCCTTTTTCTTTCTCTTTTTCCTTCACTCTTGGGCCGGCCTGCCTTCTTTTCTTTCTTGCCTCGCCAGCCCGCTCGCCCCGGCCCAGCTCAGCGCGCCACCGCCGCCAACCCTAGCCGCCCCGAGTCCGACCCGAGCCGCCGCGCCGCCCTCGACGTGCGCGTCCGCGTGGGCCCGCCCCTCGGCGTCCGCGGCTATAAAACGAAGCCCCGGACCCCTCCGCGCTCCGTTTCGACGAATCCGCCGCCTCCCCGTGCCCTAGCGCCGCCTCCCGAAGCCGCCGGAGGACCGCCACCCCTCCCCGTCGTCGATCGCCGCCGTTGAGTCGCCTCCCGCCCCTCGCGAACCCCCGGTGAGCTCCCCGACGCCTCCGCGTGCCGCCCCACCTCTCGCGGCGAGGTTCCGCGCCCGGGAACGCCGTTCCGCGCGCGCTCCGGTGAAGCGCCGCCGCGCCATGGCCGCTCCGGTGGTCCGGTCCACCGTGGACCCGTGGACCGGCGGGTCTTGCCCGGTGCACCACCCCGTGGACCGAGTCCACGGGAGTTTTCGATTTAATTTAATATAATTCGAATTATGACGTCAGCGTTGCGTAATAATTAGTATTTTCAGTAAAAGAATAATTCCTGAAATTCTTTAAAATGTATCTTTTGCACTTAAGCCCTTAACCTTTTATTTAATATTGTTTAGGTCCTGTAGTTTTACAAAAAACCCCCTGAACTTTTCCTAAATTACATTTTATCCTAACTTTTTACACTTCAGCCCTCAGAACTTTTCTAAATTACAATTAGGTCCCTGTACGACCCTGTTTTAGTTCAAATAAACCTTTTAACTTCAAATGCTTATAACTTTTTACTCGGGACTCCGTTTTAAGCGATTCTTGCGCTCACGCGATCGTAGGATCGAGCTCTAGCTTTTGGTACAGTTTTTGTAGCATTTGGATACTGTTTGGTGTACTGTTCCTTATTGTTTGTGTATGTGTGCTTTGCATGTTACCGTTTTTAGACGAGGAGCCGTTTGAGAACTTTCAAGACCAAGAGTTTGAGCAAGCAGCAGCAGGGGATACAGGCAAGTGTCCTTGACCATTCTGAACCTATGTTTTTAAATGTGTCTTTTATAAACATGCATGCTTGTTTAATATTGAATCCTATGTGTCTACTTTACCTGTTCCATATCATTCCTTGTCACCCTAGCTTATGGTGGTTGTCTTTGGGTAGTTGTTGCTTAGCCTTGCTGTTGAGTCAATCACCTTATCATGTTAATCTTGACTAATGGTATACTTCAACTAAGTGTTAATCTGCTAATTTGTTTAGCAACATGGGAAGCTAGGGTCTGAGCAAGGGGATGGTTTGGATGGTTCTCGGTGAACATTTGGTTTGAGAATAGTTCTTGCTCGGATCAGCTAAGGACCGGTTCGTGGAACGTGTAACCATGACAACAGTGCCATCACAAGACTGATAATGGGTAGGCTAGCCAAATAATTAGGGTGTTCTTAATTTTGTGCTCGCTATTGGTAGAGTGGGGAAGGGATGCTTTGTGATCCTGGGAACCGCCTGGCATCAGAGGGGGCAGCTGGGGTGTTGGCTCTTGAGTCATGGTCCTGTGTGAACTGTGGGTTTCTGTGAACCAACACTTATGTACGGCTGTGGATCCTTAATGAGCGAGTTACATTGTTGGGAGCATTCTTTGTAAAGGCTAGTAGAGAAACCCCGGTCATCTACCTCGGAAGTGGAATGGCTCTACGGGAATCTCTATCTTGCGGGTAAAGTGGTGCCACCTCTGCAGAGTGTAAAACTTTCATGAAAGCCGTGCTCACGGTTACGAGCGGCATGGCCCTTTCGCACGATTAGTGGGTGTTGGTTGGATGGGTGGTTTCTGGGTGAATCATATGTATCTTGGTGATCTTTTCCCTCACGGTCCTGTGTGAACTGTTGTCCTCTGTGGACTGTCTCCTGTGTGGAGTTTGGTTTAATTTACTTAATTTAATTGATGGGTAGTCTCAACACACCTAGTAATATAGGTTGCTTTGTAAACTGTGTCTTATGTTATAGTTGGCATTTATGCAAATGAACCATGTTGTAGCCTTTCTTCATTTAAGCTTGCATGTCATATTTTTCCCCCACTTGCGGAGTACGACATGTACTCACACTTGCTATTCCCCACTCTACATTGAAATGCTGCTCAGAAGATGAAGACGCCATGGAGTACTTCGATGAGGAATACTAGGCGTGCTGTCTCCCAGTCGACTGCATGTGCGTTTGGGTGTCTTCCGCTGTCGAGTTATTTAGTCTTATGAGACATTTTATTCGGATATTGTAATAATGATACGCTGAGACGATGTAATAATGACACTGGTTATACTGTTTACTTCACTATTGTCTCTATATGTGTGGAACTTGATCCTGGCACACATATAGTTATGCATTCAGTTTTGTCCTTAAAACTGGGTGTGACAGAGCAAGGGTGAGGGGCAATTTGGTCATAAAGGGCAAATTCCTGAAGTCATTGGGGAAGAGGACAATTGGGTAAAGGCCATCCAGAAAGAGGGCAAAAGTCCAAAATTCTCCGGCCTGAGGGTTCTTGATCCAGTTTTGTATTTGGTTGCGCTATCGATGCGTTTAATAAAGCTTATGTGCTTTGATAAAATCATGTGCAATTGGATAAGTGTTTGTTTGGTCCTTGCTCTAATAGATTAACTCATCCACATTTGTCGTCAGTGTATGATTCTAGGCCATTTTTATTTAGGAAAAAGAACCAACAATTGTGATACCAAATATTGGACTCGTATATAGTCACAAAGCTCTCATTCATACGGAATGATCCTATAACGCTTCAGGGGTACAGCAAACTGAGAAACGGAACTAGAGTCTTTTAAGAATGAAACGAGAGCTAGGGGATTTCTTCCAAGGAAAAAATCAGAACTTATTTATTAAAAAAAAAGATTCCGGAAAGCTACCCCTTGTGTGCTGAAAACTATGAGGGCAGTTGTGACGTTGATTGAAACAGCAGTTTATTTTCAGTAGATTGAACACAAGCAAATATGTTAAAGCTTAGTTTTCCATATCGGCTTGTGTTCAATCGACTAAAATAAACTGTTGTTTCAATCAACTTCTCGACCATCTGACTGTCCGATCCAACGGTTTGTTTTGTAGGATTATGGACTAGAGAGAAATCTATCAATGTATGGAGTATAGAAAATATTGTACTACCTTTGTTCAGAAATAGATTTCATCACGGGAGGAGAAATGAAAAAGGTGGATGCACAGAAAACAAGGGGGAAAGAGATAGAGGTAGAGGTGTAATGGGAAGAGAGAAATCTGTATTGAGAAGAGAGAAATGTGCATTGGAAGTGAGAATGACATGTAATTTCAGAAAACTAGAGAAGTCTAGAATGACATGTAATTGTGAACGGAGGGAGTAAGTTGTTAGTTGTCCAATCAGGCTATGAGGGGTGACTGAATGCACCTCTAGTTTCCGTCGACTGAAAATTAGCAACTCCCAAACTTTGTAGATGTTGGATAAAAATTCTACACAACGCTGCCCACATGTCAAAAAAATTTAAATATATGGTCCCTATATGGAAAATTAGCAAAACATCTGTGATTAAATTACATTTCAGAGTTGGGTAAGGCATAAAGTAGTGAAGTTATATCTTTTAACAACAAACTTTTGTTGGACACGCTATTCTAATTAGAATATAAACATCATAAAATAATTTCTTTAATATATTCAATTAAGTGAACTCGATCATAATGTTTGGTGATTAATAAATGCAGCGCTAACAAAATTCATAGTTTAAACAAGTTAATCAGTAATAGAAAATATGCTATCAGATTTCAGTTATTGTCAACAGAGAATTCCGCAAATAATTTTAGTTCGACATACAACAACAATAAGGCAGTATTCGCCTCAAAACTGTTGGGAAGGCTAGAGAGGCATATGAAGTTTAAAATTTAAAATTCAAAAATGTTGAAATGCCTCAACAGAATCAATACGGCGGATGTCATGAAGACAAAAAATTGGAACGCGGAAGAGAACTGCTCACTGTGCTATTGCCTTCCAGAGATAGCAGTACATATGCTTAAAGAATGCAACTATACTGAAGCAACTTGGAACCTGCTGGTCGGAAAATTAAATAAACCTGAGCTCAAGCAGCTATACTTCAACGCAAAAGATCTACGCGAAGCCATCTGCCTCGTCCAGAAATGCATAAAAGGAAAAAAGGAGAAGAAACTAGCGGTTGGTCTTCTGCTCTATTTCTGGTGGGGAATTTGGAAAGAAAGAAACCGCAGAGTATTCCAGAACTAAGAACAATCCTTCGCTAAAACAGTTGATTGCATCATGGAAGAACTTAGTCTCTACTTGTTGGCAAAGCCATGATTAGTGTTTAGTTTCTTATCTTTTCCTTTTTCGCAAGGCCACATGTTTGTTGCGCCTTCTCTTTGTTTTATTTTTTCCCTTTCTTTTGTAAATCTTGTACTGTTCTCCTCTCTTACTTAATACATGGGCAGCTCTCCTGCCTAATTTTTCCAAAAAAAAAATAACTGTTGAAAGAAGAGTGACTGGGTACGTAGCAATGCTAGTTCACAAAACAGAAGAGTGACTGGGTAGCAATGCTAGCCCGCCAAACCTAACGCATGCCCTCATTTACCATGCTTGGTTCCCGCTATGTTTGAAACAACATATTCAGAGTTTTAAATTAGAAATATAGAGAAAAGGAAATCACATAAGGACAGCATCCCAGACAACACAAATAACAGGATACATTTGTAAGGTTCTTTTTATCAAAAGGTAACCACCTAACCCGTCTAGCTAACTCACCAAATAAACAAAACACAATTGAACAGATAACCGGGGTTCACTGAGCAAATATATGGCAAAAAAATATCCCTCCAGTTTTCAATTGATCACGTTAGGTTCATCAAAAGCTAGACTAGAGGGGAGTATTGAAACCACAGCAGTAATGAGAAAGTTTACCGATAAAAACATTACCTCGTGGACAAAGTCCTCCCAGGAACTCAAAACCTTCAGCTAATCTTGGCTTCTTGCACGGTCGCTCACCTTCATCAGTGACTTGTTCACCACTAGCAGGTTCTATTTCATCACCAATCAACAGAGTATGTTTACCACTAGCAGGTTTCTTTTCATCACCAATCAACTGGATAGCCATCAATCAAAGGTATAGAAAAATAGTCAGAACTGATTATAACCACTATGGAAACAATATAAATATAACATTTTGTCATAGCAAAAGCAAATTCATAAAACAAGTAACTGCCTTCAGTACCTCCAAGTCCTCCTCCTCCTCCTCATCATCATCATCATCAACGTCATCATCATCATCATTGTCCACGTCGTTGTCAAGGGCAGTAGGCTTCTTGAATGATTCCAGATTCTAATAGATATTGCAGGACTTCTATTATCAATGTGGTTTTTGTTGATGAAAAATTCACAGGACAGATAAAAGCTCTATGACCAAAAAAAAGATCCGAGTTTCGACTATCATTCAAATGAGACAGACAGCTAACAACGAAAATTTCCCCCATCCTCACTCAGTTCACTTCGTCCCCAACTTGATCGTGCTGCCTCCGAACGGCTAACCGCCCTAGTGGCGCCTAGTCCTGGGACTCGGGCTGTGCCCGTGCCGGCACGGCACGGGCCCGTCGTGCTTCGGGCCACACCATGTCGGGCCGTGACGGCCCGTCGGGCCACGTCGTGCCGTGCCGGTCGGCCCGACAAGGCGAAAACTCGGCCCGGGCACGGCACGCGGCACGGCGGGCCGCTGTCGGGCCGTGCCAAGCCCGGGCACGGCCCGGTTTTACTCAGCCTCTTCAGGAGTATGTTTTCCATATAGAGAAAGCGCATTTTGTTGTTTAAATTGATTCTTTTCATAGTGTTACATGGATAAAAAAATCAAAAAAATCCACCAAAATTACAATAGTTTAGGACAGCTATATTACATGTGTATATCAAATTTGAGTTCCAAAATCATCATACTTCGAGCGTAACAGAAAAACAAAGGAAAAGTGAGCTTTTGCATTTTTTTTATCTCCAAAAATATTCCGAATTTTGAGCTCAATTTTGGTGTGGAGCTGTTCCAAGTCAACACCAACCTCTACAATTTCTAAGGAATTTTTTCAACAATGTTTGCATGAATGTGTTCAAAATTTACTAAACGATATAGAAGTTCTAAGCTTTTGAGACAAATGAGGAGCAATTCGAACTTGCATGAGTGTAAGTGATTCAAAAACTTTTATACAAAATTCCTATGTGTAGATATGTATAATTTGGACATCCATGCAAAAAATCATTTCAAAATTCAATTTCTTTGGTGATATACAAAAAAGTAAAGAAAATGTTAAATGGCGACCATTAAGGAATTGATTGATCTGTACAAAACTATACTATACCAGAATGATGCAAATACATAAACGTGATAGAACACTTTTTTCTGAGATTTTAGAAAAAAAAATCAACGCATTTGGTGTACATATGCAAATTCTATACAACTTTGAATTTTTAAATACGAATCAAAATACAAAATGAACCTTGGCTCAAGAACTTCATAAGAGCACTATCCCGGGTCGCCACCGTGCCATCGGGCCATTTCTGTGCCATCGGGCCGCCTTCGTGCCGTGCCGGCCCAAGCACGGCCCATGCGACAGTGTCGTGCCGTGCCGCCCATTGTGCCCAAAACCCGGCACGGCACGGCCCGCCAGATCGGGCCGGGCCGGCACGGCACGAAACCCCTTCGGACCGGGCCGTGCCACGGGCCGTGCCAAACATTCGGGCCACGGCCCACACGAATTTGGCCCGGCCCAAGTCCCAGGACTAGTGGCGCCCCTTGAACCCACGCCATCAGCCTGTCATCCCCTTACTGCCCGTTACCCCACCATCGATCTCTCGAAGGTTAGGAACGGGATCAACACCGACGCCATCATCTCCCTAGCGTCGCCGCCGACCCCATGGATGCATGGCCCCCGCGCTATCTCTGACTTACCCTACCATCCCTCTAATAAGTCAGGTTAAGCTAACACGTCGATGGAATAATGACCGTTCCCGATAGGCCAAAGCATGAAACCCGAAAGTACAAGAAGCTAGTAGAGAGGCAACTGAACACACCTCGCGTATGGCTTTCATCTCATCCTCGATCGAGCAATCGCCAAGTGACGCTACCAGTTTCTTGAGGCCGTCCAGGTCGTAGTCGTGGAAGAATCTATAAGCAAAACCAGGCATCGACCCACGTCCCGCCATGCTTAATTACCTTGGATTGACGAGGGGCTGAGCGGCGGTGGCTGCTGGGGTGGGGAAGGAGGAGAGAGAGTTGGGAGTTGGGACTTGGGAGACGCGACGGCGGCTGTGATTGCTCTAGTTTTGGGGCGCAAATCCTGCTGCTCCCGTCCCGTCTAGGCTGGTTTCTAATCTGGGCCCAGTTTACACGACGGTGTGCTTTGACGAGTAGCTAGCAATAAAAAGCGTCAAATGGGCCTGTACCATCTTTGTTCAACTGAACCGGAATTGTTTCTAAGAAAACGGAAACGGAATTACAGGCTCATTCACGCCAATGGGCCTGTACTAAAGATGGCAACGGGCATAAACTATCCCACGTGCCCACGGACACATATGGACAGCACTTCAAGCCCAGTAGCCCACGGATGCGGACGCGGGCGTGATATAAAATGGAAGAAGTCTATTTTGCCTCCCTCAAGTTGCAAATTTTATCTTCAATTACAAAACCGGGTAAGTTGATTCTCTCAACTCAAACATACGGTGCAAGTTTCCTCCTTAGGCGGTATTGTAAGCAGTTTTATATGACGTGGCACAAAGGGTCTCACATGTAAGACGCCATGTCATCTCGTCTCTCTTTTTTCTCTCTCTCTCTTCCTCTCTCTGCTGGTCCCAAGCAAGCATTCTATCGAATACCTTGGACGCGGCTCAAGAGCAAAGGAGCTCCCTCCCCCAGCCATGTTCCCAAGTCCCAACCATAGATTCCTTCCATCATCCATTCCCTTGCTTCAATCGATTTCTTCCATTCTCCTCAGAACATCATCAACGAAGAGCTGAGAATAAAAAAAACGGAGAACAAACGAATAGATGAAATCAAAATGTCTCATGATTTATCTTTTAAACCAAGAGCAATTCGAGATCTTCATCTCAGATTTATAATCTCTGATGCAAGAATTGACAAAGAGACCAAGAAGTTGGGAAAATGATCAGCTCCTCTGGTGCGTCTCATCAGAAAGTTGTCCATGTTGAGTTGAGGGCTTCCGTGTGAGCCGATGGACGAGCTGGTGGAAGTGCCGGGCCGCGCCGACGGGGCTGGCGTGCTGCACCGCTCGCCGAGCTCGCAGATCCGCCATCCGCGCAGACCATCGCGTCCAGGCCGTTGAGCTCCTCAGCCTTCCCGCGCTAGAGCGCCGCTTCACCAGGCCACCTCCTCATCGCAGGCTGCCGTGCCGCGCCGCCGCGTCCGGGCTGCCGAGTTGCTCGGCCTTCCCGCACCGAAGCGCCGCCTCCTCACAGGGTCGCCTCCCCATCGTCCGCATTCACGTGCCCGCCTGACGGCCCCGCTTGCCCGCGCGCCGCCTCCTCCGCTCTCCCCGTGAGCCAATGCGCGTCGCCCTGCTTACGCGTCAGCGCTCCGCTCTCGCCATGCTTAGCCGTCTCTGCCCACCCCGGCCAGGGTCATTCATGTCTTTGTGTTTGATGAAATGCCGGTGTTCAGCAAGAAGAAACAAAAAGAAAGGGATAGAGAAGAAGTGACGTGGAACTGACATGTGGGGTCTATATATGCCACGTCAGACAAAACCGGTTTCAATAAAGGTAAATTTGCACCAGATAGGTGAGTTCAGAGAGTCAGGTTACCCGGTTTATAATTGAAGGTAAAAATTACGACTTCTGTAAGAGTTGAGGGAGACAAATTAGACTTTTTTCATATAAAATCCAACGGGCAAAAAAACAACCTTTGTCCGTCTCCATATTTACCTGATATATGGGCCAAAATGAAGAAGTTGTCTAGGATTGCGGTCGATCCTACCATCAGGTTCCTATCTATTGCTCAAAAAAAAATTCAGGTTCCTATCCAAATCAACTCCCGGTCCCGTGGGTTTTTTTAAAAAAAATTCTTTTAAATTTTTGAAAAAGAACTGTCTTCTCTACATAGTCAAGCCAAAAATAACCCTCGTTTGAACCCAGTACTTTTAACTACGAAAAATAACAATCGAAACAAACTTTATAGAATAAATTTCACAAAATACAAATGCATTGTTTCAGAAAACTACAATTTTCAGATGCAATTTCAAATAACTACAACTATTTTTATTTTTTGTTTCAAAAAACTACAACTTTTATGGTTGGTCCCACCAGTCAATCTCATATATGAGAAAAGGTCGTTGTGAGAGGCTGACAGGTGGAACCATGCATAAAATTTATAGTTTTCTGAAACAAAGTGTAAGAATAGTTGTATTTCTCTGAAATTACTTATGAAATTGGTAGGTTTCTGAAACAAAGTCTCACATAGTTGTGGACAGTGGTTTTGTGAAATAAGTGAGTATATTATTCTATAGTCGGCTAATGGCTACATAATAGTTTATTATGTGGCCACTTCAGTTTTACGATATTTTTTAGTACAAATTTACATGCTCTCTCTGTCCTAGTTTAATTGTCACTTTAGTTTCCTTCATTTTTTTAAATAATTTGCATTCTCACTTTCTGATGCACATTTCTCCCTTTCTAATACACCTCTATCTCTATCTCTCTCCTCCTCGTTTGTCGCGAACCTATCTTTACCAACTTTCGTTAATCTCCATGTCAAGTGCTAAAATATATTATACTGGACGGAAGAAATACATTTTAATGAAATTTACGACATTAGTGTTGAAGACATGTGTTTGCAAGAAGAAACATGGTAAACTACGATAAATCACATAGAAAATATCATAAATCACTATACCCGAATGTCGTAAATTACGACAACACAGAGCACTAGCGGCTATAATTAAAGCTCTGTTTGTGAAATTTACTCAAATTTATATTATGTCATGTTTGAAATTGTTGCACACACCCACTTGTTTGCATTTGCATGAATCGAAGTGGAAAGCTTTTCAAGATGTGTGCCACATGCAATTCGAAGATCCAGGTAGCATGTCGGCTCACATGATTCCACCATCTCACCAAACCCCCAGTGACTCCAATAGTCTTCGCTCCTAATCCTCACCATCGTCATCACGTGCGATTAGCCAACTCCCTCCAACCAATCCCAGCCGGAATTACAAGAAAGCCCCTTCCTTTTTCCCTTCACTCGGTCCCTGCGTCTTCCTCGCCGCCCGTCCATGGTGCCGGCGGCCGAGCACGACCGCCACCGCCGCCTCTAATGGCGCAGTACAGGCAGTCCGGCGGCTTCTTCGACTCGCGCAGCGGGGGCCACAACCACCCGCTCCCGGACTACCACCGGGCCCACCCGTCCAAACCCTCCCGGATCCGGAGACCCGGGAAGCCCGCGTCGCGCCGCCGGTCGCCCGCCGCGGCCGCCGCCGTCTCCGCCGCGCTCCTACTGCTCGCCGGCGTGTTCCTCCTCTCGCGCCGCATCTCCCGAAACTCCGCAGGTCCGTGCCTGGCTTGGTTCTTGGCGACGGTTTCACGCGGTTGCCTCGTTCTTGTTGTTTTCCATTATAAAATGGAATCTTTGACGCACCTGGGTTCGTCCTCGGCGGGAATCGACTCGGCGCGAGTGTTCTTGATCCAGTTTCGTGTTTGGTTGAAGCTATCGTTTGGTGGTCGGTATAAAAATCCCTTTTCGTGTGTGTTTTCGCAGAGATCAACCAAGATTTGGGCGAAGGGGAGGGGTTGCCGGAGTGGAATCAGAGCAAGAGCTGGAAGGAGCTCAAGTTCGGGCACGGCGGGGGTGGCCGGAGCGCGCAGGACTCCAGGTATTGGGACCGGGATGATCGGCGCCGCGACGAGGACTACTCAGAGGACGAGAAGGATAAGATCTCGGGTGGAGGTGGGAATTCCACCGATGCTGGTGGCAGCGCCGAGAAGGGTGTGACCTTAGAGACAAATGGAGGCGAGAAGGAGGTTCCGGAGGTGACTGAGGGTGGGAAAGGAGGGACCCTGTACAATGAGGGGGGCAGGAAAGAGCTCGAGCAGTATGAGGCAGCGGCCATGGGGGCAATGGGAACAGGGGTGAGGGAGGTTGATCCAGATGATGAGTATGATGATGGCATTGACACACTGGAGGATATTGATGATGCCCATCTGCGTTACGCTGATGGTGGGAGGAAGCTTGGTGATGGCACTCATGAGACTGCTGAGAAGACGAATGAAGTCACCTTGGAGAGACAAACAGAAACAGGTGGAGTCGTCGATGGCCATGATATTAGTAGCACGGACAAAAAGAAGGTTTCAGGGAGTAGCGAAAAGAAACATGGATCCAAGAAGAAATCAAAGCGTAATAGTAAGTGGTTGCCCCTCTTTCTTAAAAAAAAGAATTTTATGCTAGAGGTAGCAAACTTGTGTGTCCAAATTTACTGTCTTGCAGTAGTGACTAGTAAGATCATCAGTTTTGTTTAGGATCATGAGTTGTTACAATCTATGTATTACTGTACCATAGTGACTGCCAACGGTTTCCATCATGAATAACATGCCTATGCCCCTAGTGGCAGCATGTTTCTTGCAACATGAACAACGTGAACTGATTATCTGTTGTTGCATATTTGACTGCCAACCCATATTCTGGTGTCAGCTGTCACAACATCTCCATGACTTTTTGTTTGACTGGGAAGTTAAAAACTGCAAAATAACTAACCGTCTCCATTTTTTATCATGCCGTGATGTGCTTGCTGTAATTCTTGAGGTTTACCAATCTGATTACTAATTCGCCCTTTTTTGTTTTCTACTCCAAAGGAATTTGTGAATAAAATTTGGTTGGTATGTAGCTCAGTTCTGATTCTTACTATATGATTGGATATGCCCATAAGTTAGGAGTAAATAAAATTATTCTTAGACATATGTCTAATCTGCTGTTATACTCTTATTCAGGTTCAACCTGTGAGATGAACTTCCTGAACTCCACTGCTCAACTTGTAGAGCCTGCAAGAAATGAAAAATTTGCTAGTTTTAATCTGGAGTATGTAGAGGTTGAAGAAAGACCTGTTGGGTCAGAAAATTGGGAGCCAAGGTTTGCTGGCCACCAGAGCCTACAAGAAAGGGAGCAGTCATACATAGCACATGACCAGCAGTTGAATTGTGCTTTTGTTAAGGGTCCTAATGGCACGAGCACTGGTTTTGATATATCAGAGGATGACAGAAAGTACATGAGAAAATGCCACATTGCTGTATCGTCCTGCATTTTTGGAAATTCTGATCGTCTGAGGACTCCATTCAGCAAAACAGTATGTTATTTTTCTGGACACATCATTCTTGACTAAATTATCATGCTTCGTATATTCTGCATATTGAACTTAGCGACCATATGTATATTTATAATCGTAGGTTCTTTTGTATCCTTTGGCACATCAAAAACATTGTCATCATTTGTATTTCCTGTCACAAAAAGTTCAGAAACTCATTAGCTTCAATTTACAGTATGCATGGATCTAGCAATATAGTTACTTGTCAAATCGGATCCTTGTGTTTTCCTGCTCTTTTTTTTTCAGATGCAGGCATAAGAAATTTACATCTTCCCCAAAAACGGTTTTCATCAGAGATTAGGCCAATGAAGTACTACTAGTTCTGTAACATTTCGATGATATCTTTTGTCATTTTTTTAATATGCAATATGGTTAATTTCTGTTTGAGCTTCTACTTCACATCCTGGCATATCCTGCAATCTCTCTTAGAAATCCTTTCTACGATATATTTGCAGATTACGAGTCTCTCAAAGAAAACAGTTTGCTTTGCTATGTTTCTGGATGAAATCACATTGCAAACTTTAGAATCTGAAGGACAGAAAATGGACAGCATGGGCTTCATTGGTATATGGAAGATCATATTGATTAAGAATATGCCTTACAATGACATGCGGAGAGTGGGAAAAATACCGAAGTTTTTGGCACATCGGCTTTTCCCATCATCAAGGTAAGAATTAGAGTGGATATCTCTATATCAGCTTCTGTCCTGATTAACCACTCACTTCAATGGAGTACTTTATATTTTAAATGCCATGCTTGTAGTTCCCCCATTATCATGTTTTTTCTTTCTTCAACCTTTAGTTAAATTGTGACGATGTTACTAATTTCAGATCTGCCGGCTTCACTTGGATATGTTGATGTGATAATATTACCTTTTTTTTTTCTGGTGCTTCCTGTCCAATTGCATTAGAATCACTGGCACGTAATTGCCACACATATGTATTCTTTGCTTTGAAGTTGAGTGTAATGAATATGTGTTATTCTTCACTTCTTGGTTTTAAAACTTAAAGCTCTAAGTTTCTCTGGAATAGAAAAAAATGAAAGCTAAACTGTTCTGTATGGTGTGCTAAAACCTATGTAGAGAAAGAAGCACATGTCTTTCTTTTATGTACCCTGTAGAAAATGTATAAGTGTAATCTGATAACTATATATATGAATTGCAAATACAAGGCGTGCTCATTTGGTCTAGTATTCTGCATCGTACAAGTATCAGTCACTTGGCCCTGAAAATTACCATGTATTACCATTCTCTTTTACAGTAGCATTTTCCAACACATTGTTACTTGTGTCAGGTTCTCTATCTGGCTGGACAGCAAATTGCGACTACAAACTGATCCTATCCTTATCTTAGAGTACTTTCTTTGGCGGCATGGTTATGAATATGCTATTTCAAATCATTATGATCGACACTGTGTTTGGGAAGAAGTGGCGCAAAACAAGAAGCTGAACAAGTTCAACCATACTATAATTGATCAACAATTTGAGTTTTATCAAGCCGATGGACTGTCAAGGTTCAACCCATCAGATCCAAACAAACTGCTACCTAGCTGTATGCTCCCTTACCTGCTAGTTTTAATGCTACTGTATGAGTTACATTTCCCTAAGAAAGTTTCCTTGCTGCAGATGTCCCTGAAGGTTCTTTCATATTGAGGGAACACACGCCAATGTCCAACTTATTCTCTTGTCTGTGGTACAATGAGGTTGACCGCTTCACACCTCGTGACCAACTCAGCTTTGCATATACGTACTTGAAACTTCGGAGAATGAATCCCGGCAAGCCATTTCACCTCAATATGTTTAAGGTGCGTACAGGGCTCCATCATTGCTCATATCTAGCTTGAGCAACCGTAACCATGTTGCAACTAATTTCCTATTATCTTGCAATTATTCAGGATTGTGAGAGGCGATCAATAGCAAAGCTATTCCATCATCGATCAGAAGAGAGACGCAGCGGTCCACAACTAACAAGATGACACAGATTCTTCAAATGATGGGGGCAGAAGAAAGAGATCTCAAGCGTTGTACTTATATGATATAGCCCCCTTCCAGGAGTTTATGCTGAATATATGGTGCATGAAATTTTACCTTTCTTCCCGTTCCCGCAGGCCAGTTCCCGCCTTTCATTTTGCACTTGACAAAGGCGGATTAGGTGAGGTTAGCTGTTTGATTTTTCTTATGTTCTCGTCGATCTCAGTAAAGTTTTGCTTATTCTTCTGGAAATATGGTCCATGGATCTTGAGAAAGTCATGGCTGTTCACGGGCTTCCAAAATCAGCCGTGCACGGTGTACTATCATACGGTTGTAGAACGTGAGGTTACAATTCTCTTGTAATTCTTAGTCGTGTTACTGAAATACTATACAACAGGAAACTTCATTCTGTAATTTTCTCACGGATAGCAATTAGTGGCTTCTGGCCTGGTTCAATCCAGACAACCTGTTAACCTCCGCCACGAAAGACATGACCCTCAATTTTAAAGTTTAATGCTCTCTGATGTGCGAATATCTTCCATTTACATGCTTGCAGTTACATGTTCAAGTGTTCTAATGATTAGTGTACACATAACACAAAATAAAACGCTGATTGCCTCTTTGACCTGTTGGTCAGGGCCACCACACCAGCTTCACAACCAGGGATTTGAATTCACATTTTATTCAAAGAATTCTCTTATCACACTGTTAATACAAGTTGCAAACCAAAGGAAACGAAAATAGAATCAACTACATATCTACATACACATGCCAACATTCACACACTCTTTACAATTTCTACAAACATTTGCAAAACAAACCCAACTGATGATCAACATTAATCCTGGAGACCTTCGAGCTGCACAAGGTCAATTAAACTGATCAACTGATCCAGAGGCTTACCCTAAAATTCACCTCGTTGTTAGGTTAGAGCCTTGTCCCTGAGGATCCCCAGCATCTCATTCCTGCCCCTGATCACCTCGTCGAACACTTCGTCAAGAACAGAGTCGAACATCTCCACCCCTTCCCTGAGCTCGCCGGACCTTGCTCTCAGCAGCTCGACGTTCGTCCTCACCAGCTCGTCTTGCCGATCACCATGGCCGCCTCCACCGTCCATCTGGCCGCTGATCAGGTCCTGGACCGCCATGGACACCTTCTCGTGCTCTGCTACTGTCGCCCGGCTCGGGAACCGGCCATGGATCAGAGAGAGTGATTTGTGCCAAAGTTCGAGCTCTGGGACGACGACGGCGCAGCCAAGCGCCGCCGCCGGCTGGGAGCTGGCGTCGATGATGTCGAGCGGGGAGCGGGAGGTGAGCGCCTGGAGCACGAATATGGACACGATGGCCATTGTGATCTTGGCGACGAGCGTGACGACGACCATGCCGCCGGCGTCCCCGCCGGCGCCGGACGCGACTTTCCTCCCCAGCCGCTCCGCCTCGGCCACCGCCGCCTTGACGCTCGTCAGCTTCTCGCGGACGACGGCGGCGGCCGGCGACGCCCACCCGTCGCAAGGCGCGGCGATCCCGGCGACGAGCGACACGACGGCGCCGCCGCCGCCGCCGTCGGCGGCGCGGCGGCCCGCCTGCGCGGCGAAGTCGACGACCATGCAGTAGCGGTGCATCCGCGAGACGGCGGCCTTGAACGCGTTGCAGAAGTCGAGCAGCGCCGCCGTCTCCTGCATGTAGTGCTCGAACCAGCTGCAGCCGTCGCCGCCCTTGCGGCCGGCGGAGGCGACGGCGGCCGCCGCCCCCGCGACGTCGGCCTTCCTGAAGATGGCCAGCAGCTCGCGCTGCATCCGCTTCACCAGTCGCATGGCGTCGGCGCACCACCGCATGGACACGCCGCCGCCGCCGTCCACCTCCAGCGTGCTCTCCAGGTGCGCCAGCCCCTCGACGAGCGACGCGCAGAAGACCTCCGTGTCGCCGCCGAGGAGCGGGCACCGCCGGCGAGCGGCAGGCATCATCATCGTCATGCACCTCATCCTCATGCTCTCATGCATGCATGGAAACAAACAACCAAGCAGTGCGTGCGTGCAAGGTTAATCCATCTATATATGATACATATATATCATCTATCTATCTACACATCCATTGGCGCCGGCCTTTTGTTTATGCGCAAGTGTGTTTGTGTGCGCGCAATTTCAAAGGCACTTGCACATTTGCATGTTTGCGACAAAATGGTAGGCGGGTTCCTTGAAGGAGTAGGGAAGATCATTTCAAAGGGTGAGGTGAGGAAGGGGAGGAGTGAAGCAAGAGGATTGTCATACCATTCTACGCACCCGGCTTTGCTTTCCTTGGCCTGGTAACCTTGTCTCTTTGTCAAGAGGAGGTTGGGCGCTTGGACAAAACTCACCAACCAATCCAGCATTTTTTGGTTCCTTCCGGTGACGGTGACGTGGCAACTATTAAGATATGGATTGACTTTTTTTTTTTTTTGCGAAAAAGGGGGACTTATATTAAAACAGAGCACAGTACAACCCGCCTTTTACAGAAACACCCCTGAAAAGAAGGAAAATTACAACGAAGTCCTTCTCCAACTTCCAGAGGCATCCGAACACTCCGGCGAACACGCCGCCGGCAAACTGTCCACCTTCCTCCATCGTCGGTGACTCCAAGCATGGATTTGCCGCAAGAATCAGCGCCCTGACACAGCAGCACGCATCTGCAAGAGCTGAACGAACATCGGCCGCCACCGCGTCGAAAGAAGAAGAGGAAAAGAAGTCCACGGTCGCCGCCACCGACGCCGACCGGAACAGCCGATCCGAGGCTTCGCCGCCAACAGAAAACGGCAACCACCCGGCATCAACATCCACCATCGCCAGCGTCACCGGCGAGGGGCACAAAAAGCTCATCCCCCCAATCGCAAAAGGAAGGAAAGCAAAGAAACTCCACATGACCTCACCGGAGAAGTAGCCGCCGCCAACGACAACGACACCACCAGATCCATCACAGGAGAAGCAAAAGACGGCCACCGTCGTCATGGAGAACGACGCCGCCGTCAACCCTAACCCTAAGTCGGGGAAACTAGACTACTTACTGTACAGTAGCTAGAGGGTGGCCGGACGGCAGCCCCACCGATTTCCCAGCCCTCCGAAACCCCGCGGGGTCGCCGGAGGAAGAGGAAATCGAGCGGAGCCGCCGCCGGAACGGTGTCGCCTCGCGGTCGCCTTCGCTGTACTGTAGCAGGGGAAGGGAACGCGAGCGAAGAGGTGTTATAAGATATGGATTGACTTGTAAGCATATGGAAGGGGGTCCTCGACTCCTCTCATGCATGGGACCCTTTTCTTTGGGTGGCTTGACAAGGGAAGCAGTGTCGACCTGTCGCTAAGAAGGGCCCCATGGTTGCACTTTAATTGTTGGGGAGATCATTGCGCGTAGTTTTTAGGACAGGTCGAAGCTTCAGAATCTAGCGTGTCATTTCAGCGTCTTTGTCAAACAGTGAGTGTTCTTTTGCATCCTCGAATCCATGTATCTCGCTATTATCGTATTCTTTTAACACCAGCCAAACTCATGTAGTCTGTTGGAAGTCTGCAAAATTGACCAGTCTCTGTCCCAGCGTCGTTTTTTTTATTAAGAACGATAACACCTGCCGGGAAAGAGGGATGCAGAGGAGGTTCAAAGATACGGGCAACAGGAAGAATTCAGCAGTGTGAGGTGAGCCCCTCCAATAGGTTTGCCTAGCTTGCTCAGGCGAGCAAGTTAAAACGACCTGAGTTCAGGTTGTGCACGCGTGCACCTAAACCTCTAGCAGCCTATACTTAAAAGGTGATTATCGAGTTCGAAGAAATCAAATTTCATTTGCGGGATCTTTCTCGATGAGAAATGTATTATCGAGTTGACAGTGCAGAACTCAATGGAGAAAACATTCTGTCACAGCAGAGCAGAGTGTGGTGTGTAGGGTGCAGAAAATATTTTAATTCTGATTTCTAAATGTCTCTCTATACATTTGTGATGATGGTGAAATAGCCGAGATCAAGGTGCTTTTGCATATACGAATTGAATTGAATTTATAATGTGACACTACTATATATAGTCTGATATGCTGATAAGAGAGGTGCTGCGAGGTTCAGAGTTTCGGGCACACAATTCAGAAGAGAGAGGATAACCAATGGGCATGCAGAAGTTGCTCCATCCCGGCAAAGCTACAGGGCCTGAAACTTCCTGTTGTTCGTGCGTGCACCTAAACAACACAGTATAGATTCAAACTGATACTCCGCATCCGAAACTATTGTCGAGTCAACAGTGCACAACTTATTGGGGAAAACATTCAGAGTGTGTGGTGTGTATGGTGCAGACCCTCGCTTGTCCTCAACTCCTCATATGCATGGGTCCCTTTTCTTTGGATGGCTTGAGAAGTGAAGCAGGGTCGACCTGTCGTTAAGAAGGGCCCCGTGGTTGCACTTTGTTGCGGAGATTGCTGTGCATAGGTTTTTACTTTTTAGGACAGGTCCAAGCTTCAGAATCTTGCGTGTCATTTCAGCGTCTTTGTCAAACTGTGAGTGATCTTTTTTTTATTAGGCAACAGGAGGGGCAGCAGCCCCTACTGATTAATATATATATTGATAACGAAAAAGGTTATCTTATTTATTCTCCCTGCAATGCATATATCTTGCTGTTATCTTATTCTTTTAACGGAAGCCAAACGCACGTTGGAGTATTAGAAGTCTGCAGCATTGAGCAGGCTTTGTCCTAACGAACCGGAGCACTAAAAACTAAGAACGAGAACAGCTGCCTGGAAAGAGATGCAGAGGGGGTTCAGAGATTTAGGCAACAAGAAGAATTCAGCAGTCACAGCCCCTCCAATAGGCTTGCCCAGCTTGCTCAAAACGACCCGAGATCCCGTTGCGTACGCGTGCACCTAAACCTCTCGCAGCTGATACTTAAAAAGTGATTATCGAGTTTGAAGAAACAACATTTCATTTGCAGGATCGTTTTTTTTTATGACAAATATATTATCGAGTCGGCAGTGCACAACTTATTGGGGAAAACATTCTGTCACAACAGAGCAGAGTGTGCTCGTAGAAATATAAGCATTTCTGACTGTAGTATAAGCATTTCCAACCCTGATTTTGGAAGGCGTTAGGCGCCTAGGGGCGCCTAGACGCGCATAGGCGTTTTCAAGGCGTTTTGAACTGTAGCAATTATGTTTGTGTAAATATGGTGTAAATATGCATCAATCAGATATTAAAAAGAAGAAAAGAGGAAGAAAACAGGGCTTAGAGGAAAGGCCGCTCACGCAAGAGCCACCAGGCCCATCAGCCCGCTCACGTACTGCTCTGCTCACGCACCACCAGCCCCATGAGTCAAGTCACGCGCCGCTCGCACACCACCAGACGAATCCAGCCGCCGCCGTCATTGCTTTGTTTCTCTCTCCACTGCTCAGAGCTCACATCCGGCGGAAGATCTTGACGGATACAGGCGCGATTGAGTGGGGTTCGTCAGCTGCTCTCCAAATCTCGCTTCAACCGGGGTCAGCGCTCCTTCTTCCCCGTCGTCCAGCTCCCACCGCCGCTCTTCTCCCTCGATGTTGAGCTCCTGCCCACGCCCACGTCGCCTTTTCCGCGTGGAAGCGCTCCCGACGCCTAGGGAGCGCCTATCCCCCGAGGCGAGGCGGACGGCCTCCGCCTAGCGCTTCAGCGCGCCTAGGCGTGCGCCCAGCAACGCCTTTCGATTCCAGGTTTCCAACTATGTATCGTACAACCAGTTGCAACTGAGAAGGTGCAAATACAGAGCTTCATATTCTGGAACGGAACGAATCGAGAGGAGAGGACCCTGCGGCGACGATTCCGCCGGCCCCCTCGCCCCGGCGGTCTTGCCGTCGGCGGAGGAGGGTGGCCCGGCCGTCGGCGTCCGCTCTCTTAGCTTCTAGGTGTACAGATCTAGGTAGCTCCTGTCTCCCTCGGTCGTCGTCTCGATGGCGACGGTAGGGTTAGGTTTTTCCCGGCGGGTCGTCGGCTTCTGGGCCGACGGAGCTCTTCCGCCGGCGAATAAGGTTCCCGCCGACGACGGTCCAGCTTCGCTCCTCCTCGTCGGTGTGGTTTTTGTAGGCATCGAGGAAGATGACGGCGTCGGCGACGGCGGCGTCTCGATCTGCGATGCTTCGAGGTTCCCCTCGCCAGTCTTGGTGCTGGTGGTGGTGGATGGTGTCTCCGGGGGGGGCGTAGTCGACTACTGACTGCATCCTCGCCGGTTTTGTCTTCTTCGTTGCCGGTTGGTGCCCGGAGGTGGCAGTGAAGCTCCACTTCCCTCGTCCTGCGACGGTCGGATGTCCAAGGTGCGTTCTTTGACAAGTCGTTCTTCCAATGCTTGGAGTCCTCCGTCAAGGTGTCACCGGTGGCGATGGAGTGTTTTGTCCGGGGCACATCGGAGATGCGGCGGTGATGATGCGTCCGTGGAATATTTTCTCCCGAGCTTCCGCCGTTTCGACGGCGATTTGTTTCTCCACCGCCGTCGGTGAGCTTGTGGAGATGGGTTCCTTCGGGAGCCGCACCAGGGGAGCTCGTCCAGGGTTGCAGAGGAGCTGTTGGTGTCGAAGCTTCGGCAAGCTGCGGGCGTGTTGAGCGACGTCGGAGCTGTGGCGGTTGGCGGCGCGATAGGCGACGGCAATGGCGGTCAGCGGCGCGTTGAGCAACGGCGGCTTCGGCGATTGGTACCGCGTCTTGTGGCGTCGGAGCTGGGAGCCTCCTAGGGGTCTCTTTCTTTCGCCAGCTTTCTTCTGTAATCTGTTAGGACTTTTGTTTTTCAGGTACCTCTCACCGCGTGGTGACAGTCGAGCATTAATCTCTTGAGGGACGCGTTTGTTTTACTGGTTATAGGTGTAGGGGGTTCGTGTGTGTTTGAGTGAGTTGTGTCTCCTTGAATGTACTCGAACAGATTCTACACTTATATTCAGGATTGAGAGGTTCAAAAAAAAAAAAAGGGAACGAGCATATATTTTTTTTGACTTCTAAATGTTGAATAGACACAGCCCCATAGGCTAGTCTCCCTATACATTTGTTATGATGGGGAAATTGTTCAGATAAAGGTGCTCTTGCATATACAAATTGAATAGAATTTATATTATGTTGTTATTCTTATATAACAAAGGTTCGGGGTTTCGAGCACACAATTCGGAAGTTAAGAGGATAACAAATGAGCATGCAGAGGTTGATCCATCCCCACAAGCTACGGAGCTGGTCATTGACCACATCCGAGATAACACTGCACTAGAGCATGCTCCAGCACCATAGCGAGATATGTTTTTCTCACAGATCATTCTGCATTATAGCTAGCTCACTCACAGGAAAGCGAGATCAACACATTGCGCTAGAGCGACCAGCGACAAAACTACTCAATTAGACCAGAAGCGGAGACAAGAAACAAAACCAGAATCTAAAGATGCGGAACAGCCATTTATTCATTCAGCTTAACCAGACAATTCCTTTTTTTCTACTGTCACTTTGGTAATCAACTAAGGTACCGCTGAGTGAACTGATTGTCATTGTACAAGGATTTCTCAATGGGATACCAAGATATGCCAGAACAAACACATCTCAGACCCCTCTCTCTCTCTTGACCTCTCTCCCTCAGCAAAATCTGGCGTTGGAGCTGTCAAACATGTTAGTGCCAGGTTTCCCCCTCCTCTCCCATGTTTACAGCCACAAGCATCCACATCTGGCTGCGCAAACATAAAAGCAGTGACGATCAGCAGAGAGTTGAGGTGGTGAGCTCCTGTCACACGCATCTAATTTAAATCTGAGAAACTAACCTTGATCAGAGCTCATCCTTGATCGTTTCGGTAGCAGCCTCCACCTTCTCCGCCACTTTCTCGGCAACCTTCTCAGTTGTTGTCTGTCCTGCGGTCTCCTTGTTCTTCCTTATGTAGTCCACAATCTCGTCAGCTGTCCTGCCACCGTCGTAGGAGGTCAACTTTCCGCTTGGGGTGACGAAGTACATGGTGGGGTATCCCTGGACATCGAATTCGCTGGGCACATCGTTGGCAGTGGCATCCTGGAAAACAGAATGGAAAAGAGAGTTAGGACATCGATTTTTGTCACAATAAACCAGAAAGCACACTGGTCAAGGCACATTGGGAAGGAAGGTACCATCTTAGCAATGACAACATCCTCATCACTTTGAAGCGTGGTGGCAGCCTCCTCCAAGATAGGCGCCAGCTTCTTGCAGTGTCCACACCAGGGAGCGTAGAATTCAATAAGAACTGAAATGTAAATGATAATCAAGGGGATCAATATAGAAACTTCATCATAGGGAGAAAAGACAAGGACCGCTAAGCATGTTTTAGTTGAAAATAAAGCCTATAAGAATGAATCCATAACTGAAGAAAACAAGAACATATTAATCAGGATTCTTACCATTCTTGCCAGATTTGAAGACCATGTCATCAAAGCTCTCAGCCACGACAACTTTAACAGGCTCATTGTTTGCCTCAGGGATAGGCTCAGACTTCCTGAATGGTGTCAATTTACCATCCTACAAATATAAACAATTCATTAGATATTATCTGAGAAAAAAAAGTAAAAAAAGAAACATGCTGCGTGCCACAGTACTCACAAAGTAGTCTTTCAACCAAGAGACAATCTGGTCAGGCTCAATCTGCTCCTTCAAAAACTTCTTGGAATCACCATCTTGAATCAGGATAAGGGGTGCTTGGTCCTCTTTCAGACCAAAGTACTGTCATTTTGACAAATCAAAAGTTAGCATAAAGGGTTTGGTTAATAATTGACAGCATCGATATACGTGAAGAGGAAAGTAAATCAAACCTGGAAGGCACCCTGGCTGGCTTCAATGTCACCAATAAGGAACTTGACTTCCTTGCCGTTGAACTCGTCTACAGCTGCGTAGTAAGCAGACTTGAATGATTCAAATGGTCCCGTGGAGAAGTTCAGGAACAGCATGGCCTGCCAATAATTTAATGACACAGAAGAACTGAAGTCAGTAATCAAGAGATAATTGCTTTTCTGACTCACTTCAACATAAACGTTCCAGAATCATTTATTACACTCTTAAGCCGCTTTAAGTTTCAGAAAGCTCTGTAGGTTTCATCTGTTTTCAATTTCAAGACCAATTAAAGTACATTTGGATATAATTTCCAGTACATTCACATTAAGCCTGGCTAAAATTTTTGCAGCTCTACTAATCAACAGAAACCAATTTTTTGTCAATTTAACCATCACTAACTGATAAAATAGTAATCGCTATTTAGAGAAAAATTAGAGCATGATTCTTACCTTGGGAGCTGAGCTTTGGAAGTATTTCAGGAGGTGAGGGTGGTTTTCAGGGTCCTTGTCAAAAGTGACAACCCTTGGGGTGCTGCTAGCATCAATAAACTTCTCCAGAGCAGCAACATCGAAGTCCTGCACAATATAATAGCAATGTGAATAGATAGTACCACATAAAATATGTGGAAATCATTTAAATGGTTGCTAGCCAAACTAAGTCAGGATTAGAGTAAAACCTTGCTGTCAACAACAAGCTCGTCAAATGGCTTCAACAGCCTGACCAATGGCCTCTCAACTGCCGCAACACCACGTGGGAGATGGTTGGCATGCAGAGTGTGGCCAAAGTCATAGTCAGAGCGCAGCTTCTCAGCTACCTCCATGAAATTTGTGAACTCAGTTCCGCTGAATTCCGTGAAGACACCAACCTGCATGGTCGCAAAATATTGTGTAATCAGCAAACAGTTGGGGAGAATCGTCGAACAATTAGTCAGACTGCTTCATTCTGTCAAAAACATGAGGAGATGAAAATTGCATCAGGAGCTTACAATGAAGATCTTCTTGTCATCTATAAGGGTTGCCGCATCTTCCGGAGACTTGATCTCCTTGGAAGCAGGGCCGACCTGCTTCTTCAGGTACTCAACAATGCCCTCAGTCTCCCTAGGGCCCTTGTACTCCTGAATGTTCTTGCCCTCGTTCCTGAAGATCTTGAGGGTCGGGAACCCTTGGACCTCGTACTTGGTAGCAAGCGGCCTGTTCTTGTCCTCGTTGGCATCAACCTTGGCAAGAACGATCGGTGGGTCGTGCTTGCTAAGCAGCTGGGCCGCCTTCTCATACTGAAACATCGCAGATACAAAAGTTTAACATGTGAGATCGAAACCAGTCAGTCAGCACTGAACACATTTGCAAAAGGATTGAGTGGTCACATATCGTTACCTCTGGAGCGAGTTTCTTGCAGTGTCCACACCTGCAAAATCGATTTGACCAAATCAGGTACAACAACTCGGGAACCAGAAATAATCTGGGACCACCATAATCAACAGTAATCATACAGAAGTAGCACACCAGTAAAGTGAGTCCTCGCTTCGCGTAAAAGGGTTAACCTGTACCAACCACAGAACTACGACTAGAACCCCCTAACTTCAACGATCCACGAAGCCTAGACCATCATCAACCCGAATCAAATTCAAATCCCGTCAAACAATTTGATTTACGATCCATCTGAGCTATCGTACGGAAGCACAGAACCAAATCCACTTCAAATCACCGAAAGGTGTGATCGCGAACGCATCACATCACCTAAACCTGAACTCCGAACGCATCGGCGGTCACACAAACACTCGCTTCTGAGCCCCTCACCTAGCCACGGCACAACAATCCGCCGATCCAAGCCACCTAAACCCTCCCAAACCCCATCGCGAGATCCACCCATAACAAAACCTAGGACGAGCGAAACAGCCTAATCGCACTGGGGAGGAAGGGAGGGCACTCACCATGGGGCGTAGAACTCGACGACCATGAAGGGGTGCTTGGCGACGGCGTCGTCGAAGGTCTCGGCGTCGAGGGTGAGCACGGCCTCCCCCTCCGCGGCGGCGTCGGCGGCAGCCTCCTCCGCCCGCGCGGACAGCGCGACGGCGAGCGCGAGCAGCAGCGAGATCCAGGCCCTGGAGCGGATCGCCATGGCGGAGATGACGAGCAGAGCAGAGTGGCTCGGCTCAGATTTTCTCTTCCGAGAGAGGGACAGACGAGAGACACGACGCGGCAGTGCACGGGGTTTAATAGGGGGCGGACCCCGCGAGGAGGCCTACCGAGCAGACGCGCACCCGGTCTACGAAGCACAGGTCTGTGTCTTGCGGGCCCGAACCGGCTGCGGGGCGTCGACGGGGGCGCGGCGTAGGGGAGTCACGAGATATTTGCAGGCCGCGTTTGCACCTAGGCCCCTGCGCTTATCTCAAACCCGTCTGCCATTCCACGCGATTAAGAGTTGCTAAAGATATTGAGACAAGATAGAGGCCTCTGTTGGTGTGTAATTATTGGTAAATCAAGGGGCGCCTAAACGTGGTTGGTCTTAATCAGCGATTCTTTCCGCGCAGCCATTAGAAAAAGACACGAAATTCCGCTGCGGCCCACGTCACGGCACCGGCGCGCGGGGCGGTAGTACACGCGGGCAGGCGGCCACGTCCCAGCGCGGGCCCAGGGCCAATGAGAGCGCGCCGCGTCCTCCCCGTGACATGACGCGGGCACCTGATTAGCCGCGCGACGTGGGCGGCTGCTGCAGCCTTTGCTGACACAGAAAGTTTGGGGAAATAGCGAGGATATACTACATTAAGTAATTAGTACATGCAGGATATATGTGGGTCGGCGTAATTAGGGAAAGGGAGGGGGCGGATTTTACTGCGCCGGGAATGGTAATTTTTCAGGGGAAGGGGATCTTTGCTGACATCGGCGGGCGTGTTGCACGTGTGGATCACGGTGGTGACGTGGCGGCCTCAAGCTTGTCCCATCGGGATGCCTGTCATGTGGGGTCCACATAAGTGATCAATTCTGCAATCTCCCGTCACGTTAGAAGTATAAGTGCGTAAAATTTAAATAAAATTTGTTTGGAAACCATAGGGAGATCACACATACTCCCGTCACTAGCTAGGCGACCAGCCAGCTCACTTGAGGCTGGTAAAAAACGATGGAGAGATTGGGCGAAAAGGCCAATGAGATTGGACGGGGGCACCCTAACTATAAGAAATAGAGGCCACGATCCGTATGTATACGCGAGAATGTATTTGGCGTCCGCGTCACACATGTGAAAGTTTACAGAAGGGGAATGCACACATGATGGCTTGTTCGATCGCCATCCGTGCTTCTGCTTTCGTCCTATTTCCGGGCAGACGAGCCCTGCCGCTCCAGGTAGCCGTCGCCGGCGAGACGTGCCCGTCAAATGCGGGGTCATATCTCCATGTGCTCAAAATGTGTTCCTAGGAAATGCAAGTAGTGCGCGACCACCACTCACACAGTGCAACGGAATTAAGGAAAAGGAAGCGATGCGCAAACGCACATGGCGGCGACGTCGTCACACTCGTGGTACACGCTGCCTGCCTGCGCGCGCGCCATCGCATCACATCACGCACGACGTGCCCGGCAGGTGCAACGGAATTTGGAAGGGGTCGTCGTCGCGGTGGCGGATTCGGGCGGGGTTGTCATGATTTGTTTGCAATTGCGCGCCTCACTCTGCGTGCACTAACCCACACCCTCTGCTCTGCTTTGACGTTCTTAAACAACAGGTACGGTGAGTCTGAAAGAACGTGTCCTTCTCCTACACACCGTCGGCCGGCAAATCCAGAGCAGACACCGGGGAATTTCATTTAACATCATTAACACTTTCAAACCCAGCTGAACAGCACTTAAGTACCTAGTACAGCGGGAAGCACGAGACTCGAGTTTCACACAGAGCTACCGTCGGACAAAAGGAAAAAAAAAATCACAACACAGAGTTCAGCAAGAATACATGTCGCTCATGAACGAATCAGACAAAGCGCTCACAGTTCAAACACAGGCAGGGAATAAAAACTCGACCTGCCGGGGGTAAGACCGCCCCCGACGGCATTTTGCTAAGGAGGAAAGCCTCTCACGCAAGCCGAGAAAACCTCCGAACCCCCTTCCTGATCCTACACAGGGACTCAGCTGGCCGTTGTGAGAACCGGCGCGAGTCTTTACTATGTGTTTTGACTCGGGGAGGACGAGGGGATCTTTTTACTCTACACTGCAGCGCGGCATATCTCAGCCACTTGGTGCTACAGTGCAGTGCGGCACTGTAGCGAGCTACAGTGCCACGGGTGCCGCGGTGGGCTCGAACCCGGGTCGCGCGCGCTCACAGGAGCAACGCTCCTGGAGCGACGCCGCTGACCGCTCGGGTGCTCCACACGTTGGCACAGGCAGGGAATAATTCTGATGACTGTCGTGTTGTTCATCACGTTTATTTATCTGCAGAGAGATTAAGAATTCCACACAAACTTTCTGTCACGCAGAACGAACAAGCAAAAGATCAACAGATTCACCACATTCATCAACACTGCAAATGAAAAAAAAGAGCAGCACAATGCGGAGCACGAATTGCAAACTGGACTATGAATATTGTTGTCGAATGAAGTAATATATATACAGCTAAGTAAATAAAATGGAACACGTTTTAAAAAGCTGCTAGCTACACATCACTCTGCACACAGGCTGATGATCTGACATCTGTGACTCTATTTCTCGAAACGCAACCAGATAATCTGCAGTGTCCTGAAAACGCAGTCTCACTCTTATTTGACGGTATCTAAAGCCGCTAACCTCTGGAAACAACAGCTAGCCAACTCAATGTGCGCGTGCCACACACAGCAGAGTGATACCACTAACTCAGCGAGTCCTCCGGCTGTTGGCTGGCTTAGATGGAGACGATGGCTTGGTCTTCGCAAAGTCCACAAGGTCCTTGAAAAGGGAGTCCTCAGGTTTAGCCAGGCGGGATGCTGTGGGCCGTGATGTGCTCCTCTCATTCTCGCTGTTCCGCCGGTTAAGAGAGAGGTTTTCTGTCTCTGTCAACAGTCCATCGTAGCCGCCTCCGTTGCTCCCACCAGAATACACAGTTTGCTCAAAGTATTGCTGTCTCTGGCCATACCGTGCTGGAGGTGGGGGTAGGGAACCTGCAGCTTGAGCTTCCCATGGAGCTTTTGGAAGATCTTCTGAATCTTTAGATGACGACGATGAAAAACCAGGAAGAGCAGTCGGGTTTATAAAGTCATCATCTGGTAGACTCTCTGGCTGCTTCACCGATGAACGGCTCGATTCGCTCATAGCGGGTGGAGGGGCAGAGAAGCTGGGTAGTGCAGTTGGGTTGACAAAGTCATCAGACACACTATCTGACCTGGTATCATAACTTGATGGTGGATTTACTTCTGTTTTTGAATGAGATGATGTAGATATATTGGCTGGGGCAGTTGGATTGATGAAATCATCAGGTACTTTTTCCGATTTGTAAGAGTCTCCACTAAGATAGTCGACACTGCTTGCCTCTGTGTAAACAGGCCTTTTAGATGCTGGCGGTGGAGGAAGAAGTGGGCTTGGGTATGGCCTTTCATTTCTGGGGGCAGAAGGCACGGTGCTCTGTGCTGCTGTGCCATCCCTCGCAGATCTGCAAAGCATTTACCACACATAAGATGATTTTTTTTTAAAAAGAGAAAATCCACAGACATCCCTAATAGGCTTTAGTTAAGAAAAATGGACTAAAGGGAAGTATTCATTTCCATAAATGCAGTCAGCAAGCAATAAGAAATATGACGTTGCAGCAATACTCCAAAACTGGAATAACAGCAGCAAGCATATGAAAATAACTCGTATTAAACAGAGAAACTTAGCTTGCCTGCGGGAAAGTACGGAGAACTCATCTTCCGGCTCATCATCCTCATGTACATTTAGAAGTGGAGAAAATGAAGCCCCAGTGGACCTAGGAGGTGCAGTCCCTTGGTTTACATTAGCAGAAACAGGTAAAGGTGCTCTTGCATTGGTACCGACTCCCTTTGCTATGTCATCATGACGCTGAAGAACACGCTGTAGTTCATCATTTAAGCCTAGAGCCTGAAATAAAAGGCTCTCATCTCTGCAGAGAGAATCAATACGTTGTATCACATCACAGTTGTAAAATACTTGGAACAAGAAAAATAGTAAAAGATGTTCGTACCCAGTAGTGTTAACAAGATCCATGACACGACTTTGATAAGATCTGCACTGCCCAACAAGGTCAACAATGACTTCCTCCCTCACACCCTACAAAATAAAGCACAAATTAGGTCAAACCGCAGCAAATATATTCTGCAGGACTGACATTAGTTACAGAAACAAAGAGGCAGGAGTATGTTGTCTCACCAAATTAACAAACAACAAAAGTCAAAAATAACAAGACATGGGCTATCATCAAGTCAAGCATACAGCATTAAGATTTATAAGTCAAATTAAATGGTCCATTCAATCTCAACAAAGAAGAAAAAATAGTATAGAAGAGCTGACATAAATAGAACATAATAATTTGTACTGAATGAAAAAAAAAGAGAGAACACTTAAAAGTGACTAAAGTGTACCGCAAAACTCTGAAAC
This sequence comes from Eragrostis nindensis, assembly GCA_012490785.1. Classification (NCBI taxonomy): domain Eukaryota; kingdom Viridiplantae; phylum Streptophyta; class Magnoliopsida; order Poales; family Poaceae; genus Eragrostis; species Eragrostis nindensis. The sequence goes on from JAAXCT010000023.1 coordinate 768,568, forward strand.
TTAATGCTTTAAGAAAGTCACCTCAGGATGCCTGTGATCCAGAGCATTTAACATCTCATCCAGCACATCCACGATTCCTCTAGCACTCTGAATCTCACTTAGACTGTAATTTACAATGGACAAGGAAATAAGTAATGTTTTTTTAAAAAAAAAATCTTCTTCAGCAAATATAACGAGACAGAGAGAACAATGAATAGTGAGATCCTCCCAAGAATCCAAGATTTGTTAGGCATGAATACGAACATGTGCTCTCGGAAACCAATGATTTGGCTATGCAATTAACGAAAGGCAACAAATAATGTTTTTTTTTAGCATTGACAGTAACAGTGCATGGCACCTAAGTGTTTGGCTAAAAGAAATGCCAGTGTAATCATAACATTTGAAAAATTAGCCCGGACGACAGTTTTTACTTTCTACTATGGTGCAAAGTTTATGATAAACGACCAACAACTAGGATAACAGAAAGCCAGCAACCATCAAAGGTGTGGAGTAGCATCCTGCTTCAGCTAATCCATTAATGTACTGTCAAAAACATCAAGTTAACATGTCTGTGTCCTAAGGTATATTTTATGGATGCCATCAGTTTGTTTGAAGGACTAAGGTTTACAAATTCAGGACACAGTTATTTATCTGATAGAACCATGTATCAACAGGAAGAACAAAAACTTAAGTAACCAGAAAAGCATTATTCAGACAGTATAAAGAAATGAGAAGAGAACATAATAATGTACAGAATAAATGGGAACACAAATAGCATGATGAATTTTAGTTGCATCCTTCCAACACAATGACATTAAACATTAATAAGCACTCAACAATACAAAAGGAACCAAATCAGAACAGTCGCAACTAAGAAATCAAATTAACAAGCAAATGAAAGAATACCTCAGGGCAGGTTCCGAGGGTGCACTTGATTGAAGAGAAGCTTGTATAGCTGCATCTTCATAGCTTTGACCTGGAGGTGGATATAGATGTGGATGCCTTAGCGGCTGAGTTTGAGGGGGTGTAAACAGTGGGACTGAATTTTCCTCACGAGGTGGAAAATCAACACCAGCAGACTGCAAACAAGGGCAGCAAGCAATTATAATCATGGTATGAACAGAAGCAACCTGACTCAAAGTACTAATGAAACTTCTGCAACCTAACAGAACACCGGAAAGAGAGAATAGAGCATCGCAATGTACAATCAATAGTTTAAAGATGGGAAAAAGTAGGAAATAGAAAACTCCAAATTACGCGATTGCACACAGATAAATGACGAAGGGCGGCTCTGGTGCAACGGTAGAGCCAACCGCCTGGAACCGGAAGGTCCAGGGTTCGAGCCCCAGCCTCTGCACATTGCACAATGTGTGGGTAAGGCTGCGCGTGCTAAAACACCCTTCCCCAGACCCCGCCCAGCGCGGGAGCCTACGGCACTGGGACGCCCACACAGATAAATGACAGCGGCAGTAGAGGAAACTGAAAGCTGATTTGTACCCTGAGTTCTTGGTAAGCAGCATGGTACTGTGGATATTTCCCAGAAGGACCTCCAAAAGCCACTTGCCATGTGTCGATCAAACTCAATATTTTCTCCCGAACATTAAGGTCTGGCTGTAAGGATGAAGGAAAAAGATCACATATAAAATAATGCGAATGCTGAAAACAGAACTTGAATAGTAAGTCAGTATTACCCTCACCTTTTTCTTTACTATCTTAACCATCTCACTTAATATATCACGATCAACGATCAGTTGGTGAACAACATCTCCGCAATTTTTGCTTAGAGTCTCTAGCACCTGAAGCCATAAGGAAGCCACACTTATCAGTTGAGCTCACAAAAAGAAACATGAACATCAGTCAAACCATGTGCGATGCTTAATTTTCTTTTTTGAAAACAGACTATCAATATTTTTGTTATGTGGTATTAGCAACATTCTGCTGCTAAACTTGGAAATACAAACACTACCCAGGCATTGTTAACAAAATTTACAACACGGATGGTTCTCACTGACAACAACCAGACCCAAATGAAATTGTCTTGCAATACTCACATAAAGTGTCAGAATTTGCACTTTTGAATTCTTATTTCCAAGACGTTTCTTTAGGAGCTTGAGTGTATCCTTTGCTTGTCTGCACATCAAAAGATTTTTTATCAGCGATTGTGAAGTATAACCCAGGGCAAATCACAAGTTATATTGAAAACATTGGAAAAATTCATGCAAGTCAAAATATTTGAGGTCAAACCAAACACACTAGGAACCAAGCCAAACATTGAGCCGAGAGCAAAGTCTCTTCAATAAGTCACACGGCATACCAGCATTTTAACAATCTCAAAAGTTCATAAGTTGCCATAAAACTCCCTCAGAGATACATGTTAAGCAGCTCTATCCACAGATTTAACAAACCCATTAAACACACCCAGATATGAACAGCGGTAACATAAAAGGAAAATAATTCACTTCTGTGTAATTTCAAATCCCTCCATTATTCAAACTTATAACCAAACGTGATGTCACATCAACCTACACCCTAGCAGCAAATGCCACCAAAATAGGTGGCCCTCTAAGACCATGACTCAACAAACCAACCACAAATTAATTCATTACCAAATAAATATCTCACCCTCCATGCTAACAACCAAGAAGCCTAATATTCCTAATTCGTAATCAAGTGCAAATAAACCAGACTAGAATACAAAACAGGAAGAGCATTCGTTTGCAGCAGTCAAGAACAAGAACAAATCGTAATTGCCATAGATTAAGAGGGCTACTGAAGCAATAAAGCAGCACTGCCTCTCCGCTACATTATTCCAGTCAGATGATGGTTGCAAAACAATGTACGTTCAGCATAACGCAACAAATAAATGAAACGTAATGGAAGCCAAATCACTGGTGCCCAATAAGTGGGCTAGAATGGCATCAGAACTAGCTCCTAGGAACTTAGTAGCAAATCAGTTACTTCTTGATACGAAATGAAAGCAATACCGACACAAACGTAGCAAAGAACATATGAATCAGAGGCGAACGATCGAGAGACGAGATAGAGAGAATCTGGTCTGACCCGGGATCCATGTTGATGATATCGCAGAGCTCGATGTTGACGGCCCAGTCCGGGCCGATGAGCATGTCGTTCGTCGCCCTCTCCGCGCACGCCACAGCCGCCATCTCTCCCGGCGGCACGGACCCACGACGACGACCACCGACACCAAAAACCCTAAATCCTGCGGCAAGAACCATCCCAAATCAACCCCAAGAACCCACCATCCATTCAGACTACAAGTAGTCCCACAAACGAACCCGTCTTCGAACCCGCAAGAACCGAATCCTTGCCAAATCTGAGCGAATCGGCCCGAGATTCGGCGCCAAGAAACACCAAAAGCGGCCTCTTTTCGGATCCCGGAGCGCCCGGAAGCCGCCGATCGCTCACGAACAGGGGCGAATGGGAGAGGTGGTGGGCGAATCGGGGGTCGGTTTGAGCAACTGGTGGAATTGGTTGGAGGATTATGAGGGGGAGAAGAAAGGTAGCTGTGGCTCTCTCTGTCTGCTGCAGGGGACGACCGGACGAGAGAGATGGGTAGGAGACTGGACTGGGCTGGGGCAGGGGAGAAGGGAAAACGCGGACGTGGACTTTTTCCGTGTGACGACCGTGTGAATATGAGGGCCCACAATTTTGTGTGTTTTCGAGGATTTTTTTTGTTCGTTTCGAATTTATTTGGCTATACTCCACTTTTGCGATAGTGAGGATGTTTTAGGCCCCGTTCGGATCCCCTATAAAACACCCTCTAAAGTTTATACCCCTCTAAAGTAAAAAGAATCTTACTATTTAGGGGTACTAAATAAAATTTAATTACAAAACCTTTCTACAGACGGGCGTTATTTTTCGAGACGAATCTAACGAGCCTAATTAAGCAATGTTTTGACACAGTGATGCTACAGTAACCATCGTCTAATCGCCGTTTAATTACCCTCATTACGTTCGTCTCGCGAAATAGATGGGGGTCCTGAACTTAGTTTTGTAATTTGACTTTGTTTAGTACACATAAATGCTGCCGGCATATTTGATGTGACTGCTACAGCATCCTCTAAAGTGATCCAAACGCACCCTTAATAGAACTCCGGGGGATTGTTAGATGTTGTTTAGCAGTTGACATGAAACACTGCTGATGGGGCTTTCATGTGAAACAAAGGATCATTTTGCGGTTGCTTAGTCGGTAAGCAACTTTTATGATTTTGATTGCAGAAGAAGGTTTTCGAAGAATAACACAAATTAACTAAAAGTTGAAAAGCTCATCGAGATATGCTTTTCAGGCTTTTGATGCGAGAGAAGGTAAAAATATATTGCAAAACCAACACAAAACTTAGCAGTCAAAAGCTAGTAGTCAGCATCACAAAATGCTCAAAAGTTCCATCTCAACACAAACATGCCCTTAAATACTATGCTCATTCTTCGAGATACAATGTGTGAATTCATATGTACAGATACACTCCCTCTAAAAGTTAATACTTGGTGTTACAACACCACATTTGCACTCCAAAAGAGAGTAAGAATGTGTCTTGTTCCGCATCATTCAGATCTGATTAAAAAACTTAACATTTACATTCTCTTCCAAATATGAAATGTTGTTTCAACGAATTTTTTTGCTTTTAAGATATAGTGAAAGGTGTTAACAAAAAAAGTAACTCCAAGTTAAACTTTTAGAGTATTTCGATTCTACATACTTATATCTTTTTATATCACGAGGGAGTACAATGATTTTATACAAAGAGCCTAATATAGACAGTATTTGAGTACTGAAACAAACATGTCGTGCGTATTATAGTAATGCTCAAGATTATCAAAAACTACAGATACATTAATTTGGTTCGAAAATGCCGTATCAAAAGTTATATGAGTATGACATGCGGTGAAAGCATCCCTCTCTGGTTTTATTTGTACGGCATGCTATGGCAATGCCGACTTTAATTGAAGTATCAAGCTCTAAGCCATTCTTTGTACACCAGTCAGAGAATCTATCCGGTGTGATTGGTTGATTTTTCGCGGTTGTACGGTTGCTCCACTGACGTCGTCTTCGTTCATTATCAGCAGAAAAAGGTTGCCCGATTGGCAACCATCAGCTGCGTGGGCCCACGGTTGATGTTGAAATGAGCAAACTTTCGTACGTATACGTCACAGCGGCTTCAAGCCAGAGGATCTGCGCATACACCGTTGAAATTAACCGTCCTTGTATAATAAATTGCGCAATTATATTATGATTTTTCAAAGTATCTTTCTAAATTTGAATGCAACAGTTAGTTGCTATCATCCTTTAAGAAGTATCATAAGGTTCAAGCAAATTTCAACATGGTTGTCGGTATGCATACCTTTTTCCGAAAGTGATTCAACTAGCATAAATCTAACTTGTAAACTCAAACCATATATCTTTTTGTGATGAGAACTTGTAATTATATCGAAATACTTCCTTTGTTTCATAATACTCATCATTTACATTTATTCATTTCTTTACATTCCAGTGCATTTTTTAAGACAATTGATCCTTGCAACTCTCATCAATACACCCAAGTATCTCATGAAACATTTCCCCTTCTATCTTACATCTCTAAATAAAGGTAACATGACATTTGCGGCACCTTCTATTCTCGTCTATTTGCTAGAATTATACTTGAATAAAAATGGAAGGAGTAACTTGTACCAATCAAGTTATGAGAAATTGAAATAAAAGGATTAAAATTGAAACACTAGCTTTATGAGAAATTGAACACATAAGTAAACTGAAATGAAAGGAGTAAGTACATTTGTTCTGTTCAACACGGCGAGATACAATTTCTCATAAAGAACCTCAACTGTTCTTCGATTATTAGATAGAGTTATAGCTTCAAATATTGTGAAAAACAAAAATCTGAAAGTAAAAGGATTTGAAGTAGTTGCAATATGGGCCTGGGTGAAATAATAAGGGCCTCCTTGTAAGGCCCACTTCGTTCCTAGACTTCACTTTGCTCGGTGGCGACTCCCGGGGCAGAGCGGGGAGTCTTCTCCGGCAGTCTGGTGTCCGCCTTCTGTCTCCGGCGGCCGGCGGCCGGCGAGTAAAGCATCCGACAAGTGAGGTGAGGCGACGCGACGGGTCCAGAACTTGATCAGTTTCATTTGTCTCTGGTGACCTCTGCCTAATCTTTCATTTCGGCTCTGCAGTATTGGGGGCGCCGCGCGTGTTCGACGGAATGCCGCTTCGGCGGCGCAAGGCGAAGAAGCGCGAGAAGGCGTCCATGCCGAGCGGCGAGGATTTACTGGGCGCCCTCCCGGACGCTGTCCTCCAGCACGTGCTCTCCTTCCTGCCCTCCGACGAGGTCGTGAGGACGTGCGTGCTCTCCCGCCGCTGCCGCGACCTCTGGAAGACCACCCCTGCGCTGCGCATCACGCACACCGAGGATAAGTGGAAGAACGCCGAGGACATGAACGAGTTCGTCAACCATCTGCTGCTCCTCCGCGACCGCTTACCTCTGGACGTCTGTGAGATCAACTCCTATCCCGATTGTATGAGTGACAATGTTGACAAGCCATTCCGGTACATTGATCTGTGGATCCGATACGCCCTGTCATTGAAAGCTCGGGTGCTACGTGTGCTCATCTATGTCGAAAATGAGCGGTTGGTGCTTGACGCGCCTCTTGTCTCGCAGCACTTGACAGTCTTAGAGATTGAAGGTGTAAAGTTGGTCAAGCATGCTCTTGATTTCTCAAGCTGTCCTGTATTGAAGGCACTAAAGATGGTTGACTGCATTATTATGGCCCATAAGATCTCATCTCAATCCCTACGACATCTGATCGCCACGGATATTGTCTTCGACGAGGACTCACGCACAAGGATTTCTGCCCCATGTCTAGTTTCATTGCAGCTACATGTTTTTGGGGGAAGGACTCCAGTGCTTCGACATATGCCATTGCTAGTGACAGCATCGATCGATCTTGACTCAGAGTGTCATGACTCTTGTAACCGTTGGAGCTCTGGAAATTGTGGCTATGATAGTTGTGAGGTTTGTCATGATAATACTGATGGCAGTGACAAGTGTGTGCTTCTCAGAGGTCTATCTAATGCTACCAGTTTGGAGTTGTTAGCTCAACCAGATGTGGTATGCTTCCGATTACTCCCCCTTAACTCCTATAACTATTCTTTTTGTCTACATATTATCTTGTAGTATTTATATTATATTATACATCGTTATACATGACTGAAACACTTAAAAACCAAGCTGATTATAATTCTTACCACCATTGGGTTCCCTTTCAGTGAGGATGCACTATATGATATCTTGGACAACTATGATTAAATTTTTCATTCAATGTTCTTATGCTTCTAAAATTTATGACATACTGCGATTAAAAACATGTAAGACTGAGTATGCTGATTCGTTCATGTTGATCCCTGGATGGCTGGAGCCTGCGTGCCCAATTTGTTCCTGTGCAGCTTTCGATAAACTTCAAAATACATCATGGGTTAAATAACACCTTTAAGTTTATTTTCCTAGTTGCTTTTAATCTACAAATTTCTATTCAAATTCAGACAAATATTCTTCAATTGCGTCTGGTGACAAAAAGTTAGAGGTTGAGCTCCACTTACTTCGGTTATCTGTTCTTTTGTCTAGCTCATTCTGAAAAAGGATTTGAATCTGTGCCTGACATTTGATAAGTTAAAGACATTGTTGCTCAATGAGTGGTCTTTGGCTGGTGATCTCCATTCTCTAGTTTGCCTCCTCCAGCACTCACCAGTTCTAGAGAAGCTCACTTTTCAACTTCATGAGGTATATATTTTCTGAGCTTGATAACAGTTGTCCCACTAAAGTAAGTGTTCATACATGGTTGATATTTTTTCATGTTTTCCTATAGGTTCCTGAACATCTGGTGAAAATGAAAGAAAACCAAAATCCAAAAGAGCAACCACACGCATCTGAGCACCTTAAAATTGTTGTAATTGAGTGTCGAGATGATGATGACAGGATTCACAAGTTTTTGAAGTGTTTGAGCTTATATGGCATACCTATTGATGCTACAAAAATCGAGAAGCCTCGTAACTCGTATTATTCTTCTTGTAAGTTAGCTATTGACAACCCACCACAACTTCTTATTTTACTTCAGCTTTCATATCTTCCTAAAGGCATGTGATACCTCAAATTGGTTAGACAATAGACCTTAAAGAGCATTTAGCAGAAAGAATCATTTCTGTTTCTTGCCAGAAATGGCCAGAGCTGAACCAGTTGCCTCAAAAGCGAAATGTTTCAGACTAGAATGGGAGAAACATTTCAAAATTTGCACTTGACTAGACGCTATAAATGTCTGAAAGGGTGTTTCGCAGGCAAAACACTTCATCCGTTCCCTACCTCTTCTTTCTCCACAAAGTTTTTACTTGTTTCTGCCACTAGCCAAGAAAGAAATAAGATGGAGCATAGGATCTGTTGGTCTGCCGTGCTTCCTTGAACTTTCACTTGCCGAGCCTCCAGCAGCACTTGACGGAATCAGGAACCAGATCTAGCATCCCTGTTGCTCTCAAACCCATTTTGCTCTGCAGCGGCTCCCCTCGAGCTCCATCCGTATAGCAATGGCAGCTCTGTTTATTTCCTCGTATGCGTGGAAGGGAAGGAGAGCCGATATTATCTCATGGAAAATTGCTTGGGACACACTGTTTGGCCACGAGAAAATTCTAATAGGTTTCTCAATGGTAGAAAAGTTCTAAAAGTGATGTAATTTGCTTGGATCACTTAGATAATACTAGGATGATACGTGCCTTTCTTTTTTCTTTGTTTATTTATGGTTTATCTTTATATTTTGGCCTCATGTTTGTCATGAACAACAAAATGTAGCTAGGGGTACATTGGAAAATTTAATCTGAATCTGAATCCTGAAAACTATCCAAATGTTCAAACGTGATTCTGCTTCAGCTTGAGTGATGTTTCTACAGAGAAACTGAATCAAACTGGAACTGTACCAAACGGGGCCTTAGAAACCTTCATGTTTGATTGCGATAAGGCAGAGGTTCACCACATATTGTGACTGTAACTACTATCATGGGGTCTCAGCCTCATGTTTGATTGCGATAAAGTTGACTGGGAATTATATATATACATCTACATTTTTGTTTCATTGTCTTCCAAAACGATTTAATTAACCTTTTTTAAAAAAATCGTGGTTTTGGTGTGATTGCATTGCTTGTGGCAATAGCTTGGCGGAAACCAACATGGAATAGAACTGGTTCCCCAAACCTTCTGGAATCTGTATGTGTAATTAAAACTGACATGGGAATCATTAGTATTTTACTGGAAAATGGTGTTGACTAGTTTTAACAGTGGTTGTTTTCCATAATAATGGAGTTGTTAATTTTTTTATTTTTATTGTTCACACTTACATGGAGGTGAGACCCCAACATACTTTATTGTTACTTTGGATGTACAGTTAACGTGATTTTTTTCATTGATGGGTTTAAACCTGATTAGCATTCATTTGTCTGCTTAAGTCGTACCAAATGAGTAGCTTCTTGACATGAGTTTATTTTAACTGTTAGCTTATGTTTTGTTTCTCGACTGACCATTGTACTTTAGAGTTGTTATTTCGCCTGTTCTTTTCTGTCCAGAGGTTCCTGTTTCTTAAGTGTGTGTCTCTTACCCAGCCCATCATTACAGTGTTCACTGAGAACTTTACTACTCCCTCCGTCCCACAACAAATGTCATCCTAGAAAATATTAGACAGATTAGGAGTGGAGCAAAATGACCCCGATACCCCTAATTATTAGTGATAATATTGTTGACGGTAAAATGTGTGTTCTACCACTCGCACACGTGGCCTGAGAGATTTGCTTCACTCTGTTCAGGACCAAACTTGGAACGCGGTGAATTCCGGAGCGTGCCAGTCGATTTTCCCTGCAAATCGACAAAGACAAGAAAAGCGTATAAAATTCCTGGGCTATCGACCCTGTACAGGCCGATGCGTAACCGCAGCCGATGTTAGTGAATAAATAAAATATTGTATTAAATGCTCGGCTGACGGCTAGAAACAAATCGGCATGTCGCAACAATAAATGCTCGCACGATAACTAAAGCAAACGACACATGTAACAAAATAAGCAATCGGCAAAGCATGCAATCGGCAAATAGCTATCGGCAAACAAGAAGGCTCAAACCTATACTTGAACGGGAGCAATAAGATATTTAAAAGCACGCAAGCATAGATCTGACGTGGTAAACAATCGGCTAAACACCCCGAAAGAACGATTAAACCAGCAACCACTAATTATACCCGTAATCTAACAATCGCTTCACCGAGGACACGTCAACTAAGTGAAGTAGAACAGGACACGTCAAACTGCTCTACACGATCGATAGATACAAGTATAATCGGCAACTACCAGTCCCAGATACCCAGTAAATTAAATCTAATTCTTAGCAACTGTTTCGCCGAGGACACGTCAACTAAGCGAAGCAGACAGGACAAGTCTAACTGCCTACCCAGTCACCAAGAACAGATCTAATCGACCAAATACCTTAACCGTGACTCGAGTAACTAGATCAAACAGGAATCGACATCAGCAATCGGCAAACAAGGTCGCGGCGAGGACAAGTCAACTAACCGTAACAAAGAATTGGACCAGGCCTTAAACAATTCCATGTAGTCGATGCATAATGTAAACCCTAGAAAGATCGACATTACCGGATAACTAGCAGCCACATCAATCTTAATCATGGACAAGTCGACATAATCAGATCGATGCGCTTACCTGACGGAATCCAAGCCGAAACCGGAGCCCCGATGGACGTCGATGTCGACGGAGATTACGTCGAGAAATTGTGGCGATGCGCCGAAAGGTTGATTGTATTGATTCGTTCCTTGATTACAAGCACCTGGGTTTATATTTATACACCCGAGGCAAGAGTCCGACTTGCCCACGATTAGGCCAAGTTTTCTAAATCTAGAAAAAGAATTAAAACAGGACTCACAAACCCACACACGCACTTCTTCATGTTTTTCTCCATCTTCGTACACAAGCTCTTCAACCCGGCGTGCATCCTGCTACTCACTGTCAATGGGCCCTAGGCCAAAATCTGGTGTCAACACCTGCCCCCTCAAGCCGGGGTATGGAATCTCCATGCGCCGGATTGCTCCACCATCTATCACGTCTGCAAGCTTCTAGATGACCCTTCACGTGAAAACTGTACATTTGACTTGATGAGCTGTACCTTTATCTGCACATGGCGTGCACCTCTTCGGCAGACAATTCGTACCAATCGCTTTAATTTGCAATAGGTCTTTCACTATTCCACAATTTTATCTCTTCCGCATCTCGGCTTATAAAAGGACTGGCTCCCCTCACCAGAATCATCAACACAATGGCCAGCAAGAAAAATCCCTTTCACAAAGCCTGACCAATGCATCCTAAGCAGCAAGATAGCAACCATGAGCTCCTCTTCTCTCCACACATCTACGCTCTGGTCTCTTGTCTTCCTTCTGCTTCTCTCCAGTCCCTTTCATCCCGACGCTATCCCTCTTGAGCTAATCCCTGAAGATGGCGGCTCCTCTTCAGACTTCGAGGAAGAACTCATGTTCTTCGTCAGATAAGGTTCCTTCTCAGGGATAACATCTTCTTCGACGTGATGAGGTCCATGAATTTGCTCCATTCCTCATATACCGGAGCAACGACCCATCCTACCCTGCGCTAGCACTTGGTTGACACTTGACAGCAGCCGCAGTGTGTATTCTTGGTGCAAGAATTTTGTATTCCCATGTATGATGTAATAACTTGTAAACTATAAGAACTTCATTGTCTTCTTTTGTTCTTTCTGCATATATTCCCTGAGTGCGATACCATCGACATCGGCCATCTCCAAGGCGACGCTCTTAACGTCGGCTTAACTGAAAATTTAACCGAACACTTTAAGAACCTACCCAAATGCTGGGGTAATATTTCTTCAAATATTTTCCATTAAGCGCTCGGCCAAATTCTTCTCCATCCAAATCTTTCAAGATATAAGCATTACCGGGCACGCATCGGCTAATTATATAAGGACCTTCCCAATTAGGTGACCACTTGCCAAAACGATTATCTCGCACACCAATCGGCAACTTGACTTTCCAGACAAGATCTCCCTCATCAAATTGCTTAATCACCACCTTCTTATTATAATGCCGAGCCACCCGTGCCTTATTATCTTGAATTTTCTTCAACGTAATCAACCGTTGCTGATTGACATCTTCTAATTCGTCCATCATGAGATCATGGTATTGTTCTGCTGTCAATTGATTTTGCAAATCGACTCTTCTTGACCCGGCAGTAACTTCCCATGGCAAAACAGCTTCATGCCCATACACCAACTGATATGGTGTTACTTGTACTAACCCATGACGAGACATCCGATATGCCCATAATGAATCGGCCAATGAGGTATGCCACCTTCTCGGTTGATCACTAATTTTGCGCTTAATCAACTTGATCAAGGATTTATTTGAAGCTTCAGCCTGACCATTTGCTTGGGCATAATATGGTGACGAATTTAATAATTTAATACCCATATCATCAGCAAAATCTCTGAACTCTTCAGAAATAAAAATAGAACCTTGATCCGTAGTGATAGTTTGAGGGATACCAAATCTGAAGATTATGTGCTCTTTAACAAAAGCAATCACATCCCTCGAAGTCACACTTTTGTAAGGTACTGCTTCAACCCACTTGGTGAAATAATCCGTAGCCGCCAATATATATTTATGTCCCTTACTGGAAGAAGGATTAATCTCACCAATCATGTCGATTCCCCATCCTCTGAACGGCCACGGCTTGATAATAGGGTTCATTGCCGATGCTGGAGCTCTTTGAATCGATCCATACTTCTGACAATCCTGACAGCCCTTATAATATCCAAAACAATCCTCAAGCATGGTAGGCCAGAAATATCCACCCCTTCTGATCAACCATTTCATCTTGTATGCCGACTGATGAGTCCCACAAATCCCATCATGAACCTCCATCAGCATTTTCTTGACTTCATCGGCATTCAGACACTTCAACAAAATCCCTTCCAACGTTCTATAATAAAGCTGATCATCAACTAACACATATTTCATTGCCTTGTACCGCAACTCTCTGGACGTTTTCTGGGTTGGATCCTTCAAATAATTTACTATCTCAATCCTCCAATCTTGCACATCGACATCGGCTTCATTGTTAATAGAACTTACAATAAGCCGATACTCAGATGCATGCTGAGCCAAATTATTAGCTCCAGAATTCATTTGTCGAGGAATATGACTGAATGTGATGTGCTTGAAGCTCTTCATTAGATCTTGACACTTCTGATAATAACCCCGAAGCACTTCGTCTTTGCATTCATATTCACCATTCAATTACCCCACAATCAGCAAAGAATCCCCAACAACTTCAACAAAATCAGCATTAGCTTCCTTCAACAGTTGTAGTCCTTTCAACACAGCCTCATATTCAACTTGATTATTAGTATGAGCTTCTACTGTGAATGAGAATTCAAACCTGGACCCTTTTGGTGTGACAATGACAATGCCGATACCACATCCATTTTTGCAAATTGATCCGTCAAACAATAAGCGCCATGGAACTGGCTCTATCACACTTTCATCATGCCTCCCATGCTGGACTATCAAATCGGCAAATACCTGGGCCTTCACAGCTTTAGCAGATTATATTTAAGATCAAATTCTGCAATTGCTAGCATCCAATTCCCGAGCCTGCCTTTCAATACCGGAGCGGACAAGATGTATTTGACGACATCGGATCGGCAAACAATAGTGCATTCTTCGGATAACAAATAATGTCTTAATTTAGTGCAAGAGAAATAAAGGCATAAGCATAACCTTTCAATCTCAGAATATCTTGTCTCTGCATCCACTAATCTCCGACTGAGATAAAAGATAATCCTCTCATCGCCATCTTGTACTTGCGTCAATGCCGAACCAATACACTTGTCATCGGCAGATAAATATTAGTTGAAAGGAATACCTGGCTTAGGAGGCATCAACACAGGTGGTGAGATTAAATATTTCTTGACATCATCAAGCGCCTTCTGATGTTGGGTTTCCCACCGGAACTCTTGATCTGCTTTTAACTTCAACAAAGGAGTAAAAGCATCAATCTTCCCAGAAAGATTAGAAATAAATCTTCTCACAAAATTGATTGCCAATCAGAGACTGCAATTCTTTTTTACTGGTAGGAGGTTGAATTTTCTTGATCGACTCCATGCTCTTGGGACCAATTTCAATTCCTCTTTCATGAACAATAAAGCCCATAAATTGTCCTGCCGAAACACCAAAAACACATTTATGCGGATTCATCTTCAAGCCATACTTTCTGGTCCTCTCTAGCACCTGCCGCAAATCAGCAATATGATCTTCAACTGTTTTAGACTTCACCATCACATCATCAATATAAATTTCCACTAATCGACCAATCAGATCATGATAGATGAAATTCATCGCTCTTTGATATGTGGCGCCAGCATTTTTCAACCCAAAGGTCATCACAACCCATTCAAACAATCCCAAAGCTCCTGGACACCTGAATGCAGTCTTTATAATATCTTCTTCAGCCATAAAAATCTGATTATATCCTGCATTTCTATCCATAAAGCTCAAAATCTTGTGTCCAGCAGCAGCATCGATCAGTACATCTGCTATCGGCATTGGGTACTCATCTTTGGGTGTAGCCTTATTCAAATTTCTGAAATCAACGCATACTCGCATCTTCCCGTTTTTCTTGATCACTGGGACGATACTGGACACCCATTCTGCATATCGGCAGGGTCGGATAAACTTGGCATCATATAACTTTGTAATTTCTTCCTTGACAGCATCATAAATCTTTGGATCAATCTTCCGATTATGTTGTTTAAACGGCCGATACCCAGGCTTAATAGGCAATCGGTGTTCAACAATATCTCGACTAAGACCAGGCATCTCAGAATAATCCCAAGCAAAACAATCTTTGTATTCCTTTAATAATACTATCAACTTTTCTCTAAACTCTTTACAGATCTTCTTACTAATAAACGTCGGCCGAGGCTTGTCACCATTTCCAATGTCAACTTCTTCTAACTCATCGGCTGATACAAAACCATGACCAAGTTTTCCTTCTTCTCTTTCATCGATCAGCTGATTATCGATTGTTTCTTTCTCAGCTTCCATCGGCCGATCGATGTCTAGGTCTAGTAATTGCTATAACAACCGTGGAGTTGTCGATCCTTCGGTGATGCAAACACCTTCATCGGTAACATCCAATGCTTCACCTTCCCAGTAAGTTCCTGATATGCACGGCAAGTTTTCGACCATCATCGGCAAGAAATCTGTAGTTGCTACACTCACCGATCTATCAGCTTGAATAGTTTCCACCTCGTCGCCGATCCACTGGATAAGGAGCTGATGCATCGTGAAAGGGATACAGCAATTAGCATGAATCCAATCCCTACCCAACAGTACGGCGTACGATCCTTTGCCTTCAATTACGAAGAACGTCGTCGGTAAGGTCTTGCTTCCGATAATGACCTCGACATTGGTGACTCCTTTGACTTCAGAGCTTCTGCCCCCATAATCCCTCAACGTCATGTTGGTCTTGGTCAGCTCTTCAAGCAGTTTGCCGATCTTCCTGTATGTCGCCATCGGCAAAACGTTGACAGCAGCACCACCATCGACCATCATCTTACTCATCGGCTTGCCATTGACAAAACCATTAAGGTACAGGCCCTCAGATGGAGATGATCAACACCAAACGGCTTCCCAAACACTGCCTGCTGTGGACCAAATAACAATTCGGCAGAAGCTTCTTCTTCCGACTCATTAATGTTCAAAGAACTAAATTCTCGCGGCAGCATAAATACCATATTGATAGGAGTTTCAACTTCATGTACTTGAGATTTGACTTTTGGTCTCCATACCTTTTTTGACTTGGGCCCCTTGTCATGATCATCCTCCTGGTTCACTTCCTTGTTCAACTCCCGGCAACGTGCCCTCTGTACTCTTCTCTTCTGAGTCTTGGTAAAAATACCACTCGGACACCATTGCCCTTCTTCTGTGAACTCACCTTGATCTTCTTCTTCATAATCTTCAACTTGATTGACAGGACCAAGCCTCTCATGCACAGAAACCCTTGATACTGGTCTCCCTTCGAAGCGATCATGCTGTCTCCGCATAGGGACTCGGCTTGAAGTACCAACTTCTCTGTACAAATCCCTAGATCTTTTGCTACAACCTGGACAGCCTTCAATTGGTGGCAACTTCATACCCTGCTCCCAACAGTACTGGAAGAAAGGACAGTTCCAGTGTGGATCAAAGTCATCATCACTAGTCCTCCTATCTTCCCTCTCTCTTTTCCTTGAGTACTTGCCGATCAATCCAGCAGATCCACCGATCATGTTGACTGGAAAAGGATGCCCATCAATCTTCATCGGCTTTTGACCAGAGAATTTAATGCGATCACTCTCAATTGCCGATTGGATCTGTTGCCTGAACACCTTGCACTCATTGGTGTGATGAGAGGGAGTATTATGCCACTTGCACCACTTGATTTTCTTCAACTCCTCAGCTGGAGGCAACGTGTGATTAGGTGGGAGTTGAATAAGCTTCTCTTGTAGCAGCAGATCGAATATCTTGTCGGCTTTATTGATGTCAAAGTCATATTTCTTTTCTTCTGCCTTCTGCTTGACCCATGGACAGAGAACAGTCTTCTTATTCCTGGTCCACTCAGCAAGAGCGACTTCAGCTTCATCATCAGAATCAGAAGAATAATCGGCATAAGCCGCCTGAAACTGTCTGCCACGTGTATTCTGAACGCGCCCTTCATGAATCGACGCCTTCTGAAAGAGCTGTGCTAAGCCATCGACTTCCTGAGGTGCAAACTTATCTCTGATTTGAGGCAATAAACCTTGATAAGCAATCTCAGCCATTTGCCGATCCGTCAGATTCAGGCTATAGCACCTGCCACGGATGACTCTGAATCTCTGGACAAAATCGGCAACTGACTCTCCAGCCTTCTGACGAACAGCCGTCAAATCTGATATACTCAACTCTGCCATGCCAGTGAAGCCAATTCCGCACGGATCCCGCAGGGAGGGATGTGAACCATGAGAATGCCGATCCAGATAATGACAGAGGAAACAGACGGACCTTCAATGCATCTTGTGCCGACGCCTCTCCCAACTGTGCCAAATATCGGCTAACGTGCTCAACTGTGGACACATTGTCTTGCCCAGAAAACTTGCAGAATTCTGGCAGCTTGTATCGATGTGGCAGAGCAACTTGTTCCATCCACTCTGGATATGGACGTCGATACATAAAGCTCTGCTCCTTGGGCTTGAGATCAAACTGCTCCTTCATGACTTCAGCCAGCCTGGCAACTATATCCTCTGAAGAATTCTGCACTTGCCCCCCAGCCATCTGAGATGATTGCTGCTGTTGTGACTGAACTTGAGCAGGTTGCTCCCTGTTGTAGTGCTCACTATAATCTGCCACTTTATGATAGCCTTGCGGTATCTCCTGGTTGAACAGTGCAGGATTGACATTGGGAGCTAAATGATATCTCGTCTGAGGAGTTTGACTAATCCTTGGCTCAGTAGACGTAACACCTGCTTCCTTCTGTGTGGACATCGGTGCATCAATAAGATTTGGCGCCGATACCCGAGCTGTTCCTGCGGCTAAAGCTTGAGCACTCGGAGACCACAGCTCTGGTGGCATGCCATATGGTTGCCTTTGCTGACCAGCAGCACTTGTTTCTTCTTGAGCTGCGGGTTGACCACCAGGATGTGCAGGACGTGCTGGTGCAGAAGTTGGTAAAGTAAATGATGGCCCCATAAATCCAGACTCAAACTGCAAGGTCCCATCAGCAAACGCCTTGAGCATGTTGTACAAAGTATTAACAAGCACCCCTGATTGGTTAATGAAAGCATTGTGAACCGCAGCATTCACAACTTCATCCAACAGAGCTCGATCTGGCAACTTCTTCAATGCTTCCAATTCTTCTGCACTTAACACTGTTGGTGGATCTGACATTGATGTAATCTTGCCACGAGTCATCTTGATTGTGTTGAAGTATTTAACCTGACACCCATACAGATAACTCTGATAATGCTTCTTCTGATCCAAAGACATCTTCTCCCAAGCGTTCAACTCATTGTTGCCAGTTATCTCAGAAGAGTCCTTGTCATCTCGAACCACTGGTGCAGGAATCATGATCTTCTGGCCCTTTGTATCAACGAGCAAAGTACCATCATCAGCAATAGCTTGAACGAACGCCATCTGCTTCTCAGAACTTGATCTGTCCCACCGAGCGTGCCAAAAAGTGTGTTGACGGTAAAATGTGTGTTCTACCGCTCGCACACGTGGCCTGAGAGATTTGCTTCACTCTGTTCAGGACCAAACTTGGAACGCGGTGAATTCCGGAGCGTGCCAGTCGATTTTCCCTGCAAATCGACAAAGACAAGAAAAGCGTATAAAATTCCTGGGCTATAGGCTTTGTACAGGCCGATGCGTAACCGCAGCCGATGTTAGTGAATAAATAAAATATTGTATTAAATGCTCGGCTGACGGCTAGAAACGAATCGGTATGTCGCAACAGTAAATGCTCGCACGATAACTAAAGCAAACGACACATGTAACAAAATAAGCAATCGGCAAAGCATGCAATCGGCAAATAGCTATCGGCAAACAAGAAGGCTCAAACCTATACTTGAACGGGAGCAATAAGATATTTAAAAGCACGCAAGCATAGATCTGACGTGGTAAACAATTGGCTAAACACCCCGAAAGAACGATTAAACCAGCAACCACTAATTATACCCGTAATCTAACAATCGCTTCACCGAGGACACGTCAACTAAGTGAAGTAGAACAGGACACGTCAAACTGCTCTATACGATCGATAGATACAAGTATAATCGGCAACTACCAGTCCCAGATACCCAGTAAATTAAATCTAATTCTTAGCAACTGTTTCGCCGAGGACACGTCAACTAAGCGAAGCAGACAGGACAAGTCTAACTGCCTACCCAGTCACCAAGAACAGATCTAATCGACCAAATACCTTAACCGTGACTCGAGTAACTAGATCAAACAGGAATCGACATCAGCAATCGGCAAACAAGGTCGCGGCGAGGACAAGTCAACTAACCGTAACAAAGAATTGGACCAGGTCTTAAACAATTCCATGAGTCGATGCATAATGTAAACCCTAGAAAGATCGACATTACCGGATAACTAGCAGCAACATCAATCTTAATCATGGACAAGTCGACATAATCAGATCGATGCGCTTACCTGACGGAATCCAAGCCGAAACCGGAGCCCCGATGGACGCCGATGTCGACGCAGATTACGTCGAGAAATTGTGGCGATGCGCCGAAAGGTTGATTGTATTGATTCGTTCCTTGATTACAAGCACCTGGGTTTATATTTATACACCCGAGGCAAGAGTCCGACTTGCCCACGATTGGGCCAAGTTTTCTAAATCTAGAAAAAGAATTGAAACAGAACTCACAAACCCACACACGCACGTCTTCATGTTTTTCTCCATCTTCGTACACAAGCTTTTCAACCCGGCGCGCATCCTGCTACTCACTGTCAATGGGCCCTAGGCCAAAATTTGGTGTCAACAAATATGCCTAATATAAGCCAACTAAAAATGGAAACAATACCTTTACTTATGCTTGCCTACCTTTTAATATTGTGCATGACGCATGCACCAAATCAGCTTTCCACAAATACCAGATTAGCTTGCCATAAATTGGCTACAATGTCATTGGTTCCGGGACAAAATTTAAACGCTTTGATGTCATTTGTTGTGGGACGGAGGGAGTATCTGCTTTCTCCACCTTTCTTTTTGGGTCACTTCTAGTCCTGGAAGTTTCTGATGGACTGGCTTTTGTCATTTATTAGTATCAACAACAATGCACGTCTTATACCATGTTAATTTTCTTATACACCGTATAATACTACTGCATGGCTTATTATTTGCATGCTCTATAATAAATGGTGAAACGTTCCCAGAGTGACAGGAGCAGACTGGTTATAGGTGAATGGATGTACTAGCTCCTAAAAACATTACAAAGGAAATACGATAACATATTTCTCTGTGTTCTTGCTCATAAACTCCAACAGAAAATGCTAATTGAATCATAGTCGTGATGCATATAAAGTTGATATTTTGTATTCTCAATAATTTCTGTTTGGTCTAAAAAGAACAATCCTGTTCAGACTTTCATCTTTCTAGGGGTTACCCTTGCATGAGGTTCTTCAAATCTCTAGAATCTCGAACTCCCTATTATATTTGGTCTGTTTCTGAACTTACTCCTGGTGGCTTCATGTGGTTAAGAAGCTCTAATCGTGGGCTTGTAATATTCTGTAGCTCCAACTATTCTCTCTGTGTGAGTGGGTTGGTGGGGCGTCCAATTTTGCCAGTTAGACGCGTCCTTTTGTAGAGATGTGTCCTGTGTAGATAAAATTTGATGTGGATTGCCTAGCAGTTCAAGTTTATCACAATGGCATATAAGAGATTATTCCTTGAAAATATCCATTTCTCTTAGTTGGGACATGAGTACTCACCGACATTTCCCCCCATGCTTGTACAGATTGTCGTTCTGAAGATTGGTACAAAGGATTGAGCTATTGATGGATCTGCAGACAGCCTCAAACATATTGATTATTACTTCACGTTTCCAGGAGGTGGTTTCTTGGCCACATCTACCAGAAGTTCAAAATGATTCGCGAAATTAATGAGCCTATAAATTCATTGGTTTCACCTGTATAGCTGTAGCACACGACTTTGTCCTGGCTGGCCGCCTTGCTGAATGCATTTGCTTCGTTCTAGTGGATCTGTCGGTGTGCTTTTGATCTTCATGTGGAAATAATTGAATTGAGAGTTCCTGGTGCTTGCAAGACAATTGATGCCGAACATGTTTGTGCAAAGTTGCATCTCAGGATGAGATGAGATGAGATGAGGCAGTGTTTCCTCGTGTTGGATGATGCAGAGATCACATGTCTAAGAGTATGTTTCCGTGTTTCTTCTTTGCAACATTCCTCTTGTGTTTTGTCTGTTTTCGAGGAGAAGCAAAGAGAAAACTTTCCATCTGGTGGAGGATAGGCAAAGCGAAATAACAAATTTGATCGCTGTTTAAGAATGAGTGGCTCTGATCAAAAGTATGCCACGAGTACACCTGTATACCTTTTGTTTGGCCCTAGAGCATCATCTGATGATAGCAGGATCACGGTTGCTTATGGACAACAGCTTATTCTCCTGCAACATTCTACCACACTTGACAGCCTGCATATCATTCATAGGATCGTTTCAGCGTGAAATTCCCCAGCGTCACCTGCACTGCATTCCTTGCAATCGGTTCAATCAGCATCACCTTTTGCAGCATCCAATTCCTCAGCATTCACAGGCCCCAAAAGAAGAAAAGAAAAGAACTAGAGTGCTGATCACTTAATATAATGCAAGTCTTAGACGGGCGTGGGCACATAGCCCAGCAAAACATGAAATGGAGTAACAAACTACATACAACACCAGTCGTGCGTCTCATGGGAGAGTACTGAATACACACACAATATCGAATACAGTTTTGAAAAAAGTACAGCATAGAAGAATCCAATTTAACATGACACATGAGCACATTAGCGAGCCCACTGATAAGAACGACACAACTACGAGATGTTCTGAATTCAGAGACAGCATTATTCATTCTTCTGCAAGTAGATGAACTGAATCCTTGGAAGTGATATATGTAGTTGCACTGACAGCATCCTCGTAAAGGTCCTCAACTGGCTGATCGCCAGAAGCCTGTTGCTCCAAGGAGCGAATGTGCTGGCTATCATACCTTGCTGGGAGCACTGGCAGCTTCGCATCTGCCGATCGCAAAACATCCATGGCTTGCGCAATTGATGGTCGCTTGCTCGGGTCGTCTTGCGCGCACCAGAGACCCGTAACAAGCACACGCTCCATTTGCTGCTGATCGAACTCACCGTCCAGCTTCCGATCTGCTGCATCAAGAATTCTGCTCCTGTGGTACAAGTCGTGGACCCAGTTGACTAGCAGGGCCCAAGTTCCATTTGGCAGGCTCAATGCTGCCGGCTTGGCAGAAGCAATCTCTAGGAGTATAATACCGAAGCTGTACACATCCTGGGCAGTGTCGCGCAAACCATTGTTCATGAACGCTGGGTCCATGTATCCATGAGTCCCTGCAATATTTTGCGTTGTTTGCGGCACTGTTCCATGGTCAATGGGTCTTGCTGTCCCAAAGTCGCCAAGCTTAGCGTTGAGTGATGCATCAAGCAATACATTTGCAGGTTTGATGTCTCCGTGCACAATGTATTTGTTGCAGTCTTGGTGCAGGTAGTGCAAAGCAGAGCCCAAGCCAAGTACGATGTTGTACCTACCAGAAGAAACAATTCAGTGATGATATAGTTAGGTAAAGTATTAGGTGATCAATGAGACCATTACGGCCGAGATAACTAGTTTAGCCAATTTCTTACCTCTGTTGCCAAGTTAAAATTCTCCGACCATGGAGGTACTTGTCAAGACTGCCACCAGCCATCAGTTCGTAAACGAGCAGGAGCTGCTTATTACTGTTGCACCAGCCGAGGAGCTGGACGATGTTCCTGTGCTTCAGCTGGGTCATGACTTTCACCTCTGCTTCAAATTCCGTCGGCCCTTGCCTGGACTCTTTAGATAACACCTTGACGGCCACAGCACGCTCCTGGTCCCTCAAGTAGCCCTTATACACCGGGCCAAACCCTCCATGACCGAGCATGTTCTCGTTAGCGAAATTGTCCGTGGCAGCAGACAGCTCATGGTGCTTGAATTCCCTAGGTCCAATTCCTCCAAAGAGTTCCAGTTGAGATATGGTCTCATCTTGTACCAGCTCGTTTCGTTGCCCTCTCTTCCAACACATGCACCACCACAGCAGCAGCCCTCCGCAGGACAAGATAGAGATTGCTAAAGCTATGACAGCAACAACCACCACACTTTTGAGTGTCTTGTGTTCTGGAAGGTGAGACTTGTCTGTTCTGTTCTGCATCTCTGTGGTCTCTCCATGAACTTTCCCCAACTGATCACTGCTTTCAATTGAGATCCAATGTGTCATGTTCCCATGATTTTTTCCTAACTGATCACTTTTTTCAGTTGAGATCCATTGTGCCAGTGCTTTCTGATCTGCAATCAGGTTGCAATTGATCTTAACTTGTTTTCCATTCATCAGAACATACAGTACAGCCGGGATCTCACTTGAGTTGTGTGAAGACCAATTCTTCTGCTGCTCAAAACTGTCACCATTCCCTATTATCTTTCGGAGGTCAACACTGAATATGTCATTCTTGACAAAACTACCGTGTTCTTGTATATCATGGTTAATATCAAGTAACATCCTACCATGAGACTGACCAAAGTAATTGAACTGTGTGCTGTCACCCACCCCTCTCAAGCCTACACTATTATTGAACCCCAGAGCTAAAGCATGAAAAGCAAGAACCCAAGCCAGCAATTCGAGAGCTCCAGGAATCACAAGAAGAGTGTTATGACTCACAAAGGGCTGCTCGACAGCTATAACCAAGTCGGAACCCTGCAGCCAAGGGAACTCCTGCTTAAGGAAATCCCACAGCAGAACGAACTTCTGCTTAAGGAATTCGCACAGCAGAAGGAACTTCTTTTGTCCTGTTGGACCAGACAACAGCAGGATTGCGACGATTCCTGCACGATAGATGATCTGCAATAACATTCTAGCATCAGCGGTTGCATGAGACCCAATATTGTCACTCCCCTTTCCCACTTCAAAAGTAGGGTCGAAATCCATAGCAACGCAAGCGACAAAGAAAGAGAAGAATGCTGTGAAAGAAGGAAGTGAGGAGAACAAGACATCGGCGTCTTTAACAACGGCGGAGCCCTCGCCGTCGTTGCTGATGCCAGGGAGAACGCCAACTGTTGAGCCATAAGTGAATAGATGGGCATGCTTGCGTTCCAGGATGGCCGTCTCGGCCATGGGCGCTCTACAACAGGGCGAGGAAAGGATGCAGGCAAGGGATTGGGGAGAGGGGAGAGGAAAGCGGGGGATGCAGGCAAGGGACTGGGGACTGGGGAGGGAGGAGAGGAAATCCGTCGACCAAATCCACATTGCAGCCCACTAGGCTAGCTACTGACACAGTCAATTCCGCGTGCGCCTAAAAAAAAAAGGTCAACTCCGCGTGAAAGACTTTTTTATTATTAGGCCCCGTGAAAACTTCACAAATATGGGCAATTGTGCGAAATTATAGATGAACTACTCGTGTTCAGCAATACCTGTTATGAAGGTACACTTCCATTCCACTGAACAATTTATTAGAAAGTACACGTTTCCACAATCTGCTGCTACGACGATCCAATCATCCAATCCTTTTCTTGTTTTGAGATTGATTAGCTTAGGACCTGTTTGGATCCACCCAGATTTTAAGAATCCAGATTTTAAAAGCTATATAGGATCCAAACAGGGCAGATTATGCACCAGATTCTAGAATCTAGATTATGAGATTTTAAGAATCCCATAATCTATTCTAACCCAGCTTTTAGGTGATTTTATTTGCCAAAAGACCCACTACCCTTGAATGTTTTTAGATAATTACAGTTTGTGCCACTGTTTTACTCTAATATAGAAAGGATAGGTTGGTCATTAACTACCACAAAAACTGGTTTCTAGACTTTAAGAATCCGGGATCCAAACACCTTCACCCAGATTTTTTTTAGAAGCCAGATTATAGAAACTATACCTAGAATCTAGATTCTTAGAAGCTAATGGGGATCCAAACACCACCTTACATTGAGCTAAGTAACGAAAACAAGATTGGAGGGAGTAGATCTCTTTTGGACATCAATATGATTTTTTTGGGAATAAGGGCACCAATACAATTACGGAACATGCTCACTTGTTTGGATCACTTTGCGAAACTATTGTTCTATTCTAACAGCATATGGTTGACATGCGTACACTGACCTGACCAATATAAGTCCATCGGGACAGCAACACTCTCAGTTTATTATGTGGCGGAAGTTTCAGACGTGCCTTCCTTTTCGATTAATATCACCTTACGTGTCTCTCTCGCTAATATCCTAGAAAGAGTCCCTCGCAAAAAATAAAAAAAGAGTATATGTCATTGCCTTTGGTGTTATATAACCCAGTGTACACGAACGCGGGTCAATCTATGTATAAGCAAATGCTCGAGGTCCCAGTTTCTTATTCCTGTTTTTTTCTTTTTTCTATCGTCTAATATGAGTGGAAGAAAACAATGGCTTTGTAGCATTTGTTTTCTTACGCAAGAGTTTCCTCCTTGTGACGCTAGAGTAAACTAGCACATTTTCTCTGCGTTTCAACCTCGGTTGTCCCCTACAGAAACTCGATGAGAACAAATGAAGCAGAGACGGTGTTTTAAGTTCAAAGAGCTCTGCGAAGCAATTGAACACACCCATTTTTTTTTTTTATACCACTGACGATCGCAAAGAGCTCAGAATGTCCTCTCATGCTTTTCCAGATTTCAATGTCTTTTGGATCAGCACTGTGTCAGATTATCAAAACTCTGGCTTTGGTTTCTAGTACAAACGATCCACGTACCGTTTCATCATTTATACAAGAGTACATGACTTTGCTTTGTACTAATGGAGACCAGCTGTTAGACTCGTGTAAGCTCCAGTGAAGGACAGTTGCATGTTTCCTGAGAATTATGTTCCTGTTTCGTCCGTGGTATAAGGCCCCGTTTGGAATGGAGAAATGTATCTCCATTTCCTGCGGGAATTGAACTGTTTCCTGTAAAATTCCTGTAAAATTCCTGTGAAATTCCTGCGTTCCAAACGGGGCCTAAGTAGAGAATAGCCATCTTTGACTGGGTGCAAATAATTTGTTACTGTTGAATAGACACCGGAACTACTATTAAATAGTTTGTTCATGGAAAACATTCGTTAGAGGAATGATGATTAATTATATCTACAAAATTTCATCATAAGCTGAATCAGATAGATCTAGTAGATATTGAAACTGCAGAATGGGATCAACAGCATTCGTGTAATAGTTTTAGGTGACAAGAAATGATGCTACAAACCATGCAACACCAATGAAAAAGAAAATAACTGAGTAAAATCTTGTAGCTAGCTAGTCTGGCCAAATTCCTCCATCGCTGCTCTGAACCGCCACGCCTTGCTCGCCGGCATGGCACGGCACCCTTCCAACCGACTCACACCGTTTGTGGTATTGGTCCGAGTGGTTGATTGAGAGGAGGCGAGGTCATGCGCCGGCGGCAAGGCGGACCGGACGTACGACCTTCGTTTCAGTTTTCTCGAGTTAATCTCTACTTTTGAGTTCACGAACTGCGGACTGTAAATTTTTGTACTCTCCTCAAGTCTGTACCGGTGTCATCGCAAAAAAAAAAAAAGGTCTGTACCGGTGCTTGGATATATCTTTTTGACACCTTTTATTTCAGGAAACTCACTGGCGATCTGCGAAACTACTTTGTCGCACACAGTCTTCGACACAACCGATACTACCTCCATTCCGCTTATGTTTCAAAGCTTCTTGTGCCGAGTCACTGTGGGAGAAAAATTGCAAACGAACATATCAATATATTCTGTTTTAGCAGTCAAAACTAATATGGTGCAAGTGGTAGCGCAGCAACAAATGAGGGAAAAGAAATAAAGCATGAGAAAATATCTCAGATGTAATGAACTTTCTCGAGAATTTATTTCGTATATTCGATCTCAAAACTAAACGAGCATTCTGGCTACTTTAGGATGCCAATGTTCTGTTGGGGATGATCCGCTTGTGGACACTCTCCCAGGTCTTCGGTTGCCGACGATTTGTTGGCTTATGAGTAATGGAACACGTTGTTTGCAGGTCAAAAAGAAAAAAAAAACTAAACTAAACGAGCATTGGAACATGGATCTGAGTATATGCAGCGAAGTTGATCTGCTAGCGGTTGTCAGTTATAGAGAACGGAGCAGTAAGTATAATTAGCGTATCGATTACCTCTCTAAGAAGGCCAGGAGAGCAGCACTGGCAGTCTGACACTTTTGATTATTGGCAGGGCACGAACAGAAGACAGGACAAACTCGATTTAGTTTTTTTTGCGGGTAAAACTCGATTTAGTTATGGAAGGAACTTATCCACTATCCAGGGAAGAAAGCTCGAAGAAAACTCTTGTCATCTGATGCAGAGCTGAATGTGCAGGTTAGCTATATGCAGAGTCAACTGGTGCTTTGGCAGGGAAGTTCACCGTCTTTTCCTTTATTACCAGTAATTCGAGTTGATATTGTCTGCTTGTCTGATCATGGCTATATTACTGGACAATAACTGTCCTTGCATCTGCTCATGCTTGTATTAAATATAAATGATAGGGACGTAGTGCACTGGAGCTACTTGTCCCCAATGACGTTAATTCCACGTGAATTTTTTTTATCAGGGCAGGTGCAATTTTTGCGAAAGATGCATCTATTTAAGCAAAATTATCAGTGAAGGCAACACCTGTTATAAAGCTACACTTCCACTGCACAATTTTGTAGGAAGTACACTTTCTATTCTTTTGACCTTGCTTAGCTTAGATTGTGCTACGAAACAGGAAAAGAAAAGATGGGAGGGAATAGATTATAGATGTCAACTGGACATCAATACCATTACCAAACACGCTCACTCGTTTCGTGTTTGGATCGCTCTGCAAAATATCCTGCTACTCTTCTGACTGCATATGTTACGGTGACATGTGTCTAACTGACCTAAGCCAGTTGAAGTTCCTCCAGACAGCAACATTCATTTTTTATGTGACAGGGAAATTTCAGATGTGCCTTCCTTTGCGATTAGTATCTCCTGGTCAGGGGGTTGTCTGTCTCTATCTCACTAATATCCTTGAAAGAGTGTGTTTGGTGTTAATTGTGCATCGAACGGGGAATCAATGTGTTGACGCCGAAACGCGTAGCATGTTCACATACGAGTTCCTGGTGCTTGCAAGACAAATGTTGCCGAATGAACATGTTTGTGCAAAGTTGCATTCATGATGCGATGAGATGAGACGAGGTAGTGACTTCTCGTGTTGGATGATGCACAGATCACATGTCTAGGTGTCTGTTTCCAAATTTCTTGCAACATTCCCCTTGTGTTTTGTCTGTTTTTTAGAGAAGCAAAGAGAAGACCGTTTCATCTGGCGGAGAATTGGCGGTACTCGTTCATGCTGCAATACCTGCGCAACCTCGTGTTGGCGCTTGACCGAACTCGCCGTTGAGCCTCCTGTCTGCTGCACGAATAACCATGACCTGGTCGAACAAGCCACGGACCCAAGCTAGCAGCGCTGAAGAAGATCCATTTTTTTTGCCTTCGTGCCGGACGCTTGCCATAAGCAATCTTCAAGAGGGTAACACCAGAGATAAAAAAAGAAAAAGAAAAAGGAGGGCAACACCAATTTGTTGTTTGGGGCTTTTGACTATATCAAAACAACTTATTGGTTTTTATAGGTTCACATGAATAACTCGCATGAGCTTTGCTTCAATTGCTCAGACGATCAAACATATCTGGAAAAAAAATAAAAATGGCCAAGTATTTCCATGTGGGTGGTGGGCCAAAATTGGAAACGATACAGGACTGCTTCCTAGGTTGTAAGGCCCACAAGTGAACATCACATCACAGTGACGAAGCACGGCGGCGCGGCGCTGGTTCTCTCCGGTCATCCGGTGGCCGCCTTCTGTCCCAGCGGCGGCGGCCGGCGATTGAAGTTTCGAGGCGAGGCGACGCATCGGGAGCTCGATCCGTCGTCTCCGATCTACCTGGTGCTCTTGCCTTACAACTTCACCCCGCTCCGGAGCACGGCCCGCGCGCTGAGTGTTCGACGGAATGCCGCAGCGGCTCGAGGCCAAGAGGAGCAACAAGACCACGGGTCCGAGCGGCGGGAACCGGCTGGGCGCCCTCCCGGACGCGCTCCACCAGCGCGTACTCTCCTACCTGCCCTCCGATGAGGCCGTGCAGACGTGCGTGGCGTGCTCTCCAGCCGGTGGCGCAACCTCTGGGAGTCCACCCCCGCGCTGCGCGTCACGGACACTGAGGGTAGTTGGGAGAGCGCGGAGGACATGAACGAGTTCAACTACCTGCTGCCGCTCCGTGACCGATCGCTCTCGACATCTGTGAGATCTCTTTTACAGACTATCGGAGACACGAGTGCGTTCAGCTACATCGAGCTGTGGATTCGGTACGCGTCGATGTGGAAAGATCGGGCCATTCGTGTGCTTATCTACACTGAATTTGACCTCTTGAAGCTTGCCGATGCCTCTCTCATCTTGTCGCACTTGACAACCTCAGGCTTGGAGCTTGAGCGTGTAGAGTTAGGCAAGCTGGCGCTGGATTTCTCAGGTGATCCTGCTCTTAAGGCTCTAAAGCTGGAAAATTGCATCACTGTTGCCCCTAGGATCTCATCTCCGACCCTAAGACATCTAATCTTCACTGGTAGCTTATTCGGTTGGAGGTCCCGCACACAGAATTGGTTAATTTGACAAAGGATGCATTATGCAAGGAATATTGTTGTTATAGCACATCTGGAATTGTGGCGGTGATATTTGTGAGTGCTGTCGTGATAATGCTGATGGCAGTTGTGAATCGTGATAATTCTGATGATAGGACCAATTTGGAGTTACTAGCTGCGCCAAAAGTGGTAGGTTGTGCTTACTCATCTTAATCCCTACAACTGCTTGTTTTGCCGTTCCCTTTTGTGGTACAGATATGCATTTTTATTTCGTTATACATGATCAGAAGATTCAGAACACTTAAACATGCTTCTTATAATTGTTGCCACCGTTTGGTGCTTTAAGTTCTTTCAGTGAACACTAACCGTATAGTTTTCATAAACTATGGTTTGTGTCCCTGGGGTCCCGCATCATGCTATACAAAAAAAAAAGGGTACGGTTCACTATGATGGATAGTTCATGTTAATTTGTTGACGATTTGGAGTCTATATGCCAGATATATTCATGGGCAGATGTGATAAAATCACACATTGGGTTAGTAAGTCTCCATTACTATTTTCTATTCTTTCCAATCGTAAATATCTATACAAAGTGAGTATAAATATAAAAACCTTCGGAGTATTTTGAAATTGGTTGCATAAAACTACAACTTCTATAACTTTCAGTAACAAGAAGCCAAACATGTGAAGTTATTTTGTCAAAATAGGATCTCTACGACATATATCTACTTGTAATTATTTTTTATTAACCATTTAAATTTGATGTAACTTTGTGTAATTGCAAGTTTGATAAACAAATTAGAGTGACATATATCAAAATACTTGTAATTATTTTTGATTAACCATTTAATTTGATATAACTTTGTGTAATTGCATGTTTGATAAACAAATTAGAGCTTGATCTGTTCTTACTCTGATGCAACTTGTTTAATTTTTTGAAGGGTTTGTTTAACTTATTTTCAGAAGGGATTTGGTATTGTACCATGCATTATATTTAGCAAGTTAAAGAGATTGGTACGAAATGAGTGGTCTGTGGACCTGTGGTCTATTTTGCGTTCTCCACAACTCTCCAGTAGTTCTAGGGAAGCTCATTCTTCAAACTTTATGCGGTATATAATTTCCAAAGTTCATAACTGAATGTTCGTCTGAAGCTTGTATGCATACATTGAGACTCGTGTGATCTTCTCTATCCCACTACAGGTTCCTGTACATCTGGTGGCAATGGAATGAAGCCAACATCCAGTAGAGCAATCATGTGCATCTGAACAACTAAAAACAGTTGAAGTCAAATGTCAAAAGGTCAATGAGAGGGTTCGCAACCTTTTGAAGTGTTTGAGTTTCTATGGTATACCACCAGATGACCTAATACAAATCAAGGAGCCTCATTGGTTGTGGTTGAACATCTCTCGTCGCAACTTGTGCGATGACAATGTAATTGATGGGTGAGCTTATTTCAGTAATTGATTGAAATCAATACCTAATTAGTTCCTATTCGGTGTGATCAGGAGCAAATTGATGAGGTGCGCACAAGCATGCCTTGCACGACATCAGAGTTCCCTTGTACATACTTGGGTCTTCCTGTTTCGGACAGAAGATTAAAAAAATCTGAGCTGCTTTATTGGATTGAAAAGATAGGGGACAAGCTCCCAAGTTGGAAAGCCTCTCTCATGAACATGGCTGGACGGGCCACTTGGGTACGGTTTGTTCTCTCTGCCATCCCCATTTATGTGCTCATCGCTATCAATGTCCCAAAATGGTTTATCAAGGCAATTGATAAAATCAGAAGAGGTTTTCTTTGGCAAGGCAGGAAGCAGACAAATGGCGGTTCATGTTTGGTGGCATGGGATAAAGTTTGTATGCCTTTGGAGTATGGTGGTCTTGGTGTTCTCAACCTAGAAATCATGGCCTGGTCATTGCAAATTCGGTGGCTTTGGGCCATGAAAACTGATTTCAATAAACCTTGGAGGGGTCTGGATATTCCTATACATAACAACGCGAAAGCGCTATTCTCCATCGCAATTGAGAGTCATGTTGGCAGTGGCATTAACACACTGTTTTGGAATGATAAATGGTTATTTGGATGCACTATATCGGAGCTAGCTCCTGTTGTGATCGCCTCTGTTCCCATGAAGACTCGCAATGTTCGCACTGTGGCAGAGGCTCTCCTTGATCATAGCTGGCCCAGAGACATCCAAGGAGGTTTGTCATTGATCGGTCTTTTTGAGTACTTTCAGCTTTGGGATATCATACATGAGGTGGCCTTACATCAGGGTGAAGACAACCACACTTGGTTGTTCGATGCATCTGGACATTACTCCTCTAAATCTGCTTATAAGGCTTTCTTTAATGGAAAAATCCTGTTCGAGCCATGGAGGAGACTGTGGAAGACATGGGCCCCAGCCAAGTGCAAAGTATTTCTTTGGTTAGCAATCCGAAATCGGTGTTGGACTGCAGACCGGCTTGCTAAGCGTGGACTGCCGCATCCAAGCCAATGCCCGCTGTGTGATCAAAGTGATGAAGACGTCCAGCACCTACTAACAACGTGTGTATTTGCCCGAGAGTTTTGGTTCAAAGTCTTCCAACAGTGGGGATTGCAAAGGTGTGTACCCGGCCAAGATGAGTTATCTTTCGCAAACTGGTGGCGAAGGGCGATCAAGAAAGTCCAAAAAGAAGAAAAGAAAGGGTTGAACTCTCTCATCATCTTGGGAGCATGGTTGCTTTGGAAACATCGTAACTCGTGTGTTTTCGAGGGAGCTAGCCCAAGCATCAACAACATTCTTCGAACATTTGAAGATGAACACCATCTGTGGTGTCTTGCGGGGGCTCGAGGCCTACGGGCCCTTAAGTTGGGTCGAGTACTGGAGCCGGGTTGATAAGTGTCTTTCTTTTGGGTCAGGCCTTACAAGTGTGTGTTTTTCATTAGTTTACATCACATCTCTTGTAAGTTGCCCCTCATAGCTCGGTCCGGAGTGAGGTGGCACTATTTGTACGGGACCGTTTTCTCCTCTCTTTAAATACAAAGATGCGCAGTTCTCCTGCGTTTTCGAAAAAAAAAATACCTAATTAGAAATGTTCATAAATTAACTTCTCCATAACTAATTATTTTATAATTTTAAAATCGTCTGTGCATTGACTGAATGAGTGAGTGTTCCATGAAATTAGAAATATTCATAAATGATACCATATAACGCCACATGCCCATCGTATATAGAGGGGAATTAGGGTACCTGTACCTAGATGATGATCATCTGCCAGAACAGCAAGATGTTTTCTGGGAAATTAGCAACTGTGATTTTGCTACTGTGTGAATAACTTCCCCCACTTAGTGACCAGTCAAAATCCAATATGCATCAAGGCACAAAAAGGAAAAAAGTCTTTAATGAAGGTCGAAGTTTCATTAAGCATAGATCTCCCATAATCATTGTACCTCAATGTAGTCGCTGTTGCAATGGGTGGGAGGAGGTTCCTGGCAGCTGGGATCCGGACATGCTCTGTGCCTTGCTGCTCCATTGGTTGCTATCCATGTTTTTTTTTTTTGAGAGGAAGTCGTTGTCCATTTTGCTGCCGGACAACGTTGTGTAGACATTGGTGCAAGCTCGTCCACCCTCTGGAAAATGCCGACAGATAGCAGAGCACTGGTGAGATAACCATGACTTCCACAAAATTTTGTTTAGGTATTAAACAAACACAGGGAATGGTTTGACAGCTGTGCTCCTTCATGATTGTTTGCTTGGCTGTATTTTGTTTGCAAAGAATGATAAATCGTATACACTCAGATGAATACAACAGAGAAGCACTGGACCAGAGCTAGCCCAGTACTCTTTCTGCTGCCATCTAGATAAGCTGCAACACCAACCAGCGACAACAGGGACATTGTGCAATCTCTGCATCCTTAACACAAAGGTTTTTTCTCTGATTTCGGTGGCATACAGTGATACGCCGTTCTGTCTTTCAAGGCATGGAGTAGGAGAAAAACTGTTCCAAACTGGAAATTTTCGAGGTACTTGTGCTCTGAACTCTGGTCCAGTAAGCTGTCACTTGGTGAAAGTGGTGGATTCCATCTGTCAATTGGTGAACGTTTGATCAGTAACCAAGTCATATTTGTTCTGACTCTACTCAGTGAGTGCTGCTCGAGGTCTTCACCTGTAAGTCTGTAATGCCTTCTGGAGAGGTTGCCGCTCCTGGCAACTACTCGATAATCTTTGTTAATACACTGCCTCACTCCCTCACCATCAGTGCTAGGCAACTAACAATTTCTAGGACTGTTATTGAACATTGTTTAAATCCTGAGTGCCACCATCAATCAAGTGTTGGCTCTAACACTCAAAATAATTTTCCCTTTTGAATTTTTATCCACAGGGATTCGGCCTTGACGACTTTGAAATATGAGTGGAATGGAAGCTGCCTTAGCATGCGGGTTGTTGAAGGTTGCAGGCAGCAGGCTAGTTTCACTGATGGCAAGTGAGTTTGCTTCCATAACAGGTGTGAAAAAGGATCTCTCCGAGCTCGAGGATATAAATGGAGAGATTACAACCTGGCTATCCACAGTCCGTGATCTCTCAATAGAGAATGACCAGAAATTCCGCTGGGTGATAAAACTGAAAGATGTTGATTATGATATTGATGATTTGCTTTATGAAGTCCACCTAGAAGCTGAGGACTACAAGATAGACAAGCATGCTATAGCTGACTGCTTACGTGTAAAACCAAGATCATTTCTGTACCGTTGCAAGCTGACCCGCAAGGTAAAGGCAATCAAGGTGAAATTAGCTGCAATCGCAAAGCAAAGAAGTGTTATGAATGCTATAGGGAATAATCTACCTGTGGATCAACAAACTTTCAGTAGAAACAGGGCAATTGGAGAGCTATCCTTGTTGACTAATGTTGAGGAGTCAGAAATACCGACAAGGGACATAGAGAAGAGTGGAATCATTTGCAAGCTATTAGAATCAAATGAAGGGAAGGATGACTGGATAGTTTCTGTTGTTGGTCTAGGCGGGTCTGGAAAAACTACTTTAGCAAAACACATCTGCCATGACAATAAGATAAAGGAGAACTTCAAATATACATTCTGGGTCCACGTGTCTCATGAATTTAATGTGAAAAAGCTTATTGGCAAGCTTTTTGAAGCTATCACTAAGCAAAAGTCAGATATTCATGCCCCACAACATATGGTAGATGAAATTTCAAACAAGTTGAGTGGTGAGATGTTTCTCCTTGTCTTGGATGATGCTTGGCACGAGGACAAGGATGACTGGAAAGAATTCATGGTGCTCCTGAAGAGTCGTGCACGTGGAAGCAAGCTTATGCTAACCACTCGTAATCGAAACGTTGCAGAAGCTGTAAACTCTAGACAGATTTTTGAGTTGGCATTCTTATCCGAGGCAGAGAGCTGGAGCTTATTCGTAAAGAGTTCTGGGCAGGAGGAGAAAGATTTGGGCTCTGAGTTTATACAATATGGAAAAGAGATTGTGAACAAGTGTGGTGGGGTTCCTCTAGCAATCAAAACTCTTGGAGGCATCCTCTGTGAAAAGAAGGAAATAAGTACATGGAGAGCCATAAGGGAGAGTGATTTATGGAATGAAGGGACTATAGAAGGTCGAGTATTTGCATCCTTGAAACTGAGCTACATTCACCTGAAAGATTATCTGAAGCAGTGCTTTACATTTTGCTCTATATTCCCGAAAGGATTTATGATAAGAAAAAGTTACTTGATTGGACAATGGATAGCCCATGGATTCATCAAGCTGGTGAAGGAAGAGCAGCCAGAGGCTATTGGAAGTGAATGGTTTGATTCTCTTGTGAAAGTCGGTTTTTTTCATGATCCACTTGAATGTTGGGATGGCAGTGGAGTAGTATACAAGATTCATGACCTGATTCACGATCTTACTCGATATATTTTACAGAGTGAAGTGCTGACATCTCTGCCGAAGTATATGAATAAAGATTGTACATACAAATGCAGATATTTATCTTTGAATTCATGCAGTGAGATGTTTGACACGGGCCTGTATGACAAGGTTCGTGCTCTCTGTGTCTGAAGGTAACCAGTCATTTGATAAACCAGTTAAGAAGACTTGCTATACCCGCAGTGTTATTCTCAACTATGCAATTGATACTCCATTTCCAATATTTATACTGAAGCTGGAATATCTTGGATATCTTGAAATTCACAATGTTAGTTGCAAAGAACTTCCTGAAGCTATCTCAGGTTGTAGAAACTTGCAATCACTTCATTTTATTGAGTGCAGTGGTTTTGCGACTTTACCCAAGTCTGTTGGCAAGCTTAAGAAGCTAAGAACTCTAGAGTTGACGCGCATTGCTGATCTCGAGAGTTTGCCTCAATCTATTTGTGGTTGTCATGATCTTCAATTGTTACAATTAAGGTCCTGTACCAAGCTCAGGGAAGTACCAAATTCCATTAGCAAAAATGAAAATCTAAGGGTGCTTGAAATTCTCTACTGTTCAAATATGCAACAACTGCCATCAGAATTCAATGGGGAGTTAAGCAACATACAAGCAATTAACTTAGCCGGTTGCAGAAGCTTCAAAGTCTTACCAAGTGCCTTAGCTTCTCCCAAGTTACGTACTCTGAACCTATCTCAGACCAGGGTGACCACACTACCGAATGGGTCACTTTGATTGGAACTTTGGATGCATAAACCTTGAAGGTTGCAATGAGCTAGTGGAGTTACCGAGAGGTATAGGGAACTTAAAAAGGCTGGAAGTTCTGAACATAAACAGGTGCCAGAACTTGCATTACTTGCCGTGAGGGATTGGACAACTGACACGTTTAAGGAGGCTGGACTTGTTTTTGGTTGGGTATGGTCAAGGTCAACATGGTGCAAGAATCTCTGAGCTTAAAAATCTTGATATGATAAGTGGTATAAACGGTGACATGTCAATTAGAAATCTTCAGTATGTAAAGGATCCAGGTGATGCGGAAAAGGCTTTCTTGAAGCAAAAGAAGAATATACAGAGTTTGGTATTGGATTGGTGTTCAAGTGGAAAAGAAGAGTTGGTTTCAGATAAAAAACAAGATCTGTCTGTGCTGGACGCCCTTGAACCACCTTCAGAAATCAAAAAGTTAAAAATTAACGGTTATGGGGGTCCCCATTTGCCATGTTGGATGCGTCAAAATGATTCTTCTTATTTGAAGGGCATAGTAGTAAAGCAAACCAGTACACCTCTATTCCTTTATCTTACTGTACTGAAGCTGAAGAAGTTACCCAACTTGAAGCATATGCAAGGAATTCTGGTATTTCCTTCACTCAAGTTTCTCAACCTGTACAGAATGCCTAATTTGGAGGAGCTGTGGACTACAGCAAATGGTTCGGAAATTGGTATGGAAGAACTGGGTGAGCAATACTGTTTCCCTGTCCTGTCCCATCTAGAAATAAGAGACTGCCCTAAACTGATTGTGAAGCCCTACTTCCCACCGTCTCTGGAGTCGCTGCGATTGAGAGATTACAACGATCAGCTGAGCTTTCTCGTTAGTCGATTTCCTCCACATGCTGGCGACCCTTCATCCTCCAGCAGAGTGCTTGCCGCTGTTCCTCACCTCAAGGAACTGGAACTAAACAGAATGACGGGATCATCTTATGACTGGGAATTCCTGCAGCAGCTCGCTGGACTCGAGTCCTTGCGAATTTGGCGCTGCAATGACCTGAAGGAATTGCCAGAGAGCATGAAGGGCCTCACCTCCCTCCAGATGTTGTTCATCTATGAATGCTCCAGCCTTTCCAAGCTGCCCGAGTGGCTTGGGGAACTGCGCTCTTTACAACATTTGAATGTCTCAAGGTGCCCAATGATGACCAGCCTCCCTCAGTCGATGGAACAGCTTACGTCCCTCGTGAGGCTGAAAATTGATGGCTGGGGCAATCTGAAGCAGCTCCCTGAGGTGATTCAACACCTCACCTCCCTTCAAGAGCTCGAATTGGTACGATGCAGTGCACTTACCGTGCTGCCGGAGCGGATTGGACGGCTCTCTGAGCTTCGACATCTTTCCATCATAGATTGCTCTGCTCTTCAATCCCTGCCCCACTCCATACAATGTCTTACTGCTCTTCAGGGTTTGTTCACTGATAACTGCTCTAATTTGGCACAGCGTTACAAAAAAGGAGTGGGGGAGGACTGGCACCTTATATCTCGTATTCCTCTTGTTCAGATAGTTGATTAGAGAGCATCGAGTGAATGGTACAATTGTCCTGACACTGTTTGTCAACTCATATGCTTTTGTAAATATAATCTATTTTGGTTCGTTACATTTTTTGTCTTTGAAGGCCCCTTTCTGGTTTTTGTTTTACCCCAGAGCTTTTTGCTAGTTGTTATCCTTGTTGACACTAGATCAAACTAGCACATCTGCTCTGCTCTTCAATTGAACGTCTGGTTTGTTCTCATGATGAGATACTTCAGTATGATCCATGTGTATTCTTATAGTAGAAATTTTCAGCTGTTTAATTGAAAACTCATGTTTTTAGTTTGATCCATGTGAATTTGTGTTGTAGATACAGTATCTCTACTTCAAAGAACGTAGAAAAAGTTTCGAACTCCCATTTGAATCTGTAAGGACCTCAAAGAACTCACACTGCTTTCTCATGTTTTTACATGTTTCCAGAGAAGGATTTGGCTTTGGTATGCGGGGATGAAGTTTTCTGTACTATTGGGATCTTATCTTTGTTCCATTTATAGGTACTATGGAGCTTTTCACCTTAATAAATTTTACTCATATCAGTAGACTTAGGAGTGTCGTACCTTCCAATATCTGCGCATTTTTCTGGTTTGCTGGTTTTCCCCAAGATCCTGGGTCTGTTTCATAACATTGAGTGCAAATAGCAACCGAGAATTCCCTGTATACAATTAGAAATTTATCTTGTTTGCCATCCATCCAAAATATGATGCCCTCAGTGCCACTACCGTCCATTTTCCCCACTGACACTTTTAAGTGGCATCTAAAAAGACGGATTGCCTCTGGCACACCACATTCTCCCTGCTGAGTCGCACGCCGCGCACCCTCCCCTGCTCCAATGACATACAGGGAGTTTTCTCCTTATAATAGTAGTGTATTTTAGTATCAGGAAGGATCCGGTTCCTATAGAAATATTTTACATGTTTGCTTCTAGTACATCTCTTTGTGGAACGGTTACTTGAACGCCTTCCAGATAAGGTCGCGCTATGGTGTCTCTAGTGGGGTGTTACGAGGATGCCCTGCGCTGATCGACCGTGCTGCCGGAGGAGATCGATCGGACAACTGTAGGCGCTTCAGTCTCTTAGGATCGAACAGTGCCCTGCACTTCAGTTCAGTCCCTGCCTAGCTCCATACGACGCCTTAATGCTCTCCGGCAATTGTGGATTACAGCCAGGGTGCCCTGATTTGGCTAGGCGTTGCAAGAAAGAAGCGGGGGACTTACCTCCCATATTCCTTGTGTACTTGTGTGAAGGTATGTTCTCTTACTGCTTGCTTGCCCCGTTTACGTTGCTTTGCAAATGCTCGAGGGAGACCGGTCTGGCGAACAAGGTGTTCGACGGAATGCCGGACTGGTTCTGGATCTAAGAAACTGAGCGCTTCACCGATGGACGGTGACATCGACGCGGTGTCAGACGGGCTCCTCGAGCACGGTCCCACGCCTTTTCGTTTACTTCCATCGTAACTTCATCCTACTCTTCCTATCTAGCACTCTGTTTCTTGAACAGTTTTTTCTACCCGTATGTCTCGAAGCACAGTGTTAGATGTTAGGAATTCGTAGAGATTGGTTTCGCAATTAACACTTGTTGCTTTCATTATTTCCGCCTACCACGTTGATCAATAGCCGCCGTCAGTGGTTTGGGAACGTAGTCAGAGATCAATCATAACACTTTAATTCCTTGGGTACAAATGGATTGTACACTCACGCAGGCCAAATCTAGAGCAGAAAAGAGCTTGAAGCTTTCTACGAAAGCAAGCTGAGGACAAATATCCGGCAGGCATGTGGTTGCCGTCTCGCCGCTCCAACAGAGACCGAAGACTTCCAAGTCCTCGCCTTTTTTAAAGCATCGTCCTGTCTAGTTTACTGTCTCAGCTTTCCATCTCGAATGAAGGAAGAAAAAATCTCTCGCTTTCCTGTGGCTCGAGCATTGCAGAGCAAACTGACGGTGAGGTCACTGAGATCTCAAGGCTTTCATGCTCTGATGTGAATGTGTTGGTGGAGTCGTCGACAACCCTCGTCCGGCACCCAAATCCCAGCAGGCGGCGCTGCATCGAGGTAAGGGTCAATGGCCTTGGCATCCCTCGTCAGGTCATGCCGCGTTCGCTGTTAACTCTTTGCCCCTGTTCAGTTTCTGCAGATCTGCATCCTCGACCCTCAAAACTGAAAAGGTAAAAGCATAGGGAACTCGTTTCTTCCATCTATTTGGGGACGGAGTAGGAGGAATCAGCTGATGATCCGACTTTTGCCACCTGAGATAGTTCAGCAAAGCTACTTAGCATTTCTCCATTGATTTCTTCGGTGGTGTCACCGCTGTCACTCATCTCAGTTGAGCGCCCTACGCACACTGATCAAGGCCTTGTCAACACCACCGCTGTCGCTGCTGTTCCGGCCTTCTTGACAGGTTCGTGTGCTTGTTTTGTCAGTATTTTCAAGCATCGTCCATACAGTAAATTTCTTCACATATAGGCGCTCCATCTGGTATTGCGTTCATTAATACAAAATATAATCTCCAGTGGCAGGATAAGCACATAGTAATTAATAAATGTATGAGGGTGGAGCAGGGTTCGGGTGTTTTCTCTACGCGAAATGCCCGAGTGTTGTCTTACCCTGCAGGTTAAGTTTTTTTGGTGTGTGTAAATAATACTTTACTCTTCGTTCAGGTGTCAAGATCTTTTCACGAGTTTTTTTTTTCGAAAACATGCAATGCCCACATATATTTCATTAAAAAGAAACAGAGTTTTACAACGCACCCCGCACTAGCACACCGCCCCACCAGACTACTGGGGCGTCCAACGCACACCGGGCATGAACTAATTACTCATAGAAAGAAGAGAGCTGGCCTACAACTACACCTACCATTAAAAAACCAGAGTAAAAAACGCTATTCATATGACGAAGAAGTCCGACCAAAACAAGCAGTGACGAAGCTTGGGCCACATTTGAGGGAGGGGCCATGGGCCATAGGGTAGGCCGAATCACTGGGTTGGGAGGGGGGGGGGGGGGGGGGTTCCGGTGGAACAAGTACTGGGCTGGGCCGCTTCCATTTATATGGTGGATTTTTGAATTTTTCCCGGGCAAGGGAGCCACGGCCTATGTTGGACTCTACTAACCTCCGTCACTACAAAGAAGCAGGCCCTCCTGGCTCCAAAGCTTAGCTTTCTCCATGATTTGTCGCTTAGGTGATCGTGTTGTTAGAAAAAACGCAGATGTTTCGCTCAGTCTAAATGCGTCAAGCGCATAGGATGACCATAGAGTCGAAGAAGCACCGATGCAGTTTGGGAACATGCTTCCTGCTGGAGATCCACCAAGAGAAAGCCATCATTTGAGGTAGGGCTTTGCGGAGAAGGAGACATCAAGCAACTTTAGACGTAGTCGACAAGTAGTTGATCAAGCAACTTCGGCTGCTGAGAGAAAAAGCGCAAGGGTCATGGTTGGGGAAACCACGGCTCTCAAATGTCCATGAGTGATACCAATTTTGAATGAATTGAAAACAGTAACCAACCTGTTTCACCGGTAAACCACTCGGTTTGAGAGATTTCACTTTGAGCAGTTTTCAAAATTTCAATTTTTTAATTTTTCAAATATTTTCTCGAAAACCGTTCGTTTGCAGTAAGGAACCGGATTGGTTTGTCCTGTTTTCACGAAAACCAGGTGATTTTCGGGTGTTTTTAAAAACCATGATCCGGCTTAAGTTACGAATGAACTTCTCTTCGTCAATGACTGTTCTGGACTCCTCTCTTCCATTTGCACAAAAATCTGAAACATCCAATGGCGTTTTCCGTTGCGTTGGGAACGCTGTTACGGCTGACGGATGTTCTACTGCATCTTTTAACTCCAAGAAGCTCACAGATTTCAACCATTTCAGCTTCTGGGGATGGAGTAGGAGGAATCAGCCAATTCCAGTGCAACTCCAAGGTAATTCCTCCACTACATGCTCAAGGCCTTCGATCACCTGGTAGTAAGCGCACCTTTTACGCTGCCGTTACTACTCCTCCGACCTTCTGGAGAGGTATATACTTTTCTGTGCTGTAATCACCAGCCATCTGCATATTCTCAGATATATGCTCCAATGCTCGTTTAGTATTGGTTAATACTGTTGAGATCGAATGTACGAATTAAGTTTTCCATCAAGCTTATTAAGTCATTATATCTAAGATCTTTCTCATGCTTCATTATATATTCACACTGGCATCGTATTTGTATTAACCGTTAAACATATATTTACTTATTCGTTTTGCAATTTTCACTCACAGTGGCTCGACAGAGAATCCCTCAAAAATGGGTGGGATGGAGGCATCTTTAGCATCTGCACTGTTGAAGATTGCAGGAGACAAGCTAATTTCGTTGATCACCAGTGAGTTTGCTGCTATAAGTGGTGTGAAGAAAAATCTTTCGGAGCTCCAGGATATACATGGAGAGATAACAAGCTGGCTTTCAGTAGTTCGTGATCTATCAGTAGAGAATGGCCCAAGATTCGGCTGGGTTATAAAACTGAAAGATGTTGCTTATGATATTGATGATTTGCTTTATGAAGTCCACCTAGAAGCTGAGAAACACAAGATAAACAGAGATTTTGACAAGGATGCAATATGTCACTGGTTCTATGCTAAGCCCAAGTCGTATCTGTTCCGATGCAAGGTAGCTCAGATGATCAAGGCAATAAAGGCAAGCTTAGCTACCATTGCAAAACAGAGAATTGAGATGAATACTATAGGGCATAACTTACCAGTGAATGACCTAATCCTGAGCAGAAACAGGGCAACTAGAGAGCTGACCTTGTTGACTAATGTTGAAGAGTCACAAATACCCACAAGAGATCTGGAGAAGGGTAAAATAATTTGTAAGTTGTTAGAATCTAACGAAGGGGAAGATGGTTGGATAGTTTCGGTTGTTGGGCTAGGTGGCTCCGGAAAAACTACTTTGGCTAAACATATCTGTAGTGACACTACAATAAAGGAGCATTTCAAATATAAAATATTTTGGGTCCACGTATCTCAAGAATTTGATGGGAACAAGCTTTTCGGCAAGCTGTATGAAGCTATCACTAAGAAAAAATCGGATCTTCATACCCAACTGTATATCATAGATGAAATTTCAAGGAAGTTGTCTGGTGATAAGTTTCTTCTTGTCTTGGATGATGCTTGGCACGATGACAAGGATGACTGGAAAGAATTCATGGTGCTCCTCAAGGGTCATGCACCTGGG
The DNA here is from genome assembly GCA_012490785.1 of Eragrostis nindensis. Lineage (NCBI taxonomy): Eukaryota > Viridiplantae > Streptophyta > Magnoliopsida > Poales > Poaceae > Eragrostis > Eragrostis nindensis. The sequence continues at coordinate 811,425 of JAAXCT010000023.1, forward strand.
AGCAAGCTTATGCTAACTACTCGTGATCGAAAGGTTGCAGAGGCTGTAAAATCTAGGCATATATTTGAGTTGGCATTCCTTTCCCATACCGAGAGCTGGAGCTTATTCCTAAAGAGTTCTGGACGGATGGAGGAAGAGTTAAGCTCTGAGTTTATACAAGCTGGAAAAGATATTGTGAACAAATGTGGTGGGGTTCCTCTAGCAATCAAAACTATTGGAGGTATCCTCAGTGAGATGAGGGAAATAAGTACTTGGAGAGCCATCAAACAGAGCAATTTATGGAATGAAGAGAATACAGAGCGTAAAGTATTTGCATCCTTGAAGCTGAGCTACATTCACTTGAAAGATCATCTTAAGCAGTGCTTCACATTTTGCTGCATATTCCCTAAAGGTTGTAGAATTAATAAAAACTACTTGATTGAACAATGGATAGCCCATGGATTCATCAAGCAGATCATGGATGAGCAGCCAGAGATTACTGGAAGAGAATACTTTAATTCCCTCGTGAAAGTCGGGTTTTTTCAAGATCCACTTGAAAGTTGGGATGGTAATGGAGTAGTATACAAGATGCATGATCTAATTCATGATCTTACTATATATATTTTACAGAGCGATGTGGTAACATCTCTACCAAAGAATATGACAAAAGATCGTACACAAAAATGTAGATATTTATCTTTGGCATCCTGCAGCGAGAATGATGAAAGGGTCTTCTTTGACAAGGTCCGTGCTCTATATGTTTTTGAAGGTAATCCATCATTAGATAAACTAGTTAAGAAGAGTCCCTATATCTGTAGTGTTGTTCTGAACTGTGCACTTCATACTCCATTTCCACTATTCATAGTGAAGCTGCATTATCTCGGATATCTTGAAATCCATAATGTTAGTTGCACAAAACTTCCAGAGGCTATCTCAAGCTGTTGGAACTTGCAGTCACTTCATTTTATCGGTTCCAGTGGTTTTGAGACATTACCCAAGTCAATTGGGAAGCTTAAGAAGCTAACAACTCTAGAGTTGATACGGAGTGACATTGAGAGTTTGCCTCAGTCCATTGGTGACTGTAGAGATCTTGAAGCGTTGCAGCTAATAAACTGTACAAAGTTCAGAGAGATACCAAACACTATTGGTGAAAATGATAGTTTAAGGGTACTTAAGATTGTCAAATGTACAAGTTTGTAACTAATGCCAGAATTCATTGGGGAGTTTAGGAATATACAAACAATCAACTTAGCTGGTTGCTCGAGTCTCCAAGACCTACCAAGTACATTCGCTTCTCGCACTTTATGTACTTTGAACCTATCTCAAACCAGAGTAACCAAACTACCTGAATGGGTCACATTGATCGACACACTAGAATGCATAAACCTTGAAGAATGCCACAATCTAGTGGAGTTGCCTAGAGGTATGGGGAACTTAAAAAGGCTGGAATTTCTTAACTTAAATGGTTGTCGGAAGTTGTGTTGGATGCCGTCAGGGTTTGCACAGCTGACTCGTTTAAAAAGGCTAGACTTTTATGTTGTTGGCTGTGGTGGAGATGGTGCAAGGATCTCAGATCTTGAAAATCTTGATATGATAAGTGGCGGCTTGGAAATTAAGAACCTGCAACATGTGACTGATTCAAGCGATGCAGAGAAGGCTTGCTTGAAGCAAAAGAAAAATATAAAAAATTTAAAATTTAGTTGGTCTGCGTGTCTAGTTGAAGAAGAGTTTGTTTCTGACCTCGGTGTGCTGGACGCCCTTGAACCACCTTCAGATATTGAGAACCTATGCATTTTTGGGTATCGTGGAACAGATTTACCACGTTGGATGAGTAAGCAATGCGACTCTTATTTGACAGGTGAAGTGTTAAAGCAAACCAATCAACCTCAATTCCTCTGCCTGATTGAACTGGAACTGACCGCAATGGACAACTTGAAGCATATGCGAGGAACTCTGGTTTTGCGTTCGCTTAAGAACCTCCGCTTGACCAGCATGCCTAATTTGGAGGAGCTATGGACTACAACAAGTGGTTTAGGAATTTTGGAGGAAGAAGAAGTGGGTAAACAGTATTGTTTCCCTGTCCTGTCCCATCTACAAATAAAAGATTGCCCGAAACTGAATGTGGTGCCCTACTTCCCACCATCTCTTGAGTCGCTGACACTGACGAGCAGCTGGTATCATTTTGCAGCTCATTCTTCCGTCTGCTTCTTCCATGCGTGGCCGAACCCTCATCCTCCTCCAGCAGAGTGGCTGCCGTGGTTCCTCACCTCAAGAGACTGGAACTAGGCGGATTGATGGGAACAGCATCTGGTCTGGGATTCCTGCAGCACCTCTCTAGACTGGAATCCTTGGAATTTTGTGATATCGGGAACTCATGCAGCACCTCGCTAGACTGGAGTGTAACTGAAGAAGAGTTTGTTTCCGACATTGGTGCGCTGGACGCCCTTGAACCGCCTTCAGAAATTGAGGAGTTACATATTGATGATGGTGGTTATTTGGAGGGCGCCGTGTCAAAGCAAACCAGCCAACCACCTAAAAGCATCCGGGGCCTAACCTCCCTCCCTCAGTCGATTGAGCACCTTACATCCCTGACGAGTCTGAGTATTAGTTGGTGGGACACTCTGAAGCAGCTTCCTGAGACGATTCAGCTTCCTGAGACGATTCAGCTGACCGTGCTGCCAGAGTGCCTCGGACAACTCTCCGCGCTTCAGTCTCTTAAGATCCACTATTGCCCTGCTCTTCAGTCCTTGCCCGGCTCCATAAAACGCCTTACTGTGCTCCAGCACTTGACCGTTAGTGGGTGCCCTGATTTGGCTAGGCGTTGCAAGAGAGAAGTGGGGGACGGCTGGCACCTTATCTCCCACATCCCATATGTGTTGATATATTGACCGCTCCTGGGCTGCCATGGTACGCTCTACCTGTTGCTAGTTCTCATAAAGATTAAGAGCCTCAACTGTTCTTTGATTATTAGATAGGGTTGTAGCTTCAAATACTGAGAAAAAACAAACAATCCGTGAATTAAGTTTGTCAATAACGTATTTTCCCTTCAATTCTCGCATGCACGCCTCTTCCTCTTCGCCTCCTTCCTTCCTTACGTTCAGTGATCTACGGGGCTGGATTTAGGTGGAGAGCAGCGATCGCTGCCACCGCCGAAGCTGCCTGACGATCTCAGAGCGAGGCGTGTCGATGTGGCGTACGCTGCCCCGACCTGACAGCGCGCTGCCTCTCCATCGCCGTTGTAGCACTGGCTGGAGGCGCAAGAGGTATAGCGGCCACTACGCCGGGCAGGAGGTATGACTACTCGCCATCACTATCGCGCCCGTGCTGATTGACGCAGTGTCGACGTCCGAGAGGCTCGCATATGCTAGAACGGTAATATAATCTCAGTAACCCGCTATCTGATTACGGGTGACTCAGAACGGGCTATACACTACATGTTGCAGTCAGTTCGATCCACCGATATTCTAGAATTTTTACACTGCTGCCTTGTGTTGCTGCAGACAAGTACAACAGTCATGGCGCCAGCAGATCGGAACATTTTCTCTGAGTCTGAGAACTGGAACATTTCCTCGTGTTTATTTATTCATACTACTCGAACCGATTCTGTACAACACTTCTTGACGGAATGCTGGTCAAGTGTATCAATGATCAGCATCTCCGTGCTCACACTAATTGTATCTTTATCCCGATAAACTTTCGGCTACCCCCATGATTCTTTTCAATAATCTTTCTATTATATATATTATTGATCACGAAAAGAAGCCTTCACGTTTGCTCTCACGGCTTAGAAATTACCACGTTAATCCGAAAAAATAAGAAGAGAAAATTACTCACCACTGCCATTATGAAACAATTAGTCAAATACCCTTCTAAAAATATTTATAAAATAGCTAAATTCAAAATAATAAAAATAACTAAAAATACCTTTCACACTTATTTCTAAATTACCCACCATGCCATTATGAGTAAAAAATAGCTAAATTTGGAATAAAAAATTTAACAAAAAAAATCCTTCACACCTATTTTTAAATTACCCTCCATGCCCTTACAAGTCAAAAAACTAAATTGGATTATAAAAAATAGCTAAAAATATCTCTAATTCTTATTTTTAATTTACGAACCATATCATTATGAGAAAATAGCTAAATTTTGGAATAATAAAAATATCCAATAAACACTTAATCCCGATTTCTAAATGCACCGTTATAAAAATACACCGTTATGTCTAGCTAGAATGACACATTATCTTATTTTGAGTATGACACATTTCCTTCGAAAGATTTATTTGTAGTACGACACATTCTTTTTTCCTACCATGAGATAGGTTAGTTGTTTAGCATGCCCTGTTTGTACCAACCTCACTTCTAAATAAAATCAAATATATTGTTAGATAAATGATGACTCATCTCACACTCAAATTGAGGAACGGTGAGAAATTCTACAATCTATTTTCTACCATTTTATAAATATAGATTATAAAATAGGTAATAACAATAAACTATGTTAAATTTCTATAATAATATAAAAATATTTTAAATAGTATAGTATGTCTAGTCGCGTCTCATACTAGTTTATTTCTTAATAAATTATAAAAAGACGTATAGTCAATTTGCTCGTAATTCTCATGTTACTGCCAAGTGATTAAATTTTTAGACCTGTGTGGGGGCGTACGTGCATTGATAGGTACTAATTATTAGATAGAGTCGTAGCTTCCAATACTGAGAAAAAACAAATATCAGAAAGTGAAAGGATTCGAAGTAATTGCAACATGGGCCTGGATGAAATAATAAGGGCCTCCTTCATAGTAGATTTGTTTTTGAAGCCCTTCATAGTAGATTTCAAGGCCCACTGGAGTTCGTTCCTAGACTTCACTTTGCTCGGTGGCGAACTGGTGACTCCCGAGCAGAGCGGGGTGTCTCTTCGGGCAGTCCGGTGCTCGCCTTCTGTCTCCGGCGGCCGGCGACCGGCGAGCAAAGCATCCGACAAGTGAGGTGCAGCGACGCGACGCGTCCAGAACTTGATCTGTTTCATTTCTCTCTGGTGCCCTCTGCCTGATTTTTCCTTTCGGCTCTGTAGTATCGGGGGCGCCCCGCCTGTTCGACGGAATGCCGCTTCGGCGGGGCAAGGCCAAGAAGCGCGAGAAGGCGTCCATGCCGAGCGGCGAGGATTTCCTGGGCGCCCTCCCGGACGCGGTTCTCCAGCACGTGCTCTCATTCCTGCCCTCCGACGAGGTCGTCAGGACGTGCGTGCTCTCCCGCCGCTGGCGCGACCTCTGGAAGACCACCCCTGCGCTGCGCATCACGGACACGGATGATAAGTGGAAGAACGCCGAGGACATGAACGAGTTCGTCAACCATCTTCTGCTCCTCCGTGACCACTGGCCTCTGGACGTCTGTGAGATCAACTCCTATCCCGATTACACAATGGGTGACAATGTTGACAAGCCGTTCCGGTACATTGATCTGTGGATCCGGTACGCCTTATCGTTGAAAGCTCAGGTGCTACGTGTGCTCATCTATACCGAAACTGATCATATGGAGCTTGACGCGCCTTTCATCTCGCAGCACTTGACAGTTTTAGAGCTCGAAATGGTAGTGTTGGGCAAGGGTGTTCTTGATTTCTCAAGTTGTCCTGTATTGAAGGCCCTAAGGATGTCGAACTGCGTCATTATGGCCCGTAAGATATCATTTCAGTCCCTACGACATCTGATCGCCACGGATATGGTCTTCGATGAGGATTCGCGCACAAGGATTTCTGCCCCAAGTCTAGTTTCATTGCAGCTACATGTTTTTTGGGGAAGGGCTCCAGTGCTTCAAAATATGCCATTGCTAGTGACAGCATCGGTCAATCTTGACTCAGAGTGTCATGACTCTTGTAACCGTTGGAGCTCTGGAGATTGTGGCTATGATAGTTGTGAGGGTTGTCATGATAATACTCATGGCAGTGGCAAGTGTGTGCTTCTCAGAGGTCTCTCTAATGCTACCAGTTTGGAGTTGTTAGCTCAACCAGATGTGGTATGCTTCCGATTACTCCCCCTTAACTCCTATAACTAGTCTTTTTGTCTACATATTATCTTGTAGTATTTATATTATATTATACACCGTTATTACATGACTAAAGCACTTTAAAACCAAGCTGGTTATAATTCTTACCACCATTGGGTTCCCTTTCAATGAGGATGCACTAAATGATATTTTGGACAACTATGATTAAATTTTTCATTCAATGTTCTTATGCTTCTAAAACTTATGACATACTGCGATTAAGAACATGTAAGACTAAGTATGCTGATTCGTTCATGTTGATCCCTGGATGGCTGCAATTTGTTCCTGTGCAGCTGTTGATAAACTTAAAATACATCATGGGTTAAATAACACCTTTAAGTTTATTTTCCTAGTTGCTTTTAAGCTACAAATTTCTATTCAAATTCAGACAAATGTTCTTCAATTGTGTCTGGTGACAAAATTTTAGAGGTTGAGCTTTACTTACTTCGGTTGTCTGTTCTTTTGTCTAGCTTATTCTGAAAAAGGATTTGAATCTGTGCCCGACATTTGGCCAGTTAAAGACATTGTCGCTCAATGAGTGGTCTTTGGCTGGTGATCTCCATTCTCTAGTTTGCCTCCTCCAGCACTCACCAGTTCTAGAGAAGCTCACTCTTCAACTTCATAAGGTATATATTTTCTGAAGTTGATAACCGTTGTCCCACTAAAGTAAGTGTTCATACATGGTTGATCTTTTTTCTTGTTTTCCTGTAGGTTCCGGAACATCTGGTGGAAATGAAAGAAAACCAAGATCCAAAAGAGCAACTACACACATCTGAGCACCTTAAAATTGTTGTAGTTGAGTGTCGAGATGTTGATGATGACAGGATTCACAAGTTTTTGAAGTGTTTGAGTTTATATGGCATACCTATTGATGCTACAAAAATCGAGAAGCCTCGTAACTCATATTATTCTTCTTGTAAGTTAATTGACAACCTGTCACAACTTCTTATTTTACTTCAGCTTTCATATCTTCTTAAAGGCGTGTGATACCTCAAATTGGTTAGACAATAGATCTTAAGGAGCGTTTAGCAGCAAGAATCATTTCGGCCAGAGCTGAACCAATTGACTAAAAAGCGAAACGTTTCAGACTAGAATGGGATAAACATTTCAAAATTTGCACTAGATGCTAGAAACGCCTGAAAGGGTGTTTGCAGGCGAAACACTTCATCCATTCCCTACCTTCTCTTTCTCCACAAAGTTTTTACTTGTTTCTGCCACTAGCCGAGAAAGAAAAAAGATGGAGCATAGGATATGTTGGTCTCCCGTGCTTCCTTGAACTTTCACTTGCCGAGCCTCCAGTGGCATTTGACGGAATCAGGCACCAGATCTAGCATCTTGTGTTGCTCTCAAACCCATTTAGCTCTGCAGCGTCCCCTCGAGCTCCATCTGTATTGCAATGGCAGCTCTGTTTATTTCGTCGTATGCGTGGAAGAGAAGGAGGAGCAATGTGAGACTTACAGGTGGAGCCGATATTGTCTCATGTAAAATTGCTTGGCACACACTGTTTGGCCACGAGAAAATTCTAATAGGCTTATCAATGGTAGATAAGTTCTAAAAGTTATGTAATTTGCTTGGATCACTTAGATAAATGCTAGGATGATACGTGCCTTTCTTTTTTCTTTGTTTATTTAGATCTTAACATTTTGTCTTCATGTTTGGCATGAACAACATAATGTAGCTAGGGGTACATTGGAAAATTTAATCTGAATTGAATCCAGAAAGGTATCCAAATGTTCAAACGTGATTCTGCTTCAGTTTGAGTAATGTCTCTACAGAGAAACTGAATCAAACTGGAACCGTACCAAACGGGGCCTTAGAAACCTTCATGTTTGATTGCGATAAGGCAGAGGTTCACCAAATATTCTAACTGCAGCTACTATCTTGGGGTCTCACCTTCATGTTTGATTGCGATAAAGTTGACTGGGAATTGTATATACCTTTTTGTTTCATTGTCTTCCAAAACGATTTAATCAACTTTATTTTAAAATTTCGTGGTTTTGGTATGATTGATTGCATCGCTTGATGGCAATAGCTTGGCGGAAACCAACATGGAATAGAACTGGTTCCCCAAACCTTCTGGAATCTGTATGTGTAATTAAAACTGACATGGCAGTCATTAGTATTTTACTGGAAAATGGTGTTGACTAGTTGTAACAGTGGTTGTTTTCCATAATAGCGGAGTTGTTAATTTTGTTATTTTTATTGTTCATACTTACATGGAGGTGAGACCCCTACATACTTTATTGTTACATGATTTTATTCATTGACGGGGCTAAACCTGATTAGCATTCACCTGTCTGCTCAAGTTGTACCCAATGAGTAGCTTCTTGACATGAGTTTATTTTAACTGTTAGCTTATGTTTTGTTTCTCGTACTTTAGAGCTGTTGTTTTGCGTGTTCTTTCTGCCCAGATGTTCCTGTTTCTTAAGTGTTTGTCTCTTACCCAGCACATCATTGCAGTGTTCACTGAGAACCTTACTATCTCTTTCTCCACCTTTCTTTTTGGATCACTTCTAGTTCTGGAAGTTTCTGATGGACTGGCTTTTGTCATTTATTAGTATCAACAGCAATACATGTCCTATACCAAGTTAATTTTCTTCAATGTTTTACATAGCGGGCTAAGACCTTTAGCGGTTGATGTCCGCAAAGGCTAAGAAAGGCTATAGCGGGCTATAGCCAAAGCTAAACTCATTTAGCGGTTTCACAATTTCATTAAAAATCAATGAATAATTACACATAAAACATGGAACCATGAAATTTTCGTGATCTAAAATAAGTCTCTCGGGCTTCATGCCTTCATTACATCATCATTGAGAGTTTTAAACATCATCATTTAACCGACTAAATCGCCTTTAAAAGTTTCAAACCTCATCAAGAGCTTCATGCTTCATCACACCATCATTTAGCCGGCTAAATCACCTTAATTTAGCGGATTAGCCGGCTATAGCGGTGGCTATAGCGGGCTATGAAGCTTAGCGCTAAATGAGGAATAGCTTAGCCCTTTCTCGTTCCAGAGGCTATAGCGGGCTATAGCGGTAGCTATAGCTGGCTATTTAGAACACTGATTTTCTTACACACTGTATAATACTACTGCATGTCTTATTGTTTGCCTGCTCTATAATAAATGGCGAAACGCTCCCAGAGTGACAGGAGCAGACTGGTCTTAGGTGAATGGATGTACTAGCTCCTAAAACATTATAAAGGAAACACAATAACATATTTCTTTGTGTTCTTGCTCATACACTCCAATAGCAAATGATAATTGAATCATAGTCGTGATGCATATTAAGTTGATATTTTCCATTCTCAATAATTTCTGTTCGGTCTAAAAAGAACAGTCCTGTTCAGACTTTCGTCTTTCTACCGGTTACCCTTGCATGAGGTTCTTCGAATCTCCAGAATCTCGAAGTCCCTATTATGTTTCATCTGTTTCTGAACTTGCTCATGTTAGCTTCACGTGGTTAAGAAGCTCTAATAGTTGGCATCTAATATTCTGTAGCTCCAACTGTCCAATTTTGCCACAGGTAGATGTGTCCTGTGTAGATAAAATTTGAATGTGGATTGCCTAGCAGTTCAAGTTTATCACAATGGCATATAAGGGATGATTCCTTGAAAATATCCATTTCTCAGTTGGGACATGAGTACTCACTGATATTTTCCCCCATGCTTGTACAGATTGTCGTTCTGAAGATTGGTACAAAGGATTGAGCTATTGATGGATCTGCAGACAGCCTCACACATGTTGATTATTAGTTTACGTTTTCAGGAGCAGGTTTCTTGGCCACCTCTACCAGAAGTTCAAAATGACTCGTGAAGTGAATGAGCCTATATATTCATTGGTTTGACATGTATAGCTGTAGCACATGACTTTGTCCTGGCTGGCCACCTTGCTGAATGCACTTGCTTCGTTCTAGTGGATCTGTCGGTGAGAGTTCCTGGTGCTTGCAAGACAATTGATGCCGAACATATTTGTGCAATGTTGCGTCTCATGATGGGATGAGATGAGGTAATGTCTCGTGTTCGATGATGCCGGATCACATGTGTAGGAGTCTGTTTCCATTTTTTCGTATTTGCGACATTCCCCGTGCTTTGTCTGTTTTTTAGGAGAAGCAAAGAGAAGACTGCTCCATCTGGCGGAGGATAGGCAAAGTGAAATATCAAATTTGATTGCTGTCTTAAGAATGAATGGCTCTGATCAAAAGTATGCCATGGGTTTGACTTTGACCAAACCAGAACGTCCCTAGAGCATGTGATGATCGCAGGACCACGGTTGCTTGTGGACAAGAGCTTACTCTCCTGCTACATTCTATCACATGACTACCTGCATCATTCATTGGATCGTTTCAGCGTCAAATTTCCCAGCGTTCCTCTGCATTCGTTGGAATCAGATCAATCAGCGTCACCTTTCACAGCATCCAATTCCTCTGCATTCACAGGCCACAAAAGAAGAAAAGAAAAGAGCCAGAGTGCTGATCACTTACTCCCTCCGTCCCTAAATATAAGGCGTTCTGGATTTGATCAAAGTCAATCTTTGCTAGTTTTGACCAACACTATATATAAAAATAAAATATTTTAAATAAAAAGAGTTACATACTATGATAGTTGTTTTTATAGTGTATCTATGAATACAAATTAGACTTTGTAAAAGTTTTTTAATATTTTGCTATTTACAGTCAAAGTTTACAAAGTTTGACTTTGACCAAACCAAGAACGCCCTATATTTAGGGACGGAGGGAGTAGTATAATGCAAGTCTTAGACGGGCGTGGGGACATAGCCCAGCAAACACATGAAATGGAGTAACACACTACATACAACGCGAGTCGTGCATCTCATGGGAGAGTACTGAATACATACACCTGAATACAGTTTTGAAAAAGTACAACATAGAGGAATCTAATTTAAATGATACATGAGCACATTAGGAGACCCATTGATAAAAACGAGACAACTATAAGATGTTCTGATTTCAGAGACAGCATTCTTCATCCTTCTGCAAGTAGATAAGCTGAATCCTTGGAAGTGAGGTATGTAGTTGCACTGACAGCATCTTCATAAAGATCCTCAACTGGCTGATCGCCAGAAGCCTGTTGCTGGAAGGAGCGAATGTGCTGGACATCATACGTTGCTGGGAGCACCGGCAGCTTCGCATCTGCCGATCGCAAAACATCCATGGCTTGCGCAATTGATGGTCGCTGGCTCGGGTCCTGATGCGCGCACCAGAGACCCGTAACAAGCACACGCTCCATTTCCTGCTGATCAAACTCACCGTTCAGCTTCCGATCTGCTGCATCAAGAATTCTGCCCCTGTGGTACAAGTCGCGGACCCGGCTGACTAGCAGGGCCGAAGCTCCATTTGGCTGTCTCGATGCTGGGCGCTTGGCAGAAGCAATCTCAAGGAGGAGAATACCGAAGCTGTACACATCTAGCTCAGTGCAGCGCAAGCCGTTGTTGATGAACTCTGGGTCAATGTATCCAGGTGTTCCTGCAATAACTTGCGTTGTTTGCGGCTCTGCTCCATGGTCAATGAGCCTTGCTAGCCCAAAGTCACCAAGCTTAGCGTTGAGTGACGCATCAAGCATTACGTTTGCAGATTTGATGTCTCCGTGCACAATGCATTTCTCGCAGTCTTGGTGGAGGTAGTGCAAAGCAGAGCCCAAGCCAAGTATGATGTTGTACCTACAAGAAGAAACAACTCAGTATCATCTTGTTAGGTAAATATAACAGATGATGTCTGTAGTGCTCAACATGACCCTTACGGTCGAGATAACAGGTTAGCCAATTTCTTTACCTCTGTTGCCAAGTTAAAGTTCTCCTCGCATTGTAGAGATGTTTGTCAAGACTGCCATTAGCCATCAGTTCGTAAACGAGCATGAGCTTGTTATTGCTGTTGCACCAGCCGACGAGCTGGACCACGTTCCCGTGATTCAGCTGGGTCATGACTTTCACTTCTGCCTCAAATTCCTTCAGTCCTTGCCCCGATGTTTCTTGAGACAACACCTTGATGGCCACGGCACGGTCCTCGTCCCTCAAGTAGCCCCCGTACACCGAGCCAAACCCTCCTTGCCCGTGCTTGTTCTCATTGGCGAAATTAGCCGTAGCCACAACAAGCTCATGGATATTGAATCGCCTACCTCCAATTCCAACAAAGAGTTCCAGCTCTTTTTGTTGCGTTCTCTTCCAACTGGTGCGCCACAGTAGGAGCCCTTCAGCAGTCACCCCAGCAGGCCTGTTTCTGCTCAGAACTGGTTGATATACTGGTAACCACAAAGTCTTCAGATCCAGCTGGAATGCCTTGAGTTTACGGACCATCTTGCGCTGTACCAGAATCGACATTGGCTTAGCATAAAAGCAGTCAGCTATACCATGTTTGCATCCATTGCTGCACATCTTGTGTTTTCCAGCTTCCGTGTTCATTTCACGGATAAAAGCTTCGATATCATAAGCAACACGTCTCAGTTTTCTCAGTTTGCCAGATAGTGGATCGTTCTCTGCTGATAGTACATGAACTGCGGACTGCAAACTTGTTCTAATCTCTTTAAGTCTGTAGCAGATTTCTTCCTTCACACCATATATATTTGGAAACACATTAACAAGCAGCAGAACTGGACTGACGCGTGCACTCATCAATAGACCAACTGTCTCCATTCCGCTAATGTTTCAAAGCTTCTTGTGTGGCGTTACTGTGGGTGAAAAGTTGCAAAACGAACATATCAATATATCGAAAATGCTCTGGTGCAAAGGCCGGTAGTAACGCACGCTATGGTCGCCGTCAGATTCTGCGCTTCGCGATCCGCGCTAATGCAGCGAGGAGGCAAAGCAACATGCCGCGCTGCGATTTGACAAACCTACGACCCCTACTAATCATTGTAGACCCAAGTGTAGCAGGCAGGGCTAGCAGTGTTTTTTTATTAGTTGGCAAATGAATTTATGTGGCAACAGATTGGCGCCAAGGTGCAACAATGTTCCATGGTCGCAAGTTTTTGTTGCACTGGCACATTTACGGCGTCAGCATTGAGTACCTATGCAACCGTACGGGAAAGACCATCGCCGAGGCAAGGTACGTAAAGGCCCCTTGATGCCAAACGCTCTCACTTTTGCCCGCTTTGCCACCATAGTTGCCAACCGCAAACTCACTTGGCAAGCTGTCAAAATATTTGCAGGCAGCAGCTGGAGGAGCTTGAAGCAGTGGGAGACGTTTACAGCACAGTCGACAATGACCACTTCAAAGCGACATGACACCGCCGCCTGCAACTGGAACGCTTACGCCAGATTTTGCAAGCTACAGCTGTACTAGTCGCCTGCACAAGTTACCATGAATGATATTAGTCCATTGTACTAAGCTGCAGGGCTAGTCACTCAAGATATATGTCTTTTTCCATTCATGCGAAGTTAACATTTCGTATTTTTAGTAACAAAAAAAAGTTGTCACCGTTTGTGACGTAGACATTTCGTATTATTAGTAATTGAGACAAATCCACTACTAGCAGGGTTGTGCACAACGGTTTAGCATTTGTGCTGGAACAAGTTCAGAACCACCAGGTTACGAACGCACAAGAACGAGGGCCGTCACCGTCGATGTAACCATTTTCATTTCATTTGTAACTAAAAGAAAGCAACGACCACACATCAACGCCCTTATCCTCTCGACATACAGGTTTCTCGTCTATCTTTTGACGCCATGGCAGATGTTGGCTGCAGCGAAACGCCCGTAACGAGTCGACCAGTCAGTCTCTTCGCATTTTCCCAATGCAGAGCTGCACGCCTCCCTGTACGTGCCTTCAAGAGCTGCTGCAGTATCCCTGCAGCAGTGCACAAATCTACGGATACCTGGCCAGCATTGGCCTGGATAGCACGCGAACCCAACTTATTAATGCACAAGGGAAGGAAAACGCAGCTGCCACCGGTGCAGTGTCAGAGCCCAGAGCTCAAGGACCATTAAACAGTTCGGCGCACAGCAGGCATTGAAGCGAGTCTTGCTCCTCTCCTCCCTCCCATAGCAGAATATATGCCAACCATTCAACACCCAAAACGCATACCTCCAGTTGTCCCAACCGCCTCTGTCCGGCCAAGAAGGGAAAGAGCGACGCAGCGTACAACCATCCGTTGGCCATGGAAGGAAAGGAGGTAAGCAAGATTTCCACTAATCATTCATCCCACCTCCACTCACTCCTCCTTTGAGCCAACCTGATTTGGTTCGCAACATTCCAACGCACAGGCTAGCAGCGTACCACCACTAGGCGAAGGAGGAAGTCAACCACCGCAGACGCAGCCGCACTGGGGAAGCTCCTCATTCCTGCACGGCCTCTTCCCGGAGATCGAAGGAAACATAGACGATTTCTTCAGAGGCATAGAGGGTATTGCATCCGACGAGGAAGCAGTGAGCCAAATCCGTGTAGAGGACTACCTGCTGTCGCAAGAGGCGGACATGGGCTCGGTCCCGGGTACAGATCTGCAGAAAGAAGATATTCACGTAAGCCGATCACTTCCTGATTTCTTGTAATAACTTCCTTCTGTTCATTCCATTTCTTCCTTCATATAACATAGCATCTATGCAACAAAATATTATATATTTCTAGGAAATTATCGAATATTGCTTACTTCATATAAAATGGAAATCCTAATGACTAGAATTATCTAAGTTTTAGAATGTCTTGTTTAAGAGACTAATTTTTTTTATTTTGACTGGAATTCAATTTTTGAATACCTTCTCAACTTAATTAACTATTTGAATCTTAGCTTCTTTTTATCCTCCCATATGATATGAGGGCTTATCCCCCATACCTTATATTTATATATAGAATATATTTGATATATAAATTTTGATATATAAATTGATTTAAATAGAAAACCTTTGTATATAATATATCTTTGTATATATTGTATATTATTAAAACAAAGTCTAAAATATATATGAAAAATACGCTAAAAAACTCTTGTCTTATCCACGTTAGACAAAATGAAGTAAAAAATAATTTAAAATTTCGCTATCTTTCAGTATCTAAGTATAAATACTAAGAAAAAACAGAAAGAAGGATTGATTTGCGACAATAGATGTCTTTCACATACAACTAGAAAAAACTAATTCCCTTTTTCAATGGCAGTTCCAAAAAAACGTACTTCGATGTCAAAAAAGCGTATTCGTAAAAATATTTGGAAGAAAAAGACTTATTTTTCCATAGTAGAATCTTATTCCTTAGCAAAATCAAGGTCATTTTCTAGTGGTAACGAGCATCCAAAACCAAAAGGTTTTTCTGGGCAACAAACAAATAAACAGGTTTTGGAATAATCCGACTATCCCAAAGAAATTCCAATTATCCAAAAATAGGCGGAAATGGAATGAACAGAAGGAAGTTATTACAAGAAATCAGGAAGTGATCGGCTTACGTGAATATCTTCTTTCCGCAGATTTGTACCCGGGACCGAGCCCATGTCCGCCTCTTGCGACAGCAGGTAGTCCTCTACACGGATTTGGCTCACTGCTACCTCGTCGGATGCAATACCCTCTATGCCTCTGAAGAAATCGTCTATGTTTCCTTCGATCTCCGGGAAGAGGCCGTGCAGGAATGAGGAGCTTCCCCAGTGCGGCTGCGTCTGCGGTGGTTGACTTCCTCCTTCGCCTAGTGGTGGTACGCTGCTAGCCTGTGCGTTGGAATGTTGCGAACCAAATCAGGTTGGCTCAAAGGAGGAGTGAGTGGAGGTAGGATGAATGATTAGTGGAAATCTTGCTTACCTCCTTTCCTTCCATGGCCAACGGATGGTTGTACGCTGCGTCGCTCTTTCCCTTCTTGGCCGGACAGAGGCGGTTGGGACAACTGGAGGTATGCGTTTTGGGTGTTGAATGGTTGGCATATATTCTGCTATGGGAGGGAGGAGAGGGGCAAGACTCGCTTCAATGCCTGCTGTGCGCCGAACTATTTAATGGTCCTTGAGCTCCGGGCTCCGACACTGCACCGGTGGCAGCTGCGTTTTCCTTCCCTTATGCATTAATTAAGTTGGGTTCGCGTGCTATTCCAGGCCAATGCTGGCCAGGTATCGTAGATTTGTGCACTGCTGCAGGGATACTGCAGCAGCTCTTGAAGGCACGTACAGGGAGGCGTGCAGCTCTGCGTTGGGAAAATGCGAAGAGACTGACTGGTCGACGCGTTACGGGCGTTTCGCTGCAGCCAACATCTGCCATGGCGTCAAAAGATAGACGAGAAACCTGTATGTCAAGAGGATAAGGGCGTTGATGTGTGGTCGTTGCTTTCTTTTAGTTACAAATGAAATGAAAATAGTTACATCGACGGTGACGGCCCTCGTTCTTGTGCGTTCGTAACCTGGTGGTTCTGAACTTGTTCCAGCACAATTGCTAAACCGTTGTGCACAACCCTGCTAGTCGTGGATTTGTCTCAATTACTAATAATACGAAATGTCTACGTCACAAACGGTGACAACTTTTTTTTGTTACTAAAAATACGAAATGTTAACTTCGCATGAATGGAAAAAGACATATATCTTGAGTGACTAGCCCTGCAGCTTAGTACAATGGACTAATATCATTCATGGTAACTTGTGCAGGCGACTAGTACAGCTGTAGCTTGCAAAATCTGGCGTAAGCGTTCCAGTTGCAGGCGGCGGTGTCATGTCGCTTTTAAGTGGTCATTGTCGACTGTGCTGTAAACGTCTCCCACTGCTTCAAGCTCCTCCAGCTGCTGCCTGCAAATATTTTGACAGCTTGCCAAGTGAGTTTACGGTTGGCAACTATGGTGGCAAAGCGGGCAAAAGTGAGAGCGTTTGGCATCAAGGGGCCTTTACGTACCTTGCCTCGGCGATGGTCTTTCCCGTACGGTTGCATAGGTACTCAATGCTGACGCCGTAAATGTCATCACTGACAAGGAAAATAATAATCACTTGTAACAAGAAAAGCCCTTTCTGTTTTTATTCTCAGCTTTTAGCTGACTGTACAGTTCTTTCTTTACTTTTATATAAATATTCTTACCACAGTAGGGGCTTCCCCTATTGTATTTCACCTCAAAAAAAAAAGCTTAAATCTTCAGAGTAAAATAGCAAGTATCGCCAGCAAAAAAAAATCAAGTTGACACATTGTCATCTCAAGCAGATGAATAATGATGACATGTATATAATCTATGGCAATAATACATTACCTGTCTCGATCTCACCCTAGGAACCAACTTCGGCACATAGAAATAGCTTTACAGTTACAGTTACTTTGATGGCTTGGCCTTTCTTTGAGAAGAAAAGAAAATAAGTGTCAAGCTGGTACAGAGAATACATCCCATGCACTGTACTAAAGATGAAGCAACTAAATGGCACCTCAAATTTTGTAGTGTTCGAGAAAAAAGCTCAAAATTTGTCCTCCAGAGTCCAGAACCATTAAAATGTATAGTATAAAGAGCTGGAATATGAATGGCAATTGTCACTGCAAAAGAAAACGTTCTCTGATAAAGGGGTGGACACAGCAAGGAACATTAGGCCATCTAGTGATTTTTTTTTTACTTGAAGAAGAGTGACTTTGTTGGAGCTACATGCCAGTGGCAATGGAAAAACTAAAACGATAACAAAATTCCATGGGCACTACACATTCCATGGTTACTGCTAAGTTTTCTCATCTGCTGATGTGCCTTTCAAGGTAACATGTAAAAATCTTTTTGGATATCACTCACCAGAATACTACCCGAAATCTAGCAACTATTTTGCCCAAATAAGATGAAACATATATTGCATTAAATCGGCATGTGAGAATATATAACCTTGGTATATACCATGCTTGTTGTATTTCTGAAGATGAAAGGAAGCTACATCAAGGAATTGTTGTTTGATTTCCAGGCCATAACTTTTCTCTTTGATCCCTACATCAAAATAGATATGTGGCCGTGTTTTTTAAAAAAATATACAATGTTGTATTACAAATCAGAAGCTATGAATGGGACCATGCCTTTCAGATTCGTATATTCAGTCATTATATGTCAAGATAAATGGATCTATCTCTATGGGAGCATATCAGAGTATCAACAATCAGTTAAAAAAAAAAGATACGCTCTGGTCAATCAGAGAAAACCCTTTTTTGAAAATATAATGGAATAGAGTTCACATGAGTTGGAAGCATTTATCAAAAAAAGGTAGTAGAGAATACATGGGAAACCATCAGATATTTTTCAGTAACAATACAGGTTCAGGTAACGAAATAAGTTAGCAACACCTGAATGCACTTTTTTTGGCACTTGAGCTATCTTTCCAGACCACAGAAAAAATGGATAAGCCAAGCTGTCATGGGGATCAGTTAATGTAATTTGAGTACTATATTGATTCATCATTAATAAGCCAAAATGAAATATGGTAACGGACCTCTGAATTCATAAATACCATCTGCGGACCTGGACCTCTCACTGAACGAATGGTGAAACATCTGCAAACTAGATGAATTCCCCGCACGTTGTTGCGGGAATTAGAGAGGTATTTTTGGTTAACATTGGATGAATAAATAATTTATAAAACACAAAAAGGTATAAAACACAACAGATAATAATTTGGATCATATCACTTGTTACATGTCTTCATTCAAATTCCTCATCAAGAACAAATGGACGGGGTAAGTTTACTCAGATCATCATAAAAAATGAAACCTGTTGTAAGCTCATCCTTGCCTGTGCCTGCATCTACGATCTGCACCACATGACATTCAAATGAGAAAAACAAAATGTGAGCAGGAAACTAAGGTGAAGGATAAAGTGAAAGAAAATGGAACATGCTATCATTCCTATTGTGAAGAAACGTTGCGGACAAACCTATTTTAGAAGAGAGGTAGATATGGAGAAATTAGTCAGGAGTGTTAATAGAATGGCTTCTCTATGTCGAGGCAAATTAGGAGCAAAATATGATTGCGCATGGCAATGGTGCCGCTCACACATAAAGTGCAATTTATAATTGAGAAGAAGCTGATCCAGGAAGGAAGAAACAATTGCATTTAATGGCATGGAAGAAAAGTGAATACTGGTTAATCACATTTATGAGCGCTGGATAATTAAGTTGTAGAAACGGTGGGAACCATCAAGGTGCAGAGTCGTGATGGATGAGAATCAAGGTGATGACGGTTTCAGATAAAAAAAAGTAGATGAATTGCAGCGGTAAACTTAACAACAATACTGGATTGGTAGTGTAAAGAGCTTCTTTTTTGTGATTTATAGCCTGAGCAATTGTGAGGTGGCATAAATTAGTACCGTTTCTCTCCTTGTCAGTTACTTGGAGTTATGTCATAGCCTTCAATTCGGTAGAGCAATTGTGGAGAGAACAGGAAGCCATGGAGGCTTCATGAAATGGATGGATGGGATGTGTCTCAAGGTGTGATCCATTGGAGTTATGTCATAGCCTTCAATTCGGTAGAGCAATTGTGGAGAGAACAGGAAGCCATGGAGGCTTCATGAAATGGATGGATGGGATGTGTCTCAAGGTGTGATCCAACGGATGACATTTTTCAGATGATGTGGCTGCATGAGAGTTGAGCTTTAGATGGTATGACCTTTATAGATATTATGTCATCATAGCCTTCAATTCGGTAGAGCAATTGTGGAGAGAACAGGAAGCCCTGGAGGCTTCATGAAATGGATGGATGGGATGTGTCTCAAGGTGTGATCCAACGGATGACATTTTTCAGATGATGTGGCTGCATGAGAGTTGAGCTTTAGATGGTATGACCTTTATAGATATTATAGATTAGCAAAAATAGGTTAATTAAAAATATAAATTGAATAACTGAAAGCATTGTGACACTTTGAGAAATTAACCAAATACAATTGATGATGATAAAAAACTTCGGCTTGCCACGCGTTTGCAGTATTTTTCCAACAGGAACTCAAGTACACAGCAGAAATTGTGTCTTACTTTTCCTCTACTCCAAGAAAATACACTGTCATCAACTGAATTGATTAAGAACAACCCTACATGCTTCTGAAACAATTTTCAACTCATGCTTCATTGAGATACAGAGGAAATCTTGTATGTCTTTTTCCAAGGATATAACATCTCCAAATCCTGGATTAATCAAACAACCAAAAACTTTCATTTAGGTACCAATTTTTTCTATTTAAATCATCAAATATTGGTACGAGCATAGAACCGCGTTTGCGCGACTTCTGATTGCTTTGACTGGACCCTAACATATGTTTATTCAACAAATCCAACTACTGGTTTTCCACCACACCTGAATCTTATGGACAAAAAACAGAAGGCATCAATTGTAAACACACCAGCAAACATAATGTTTCTGCACGGAATACCTGGAGCTTTATTTTCATTCTGCTTAGCTGCCTTCTCCCACTCAGGTAAAGCTTGGACCGCTCTCTACTCTGTGCCCGTCTCTTAGCAACCAAATCATCCTCGGGCTCATCTAGTATACTTAGAAATCAGTAGTTTGCATTGTATAATAACGGACTAACCACAAGAAATCAAAACAAAACAAATTGGTACTT
The DNA here is from genome assembly GCA_012490785.1 of Eragrostis nindensis. Classification (NCBI taxonomy): domain Eukaryota; kingdom Viridiplantae; phylum Streptophyta; class Magnoliopsida; order Poales; family Poaceae; genus Eragrostis; species Eragrostis nindensis. The sequence goes on from JAAXCT010000023.1 coordinate 831,914, forward strand.
AGCATTGTGAAATATGTACATATATAAAATGATGTCTGAAATCTCTCAAAAATTGGAAGTGCTATCTGTGTGCAACCATCAGGTAACTTAGCATTGTAGTAACACAACCGTTGCAACACATATTTTCAGAGACAACGAAGACATTTGTAAAGAATATATAATTGAACCATTGACCCTTTGGTTACATGACAATGTGCAGTAGCATCAAACAGATTCAATGATAGAGGCATCCCTAAGGAAAATCAGGGGATATATAGCAAGTGGACAAAAATGAAAAAACCAACCTGTACAAACTGTCAGTTCTTATGGAAGCCCTCGCTTAGTCTCTTCAAGTTTCAATGCTGAACCTATAAGAAGAATTCAGTTAACAACTTATAATAATTTATCCGTTGATCAATACACTAAAATGAACATATACTCGAAGCAACAAAAAAAGGGGGACCAACGTCAAGGCAAATTATAGAATTTGCCTCAGACGATCAAACATGTCTTGAAAAAAAAAAAACGGCCAAGTATTTGCATGTGGACGGTGGGCCTAAATTGGAAATAATACTGGCCTGCTTCCTAGGTTGTAAGGCCCACAAGTGAACACCACATGACCACATCACGGTGACGAAGCACGGCGGCACGGCGGTGCGGCGCTGGTTCTCTCCGGCCATCCGGTGGTTTCGAGGCGAGGCGACGCATCGGGAACTCGATCCGTCGTCTCCGATCTACCTGGTGCTCTTCCCTTACAACTTCACCCCGCTCTGGAGCACGGCCCGAGGGTATGAACGAGTTCAACGGAATGCAGCAGCGGCTCGAGGCCAAGAGGGGCAACAAGACCACCGGTCCGAGCGGCGGGAACAGGCTGGGCTCTCCCTCCGGTGGCCGCAACCTTTGGGAGTCCATCCATGCGCTGGGCCGGCGTCACGGACACCGAGGATAGTTGGGACAGCGCCGAGGACATGAACGAGTTCGTCAACTACCTGCTGCTGCTCCGTGACCGATCGCTCTCACATCTGTGACATCTCCTTCACAAACTGTATCGGAGACACGACTGATAAGCCGTTCCGCTACATCGAGCTGTGGAGCCGGTACGCGTTCATGTGGAAAGCTGGGCCATTCGTGTGCTTATCTACACTGAATTTGACCTCTTGAAGCTTGCCGATGCCGCTCTCATCTCGCCGCACTTGACAGCCTTGGAGCTTGAGCGTGTAGAGTTAATTAGGCAAGAGCTGGCGCTGGATTTATCAGGCGGTCCTGCGCTTAAGGCTCTAAAGCTGGAAAATTGCATCACTGTTGCCCCTAGGATCTCATCTCTGACCCTAAGACATCTAATCTTCACTGGTAGCTTATTCGGTTCGAGGTCCCGCACACAGAATTGGTTAAATTTGACAAAGGATGTAAGGATTATTGTCGTTAATCGTTATAGCACATCTGGAAATTGTGGTGGTGATATTTATGAGGGTTGTCGTGTTAATTCTGATGGCAGTGAAAAGTGCGTGCTTCTCGGAGGTTGTGATAATTCTGATGACAGCACCAATTTGGTGTTATTAGCCGCGCCAAAAGTGGTAGGTTGCGCATACTAAATCTTAATCCCTACAACTGCTTGTTTTATCATTCCCTTTTGTAGCACTGATATGCATTTTTATTTCGTTATACATGATCAAAACGCTTAAAATGCTTCTTATAACTGTTGCCACCGTTTGGTGCTTTAAGGTCTTTCTGTGAGCACTAACCACATACTCCCTCCGTTTTTAAATTGTTGACGCCGTTGAATTTTTGAGTTACGTTTGACCATTCGTCTTAATCAAAATATTTTTAAAATTATCATATATCTTGTTATGAATTGTTTTATTACTAAAGAAAAGTGAAGCATAACTTATAATTTTGCATATTTGAGCGAATATTTTGAATAAGACGAACGGTCAAAACGTAACTAAAAAAGTCAACGGCGTCAACAATTTAAATATGGAGGTAGTAGTTTTCATAAACTATGGTTTATGCCTCTGGGATTCCCGCATCATGCTATACAAAAAAAAAGGGTACGGTTCTCTATGATGGATAGTTCGTGTTAATTTGTTGATGACTTGGACTCTACTCCTATATGCCGGATATATTCACGTGCAGGTGTGATAAAATCACACATTGGGTTAATAAGTCTCCATTACTTTTTTCTATTCTTTCCGATTGTAAATATCTATTCAAAGTGAGTATAGGGAGTATTTTGAAATTGGTTGCATAAAACTACAACTTCTATAGCTTTCAGTAACAAGAAGCCAAATATGTGAAGTTATTTTGTCAAAATAGGTTTTCTGCGACATATATCAAAATACTTGTAATTATTTTTGATTAACCATTTCAATTTGATGTAACTTTGTGTAATTGCATGTTTGATCAACAAATTAGAGCTTGATCTGTTCTGACTCTGATGCCTGATGCACTTTTAATTTATATTCAGAAGGGATTTGGTATTGCACCCTGCATTTAGCAAATTGAAGAGATTGGTACAAAACGAGTGATCTCTGGACCTCTGTGCTCTATTTTGCGTTTTCCACAACTCTCCAGTAGTTCTAGGGAAGCTCATTCTTCAAACTTTATGATGTATATAATTTCCAAAGTTCATAACTGAATGTTTGTCTGAAGTTTGTATGCATACTTTGAGACTCGTGTGATCGTTTCTATCCCACTACAGGTTCCTGTACATCTGGTGGAAATGGAAAGAAGCCTACATCCAGTAGAGCAATCATGTGCATCTGAGCAACTAAAAACAGTTGAAGTCAAATGTCAAAAACAGTTGAAGTCAAATGTTCACAACGTTTTGATGTGTTTCTATGGTATACCAGATGACCTAATACAAATCAAGGGACCTCATTGGTTGTGGTTGAACATCTCTCGTCGCAACTCGTGCGATGGCGATGTAATTGAAAGGTGAGCTTATTTCAGTAATTGATTGAAATCAATACCTAATTAGAAATGTTCATGGACTAACTTCTCCATAACTAATTATTTTATAATTTTAAAATTGTCTGTGCATTGACTGAATGAGTGAGTGTTCCATGAAATCAGAAATGTTCGTGAATGATACCATATCACGCCACATGCCCATCGTATAGAGAGGTGCATTAGGGAACCTTTACCTAGATGACGACGATCTGCCAGAACAGCAAGATGTTTTCTGGGGAATTGGCAATTGCCATTTTGCTTCTATGTGAAATAACTTCCCCCACCTAGTGACCAGTCAAAATCCAATATGCATCAAGGCCCAAAAGGGAAAAAAAATTCTTTAATGAATGCCAAAGTTTCATTAAGCATAGATCTCCCATAATCATTGTACCTCAACGTAGTCGCTGTTGTGATGAGTGGGAGATGTGCCTGGCAGCTGGGACCCAGACATGCACTGTGTCTTGCTGCTCCATTGGTTGCTATCCTTTTTTTTTTTTTGAGAGGAAGTTGCTGTCCATTTTGCTGCCAGACAAAGGTTGTGTGGACCTTGCTGCAAGCTCGTCCACCCTCTGGAAAATGCCGACAGATAGCAGAGCACTGGTGAGATAACCATGACTTCCACAACATTTCGTTTAGGTATTAAACAAACACAGGCAATGGTTTAACAGCTGTGCTCTTTCATGATAGTTTGCTTGGCTGTATTTTGTTTGCAAAGACTGATAAATCTTATCCACGTGTTTCTTTTCGTCATGTATTCATCTGAGTGTAATTGCTTCCCTTGTTTCCTATTGTGTGATTAGTAGTTCAAGCGTTTGGGTCTTGGTCAAGTTTATCTTTTTCTGTCACGTTGCCACCCGGTTTGCAAATTGCCATTCGCGTTTTGTCTGGTTTCTATCATGTAGGACCATGTTTTATGTCCTGATGCGAAGTTTTCAATTTTGGCTGCGCTTCTTTTTTCACCCTCCAAGACTCCTTCCATCTCTCTTTCAAGCAAACTATTCCAGAGGAAATATCTGCCACTGCATTTTGTGGTTTTAAGCAATTTATATACAACAGAGAAGCACTGGACCAGAGCTAGCCCATTACTCTTTCTGCTGCCATCTAGCTAAGCTGCAACACCAACCAGCGACAATAGGGACATTGTGCAATCTCTGCATCCTTAACACAAAGGCTTTTTCTCTGATTTCGGTGGCATACAGTGATACGCCGTTCTGTCTTTCAAGGCATGGAGTAGGAGAAAAACTGTTCCAAACTGGAAGTTTTCGAGGTACTTGTGCTCTGAACTCTGGTCCATTGTCAATTGGTGAACGTTTGATCAGTAAACAAGTTTTCGAGGTCTTCACCTGTAAGTCTGTAATGCCTTCTGGAGAGGTTGCCGTGCCTGGCAACTACTCAACAATCTTTGTTAATACACTGCCTCATCCCTCACCATCAGTGCCAGGTAACTAACAATTTCTAGGACTGTTATTGAACATTGTTTAAATCCTGAGTGCCACCATCGATCAAGTGTTGGCTCTGCCTCTAAAACTCAATATAATGTTCCCTTTTGAATTTTTATCCACAGGGATTCGGCCTTGACGACTTTGAAATATGAGTGGAATGGAAGCTGCCTTAGCGTGCGGGTTGTTGAAGGTTGCAGGCAACAGGCTAGTTTCACTGATGGCAAGTGAGTTTGCTTCCATAACACGTGTGAAAAAGGATCTCTCCGAGCTCCAGGATATAAATGGTGAGATTACAACCTGGCTGTCCACAGTCCGTGATCTCTCAATAGAGAATGACCAGAAATTCCGCTGGGTGATAAAACTGAAAGACGTTGCTTATGATATTGATGATTTGCTTTATGAAGTCCACCTAGAAGCTGAGGACTACAAGATAGACAGCTACCGTGACAAGCATGCTACAGCTGACTGCTTATGTGTAAAACCAAGGTCATTTCTGTACCGTTGCAAGCTGACCTGCAAGGTAAAGGCAATCAAGGTGAAATTAGCTGCAATCGCAAAGCAAAGAAGTGTTATGAATGCTATAGGGAACAATCTACCTGTGGATCAACACACTCTCAGTAGAAACAGGGCAATTGGAAAGCTATCATTGTTGACTAATGTTGAGGAGTCAGAAATACCGACAAGGGACAAAGAGAAGAGTGGAATCATTTGCAAGCTATTATAATCTAATGAAGGGAAGGATGACTGGATAGTTTCTGTTGTTGGTCTAGGCAGGTCTGGAAAAACTACTTTGGCAAAACATATCTGTCATGACAATAAGATAAAGGAGAACTTCAAAAATACATTCTGGGTCCACGTGTCTCATGAATTTAATGTGAAAAAGCTGATTGGCAAGCTTTTTGAAGCTATCACTAAGCAAAAGTCAGATATTCATGCCCCACAACATATGGTAGATGAAATTTCAAACAAATTGAGTGGTGAGAAGTTTCTTCTTGTCTTGGATGATGCTTGGCATGAGGACAAGGATGACTGGAAAGAATTCAGGGTGCTCCTGAAGAGTCGTGCACCTGGAAGCAAGCATATGCTAACTACTCGTGATCGAAAGGTTGCAGAAGCTGTAAACTCTAGACATATTTTTGAGTTGGCGTTCTTATCCGAGGCAGAGAGCTGGAGCTTATTCGTAAAGAGTTCTGGGCAGGAGGAGAAAGATTTGGGCTCTGAGTTTATACAATATGGAAAAGAGATTGTGAACAAGTGTGGTGGGGTTCCTCTAGCAATCAAAACTCTTGGAGGTATCCTCTGTGAAAAGAGGGAAATAAGTACATGGAGAGCCAGAAGGGAGAGTGATTTATGGAATGAAGGGACTATAGAAGGTCGAGTATTTGCATCCTTGAAACTGAGCTACATTCACCTGAAAGATCATCTGAAGCAGTGCTTTACTTTTTGCTCTATATTCCCGAAAGGATTTATAATAAGAAAAAGTTACTTGATTGGACAATGGATAGCCCATGGATTCATCAAGCTGATGAAGGAAGCAGCCAGAGGCTATTGGAAGGGAATGGTTTGATTCTCTTGTGAAAGTCGGTTTTTTTTCAAGATCCACTTGAATGTTGGGATGGCAGTGGAGTAGTATACAAAATGCATGACCTGATTCTTGATCTTACTCGGTATATTTTACAGAGTGAAGTGCTGACATCTCTACCGAAGTATATGAATAAAGACTTGATGAGTGCCCGTGCGTTGCTACGGGAGTCTAATTAAATACTTGTTTTCCATCACTCAATATTGGCACAAAAGAAGTTAGTAAGTAAAGATGTCTTCTATTCTTTAAGGTACAGGAGAGCTGCACATTACTATTAAACTTGGACCCAATGCCTGCAGGATCTTAGCACCAGCTAGACACAATAAACGACGCTCATTTCTGAAAGCAAATAGCATGTTCCTTGCATCTATCGTCTTAGTCTCATTCCATGGTTCGATGATAATATCTGATGCATTTAAGTGGAGCCAAGAATTTTGATAAGTACTGAATAATAAACTATTCAAGGACTGAGAGGGCATGAAGATTAGAGTTTCTGCATTTTCGATATCTAACAGGCGTACAACACAGTACCACAAAAACATTTGAGTTTGAAACATAAAACCAAACATCCTATAATCGCTCTAAAAATATATGCTTCCACGATGAGCTTGATGAGAGATGATGTAATCATGTAATCCTTAAGAGCACCATATTCAGTCTTCATCTTCCAACAACGAGTGCAGGAAAATGCGATCCTCTTATTGTGAGGCACAGTTTTTGTGTACCTCAAAAGCTCTCTATTGAAACCTGATGTGTCATATTAAACCTGCAGTACAAAAATCAATCCAAGCCTTTTGTGATGGAGTGAAAAAAATAAGAATATGTTAACCAGGCATGCATGATGCATGTTAACTGGAGATTTATGCTAAATGCATGCATGTGCCTTCAACAGCCCAAGCTCAAACAGAAGACCACATAGGTAAGCATGGACTGGATTTTGAATTTTGTACATTTCCCTCCGCTCCTTTCTGACTCCCTTCTTTTCCTTTCTGTCCCAAGAACAGCAGCACATTGATCAACATCCAAGCAACAGTAGCAAAGCTCGATGGAACAAAATATAAACATGAAAATAAAATCTGAAGATGAGGAAGGTATTCAATCATTTCATAAAAAATATGGATGTTATTCAACCATTTAAGCTGAAATATCCCATTTAGAAAACTCAGTATGCGATAAACACAATTTTTCCGGTACTATTCTTCAGAACAAGCACAAACACTCAAATTTCTATGTTAAAGAACAAGAAAACCATTATCTGATGCTAGCATGTTAATTTGTACGTCTCAATACTGTTCAACCTTGATTTACAACTTGTTACCTGAAACAACGATACACCAAAGCTCTATCTCAAATTGCAGTTTCTGACAAGACGAAGCTGGAAGGGGGGACATGAAGCAAAAGCTCATCAGCGCTGATTTGTGTGCATATGTAACCTTGATGGCAGCTTTTTTCTTGTTTATTAGTTTATGAAAAGTCGATATCTACATGAACACTCCAAAATACATGCAGTAATTGAATTTATTTTCAGATGTCGAAAAGAACAATCTAATTAACATTATGTAGTCACATGACATTATCACAGAGGGGCTCATAACAAGTGCAAATTAGTATCACCCAGCAAATTAAGTCTGGCCCTATCATGAATTTTCAGTCTTAATGGACGAATCTAATTATTTCAGAGGGTATCTCCATGAAATTCAGTTTCTACGTACGTGTTTTTCTTCAACAGGTTGTGCAAAAATTGCACTGGACGCCTGAATTCTCTCAACAAAGGTTTTTTACTGAAGCATCGGCTTGTATAGGACCTTGCCTAGGCTCTCTCTTCATCGCAACTTTGTAAATTTTTTCCAAAATAGACCTAAAAGACAAATTCACAAGCAGATTACACCTGAAGGGCTTGTCATACTCCTGACCATTTTTCATGAACTAAGCAGGCAAGGCCAAACAAAGGAAAAGGAAGAATCCATACAAAGAAAAATGAAGAATCGATCTGTTGAGCTCTGTAATATTGCCTCGTTAATTGGCCCTTGAACCAGAATTTGTACGCCTAGCTAGCACAGCTTGTTCTGTCGATGAAGAAATTAAACATAGGAGATCAATTTAAAACAACGGAACCACAATGAAGTCTGTCTCAAAACGAACAGGACAGAAATTACCGAAGGGGCTCGAGCTCGTTGGCGCGCTGCAATGTCACTATCTCAGATCGGTGTCGAGCCGCGGCGTGGACGGGGGGCAGCGCCGCCCTAGACTGGGAGCGGGAGGACAGTGCGAGCGGGACTGCACATCCACGCCGTGCCCACGAGCTTGCCGCAGACCGACCCCTTCGGTCGCCGAGCCACAGCTCGTCGTGGACGTCCGGCGAAAACTCGATCTGGGGAGGGAAAGGTCGACTCTGCTCCTCGATCGATCGGCACGCCGCAATGGCCGGCGCCTGCATGTCCTCGTCTGGCGGCTACCATCCTCGGCGGCTGCCTTCTTCGGTTGGTGATGACGGAGATAACGACGGGGAGCTTTGCGGCCAATGGCGTTGCGCAGGGGAAAAGAGCACGGCGGAGTTGAGGCATCGGGCGGAGGAGTCGGGGAGGGGAACGGAGGAGTTACGGCATGGTTTGGGAGCCGGGGCGATCGTGTCAAGTCGTGGGAGCCTGGGAGGCGAATACACGACCTTTTCAAACCTGAAAACGGGCTTCCGTTCAGATCGCAGGGAGCGCGCGAAAAAAGGGATTCACGTTGAGATCGCAAGGAGCGCACGGATTACGGTTTTTTCGGGGGCAGATTAAGCTGGGGTAGACGACCTCCTCAGGTTTCATGAGTTGTAGAGATTGCACATACAAATGCAGATATTTATCTTTAAATTCTTGCAGTGAGATGATTGACATGGGCCAGTTTGACAAGGTTCGTGCTCTCTATGTGTCTGAAGGTAACCAGTCATTTGATAAACCAGTTAAGAAGACTTGGTATACCCGCAGTGTTATTCTCAACTATGCAATTGATACTCCATTTCCAATATTTATACTGAAGCTGGAATATCTTGGATATCATGAAATCCACAATGTTAGTTGCACAGAACTTCCTGAAGCTATCTCAGGTTGTAGGAACTTGCAATCACTTCATTTTATTGAGTGCAGTGGTTTTGCGACTTTACCCAAGTCTGTTGGCAATCTTAAGAAGCTAAGAACTCTAGAGTTGATGCGCATTGCTGATCTCGAGAGTTTGCCTCAATCCATTTGTGGTTGTCATGATCTTCAATTGTTGCAATTAAGGTCCTGTACCAAGCTCAGAGCAGTACCAAACTCCATTAGTAAAAATCAGAATCTAAGGGTGCTTGAAATTCTCTATTATTCAAATATGCAACAACTGCCATCAGAATTTAACGGGGACTTTAGCAACATACAGGCAATTAACTTAGCCGGTTGTAGGAGCCTCAAAGTCTTACCAAGTGCCTTAGCATCTCCCAAGTTACGTACTCTGAACATATCTCAGACCAGAGTAACCACACTACCGGAATGGGTCACTTTGATTGGAACTCTGGAATGCATAAACCTTGAAGGTTGCAATGAGCTAGTGGAGTTACCGAGAGGTATAGGGAACTTAAAAAGGCTGGAAGTTCTGAACATAAACAGGTGCCAGAACTTGCATTACATGCCGTGAGGGATTGGACAACTGACACGTTTAAGGAGGCTGGACTTGTTTTTGGTTGGGTATGGTCAAGGTCAACATGGTGCAAGAATCTCTGAGCTTAAAAATCTTGATATGATAAGTGGTATAAACGGTGACATGTCAATTAGAAATCTTTAGTATGTATAAGGATCCAGGTGATGCAGAAAAGGCTTTCTTGAAGCAAAAGAAGAATATACAGAGTTTGGTATTGGATTGGTGTTCAAGTGGAAAAGAAGAGTTGGTTTCAGATAAAAAACAAGATCTGTCTGTGCTGGACGCCCTTGAACCACCTTCAGAAATCAAAAAGTTAAAAATTAACGGTTATGGGGGTCCCCATTTGCCATGTTGGATGCGTCAAAATGATTCTTCTTATTTGAAGGGCATAGTAGTAAAGCAAACCAGTACACCTCTATTCCTTTATCTTACTGTACTGAAGCTGAAGAAGTTACCCAACTTGAAGCATATGCAAGGAATTCTGGTATTTCCTTCACTCAAGTTTCTCAACCTGTACAGAATGCCTAATTTGGAGGAGCTGTGGACTGCAGCAAATGGTTCGGAAATTGGTCTGGAAGAACTGGGTGAGCAATACTGTTTCCCTGTCCTGTCCCATCTAGAAATAAGAGACTGCCCTAAACTGATTGTGAAGCCCTCCCACCGTCTCTGGAGTCGCTGCGATTGAGAGATTACAACGATCAGCTGCTATCTCCAGGTAGCTTTCTCGTTAGTCGATTTCCTCCACATGCTGGCGACCCTTCATCCTCCAGCAGAGTGCTTGCCGCTGTTCCTCACCTCAAGGAACTGGAACTAAACAGAATGACGGGATCATCTTATGACTGGGAATTCCTGCAGCAGCTCGCTGGACTCGAGTCCTTGCGACTTTGGCGCTGCAATGACCTGAAGGAATTGCCAGAGAGCATGAAGGGCCTCACCTCCCTCCAGATGTTGTTCATCTATGAATGCTCCAGCCTTTCCAAGCTGCCCGAGTGGCTTGGGGAACTGCGCTCTTTACAACATTTGAATGTCTCAAGGTGCCCAATGATGACCAGCCTCCCTCAGTCGATGGAACAGCTTACGTCCCTCGTGAGGCTGAAAATTGATGGCTGGGGCAATCTGAAGCAGCTCCCTGAGGTGATTCAACACCTCACCTCCCTTCAAGAGCTCGAATTGGTACGATGCAGTTTACCGTGCTGCCGGAGTGGATTGGACGGCTCTCTGAGCTTCGACATCTTTCCATCATAGATTGCTCTGCTCTTCAATCCCTGCCCCACTCCATACAATGTCTTACTGCTCTTCAGGGTTTGTTCACTGATAACTGCCCTAATTTGGCACAGCGTTACAAAAAAGGAGTGGGGGAGGACTGGCACCTTATATCTCGTATTCCTCTTGTTCAGATACTTGATTAGAGAGCATCGAGTGAATGGGACAATTGTCCTGACACTGTTTGTCAACTCACATGTTTTTGTAAATATAATCTATTTTGGTTCGTTACATTTTTGTCTTTGAAGGCCCCTTTCTGTTTTTTGTTTTACCCCAGAGCATTTTGCTAGTTGTTATCCTTGTTGACACTAGATCAAACTAGCACATCTGCTCTGCTCTTCAATTGAACGTCTGGTTTGTTCTCATGATAAGATACTTCAGTATGATCCATGTGTATTCTTATAGTAGAAATTTTCAGCTGTTTAATTGAAAACTCATGTTTTTAGTTTGATCCATGTGAATTTGTGTAGTAGATACAGTATCTCTACTTCAAAGAACGTAGAAAAAGTTTCGAACTCCCATTTGAATCTGTAAGGACCTCAAAGAACTCACACTGCTTTCTCATGTTTTTACATGTTTCCATAGAAGGATTTGGCTTTGGTATGCGGGGATGAAGTTTTCTGTACTATTGGGATCTTATCTTTGTTCCATTTATAGGTACTATGGAGCTTTTCACCTTAATAAATTTTACTCATATCAGTAGACTTAGGAGTGTCGTACCTTTCATAACATTGAGTGCAAATAGCAGGTGAGAATTCCCTGTATACAATTAGAAATTTATCTTGTTTGCCATCCATCCAAAATATGATGCCCTCAGTGCCACTACCATCCATTTTCCCCACTGACACTATTGTTAAGTAGCATCTAAAAAGACGAATTGCCTCTGGCACACCACATTCTCCCTGCTGAGTCGCACGCCGCGCACCCTCCCCTGCTCCATTTCCAATGACATACAGGGAGTTTTCTCTTTATAATAGTAGTGTATTTTAGTATCAGGAAGGATCCGGTTCCTATAGACAGTCTAAATTATATCTAGTTGAGAAGATTTTCATGTTTGCTTCTAGTACATCTCTTTGTGGAACGGTTACTTGAACGCCTTCCAGATAAGGTCGCGCTATGCCCTGCGCTGATCGATCGTGCTGCCGGAGGAGATCGATCGGACAACTGTCGGCGCTTCAGTCTCTTAGGATCGAACAGTGCCCTGCACTTCAGTTCAGTCCCTGCCTAGCTCCATACGACGCCTTAATGCTCTCCGGCAATTGTGGATTACAGCCAGGGTGCCCTGATTTGGCTAGGCGTCGCAAGAAAGAAGCGGGGGACTTCTCCCATATTCCTTGTGTACTTGTGTGAAGGTATGCTCTCTTACTGCTTGCTTCCCCGTTTACGTTGCTTTGCAAATGCTCGAGGGAGACCGGTCTGGCGAACAAGGTGTTCGACGGAATGCCGGACTGGTTCTGGATCTAAGAAACTGAGCGCTTCACCTACGGACGGTAACATCGACGCCGTGTCAGACGGGCTCTTCCAGCACGGTCCCTCTCCTTTTCGTTTACTGCCATCGTAACTTCATCCTACTCTTCCTATCTAGCACTCTGTTTCTTGAACAGTTTTTTCTACCCGTATGTCTCGAAGCACAGTGTTAGATGTTAGGAATTCGTAGAGATTGGTTTCGCAATTAACACTTGTTGCTTTCATTATTTCCGCCTACCACGTTGATTAATAGCCGCCGTCAGTGGTTTGGGAACGTAGTCAGAGATCAATCATAACACTTTAATTCCTTGGGTACAAATGGATTGTACACTCACGCAGGCCAAATCTAGAGCAGAAAAGAGCTTGAAGCTTTCTACGAAAGCAAGCTGAGGACAAATATCCGGCAGGCATGTGGTTGCCGTCTCGCCGCTCCAACAGAGACCGAAGACTTCCAAGTCCTCGCCTTTTTTAAAGTATAAGTAAAGCATCGTCCTGTCTAGTTTACTGTCTCAGCTTTCCATCTCGAATGAAGGAAGAAAAAATCTCTCGCTTTCCTGTGGCTCGAGCATTGCAGAGCAAACTGACGGTGAGGTCACTGAGATCTCAAGGCTTTCATGCTCTGATGTGAATGTGTTGGTGGAGTCGTCGACAACCCTCGTCCGGCACCCAAATCCCAGCAGGCGGCGCTGCATCGAGGTAAGGTTCAATGGTCTTGGCATCCCTCGTCAGGTCATGCCGCGTTCGCTGTTAACTCTTTGCCCCTGTTCAGTTTCTGCAGATCTGCATCCTCGACCCTCAAAACTGAAAAGGTAAAAGCATAGGGAACTCGTTTCTTCCATCTATTTGGGGACGGAGTAGGAGGAATCAGCTGATGATCCGACTTTTGCCACCTGAGATAGTTCAGCAAAGCTACTTAGCATTTCTCCATTGATTTCTTCGGTGGTGTCACCGCTGTCACTCATCTCAGTTGAGCGCCCTACGCACACTGATCAAGGCCTTGTCAACACCACCGCTGTCGCTGCTGTTCCGGCCTTCTTGACAGGTTCGTGTGCTTGTTTTGTCAGTATTTTCAAGCATCGTCCATACAGTAAATTTCTTCACATATAGGCGCTCCATCTGGTATTGCGTTCATTAATACAAAATATAATCTCCAGTGGCAGGATAAGCACATAGTAATTAATAAATGTATGAGGGTGGAGCAGGGTTCGGGTGTTTTCTCTACGCGAAATGCCCGAGTGTTGTCTTACCCTGCAGGTTAAGTTTTTTTGGTGTGTGTAAATAATACTTTACTCTTCGTTCAGGTGTCAAGATCTTTTCACGAGTTTTTTTTTTCGAAAACATGCAATGCCCACATATATTTCATTAAAAAGAAACAGAATTTTACAACGCACCCCGCACTAGCACACCGCCCCACCAGACTACTGGGGCGTCCAACGCACACCGGGCATGAACTAATTACTCATAGAAAGAAGAGAGCTGGCCTACAACTACACCTACCATTAAAAAACCAGAGTAAAAAACGCTATTCATATGACGAAGAAGTCCGACCAAACAAGCAGTGACGAAGCTTGGGCCACATTTGAGGGAGGGGCCATGGGCCACAGGGTACGCCGAATCACTGGGTTGGGAGGGGGGGGGGGGGGGTGGGGTGTTCCGGTGGAACAAGTACTGGGCTGGGCCGCTTCCATTTATATGGTGGATTTTTGAATTTTTGCCGGGCAAGGGAGCCACGGCCTATGTTGGACTCTACTAACCTCCGTCACTACAAAGAAGCAGGCCCTCCTGGCTCCAAAGCTTAGCTTTCTCCATGATTTGTCGCTTAGGTGATCGTGTTGTTACAAAAAACGCAGATGTTTCGCTCAGTCCAAATGCGTCAAGCGCATAGGATGACCATAGAGTCGAAGAAGCACCGATGCAGTTTGGGAACATGCTTCCTGCTGGAGATCCACCAAGAGAAAGCCATCATTTGAGGTAGGGCTTTGCGGAGAAGGAGACATCAAGCAACTTTAGACGTAGTCGACAAGTAGTTGATCAAGCAACTTCGGCTGCTGAGAGAAAAAGCGCAAGGGTCATGGTTGGGGAAACCACGGCTCTCAAATGTCCATGAGTGATACCAATTTTGAATGAATTGAAAACAGTAACCAACCTGTTTCACCGGTAAACCACTCGGTTTGAGAGATTTCACTTTGAGCAGTTTTCAAAATTTCAATTTTTAATTTTTCAAATATTTTCTCGAAAACCGTTCGTTTGCAGTAAGGAACCGGATTGGTTTGTCCTGTTTTCACGAAAACCAGGTGATTTTCGGGTGTTTTTAAAAACCATGATCCGGCTTAAGTTACGAATGAACTTCTCTTCGTCAATGACTGTTCTGGACTCCTCTCTTCCATTTGCACAAAAATCTGAAACATCCAATGGCGTTTTCCGTTGCGTTGGGAACGCTGTTACGGCTGACGGATGTTCTACTGCATCTTTTAACTCCAAGAAGCTCACAGATTTCAACCATTTCAGCGTCTGGGGATGGAGTAGGAGGAATCAGCCAATTCCAGTGCAACTCCAAGGTAATTCCTCCACTACATGCTCAAGGCCTTCGATCACCTGGTAGTAAGCGCACCTTTTACGCTGCCGTTACTACTCCTCCGACCTTCTGGAGAGGTATATACTTTTCTGTGCTGTAATCACCAGCCATCTGCATATTCTCAGATATATGCTCCAATGCTCGTTTAGTATTGGTTAATACTGTTGAGATCGAATGTACGAATTAAGTTTTCCATCAAGCTTATTAAGTCATTATATCTAAGATCTTTCTCATGCTTCATTATATATTCACACTGGCATCGTATTTGTATTAACCGTTAAACATATATTTACTTATTCGTTTTGCAATTTTCACTCACAGTGGCTCGACAGAGAATCCCTCAAAAATGGGTGGGATGGAGGCATCTTTAGCATCTGCACTGTTGAAGATTGCAGGAGACAAGCTAATTTCATTGATCACCAGTGAGTTTGCTGCTATAAGTGGTGTGAAGAAAAATCTTTCGGAGCTCCAGGATATACTCATATACATGGAGAGATAACAAGCTGGCTTTCAGTAGTTCGTGATCTATCAGTAGAGAATGGCCCAAGATTCGGCTGGGTTATAAAACTGAAAGATGTTGCTTATGATATTGATGATTTGCTTTATGAAGTCCACCTAGAAGCTGAGAAACACAAGATAAACAGAGATTTTGACAAGGATGCAATATGTCACTGGTTCTATGCTAAGCCCAAGTCGTATCTGTTCCGATGCAATGTAGCTCAGATGATCAAGGCAATAAAGGCAAGCTTAGCTACCATTGCAAAACAGAGAATTGAGATGAATACTATAGGGCATAACTTACCAGTGAATGACCTAATCCTGAGCAGAAACAGGGCAACTAGAGAGCTGACCTTGTTGACTAATGTTGAAGAGTCACAAATACCCACAAGAGATCTGGAGAAGGGTAAAATAATTTGTAAGTTGTTAGAATCTAACGAAGGGGAAGATGGTTGGATAGTTTCGGTTGTTGGGCTAGGTGGCTCGGGAAAAACTACTTTGGCTAAACATATCTGTAGTGACACTACAATAAAGGAGCGTTTCAAATATAAAATATTTTGGGTCCACGTATCTCAAGAATTTGATGGGAACAAGCTTTTTGGCAAGCTGTATGAAGCTATCACTAAGAAAAAATCGGATCTTCATACTCAACAGTATATCATAGATGAAATTTCAAGGAATTTGTCTGGTGATAAGTTTCTTCTTGTCTTGGATGATGCTTGGCACGATGACAAGGATGACTGGAAAGAATTCATGGTGCTCCTCAAGGGTCATGCACCTGGGAGCAAGCTTATGCTAACTACTCGTGATCGAAAGGTTGCAGAGGCTGTAAAATCTAGGCATATATTTGAGTTGGCATTCCTTTCCCATACCGAGAGCTGGAGCTTATTCCTAAAGAGTTCCGGACGGATGGAGGAAGAGTTAAGCTCTGAGTTTATACAAGCTGGAAAAGATATTGTGAACAAATGTGGTGGGGTTCCTCTAGCAATCAAAACTATTGGAGGTATCCTCAGTGAGATGAGGGAAATAAGTACTTGGAGAGCCATCAAACAGAGCAATTTATGGAATGAAGAGAATACAGAGCGTAAAGTATTTGCATCCTTGAAGCTGAGCTACATTCACTTGAAAGATCATCTTAAGCAGTGCTTCACATTTTGCTGCATATTCCCTAAAGGTTGTAGAATTAATAAAAACTGCTTGATTGAACAATGGATAGCCCATGGATTCATCAAGCAGATCATGGATGAGCAGCCAGAGATTACTGGAAGAGAATACTTTAATTCCCTCGTGAAAGTCGGGTTTTTTCAAGATCCACTTGAAAGTTGGGATGGTAATGGAGTAGTATACAAGATGCATGATCTAATTCATGATCTTACTATATATATTTTACAGAGCGATGTGGTAACATCTCTACCAAAGAATATGACAAAAGATCGTACACAAAAATGTAGATATTTATCTTTGGCATCCTGCAGCGAGAATGATGAAAGGGTCTTCTTTGACAAGGTCCGTGCTCTATATGTTTTTGAAGGTAATCCATCATTAGATAAACTAGTTAAGAAGAGTCCCTATATCTGTAGTGTTGTTCTGAACTGTGCACTTCATACTCCATTTCCACTATTCATAGTGAAGCTGCATTATCTCGGATATCTTGAAATCCATAATGTTAGTTGCACAAAACTTCCAGAGGCTATCTCAAGCTGTTGGAACTTGCAGTCACTTCATTTTATCGGTTCCAGTGGTTTTGAGACATTACCCAAGTCAATTGGGAAGCTTAAGAAGCTAACAACTCTAGAGTTGATACGGAGTGACATTGAGAGTTTGCCTCAGTCCATTGGTGACTGTAGAGATCTTGAAGCGTTGCAGCTAATAAACTGTACAAAGTTCAGAGAGATACCAAACACCATTGGTGAAAATGATAGTTTAAGGGTACTTAAGATTGTCAAATGTACAAGTTTGCAACTAATGCCAGAATTCATTGGGGAGTTTAGGAATATACAAACAATCAACTTAGCTGGTTGCTCGAGTCTCCAAGACCTACCAAGTACATTCGCTTCTCGCACTTTATGTACTTTGAACCTATCTCAAACCAGAGTAACCAAACTACCTGAATGGGTCACATTGATCGACACACTAGAATGCATAAACCTTGAAGAATGCCACAATCTAGTGGAGTTGCCTAGAGGTATGGGGAACTTAAAAAGGCTGGAATTTCTTAACTTAAATGGTTGTCGGAAGTTGTGTTGGATGCCGTCAGGGTTTGCACAGCTGACTCGTTTAAAAAGGCTAGACTTTTATGTTGTTGGCTGTGGTGGAGATGGTGCAAGGATCTCAGATCTTGAAAATCTTGATATGATAAGTGGTGGCTTGGAAATTAAGAACCTGCAACATGTGACTGATTCAAGCGATGCAGAGAAGGCTTGCTTGAAGCAAAAGAAAAATATAAAAAATTTAAAATTTAGTTGGTCTGCGTGTCTAGTTGAAGAAGAGTTTGTTTCTGACCTCGGTGTGCTGGACGCCCTTGAACCACCTTCAGATATTGAGAACCTATGCATTTTTGGGTATCGTGGAACAGATTTACCACGTTGGATGAGTAAGCAATGCGACTCTTATTTGACAGGTGAAGTGTTAAAGCAAACCAATCAACCTCAATTCCTCTGCCTGATTGAACTGGAACTGACCGCAATGGACAACTTGAAGCATATGCGAGGAACTCTGGTTTTGCGTTCGCTTAAGAACCTCCGGTTGATCAGCATGCCTAATTTGGAGGAGCTATGGACTACAACAAGTGGTTCAGGAATTTTGGAGGAAGAAGAAGTGGGTAAACAGTATTGTTTCCCTGTCCTGTCCCATCTACAAATAAAAGATTGCCCGAAACTGAATGTGGTGCCCTACTTGCCACCATCTCTTGAGTCGCTGACACTGACAGATTGCAATGAGCAGCTGGTATCATTTTGTAGCTCATTCTTCCATCTGCTTCTTCCATGCGTCGACGAACCTTACTCATCCTCCAGCAGAGTGGCCGCCGTGGTTCCTCACCTCAAGAGGCTGGAACTAGGCGGATTGATGGGAACAGCATCTGGTCTGGGATTCCTGCAGCACCTCTCTAGACTGGAATCCTTGGAGTTTTGTGATATTGGGAACTACGGCAGCACCTCGCCAGACTGGAGTGTAACTGAAGAGTAGTTTGTTTCCGACATTGGTGCGCTGGACGCCCTTGAACCGCCTTCAGAAATTGAGGAGTTACAAGTTGACGATGGTAAAGCAAACCAGGCAACCACTTAAAAGCATGAGGGGCCCCACCTCCCTCCCTCATTCGATTGAGCACCTTACATCCCTGACGAGTCTGAGTATTAGCTGGTGGGACACTCTGAACCAGCTTCCTGAGACGATTCAGCACCTCACCTCTCTTCAAGAGCTCAACTTGGTCGGATGCAGCGCGCTGACCGTGCTGCCGGAGTGCCTCGGACAACTCTCTGCGCTTCAGTCTCTTAAGATCCACTATTGCCCTGCCCTTCAGTCCTTGCCCGGCTCCATACAATGCCTTACTGCGCTCCAGCACTTGAGCGTTAGTGGGTGCCCTGATTTGGCTAGGCGTTGCAAGAAAGAAGTGGGGGACGACTGGCACCTTATCTGCCACATCCCATATGTGTTGATATATTGACCGCTCCTGGGCTGCCATGGTACGCTCTACCTGTTGCTAGTTCTCATAAAGAGCCTCAACTGTTCTTTGATTATTAGATAGAGTTGTAGCTTCAAATACTGAGAAAAAACAAAGAATCCGCGAATTAAGTTTGTCAATAACATATTTTCCCTTTAATTCTCGCTTGCACGCCTCCTTCCTTCCTTACCTTCAGTGATCTACGGGGCCGGCTGGATTCAGGTGGAGAGCAGCCATCGCTGCCACCGCCGAAGCTGCCGACGATCTTAACAGACACCTCTTAGAGCGTGTGCCGGTGAGATTGATTGTTTCGCATGCCGAAAAATCCCTTGCCACCTCGCCTTCGTCTCCGTGTAACAAGGGTCTGCCGATCGCCGTCGACGCTACCTCACCCCTAGAAGACGAGGACTGCATCGCCGACGTCACCGCTACAGAGGCCTCTCCATCGCCGTTGCAGCACTGGCTGGAGGCGCAAGAGGTATAGCGGCCACTACTGCGGGCAGGAGGTATCACTATCGCGGCCGCTGCCCCAGCGCCCGTGCTGATTGACGCAGTGTCGACGGCCGAGAGGCTCGCATATGCTAGAACGGTAATATAATCTCAGTAACCGGCTATCTGAATAGGGGTGACTTAACGGGCTATACACTAAATGTTGCAGTCAGTTCGATCCACCGATATTCTATAATATTTACACTGCCTTGTTGCTGCAGGTAAGTACAACAGTCATGGCGCCAGCAGATCGGAGCATTTTCTCTGATTCTGAGATCTGGAACATTTCTGTAGAACACTTCTTGACGGAATGCTGGTCAAGTGTATCAATGATCAGCATCTCCGTCCTCACACTAATTGTATCTTTATCTTGATAAAGTTTCGGCTACTCCCATGATTCTTTCCAAATAATTTATTTCTTAATAAGTTATAAAAAGACGTATAGTCAATTTGCTCATAATTCTCATGTTACTGCCAACTGATAAAATTTTTAGACACGTGTGTGGCGTACGTGCATTGGTACTAGTTATTAGATTTTTTTTTGAGAATCTATCTATTATATATATATTTGACGACGAAAAGGAGCCACCACGTTCGCTCTAAAATGCTAGAAATTCCCACGTTAATCCGAGAAAATAAGAAGAGAAAATTACCCACCACTGCCATTATGAAAAATTAGTCACAAAACCCCTTAAAAATATTTATAAAATAAATAAATTCAAAATAATAAAAAATAGCCAAAAATACCCCACCATGCCATTATGAGTCAAAAAATAGCTAAATTAGAAATAATAAAAAAACTAAAAATACCTTTTACACCTATTTCTAAATTACCCTGCCATTATAAGTCAAAAAAACTAAACTCGGATTATAAAATTAGCTAAAAGTAAACTTAATTTTGATTTTTAATTTACCTACAGTAACATTTTGAGCTCAAAATAGCAAAATTTTGGAATAATAAAATATCTAATATACACTTAATTCTTACTCCCTTCGTCCTTAATGTAGAGCGTTTTGGAGTTTGAAAATTTTCCCTAAATGTAGGGCGTTTTACAGATAGGACAAACTTTGAAGTTGGTGGAAGAATTGGTGTATGAGTGGATAGAGGTAAAAATGAAGAGTATTTCTAAATACATAGTTATAAAAATACATAATCATATGCCTAGCTAGCATGACATATTCTCTTATTTTTAGAATGACACATTTTCATCAAAAGGTTTATTTGTAGCATGACACATTCTTTTTTCCTACCATTAGATATGTTAGTTGTTTAGCATGACACGTTTGAACCGACATCATTTTTAAAAAAAATCAAATACATTATTAGATAAGACACAATCTAAAATAAATGATGACTCATCTCGCACTCAAATTGAGAGACGATGAGGAATTCTTCAATTTATTTTCTACTATTATAAAATTAATATTATTAATAATAAACTATATTAAACTTTTTATAATAATATTTTAATTTTAAATAATATAATAACTCTAGCCACGTAAATACGCGGGCAGCCGTAGTGGTTGGTACTAGTTATTAGATAGAGCTGTAGCTTCGAATACTGAGAAAAAACTAATATCAGAACGTGAAAGGATTCGAAGTAATTGCAATCTGGGCCTGGATGAAATAATAAGGGCCTCCTTCCTAGATTTCAAGGCCCACTGGAGGTGGTTCCTAGACTTCGCTTTGCTCGGTGTCGACTCCCGACTTCCCGAGCATAGTGGGGTGTCTCCTCGGGCAGTCCGGTGCCCGCCTTCATTCTGTCTCCGGCGGCCGGCTACCGGCGAGCAAAGCATCCGACAAGTGAGGTGCGGCGACGCGACGGGTCCAGAACTTGATCTGTTTCATTTCACTCTGGTGACCTCTGCCTGTTTTTTTTTTTTTGCTCTGCAGTATTTGGGGGCGCCCCACATGTTCGACGCAATGCCGCTTCGGCGGCGCAAGGCCAAGAAGCGCGAGAAGGCGTCCATGCCGAGCGGCGAGGACTTCCTGGGCGCCCTCCCGGACGCGGTCCTCCAGCACGTGCTCTCATTCCTGCCCTCCGACGAGGTCGTGAGGACGTGCGTGCTCTCCTGTCGCTGGCGCGACCTCTGGAAGACCACCCCTGCGCTGCGCATCACGGACACCATTGATAAGTGGAAGAACAACGGCGACATGAATGAGTTTGTCAACCATCTGCTGCTCCTCCGTGACCGCGCCTGTGGACGTCTGTGAGATCAACTCCTATCCCGAATCCGATACATTGATGGATGACAGTGTTGACAAGCCGTTCCGATACATTGATTTGTGGATCCGATACGGCTTATCATTGAAAGCTCGGGTGTTACGTGTGCTCATCTATGTCGAATATGAGCGGTTGGTGCTTGACGCGCCTCTCGTCTCTCAGTACTTGACAGTCTTAGAGCTTCAAGGTGTAGAGTTGGTCAATCATGCTCTTGATTTCTCAAGCTGTCCTGTATTGAAGGCACTAAAGATGGATGAGTGCATTATTATGGCTCGTAAGATCTCATCTCAATCCCTTCGACATCTTATTGCCACTGATAACATCTTTGCTTGGCACTCGCGCACAAGGATTTCTATCCCGAGTCTAGTTTCACTGCAGCTACATGGTTTTTCGGGAAGGACTCCGGTGCTTCGACATATGCCATTGCTAGTGACAGCATCGATCGATCTTGATTTTTATTTTCATGACTGTTGTGACCGTAAGAGCTCTGGAGATTGTGGCTATGATAGTTGTGAGGGTTGTCATGATAATCCTGATGGCAGTTACAAGTGTGTGCTTCTCAGAGGTCTGTCTAATGCTACCAGTTTGGAGTTGCTAGCTGAACCAGATGTGGTATGCTTGCGATTACTCCGCCTTAACTCCTATCACTATTTTTTTGTCTACATATTCTCTTGTAGTATTTATATATATACATTATTATACATGACTAAAACACTTAAAAGACAAGCTGGTTATAATTCTTAGCACCATTGGGTTCCCTTTCAATGAGGATGCTCTATATGATATTTTGGACAACTATGATTAAATGATTCATGCAGTGTTATTATGCTTCTAAAACTTATGACATACTGAGATTAATAACATGTAAGACTGAGTATGCTGATTCGTTCATGCTGATGACTAATCCCTGGATGGCTGGAGCCTTTGTGCCCAATTTGTTCTGTGTAGCTATCGATAAACTTAAAATACATCACGGGTTGAATAACACCTTTAAGTATATTTTCCTAGTTGCTTTTAAGCTACCATTTTCTATTCAAATTCAGACAAATGTTCTTCAATTGCATCTGGTGACAAAAATTTAGTAGTTGAGATTTAGATATTTACTTCCGTTGTCTGTTCTATTGTCCAGTTTATGCTGAAAAAGGATTTGAATCTGTGCCCGACGTTTGGAAAGTTAAAGACATTGTTGCTCAATGGGTGGTCTCTGGCTGGTGATCTCCATTCTCTGTTTTGCCTCCTCCAGCACTCACCAGTTCTAGAGAAGCTCACTCTTCAACTTCATGAGGTATATATTTCCTGAACTTGATAACAGTTGTCCCTCTAAAGTAAGTGTTCATACATGGTTGATCTTTTTCCATGTTTTCATGTAGGTTCCTGAACATCTGGTGGAAATGAAAGAAAATCAATATCCAAAAGAGCAACCACAAGCATCTGAGCACCTTAAAATTGTTGTAGTTGAGTGTCGAGATGTTGATGGTGACAGGATTCACAAGTTTTTGAAGTCTCTGAGTTTATATGGCATACCTATTGATGCTACAAAAATTGAGAAGCCTCGTAACTCGTATTCTTCATGTAAGTTAGCTATTGACAACCCACCACAACTTCTTATTTACTTCAGCTTTCATATCTTCCTAAAGGCGTGCCATACATCAAATTGGTTAGACAATAGATCTTAAGGAGCGTTTAGAAGCAAGAATCGTTTCTGTTTCTTGCCAGAAACGGCCAGAGCTGAACCAATTGCCTCAAAAGCGAAACGTTTCGGACTAGAATGGGACAAACGTTTCAAAATTTGCACTAGACGCTACGCTAGAAACGCCTGAAAGGATGTTTCGCAGGCCAAACACTTCATCCGTTCCCTTCCTTCCCTTTCTCCACAAACTTTTTATTTGTTTCTGCCACTAGCCAAGAAAGAAAAAAGATGGAGCATAGGACCTGTTGGTCTGCCGTGCTTCCTTGAACTTTCACTTGCCGAGCCTCCAGTAGAACTTAACGGAATCAGGCACCAGATCTAGCATCCTCTGTTGCTCTCAAACCCATTTAGCTCTGCAGCGGCTCCCCTCGAGCTCCATCCGTATAGCAATGGCGGCTCTGTTTATTTTGTTGTATGCATGGAAGGGAAGGAGAAGGAGCAATGTGAGACTTACAGATGGAGCCGATATTGCTCATGAAAAATTGCTTGGCACACACTGTTTGGCCACGAGAAAACTAATAGGCTTATCAATGGTAGAAAGGTTCTAAAAGTCATGTAATTTGCTTGGATCACTTAGATAATAGTAGGATGATACGTGCCTTTCTTTTTTCTTTGTTTATTTATGGTTTATCTTTATATTTTGTCCTCATGTTTGGCATGAACAACATAATGTAGCTAGGGGTACATTGGAAAATTTAATATGAATTTGAATCCAGAAAACTATCCAAATGTTCAGACGTGATTCTGCTTCAGCTTGAGTAACGTTTCTACCAAGAAACTGAATCAAACTGGAACCGTACCAAACGGGGCCTTAGAAACCTTCATGTTTGATCGCGATAAAGTTGATTGGGAATTATATATATACATTTACCTTTTTGTCTTCCAAAACGATTTAATCAACTTTATTTTAAAATTTCGTGGTTTTGGTGTGATTGATTGCATCGCTTTATGGCAATTATTTGGCGGAAACCAACATGGAATAGAACTGGTTCCCCAAACCTTCTGGAATCTGTATGTGTAATTAATACTGACATGGCAATCATTAGTATTTTACTGGAAAATGGTGTTGACTAGTTGTAAAGTGGTTGTTTTCTGTAATAACAGAGTTGTTAATTTTGTTATTTTTATTATTCATACTTACATGGAGGTGAGGCTCCTACATACTTTATTGTTACTTGCGATGCACAGTTAACATGATTTTATTCAATCATGGAGCTAAACTTGATTAGCATTCACCTGTCTGCTCAAGTTGTACCAAATGAGTAGCTTCTTGACATGAGTTTATTTTAACTGTTAGCTTATGTTTTGTTTCTCGACTGACGACAATACCATTGTACTTTAGAGCTGTTATTTCACCTGTTCTTTCTGCCCAGATGTTCCTGTTTCTTAAGTGTTTGTCTCTTGCCCAGCACATCATTGCAGTGTTCACTGAGAACCTTACTATCTGCTTTCTCCACTTTCTTTTCGGGTCACTTCTAGTTCTGGAAGTTTCTGATGGCCTGGCTTTTGTCATTTATTAATATCAACAGCAATACACGTCTTATACCAAGTTAATTTTCTTACACCGTATAATACTACTGCATGGCTTATTATTTGCCTGCTCTATAATAAATGGTGAAACGCTCCCAGAGTGACAGGAGCAGACTGGTTTTAGGTGAATGGATGTACTAGCTCCTAAAACACTATAAAGGAAACTGTTATGTGCATGGATTCACGGGAATTTGGGGGAGGAATAGAGGATCGTCGGCAGCCTAGGACAGGCCAACGGCTCGTCGTAGTAGCGGCGGCGCAGCAAGGGAGAGGAGGAGAGGCGGCTGCCCTAGGGCATGCCCGCCCTATGTGCATGGAGAGAGAGGCGGCGGCCAACAGGCCGGCGCCCAAGCTGGGGCAATGTGAGGAGAACCTCAATTATCCTTGCTTGATTTCCAATGGGTACATGGGGCCTCTATTATATAGAGGAGACTCGACTTAACCCCTAAGCAACCTATTACAATATGGAAGGTTATGAAAATATCTGATTTGCTTAGAGGAGAAGGAACACCCCTGGCCGGCGGCTGCTACAGTACCGCGGTACTGTTCATGCGCGTGAACAGTACCCTTGGACTGTGTTGGGCTGGCTGGCTGGGCCCTCTTGCTAGTTATTGGGCCATGGACCACTTCTGGGCCATGACATCTCTCCCCTCCTTTACATGCAGCTCGTCCTCGAGCTGCTATTGGAGGAGAGCTCCATATTCTGAAAGGTGGAGTCCATGGCTGAAGTCCAAGGAAGCCCCAAGTTGATGAAGATCGGCTGCTCCAATAGTGCTCCATGAGACAATGTCGTAGCGCAGGGGGAAGTTGACAAAGATCCCTTATCGTCGGTGTGCAGCGATGTCGTCGTTGGCCGGTTGGCGAAGGAGGTCGTAGATAGTTGTAGCATCGTTGAAGTCGGCGAAGAACTCGACGATGTTGGAGAAGATATGCCCGGCGATGGAGTTGTTGAAGATGTCGGTGAAGATTATATTGAGGTTGTCGCACTCGCCGATGTCGCCAGAGTTGCTCTTGGGCTGACGTCCATGAGGAACGCCATGTGCGGTACCTTGTTCTGACATCATACTCTCACCATCAAAGAGAAGCCACGGTGGTGCTGGTTGGAGCCGTTGTCGTGCGGTGAAGGTGAGGGCGCCGAAGATGCAAGCATGGCCACAATAAATGGCAGATGTTCCTGTGACAATGGTTGGTTCATGGAATCGGCCTGCAACAAGGTTGAAGCAATACGAAGAGTTACCACCAGGATCATGCACCAGACCAACAGGCGCATAATTGGGCAGAAAAGGTGGCACTCGTTCCATGTTGCAATATGCACAATATTCTCCTCCATTTGAATGCCATCCTGGAGGTTGTGTAGCAGATAATGTGAAGAATATGAATAACATCCTGAGGAAGAAGGAGGTGAGGCCGCCATTAGGTTGTTGAGATTGAAACTTGCAGCCATTGTGCCTGTTGATGAAAGTACTCGCACAAGATATATGTTGGCAGTCCTCCTTACATTGGAGAGCTGATGCACTAGAAAATTTTGCGCCGGCACCTTTTGCATGAGGCACTGAGTCACCACAATTGACCCTCCTGGTCATGGGCACGGAATTGGTGGCATTGAACAAAACTGTGTCGGTGGCCAACATGTTGGAGGGTGAAGGCGAAAATGGAGGTATAGTATTTGAGTCATATACTCCACCAGGATCAATCACCCTCACCGAGGCATGGCCACCAGTAGATGTAGGAACACGGGCAGCATCAGGGACATCATCCCCATTACTTGGAGTCCATGATGGAGTAGCGATGCCTGACGTAGTGTTGGAGCAGTCGACGACAGTAGAGGAGGCATCATGTAAGGCAATGAGACTCCCATTGTTGAAGGTTGTGGTGGTGATGTAGCGAGGGTCGACGACAACAGCGTCGGCGGCAAGGTCTATGACACCAGTAGCGCTAGCACCAATAGTCCATGGAGGAGCCTCATCAATGGCCGAACTGGCTCCAGCCTGGAGCGCTGAGTCACCTTCCTCGCTAATGAGGTCCGGCGAGGATGAAGCACGAGGAGACGTGACGGCCCAGGTGGCCGCAGGCCTGATGGGCCGATCCACATTGCCATGTGGCGTAGTAGTGATAGCATGGACATCAGGTTGCCTGGGACCTCCTGTCCCTAGCGTGATGTCCATGGCTGCTGAATTCATGGCACGAAGATCTAGATACGCGAAGATGACCGTCGGTGTAGACACGGCGGCGTCGAGGGCATCAGGCGCCAGAGGGCCTCCTGCCCAAGGCGTGATACCCGCCGCAACCGCGAGCGACGGTGTTGATGAAGCGTCGGAGATCTCTTGGTGTGGGAAGTCGGAATTACCCGCAAGCAGACCATCTCCAGAAAAAAAATTCTTTGGTGTCGGTGGAGTCTGCGTGCGGTAGCTGTACAGGAGCCATGTGTTCGGAGAACTCTTGTTCCTGTAATTTTTCCAGCATAGCAGTGATCCGAGTAAAGTGTGTATTCATACAAGATCGAATACCTGCAAAGATTTCTGCTGTAGATTCGGATTCACTGTTGAGATCCATGTGGAGAGTAGTAGTGGCCATGTGTTCTTCCTGAACACTTGGGGCTATCACAACAATAGGTTGCAGACTGGGATCCATGGTGAGAATTTCTCCCGAAAAATCCGCGACAGATCCAACAACCGTGCGTTCCTCCTGAACACAATCGGCTGCAATAGATACATCCGGATTGACGTCGAAGGCACCAGAAATGTTGGCAATGGAGGTGGTAGCGTCAGGGATAGGCACAACAGATCTGCTGCAATCAGCGTCCTCCTGATAAACAGTGCCGCGGGTACTGTTCATCCGAAAGTACCAGCACTATTCACGCCTGGTGTAGATTTTCCCGAAGGTGGTTGATCTGCACGTGGACGCATGAGCCAGTTGATGTAGTCCAAAAGGACTTGATTTGTGATCTTGCCACGCCATTCCTCAGGATCGAGACCACCGGAAAAATCCATGGAGGAAAAAAAAAATTCCGGATTGGCTCTGATTACCAATATGTTATATGCATAGATTCACCGGAATTTGGGGGAGGAATAGAGGATCGTCAGCAGCCTAGGACAGGCCAACGGCTCGTCGTAGGAGCGGCGGCGCAGCAAGAGAGAGGAGGAGAGGCGGCTGCCCTAGGGCATGCCCGCCCTATGTGCGTGGAGAGAGAGGCGGCGGCCAACAGGCCGGCGCCCAAGCTGGGGCAAGGTGAGGAGAACCTCAATTATCCTTTGCTTGATTTTCAATGGGTACATAGGGCCTCTATTATATAGAGGAGACTCGACTTAACCCCTAAGCAACCTATTACAATATGGAAGGTTATGAAAAAATATCTGATTTGCTTAGAGGAGAAGGAACACCCCTGGCCGGCGGCTGCTACAGTACCGCGGGTACTGTTTATGCGCGTGAACAGTACCCTTGGACTGTGTTGGGCCGGCTTGCTGGGCCCTCTTGCTAGTTATTGGGCCATGACAGAAACACAATAACATATTTCTCTGTGTTCTTGCTCATACACTCCAATAGCAAATGCTAATAGAATCATAGTCGTGGTGCATATTAAGTTGATATTTTCCATTCTCAATAGTTTCTATCAGTCTAAAAAGAAGAGTCTTGTTCAGAATTTCATATTTCTACGGGTTACCCTTGCATGAGGTTCTTCGAATCTGGAGAATCTCGAAGTCCCTATTATGTTTGATCTGTTTCTGAACTTGGTCCTGTTGGTTTCATGTGGTTAAGAAGCTCTAATCGTGCGCTTGTAATTTTCTGTAGCTCCAACTGTCCAATAATGCCACAGTTAGACGTTTCCTTCTGTAGAGATTTGTCCTGTGTAGATAAAATTTGAATGTGGATTGCCTAGCAGTTCAAGTTTAACACAATGGCATATAAAGGATTATTCCTTGAAAATATCCATTTCTCTCTGTTGGGACATGAGTACTCACTGACATTTTAACCCATGCTTGTACAGATTGTCGTTCTGAAGATTGGTACAAAGGATTGAGCTATTGATGGATCTGCAGACAGCCTCACACATATTGATTATTAGTTTACGTATTCAGGAGCACATCTACCAGAAGTTCAAATTGACTCGTGAAGTTAACGAGCCTATATATTCATTGGTTTCACCTGTATAGCTGTAGCACACGACTTTGTCCTGGCTGGCTACCTTGCTGAATGCTCTTCCTTCGTTCTAGTGGATCTGTCGGCGTGCTTTTGATCTTCCGGTGGAAATAACTGAATTGAGAGTTGCTGGTGCTTGCAGGACAATTGATGCCGAACATGTTTGTGCAAAGTTGCATCTCAAGATGGGATGAGATGAGGTAGTGTCTCGTGTTAGATGATGCCGGATCACGTCTTAGAGTCTGTTTCCATTTTTCGTCTTTGCGACATTCCTCTTGTGTTTGTCTGTTTTTGAGAAGCAAAGAGAAGACTGTTTCATCTGACGGAGGATAGGCAAAGCGAAACAACAAATATGATCGCTGGCATTTAAGAATTAATGGCTCTGTTCAAAAATATGCGACGGGTACACCTGAATTCCTCTTATTTGGTCCTAGAGCTTTATCTGATGATTCCAGGACCATGCTTGCTTATGGACAAGAGTTTATTCTCCTGCTACATTCTACCACACTTGACTACCTGCATCATTCATAGGATCGTTTCAGCGTGAAATTTCCCAGCGTTCCTCTGCATTCGTTGGAATCGGATCAACCAGCATCACCTTTCGCAGCATCCAATTTCTCTGCATTCACAGGCCACAAAAGAAGAAAAGAAAAGAGTTGTGCGATCAATATAATGCAAGTCTTAGACGGGCGTGAGGACATAGCCTTGCAAAACATGAAGTAACAAACTACATATAACACAAGTCGTGGCTCTCTTTGGGAGGCACTGAACACACACAATACTGAATACAGTTTTGAAAAAAAATACAACGTAGAGAAATCTAATATAACATGACACGAGCACATTAGCAGGCTTATTGATAAAAACGGCACAGCTATAAGATGTTCTGATTTCAGAGACAGCATTCTTCATCCTTGTGCAAGTAGATAAGCTGAATCATTGGAAGTGAGGTAAGTAGTTGCGCTGACAGCATCTTCATAAAGATCCTCAACTGGCTGATCGCCAGAAGCCTGTTGTTCCAAGGAGCGAATGTGCTGGCTTGGGTCCTGACGCGCGCACTTTTTTAAGACAATTGATCCTGACAACTCTCGTCAATACACCCATGTATCTCATCAAACCTTGCCCCTTCTATCTACTCCAACCCATGCTCTATTGGGCACTCCATATCAAAAGTAGGTATTCAAACCTGGAAAACAGCTCTCCAACCGACTACCCACAGCACGACCCCATTTTAGGCGAAGACGACCTCGCGCACCCCACAAATGCAGCCTCCGGCGCGCCCACCCATTGCGCCCGTGCTCTCGTCCCCACCCCGCGCGAGCAACCTCAGGCCGCCCCCGGCGCCGGAGCGCCGTGCCGAACCCCCCCCCCCCCCCCCCCCCCCCCCCCCCCCCCCCCCCCCCCCCCGGCCCGGGCACGAGCAGATCGTCGAGGAGCTCCACGCGCCGGAACTTGCTCCTGTTGGCTTCATGTGGTTAAGAAGCTCTAATTGTGGGCTTGTAATCTTCTGTAGCTCCAACTGTTCTCTGTGTGTGTGAGTGGGTTGGTGGGGCGTCCAATTTTGCTACTGTTGATGTGTCCTATGTACATAAAATTTGAATGTGGATTATTCCTTAAAAATATCCATTTCTCACAGTTGGGACCTGATGACTCACTGACATTCCCCCCCATGTTTGTACAGATTGCCATTCTGAAGATTGGTACAAAGAATTGAGCTATTGATGGATCTGCAGACAGCCTCACACATATTGGTCATTAGTTTACGTTTTCAGGAGCAGGTTTCTTCTACGTTTACCAGAAATTCAAAATGACTCGTGAAGTTAATGATCCTATATATTCATTGGTTTCAACTGTATAGCTTTGTCCTGGCTGGCCACCTTGCTCAACGCTCTTGATTCCTTCTAGTGGATCTGCTCGGTTTGCTTCTGATCTTCGAATGGAAATAACTGAATTGAGAGTGCCTGGTGTTTGCAAGACAATTGATGCCGAACATGTTTGTGCAAAGTTGCATCTCAGCATGAAAATGAGGTGGTGTATCGTGTTGGATGACGCACAGATCACATGTCCAGGAGTCTGCTTCCATTTTTTTTTGCTTTGCAGTTTTCCTCGTGTTGTCTGTTTTTGAGGAGAAGCAACGAGAAGACTGTTTTTGAGGAAAAGCGAAATAACAAATTTGATCCCTTGCTTTAATAATGAGTGGCACTGTTCAAAAGTAATGCAACGGTACATCTGGATATCTTCTATTTGGCCCTAGAGCTCCATCTGATGATCGCAGGACCCTGCTTGCCTATGGGCTACCGGCGTCATTCGATCGTTTCAGCGTGAAATTTCCCAGCGTTCCTCTGGATTTGTAGGAATCGGATCAATCAGCGTCATCTTTCGCAGCATCCAATTCCTCTGCATTTACACGCCAGAAAAGAAGAAAAGAAGAGAACCTCAAAAGCTCCGGATCAGGTAGGCCCCGGATGATGGGTGATGGTCGGCCACCAGCACAAAAGCTCTTTCACATTGCAGGTTGCAGACTGCGAGCTGTTTTTTTTTTCATTTCCTTGTTAGAATTTCGGCACGAAATCGCTCAAATGGGTCAAGGTAAATGTTTGACTTTGAATAAACTCGGTAATGTAATTATTTTGCAATAAAAAGAGTAACTTCTAAATAAATAAATATATGGATACGTTTTATGGGTTAGCCTTTGAGTATTTCGTGTTGAGTCAATGGCTTCATATTGTACGAAATATGTTTAGCCTCATGGAATTAGCTTTTATGGTTCTATCAGTTAATCTTTCTTCTAGGTTTTGTGTCGGGTTAAGGGCTTCCAGATTATACAAAATATGTTTAGCCTCCTGCGAATTAGCCTATATGGTTCTATCAGTTAGCCTTTGCGGGTTTCTTGTCAGGCCGCGAGCTTTCAGGATGCAAAATATGTTCGGCCTCCCGTGAATATTTTTAGTTCTATCGATTAGCTTTTGCAGGTTTTATTTATGCCGGATCAGGGGCTTTCAAGTTGTATGGAATATGTTTGGCCTCCTACAAATTAGCCTTTATGGTTTTATCGGTTAGCTTTTGAGGGTTTTGTGTCGGGTCTACGGCTTCCGGATTGTATGAAATATGTTTATATGGCCTCCTGCGAAGCCTCCCGCAAATTAGCCGTTTTAGTTCTATCGGTTAGCTTTGCAGGTTTCATGTCGGGTCAAGGTCTTTCAGGTTATACAAAATATTTGTTTGCCCTCTCGCAAATTAGGCTTTATGGATCGGTTAGTTTTTAGTGCCCCGGGGTTTAGCCTCCGGTGTTTTGCGATAATTATTTTTGTCATATGAGAATTTTTTGGATTTGTAATTTTGTTTAAAATAAACTCTCACCTTTTTTATTTTGATACTAGTATTTTTGTAAATAATGACATGACCTTTAATGTGTACACTGTATCTCATATTTTCCTAACGAGTTGGAGAGAAGAAAATTTTGTTTTATAGTACATGTTTTTAGCTCGATCATGCTCTACTGCCGTGACATGCAAACTCTAGACAAATAAAATATTTTATGATTGTGTTGTCTTGCCATTAGCAGAGCTTGCGAAAGCACATGGGGCAGGATAGAACAAAGTAGCACGAGCCGACCAAGCCTAACGAACCTGTAACACCCCAAATTTTCAAAGAAAAACAAAAGGAATAAAAATCAGTGTAAATTTAAATTTTTGTCCAATTCTTACCTTGCCATGAATCTTTCAAACTAAAATTCACTAAATAATTCAAACCTAGATCTAACATGAACTTTTCAAGATATAAAACTTGTGCTTGAGTGTTTGTTTCATTTAAAAATCCACTGAAAATTTGAACCTTTTTGAATTTACAACAAATAAAATAAATGTGTGCCAAGTTTATCGAATTCACTTTGAATTTAAAACTTTTGAATTTAAACTTGCACAAACTTCACCATGTGCATTTTGGAGTTCTCTGATTTATTTTGAGTGTCTTTGTTTCCCATCTTTCCTTTGTCAAATTTGAAATCCATTCAAATTTGACTAACAACCAATCCACTGAAATGTTTAAACCTTTTCTCTCTTTTCGGGCCGCCTCTTCCCTTTCTTTTCCAGCCGGCCCAGCCCGCTCCCTCTTTTCTTTTCTCTTCTCCACCGAATGGGCCGCCTTCTCTCCTCCTTTCCCCATCGGCCTGCTACGGTCCATGTGGCCCGGTCCGGCCCGCCTGACGCTGTCGTCTTCCTCCTCCCGGTCAAGCGGCAACGCCGGTCGTCGCCGCCGCCGTGGCGCCCTCCAGCCTCCTCCATCTGGCTGCCGACGTCGTCGCCGACGTCACTCCCATCCTTATCTTCCCCAGCAAGTGCACCCCCCTTTCCCCATCTCCTGTTAGCGCCGCAAAGATCTTCTCGTCGTCTCACCCTCCCAGTGAGTCACCGCGCCGACTCGCCCGGTCTCCCTCTCCCTCACGCATCTCTCCTATAAAACGGGTGCGCAATCTCCTTCTCTTCTCTTCCCCGTCCTTATCTGCCTCCATCAACCGCTCTCCAGCTTCAATCGAAGCTTTTCCCCATTTCTTTCTCAACGCCGGCCGCCACTCGATTTGCCGCCGTGAAACTCTCTCTCGCCCTCCTTCGTAGCCCGTTAGCTCGGCCACAACCCTCCGCCTCGGCCGCGCCCCTCCGCGCAGCTCTGAGAGCGCCGGAGCACGCTCCCCGGCGAGCGCGACCGTCGCGAGCCGCCCTCACCGTCGCCGACAGGCCTCCGCCACTTCCCGTCGACAACAAGCTCCCACGGTGAGCTCGCCTTCTTATCCTCTCTCTCTTGCGCTACTCCTTCTCCTCCCTTCCCTCGCGAACGAGCTCCCGCGTCGAGCTCCCTCGTCGCCGCCGCTTTCTCTCCCGCCGCCGGCCGCCGTGGCACACCCCCGGCCAAGACGAGCTCGGCAAAACCCTCAACACACCCACGCGCACCCGCACGGCATCACGCACTCGAGAAATTTCACTCCCGTGACGCATTTCCTCGCGCGCCGCCGCCACCGCCAACTCCGGCGAGCTATTGCTGTCGCTCCACCGCGCGCCGTCGACGACGTGTGCCTCGCCCGACTCCGCCTTCGCGCGCTCTACCCCCGCGACATGCTCTCGCCGCCCCTCCACCCTCCTAGCCGCCGCCGGCGAGCTTTCCGGCAAACTGCCGCCGCGCCTGGCCCTGTTCCAGCGACCCCGGTCCACCGTGGACCGGTGGACCACGGTCCCTGTGCGGTCCATGAACCCCGTGGACCCAGTCCACAGCTTTTTCAGTAGGAAAATAATTCCAGAAATTCAATAATATCCCAGGACCTGGTAATTTTGCAGATTAGCCCTTAACCTTTATGCTAATTCTGTTTAGGTCCTGTCCTTTTACAGAAACACCCCTGTACTTTTCTGTAATTACCTTTTAGTCCCTACCTTTTTACACCAAGGTCCTTAGACTTTTCTATAATTATAGATAGGTCCCTAATTTCTTTCTGTAATTACAAATAAGCCCTTGGAACCTTTCTATTCTTACAAATAAGCCCCCAGATCTTCAAATCTCCGTAATTTCTCAACCCTAACTCCGTTTTGAGCGATTCTTGCGCTCACGTGTTCGTAGAAACGCGTAGTACCCTTTGGTACTACTCTCGGAGTTTTGAAACAGATCGACAAGCCGTCAATTCCCTAAGATCACATCTCGGCAGATCATGCGATGTCGATATCGCATGTCTCCAATACTCGTTCACCTTTTAGCATGAACCTAACCAATCATGCCTTATCTTTTCACCTTAAAACCTAGTACCTTTCTCATCGTGACACATTTCACTTCGACCTTGTGTGCCGCAACTACTCTTTCGCTCGCTAGCATTAAGCCTAGCCAATCTTCTGTATCGTTTCACTGCAAAACCCAGTGCCTACCTTATCGCAGTTCAATTCCAACCCTAATCTAGTTCAATCATCGCTCCACCATATTTATTCCGATGTTATCGCCAATTTTACCAAACCTTATTGAGTTGTCATTCTTTTTATGTGCGGTCTTTCATCGGTTTTATTGGAGTTATTGTTCATTGCTCTTTTAACTGCAATCGTGCATCCATACCATGCATTTGCTCATACATCCCTAAACAACCCATGCATGTTCTTTAATAGAGATCATATAGAAACTTACATATTAGATATGCACGCAATCACCGTCAGTAAAGCATGTGCATCTCATCATCCTCACCATAAGGTTGCACCCTTGCTTCTTTTAAGAGAACTTAGCGAATTAATAGTTGTCTAGGTGAATATGGCCCTTATAAGGCCATGAATATAACTTGTAATAAATAATCGTTCATGAATAAACGTGCATTGCATCAACATGGTCATTCTCTTGGAGTTTTATCGCTTCTTACTGGAGTTAATTGGATCTTATTGGCTCTTTTCAATCTTTATTTCTTTTGCGGTAGTTTATTTATACGATTTGTTTTATGCGCTAGCTTACGCAAGTTTCGCGGAAGAGCCAGAAGAATTCGAAGAAGATTCAGAAGACTCAAGCTTCGAGGAAGAGCCGAAGAGTCCAAGCTCAAGAACAAGTCAGAAGACGCAAGTTTCAAGAAAGGACTTGAAGATCTCAACATCGGCAGAAGAACCTGGAGAGTGAAGACCCAGAACTTGAAGATTAGGAAAGCATTTGTCAGGCAAGCTCTACTTTTCCTTGATCATGATTGAACCTACTGTTTTCGCAATGCACCTATATGGCATGTTCTCGTACTATGCATTACTTGTTATTTTACTGATTGTGTAGTTATGGTCCTACTTGTTTATTGATATTGATGTCTGTTACTTAGGCATTGATATCTGAGTCCTTGTTTACCATTGCTTACCTGTCACCTTGATAACCTTAGGATAGTCCATCATTTCTATGATGGCCCGTTCACCTTGTTACTAGAATGCTTAGGACCCCGCAATGTTTCTACATTGCCACACCGTACTCACATATATGTTTACAAATGTGTAATGAGTTTGGTGGTGTGTGTAATAATTGGGGTGGGAATAGCACAACTGTGTTAGGTGGTGATGATGGTGACGGTGATGGGATGGGTTGGACTGCGGGCAAGGCCATTAGTGAACTATGATTGTGTGACAGACCCCTAGTGTGGGACATGGGGCTTGCCCGGCCACATAAGGACCGGTTCTCTCGCCCGTAAACCTAATGATTTTCGTACAAACCACGGAACCTGGATGGGCAGGACTTATCCTACCTTCTTGGTGCTCTCACATTTTCCATCTGGAGGCCAGTAGAGGTAACGGAAGCTCAGGAAACAGACCCGGGAAACGTACCCGTGGTCCGGTTGCGGAACCCGTGGTTAGTCTCGGGAATGCCGCCTGTCCTGGTATGTGTTGCCGGATCCTGCTACTTTGTACAGGAGCGCGACGCATATATTACAGATGCGTTGTGCCGTAGTGTGACATTTCATGTCACAGACCCCTGAGTGTGATTCCGTGGTGGATTTGTGAGGGTACTCGGAGAAGATGGATAGCGTTACGTACCCCCTCGCCAAGGGTGCGTGGCTCGTGGGTACAGTTGTACAACCTCTGCAGAGTGTAAAATTCATCCGGATAGACGTTGCCACGGCATATGGCACATTACTGGTTTTGCGCACGTGGAGATTAGCCACCTCTTCTGTTCCTTGGAGTGTGAGTGGGTTGTAGTCAATCCGTGTTTTGGAAGTGTTGGCATGGATGCCGGGTCGGTATGACCATTGAGGTCAGAGGGCCCAACTAAAAGTTAGGAACTGGCGGGAATGCTTTGTACTCCCCCAGGGCCAACCAACTAAAATATTGATAATTATCTCTCTGTTTTGCTTATTCCTTGGACTGCTTTGATAACCATTGCATAAAAGTTGCTTACTGCAAATGAAACATACAGCCTATTCCTTGCTAAGACCAAATATGCATATATATATTCCCTTGTGTAGAGTAGGGCTTGCTGAGTACATCATGTACTCACGAGTTTGCAATCGTTGGTTTAGTAGGAGAAGATTTCGTAGAAGACGACGACGTTGTGGTTTTCGCTTCTGCTTCTCAAGTCTGCTTGTGGCTTTGGGCCATAGTTTCCGCTGTCTGCTGTACCCTTAGTCGGTCGGAAAGACTTGGATGGTTTAGGATCCTTGTCGTGCCACCGCTAAAGGTCCTCAATCAGGTATTGTATATATTTACTTTATTCGAAGTATGCTTTTGATTATCATTTCTGTGTTCTTGTGCGTATCAGCTACTGATCCAGGGACTGATACAAGATGCACATCGGATTCCAGAAATGGGGTCTGACAGAGTGGTATCAGAGCGATACTTGACCGTAGAGCGAAAACTTAAGATTTGTCGCGTTCGAAAATGATTATTTTCAAAACTAGCTACAAAAATCTTCCATAGTACCTCTTTCTTTGTTAAAAATTCCCCTTTGCTTTCTCCTCATCAAGTTGAAGAATCTCATCTTGAGACATCTGTGTACAGGAGTGTTCAAGCTAATGGACAACGAGGAATACGTGACTATAGAAGTGGATAAGGAATTATACCAGGTTTCTCGCAAACCAGATATGATTCCTAAACAAAAGAGCAATGTCAACGTTGTTAAGGGCAATAAATCGGAGAGCACATGTTTCTATTGCCGCAACCCTGGACATAAGATTGCTAACTGCCCCTTCTACACAGTAATCAATGAAGCAAGAGTTGCAGAAACTAGCACTAAAAATGACGTACCTCAAGTGGCAACACCACCTAGAGAAATTCAATCCCCGGTACAAGAAAAGTGTCAAGAACAAGGAGCATGGAATAACATGAATGACACATCCCTGATGTCATCTCCTATTATCACAAGTATACTCGAAAGGTTGAGTAACCTAGAAGAGTCAATGATGAAGATGAGTGAAATGATCACCAACCACGCAAAGTTACTGCAACCGAGAAACATACAAGAGAGTTGCAGCAAGAAGAGAAAGCATGTGGTTCAAGGTTTTGGTCAGAATGCATCAGAAGATCTTAGGAAGCCAAGGTACTCGTTGCCTGCTGCATGTTCCGCAGAAGAACCTACCCTTCAACAACCAACCGGCATACGTCAGTTACCAAGTAACATAAGCCTACCACCAAAGTTTGGTGAGAAGGCCACCCTGAGCAACATCACCAACCGTTCAAGAAGTTGTTTCTACTGTAGGGAACCCGGGCACAAGATAGCCAGTTGTCCCTACTACAAGCAAGATACTTTGTAATCCTGCCAAATGGAATGGTGCTAGAGTTGTAAATTTGTGTATGATTAATAAAAAGTATCAATGTTTGACATAAGAAAATGTGGAATGAAGTTGCAAACCCCGCCCTAACAGGAGCTGAATTGGAAAAATGAGAAGTTCAATGCCTTATGGAACACAATGGTCGTACGATAACCCGTGCTCAAAGAACATCAAGCCACTTCAACATGAGAGTGTGAATAATGGTTTTTCTTTAACCGATCAAGTCATATGATTCCCTCGATTCCTTTTGGGTCACGGACTAATGGTCAAGTTATGTCACACAGAAACAATCGATAATCGATCCGCCTTGCAGTCTTAACTCTCGTTCGTAGCACGCTTACACATGAAACCACAACAAATAAATCAGTTGTTTGTGTGATTTGATGTTTTTGTTGATTTCTTGTTCCTTATTTCTATGATTGTGTGCTCTTAATAAACCTAATCACAACAAGAATAGCAGTTTATCAACAACTTAAAACCAAAACCATTCCCTAACCCTGCCTAAATCTCCGCTGATGGAAACAGGATGCCGCCAAAGAAGTTCGTACGAGTTCAAACTCGCCAACGACCTCAAGCAAGCAGTAGAAGACTTTCTGCAGATCATAGTGAAGAACATGAGTATACTCACCACAGCGAAGAAGAAGACAACCAAGAGAGCAACAACAGCAATGAAGATTCCAATGAGATGTCTCAGATACAACCTCCACTGGTCAACCTCACGGAAGTAATGGCCAAGCAAACCAAACTCTTGGAGTCGATCTCTCGAGAACAACAGAATAATCCTGGAATCAGTTCCAAGATAACAGAATTTGTCAAACTCAGGCCACCTGTCTACGACAGCACAGAAGATGACCCGTTAGTAGCTGACGATTGGCTCAGGAATATCAATAAGAAGCTTAATGTTATCAATGCCAATGACCAAGAAAAAGTGATGTTAGCAACACATCAGCTCGTTGGTGTAGCTGGAGAATGGTGGGACAATTACCGTGAAGCAGCAGCAGAATCCGATGCCATCAACTGGAATGATTTCCAGCAAGCTTTTCGTGAATACCATGTTCCCACAGCAATCATGGACATGAAAGCAGATGAATTCCGTACCCTTAAACAGGAATCTATGTCAGTGAATGAATACATCAAGAAATTTATGAAGTTGGCCCGGTATGCACCAGATGAGGTCAACACTGATAAGAAGAAGCAAGATCGTTTCCGTAAAGGTCTTAACCATAACCTAAGGGTACATTTAGTCGCTCACATCTATTCGGATTTCAACACACTGATGAATAAAACCATTGTACTCGAAGAAGCAATGATGGATCAAGAAAATGACAAAAGTCACGAGACCCAGTCAAGTGAGCTGAAAGAAAAATATGAGGTACATGAATGGGAACCTCCCCAAAAACAAGAAAATCGAAAGAACAAGAGCAGAAAGAAGAACAATAAAAAGAAAAAGAACATGCTACGCGTGAAATCTTCTGGTTTTAAGAGGCAGAGTACTCAGGGAAAAAGCAGTGAAGGCAAACCGCAGAGAAATAAGGCATCATGGAGACATCGGAAGTGCTACCTGTGCCAAATTCGTGGGCACCTCGCAGCAAATTGCCCCGGAACTATCACGCATGGAGACAACGAGTGACAACCTCGTGAAGAGCTAATCCACAAAACTCTGAGTTGGACTAGGAAAATTGGAGAACTTTATGGGAGAGTGCTGTGAAAGCATCGTAATATAAGAACTCTTTTGTACTCTGTATGTGGAATATCAATAAAGTGTTATATCCAAAACGGATGAGAATTCCAGTTTTATGGAATTTGTGTTTTGTTAAAATTTTGGTTAATAACAGACTTGAAGTGGCAATAATGAAAATGTTACTTACCTCCGAAGCTTGACAAAGGTGGGTTTACCTTTGAGGATAATTTGGAAATATCGGAATGGTCGCACATGGAACAACAAGAAAGGATTAAATTCCCTGGAAAGGCCAATATAATGGCATATGTATCAGTCGCAAGGTTTGCTGCAATACTCAGTAAGTTACGAAAGCGAAGGTATGAGTAATCTTTACATCGCTGAATCAAGCCAGTAAAGCACCTTATGTGTTGAGCCAACTCAGAAGAGTCAGATCTGAGTAACCCTAAAGAAGATATCAAGACCACAGACACCTGCTGAATAATTTGACCTGTGGAAAAGAGTCGTTTCAATGACGCCAACACCAGAGAAGCCTGTAATGTGGATTTTGAGTGGATATGAACTGGCCATGTCTATGCAGTTAATAAGCGAGTGTTATGATAAGAGAATCATGCAGTTAAATGGTTAAGTAAGTTCTGCATGTTTAAACAAGTTGGAAATCGACAAAAGTAAACCGAGGTCAAGGGTTTTAAGTGGGGTAGGAGCCCCCCCTTTGGGATAATAAGAATGAAAAATTCTTCTGATGGATTAAGTATATATCTCGGAATGGTTACTGACTATGGAAACTTTGGATATAAGAGTCATTGTCCCATAATGGGAAATCGAGAAAACATCGAAATATCGGAAGTTGGAATAATGGCTCATAACACACCAGAAACGGATGAAATCGGTCAACGTGCTATGCCACTAATTCTGAAAGCCCTAGGATGGTAAATCTCTTTGATGAAAGACTACAAAAGAGGTTAACGACCTTGCCACTTGGAATGCCCCATGATGATAAAGACCAGAGTTAGTTGCAGTTCATCAACCAAAGTAACCCCAGTTAAAATCTTTTAAGTGGGGTAGACGCCACAAACATCGTCACGCAAATGACCTTGAAGAAAAGATCTCGGCTTCATCGTTTCACAGTATCAACGACCTCAACGATGAAGAGTTTTTGCAATCAAAGCCTCAACATCGAGAAGCTTCCGACGAAACTTTTGGATGTTACCGCCTTCAAGCAAGAAAACCCAAAAGAAGTTCAGCACAACCTGAAGATCGTCTGAATCTCGAGGACGAGATTCCTTTAAGTGGGGTAGATCTGTAACACCCCAAATTTTCAAAGAAAAACAAAAGGAATAAAAATCAGTGTAAATTTAAATTTTTGTCCAATTCTTACCTTGCCATGAATCTTTCAAACTAAAATTCACTAAATAATTCAAACCTAGATCTAACATGAACTTTTCAAGATATAAAACTTGTGCTTGAGTGTTTGTTTCATTTAAAAATCCACTGAAAATTTGAACCTTTTTGAATTTACAACAAATAAAATAAATGTGTGCCAAGTTTATCGAATTCACTTTGAATTTAAAACTTTTGAATTTAAACTTGCACAAACTTCACCATGTGCATTTTGGAGTTCTCTGATTTATTTTGAGTGTCTTTGTTTCCCATCTTTCCTTTGTCAAATTTGAAATCCATTCAAATTTGACTAACAACCAATCCACTGAAATGTTTAAACCTTTTCTCTCTTTTCGGGCCGCCTCTTCCCTTTCTTTTCCAGCCGGCCCAGCCCGCTCCCTCTTTTCTTTTCTCTTCTCCACCGAATGGGCCGCCTTCTCTCCTCCTTTCCCCATCGGCCTGCTACGGTCCATGTGGCCCGGTCCGGCCCGCCTGACGCTGTCGTCTTCCTCCTCCCGGTCAAGCGGCAACGCCGGTCGTCGCCGCCGCCGTGGCGCCCTCCAGCCTCCTCCATCTGGCTGCCGACGTCGTCGCCGACGTCACTCCCATCCTTATCTTCCCCAGCAAGTGCACCCCCCTTTCCCCATCTCCTGTTAGCGCCGCAAAGATCTTCTCGTCGTCTCACCCTCCCAGTGAGTCACCGCGCCGACTCGCCCGGTCTCCCTCTCCCTCACGCATCTCTCCTATAAAACGGGTGCGCAATCTCCTTCTCTTCTCTTCCCCGTCCTTATCTGCCTCCATCAACCGCTCTCCAGCTTCAATCGAAGCTTTTCCCCATTTCTTTCTCAACGCCGGCCGCCACTCGATTTGCCGCCGTGAAACTCTCTCTCGCCCTCCTTCGTAGCCCGTTAGCTCGGCCACAACCCTCCGCCTCGGCCGCGCCCCTCCGCGCAGCTCTGAGAGCGCCGGAGCACGCTCCCCGGCGAGCGCGACCGTCGCGAGCCGCCCTCACCGTCGCCGACAGGCCTCCGCCACTTCCCGTCGACAACAAGCTCCCACGGTGAGCTCGCCTTCTTATCCTCTCTCTCTTGCGCTACTCCTTCTCCTCCCTTCCCTCGCGAACGAGCTCCCGCGTCGAGCTCCCTCGTCGCCGCCGCTTTCTCTCCCGCCGCCGGCCGCCGTGGCACACCCCCGGCCAAGACGAGCTCGGCAAAACCCTCAACACACCCACGCGCACCCGCACGGCATCACGCACTCGAGAAATTTCACTCCCGTGACGCATTTCCTCGCGCGCCGCCGCCACCGCCAACTCCGGCGAGCTATTGCTGTCGCTCCACCGCGCGCCGTCGACGACGTGTGCCTCGCCCGACTCCGCCTTCGCGCGCTCTACCCCCGCGACATGCTCTCGCCGCCCCTCCACCCTCCTAGCCGCCGCCGGCGAGCTTTCCGGCAAACTGCCGCCGCGCCTGGCCCTGTTCCAGCGACCCCGGTCCACCGTGGACCGGTGGACCACGGTCCCTGTGCGGTCCACGAACCCCGTGGACCCAGTCCACAGCTTTTTCAGTAGGAAAATAATTCCAGAAATTCAATAATATCCCAGGACCTGGTAATTTTGCAGATTAGCCCTTAACCTTTATGCTAATTCTGTTTAGGTCCTGTCCTTTTACAGAAACACCCCTGTACTTTTCTGTAATTACCTTTTAGTCCCTACCTTTTTACACCAAGGTCCTTAGACTTTTTTATAATTATAGATAGGTCCCTAATTTCTTTCTGTAATTACAAATAAGCCCTTGGAACCTTTCTATTCTTACAACTAAGCCCCCAGATCTTCAAATCTCCGTAATTTCTCAACCCTAACTCCGTTTTGAGCGATTCTTGCGCTCACGTGTTCGTAGAAACGCGTAGTACCCTTTGGTACTACTCTCGGAGTTTTGAAACAGATCGACAAGCCGTCAATTCCCTAAGATCACATCTCGGCAGATCATGCGATGTCGATATCGCATGTCTCCAATACTCGTTCACCTTTTAGCATGAACCTAACCAATCATGCCTTATCTTTTCACCTTAAAACCTAGTACCTTTCTCATCGCGACACATTTCACTTCGACCTTGTGTGCCGCAACTACTCTTTCGCTCGCTAGCATTAAGCCTAGCCAATCTTCTGTATCGTTTCACTGCAAAACCCAGTGCCTACCTTATCGCAGTTCAATTCCAACCCTAATCTAGTTCAATCATCGCTCCACCATATTTATTCCGATGTTATCGCCAATTTTACCAAACCTTATTGAGTTGTCATTCTTTTTATGTGCGGTCTTTCATCGGTTTTATTGGAGTTATTGTTCATTGCTCTTTTAACTGCAATCGTGCATCCATACCATGCATTTGCTCATACATCCCTAAACAACCCATGCATGTTCTTTAATAGAGATCATATAGAAACTTACATATTAGATATGCACGCAATCACCGTCAGTAAAGCATGTGCATCTCATCATCCTCACCATAAGGTTGCACCCTTGCTTCTTTTAAGAGAACTTAGAGAATTAATAGTTGTCTAGGTGAATATGGCCCTTATAAGGCCATGAATATAACTTGTAATAAATAATCGTTCATGAATAAACGTGCATTGCATCAACATGGTCATTCTCTTGGAGTTTTATCGCTTCTTACTGGAGTTAATTGGATCTTATTGGCTCTTTTCAATCTTTATTTCTTTTGCGGTAGTTTATTTATACGATTTGTTTTATGCGCTAGCTTACGCAAGTTTCGCGGAAGAGCCAGAAGAATTCGAAGAAGATTCAGAAGACTCAAGCTTCGAGGAAGAGCCGAAGAGTCCAAGCTCAAGAACAAGTCAGAAGACGCAAGTTTCAAGAAAGGACTTGAAGATCTCAACATCGGCAGAAGAACCTGGAGAGTGAAGACCCAGAACTTGAAGATTAGGAAAGCATTTGTCAGGCAAGCTCTACTTTTCCTTGATCATGATTGAACCTACTGTTTTCGCAATGCACCTATATGGCATGTTCTCGTACTATGCATTACTTGTTATTTTACTGATTGTGTAGTTATGGTCCTACTTGTTTATTGATATTGATGTCTGTTACTTAGGCATTGATATCTGAGTCCTTGTTTACCATTGCTTACCTGTCACCTTG
Source organism: Eragrostis nindensis (assembly GCA_012490785.1). Classification (NCBI taxonomy): domain Eukaryota; kingdom Viridiplantae; phylum Streptophyta; class Magnoliopsida; order Poales; family Poaceae; genus Eragrostis; species Eragrostis nindensis. The sequence goes on from JAAXCT010000023.1 coordinate 876,512, forward strand.
ATAACCTTAGGATAGTCCATCATTTCTATGATGGCCCGTTCACCTTGTTACTAGAATGCTTAGGACCCCGCAATGTTTCTACATTGCCACACCGTACTCACATATATGTTTACAAATGTGTAATGAGTTTGGTGGTGTGTGTAATAATTGGGGTGGGAATAGCACAACTGTGTTAGGTGGTGATGATGGTGACGGTGATGGGATGGGTTGGACTGCGGGCAAGGCCATTAGTGAACTATGATTGTGTGACAGACCCCTAGTGTGGGACATGGGGCTTGCCCGGCCACATAAGGACCGGTTCTCTCGCCCGTAAACCTAATGATTTTCGTACAAACCACGGAACCTGGATGGGCAGGACTTATCCTACCTTCTTGGTGCTCTCACGTTTTCCATCTGGAGGCCAGTAGAGGTAACGGAAGCTCAGAAAACAGACCCGGGAAACGTACCCGTGGTCCGGTTGCGGAACCCGTGGTTAGTCTCGGGAATGCCGCCTGTCCTGGTATGTGTTGCCGGATCCTGCTACTTTGTACAGGAGCGCGACGCATATATTACAGATGCGTTGTGCCGTAGTGTGCAATTTCATGTCACAGACCCCTGAGTGTGATTCCGTGGTGGATTTGTGAGGGTACTCGGAGAAGATGGATAGGCGTTACGTACCCCCTCGCCAAGGGTGCGTGGCTCGTGGGTACAGTTGTACAACCTCTGCAGAGTGTAAAATTCATCCGGATAGACGTTGCCACGGCATATGGCACATTACTGGTTTTGCGCACGTGGAGATTAGCCACCTCTTCTGTTCCTTGGAGTGTGAGTGGGTTGTAGTCAATCCGTGTTTTGGAAGTGTTGGCATGGATGCCGGGTCGGTATGACCATTGAGGTCAGAGGGCCCAACTAAAAGTTAGGAACTGGCGGGAATGCTTTGTACTCCCCCAGGGCCAACCAACTAAAATATTGATAATTATCTCTCTGTTTTGCTTATTCCTTGGACTGCTTTGATAACCATTGCATAAAAGTTGCTTACTGCAAATGAAACATACAGCCTATTCCTTGCTAAGACCAAATATGCATATATATATTCCCTTGTGTAGAGTAGGGCTTGCTGAGTACATCATGTACTCACGAGTTTGCAATCGTTGGTTTAGTAGGAGAAGATTTCGTAGAAGACGACGACGTTGTGGTTTTCGCTTCTGCTTCTCAAGTCTGTTTGTGGCTTTGGGCCATAGTTTCCGCTGTCTGCTGTACCCTTAGTCGGTCGGAAAGACTTGGATGGTTTAGGATCCTTGTCGTGCCACCGCTAAAGGTCCTCAATCAGGTATTGTATATATTTACTTTATTCGAAGTATGCTTTTGATTATCATTTCTGTGTTCTTGTGCGTATCAGCTACTGATCCAGGGACTGATACAAGATGCACATCGGATTCCAGAAATGGGGTCTGACAGAACCTGAGGTCCAGGTTCGCACGCGAGACATCGTTAACTGTAGCTTAAGCAGACACAAGACAGGATTACAAATCCCAATCAAACGCGGCCTGAGACACGCGTTGGTGTCTGGGAGGGCCCGTACCTCCTTGCACGCTTAGAAACTCCGCGTTGGCTCGCACTCTCATCTGAGTATTCATCGGGACGCCTTGAGTCAGATAGCAAGGACGCCGGCGAGTCGGCGACCCGTAGCCGCAAGAACAATATCACCGGATCAGCACGAAGACCACGCAGCCATCGGGCATGAGGACGCCACTATCACCGCTGCGGCCAGGCACTAAGTATGAGGACGCAGTACTCACCGCCCCGGGCATGAGGACGATGCCGCTGCCGCCATTGCAGTGCATGTGTGGACCACGTCGCATCTGGCCTCGTCTATCGGCTGTACAATTGTGGCGCCGCAAGCCACGCGTTGGTGTTTCAGATGCCGACGCTGATTGCCCTCGCTCATTCATCGGGTGTGCGACTCTAGGGCCGCCACAACTAGGCCTGCAAGGGGAGCGGGTTCGGGGCGAACCTTCTGAGGAACCTGGGCGAACTTTTTGGGGAACCTGCGGCCCTTCACACGGAACAGGCGGGTCAGGATCAACCCGCTCCTGATATTTGCCGCGAACAGCGGCAGACGATGAGGGGAACGCTCCTGCTAATACTTGTGCTTGGACGATCTCGTGCTAATACAAAGGCTTAGGAGAAAATGGCTTAGGAGAAGAGAAAATTAATGTTCATTACACCGTTTGGAGTTGCTGTAAGAGCGCTAGATCGTCCAAGCCATTTTGCTCATCCCTCGTTTGATTTAGACAAAAAAAAAATCAAGCCAAATTTCCTAATAATGTGGATGACTTGTAATCTCATTTTCTTACAAAGAACATCAGCTATTTTTTTCAAGAAAAATCCATAGCATTGCACGGCCATATGACTAGTATATTGGCTTCTCCTCATAATCAAAACAAAAAAGAGCTTATCAGCCTTAGGTCCATTCAGGTCATTTTAGCACTCAGGACATATAATCAAATAAAAATAATTAAGATTGCAAACATCCAGCTTATATAGACAATGAATTATCTAAACAACGGCTTATCAAAAAAGTCTGCTCCTTAGATAAACGAAAACAAACAGGGCCTAACTGACCCACACTCCTTGTCATGGTGTGCGTGGTTGATTAAGGAGGCGGGGGTTCCTGTGTACCGGACATAGTACTACTTTTTGTTGAAGGGAGCCCGGTCTGGCGAACAAGGTGTTCGACGGAATGCCTGACTGGTTCTGAATCAAGAAAATAAGTGCTTGGCTGACCGAAGGTGAGGACTACATCAACGCCCTCGCCTATTAGCTTACCGCCATATGACTTCACTTTTATTGAACAGTCTTTTCTACCATTATGTCTTTCGGATTTTACTACTACTAGTAGAAATTCGTAGAGTTGGTTTTGCAATCAACATATGTAGCTTTCATTATTGCTACTATGACGTTGATCAATAGCTACCACCAGTGGTTTGCATCGAGGTCAGATCAATCATACACTTTGATTCCATCGTAACAGAATGACCGTTCACTCACGGAGCTCAAAATATCTTCGCAAATTTTACTATCACATCAAAAGCAGAAAAGAGGTACTCCTTCCGTTTTAAAATATAATCATTTGTTGACTTCTAAATTTTACGTTTGACCATTTATTTTATTTATTAAAAAGTATAAAAACAAATAAGTCTTGCTTACAATATATGTAAAGATAAAACAAATAGTAATAAAATGAATAGTATTTTTAAATTTTTTAAATAAGACGAACGATCAAACGTGAAATCTAAAAGTTAGCAAATACTTACTCTCTCTGTCTTAGAATAATTGTCATTCTGGCTATGTTCCAGATTTATTGAACATTCTACAATTTAAGGCCTGTTTGTTTCCTGGCCCCTAAGCTTTATACCTGTCACATCAAAGAAAATCTTACTATTTAGGAGTATTAAATAAAGTCTAATTATAATTTTTTTGACAGATGAGTGCTAATTTACGAGAAGAATCTAATGAGCCTAATTAATCTATGTTTTGGTACAATAATGCTACAATAACCATCTGTTAATCACAGCTTAATTACTCTATTAGATTCGTCTCGCGAATTAGCCTAAGAGTTTTGTAATTAGTTTTGTAATTAGACTTTATTTAATACTTCTAAATGCTAAGATTCTTTTTGATGTGACACACTTAAAATTTAGTCCAAAGAAAAGAACGCACTCTTAGACAACACGCCAGTCCACGTTCATATTATATTCTATGAACCTCGACATCTAAAAACATGGCTAGAATGTCAAATAAACTAAAAGGGAGGGAGTATATTTAAAACAGAGCTAGTACTACAGCCGCATCATGTGGTTGGTGTCGGGCCGCTCAAGAGACCAAGACTTTCCAAGTCGTCGCCTGGTCCACGAGGCTGAAACAGCGGCGTCCTTTTTCTGGTAAAAAGCATCGTCTCTCTCAGCTTTCCATCTCGAAAATTGAAAGAACAAATCTTTCTCTTTCGGCCTTTCGTGTAGCTCGAGCATTGCAGACCAAACAACGACCGTGAGGTGGTTCGCGATCAAGAAAACGCGCGCATCGGCGACGGACGGTGAGGAGCTCCAGCAAGTCCACATATTTGGACCATTTTATTCATTTATTGCCGCGATTCAGAGTTTGAGGATGAAGTAAGCGGAAGCAGCCGGTCCCAGTCGAATTCTCAAGGTACTTGCTCCATCCAGCACGCATCTTATCTAGCTCATCAATTTAGCTTTTCTCCCCTGTTTCGTTTTATCTGTCACTAAATTCAGTTTTGTTCAGTCGTCTCGGTGAGCACCGCATACATGCTCAAGGGCTTCACCTGGTAGCAAGCACCGCTCTCACAAGGCTGCTGCTGCTCCCCCGATCTTCTGGAGAGGTACATACGTTGCTGTAACTACTGACAGTCAAGTAGATTTATGTCCCTATATATATTCTTATGAGCCTTGATCTTTTCTTACGCATAGATTCGTTTCCTGGTTTCATGTGAAGTTAGCACTTGCACCGTATTTTCTTATGATGATGCATCATATTTGTTTTGACCGTCAAGATGCAATAAATTGATTTGTTCGTTTTGCAATTTCCATTCACAGTGGCTCGGCAAGAAAACCCCTAAAATATGAGTGGGGTAGAGGCATCTTTAGCATCCGGACTGTTGAAAGTTGCAGGCGACAAGCTAGTTTCACTGATTGCCAGTGAGTTTGCTGCCGTAACTGGTGTGAAGAAAGATCTCTCCGAGCTCCAGAATATACATGGAGAGATTACAAGCTTGCTGTCCGCCGTTCGTGATCTATCAATAGAGAATGACCCAAGATTCGGCTGGGTGACAAAACTGAAAGATGCATCTTACGATATTGATGATTTGCTCTATGAAGTCCACCAAGAAGCTGAGAAACACAAGATAGACAGCTACCATGACAAGCATTCTATATCTGACTGCTTCTGTGCTAAGCCAAAGTCCTTTCTGTTCCGATGCAAGGTGGCTCATAAGATCAAGGCAATCAAGGCGATATTAGCTGCAATCACGAAGCAAAGAAGTGACATGAATGCCATATGGCATAACTTATCAGTGAACCAGGCTATCCTGAGCAAAAACAAGGCAACTGGAGCTCCGTCCTTGTTGACCAATGTTGAAGAGTCACAAATACCCACAAGAGATACGGAGAAGGCTAAAATCATTTGTAAGATCTTAGAATCTAACAAAGGGGAGGATGGCTGGATAGTTTCTGTTGTTGGGCTAGGTGGTTCCGGCAAAACTACTTTGGCTAAACATATTTGCAATGACAGTAATATTAAGGAGCATTTCAAAGATAAAATATTTTGGGTCCATGTGTCTGAGGAATTTGATGTGAAAAAGCTTTTTGGGAAGCTGTTTGAAGCTATCACTAAGGAAAAATCGGATCTTCATACTCCACAGCATATGGTAGATGAAATTTCAAGGAAGTTAACTGGTGACAAGTTTCTTCTTGTACTGGATGATTGTTGGCACCAGGACAAGGAAGATTGGAAAGACTTCATGCTGAACCTAAGGACTCACACAGCCGGAAGCACGATAATGATTACTACTCGTGATCAAAAGGTTGCTGAAGCAGTGAAATCTGGCAATATATTTTACTTGGAGTACTTATCAGAGGCTGAGAGCTGGAGCTTATTCCTAAAGAGTTCTGGGTGGGAGGATGAATATTTGGGCTCTGATTTTGTACACGCTGGAAAAGAAATTGTGAACAAATGTGGAGGAGTTCCTCTAGCAATCAAAACTCTTGGAGGTGTCCTCAGCGAGAAGAAGGAAATAAGTACATGGAGAGCCATCAGACATAGTGATTTATGGAATGAAGAGAGCACAGAGGGTAGAGTATTTGCATCCTTAAAACTGAGCTACATTCACTTGAAAGATCATCTGAAGCAGTGCTTTACATTTTGCTGCATATTCCCTAAAGGTTATAGGATTAATAAAAACTACTTGATTGAACAATGGATAGCTCATGGATTCATTAAGCAGACCATGGATGAGCCGCCAGAGGTTACTGGAAGTGAATACTTTAATTCTCTTGTGAAAGCCGGGTTTTTTCAAGATCCACTTGAAAGTAGGGATGATAATCCAGTAGTGTACAAGATGCATGATCTGATTCATGATCTTACTCGATATATTTTACAGAGTGATTTGGTAACATCTCTACCGAAGAATCTGACTAAAGATTGCACACAAAATTGTAGATATTTATCTTTGACATCATGCAGCAAGAATGATGAAAGGATATTCTTTGACAAGGTTCGTGCTCTCTATGTCTCCGAAGGTAACCCATCATTAGAGAAACTAGTTAAGAAGAGTCGATATATCTGCAGTGTTGTTCTGGACTGTGCAATAGATACTTCATTTCCGTTATTCATATTGAAGCTCGGTTATCTTGGATATCTTGAAATCCATAATGTTTGTTGCAAAAAACTACCAGAAGATATCTCAGGCTGTTGGAACTTGCAGTCACTTCATTTGATTAACTGCAATGGTTTCGCGACATTACCCAAGTCTATGGGTAAGCTTAAGAAGCTAAAAACTCTAGAGATGTTATGTATTAAAGATCTTGAGACTTTGCCAGAGTCCATTGGTGACTGTCGAGATCTTCAATCGTTGCAAATAAAGACCTGTGGAAAGCTCAGAGAGATACCAAACACCATTGGCAAGAATGAAAATCTAAGGGTACTTCAGATTGTCTATTGTAAAGATTTGCAACAACTGCCGTCAGAATTCATTGGGACGTTTAGCAGTATAGAAACAATAAACTTGTCTCATGATACGAGTCTGAAAGCTTTGCCAATTACATTCTCTTCTCACACTTTACGTACTCTGGATCTATCATGCACCAGAGTGACCACACTGCCTGAATGGGTCACATTGGTTGGTACTCTAGAATGCATAAACCTTGATTATTGCCGTGAGCTAGTGGAGTTGCCCCGAGGTATAGGAAACTTAAAAAGGCTTGAAGTTTTGGACATAAGTTCTTGCTGGAAGTTGCGTTTGCCTTCAGAAATTGGACAGTTGACACGTTTAAGAAGGCTGGGCTTGTTTGTTGTTGGGTGTGGTGAAGATGATGCCAGGATCTCAGACCTTGGAAATCTTAATATGATAAGTGGTGCAATGGAATTTAGGGATCTTCAATATGTGGAGAATCCAGGTGATGCGGAGAAGGCTTACTTGAAGCAAAAGAGAAACATTCAAAGTTTAACGTTGAGATGGTCAGAAAGTGGAATAATAGAACAAGACCAGGCCGTGCTAGACGCCCTTGAACCGCCTTCAAAAATTACGAATCTAAACATTGCCGGTTACGGAGGATCTCATATACCATGCTGGATGAGGAAGTCAAGTGATTCTTCATATTTGGAGGGCGTAGTACAAAAGCAAACCAGAGCTCCTGAATTCCTCTGTCTAACTTTACTGACACTGAAAAACTTTCCCAATTTGAAACACATGCGAGGAATTTTGTTGTTGCCTTCACTGAAATCCCTCTATCTGAAAAATATGCCTAATTTGGAGGAGCTGTGGACTACAAGTGGTTTGGGTATCGAAGAGGAAGAAGTGGGTGGTGAGCAGTGTTGTTTCCCTGTGCTGTCCCATGTAGAAGTAGTACACTGCCCGAAATTTATTTTGAATCCCTGCTTCCCACCATTGCTGAAGTCACTGGAATTAAGAAACTATAACACTCAGCTGCTATCCCCAGATAGCACATTCTTCCGTCGGCATCCTAACTATGGTGATGACGAACCCTCGTCTTCCAGCAGAGTGATTGCTTCGGCTCCTCACCTCAAGAGACTGAAACTAAGGCCAATGCAGGGATCATCGCCCGGCTGGGAATTCCTGCAGCACCTCACTGGACTGGAGACCTTGTGCATTTGGTTCTGCGACCTAACGGAGTTACCTGAGAGCATGCGCGGCCTCACCGCCCTCCGGACCTTGCAGATCTTCGAATGCTCCCTTGCCGTGCTGCCCGAGTGGTTTGGCGAGCTGCGCTCTTTAAAATGTCTGGAAGTCAAGTGGTGCCGAATGATGTCCAGTCTGCCGCAGTCGATTGAGCACCTTACATCCCTAGAGATTCTCCAATTGAATGAATGCACTGCGCTGACCGTGCTGCCGGAGGGGATCGGACAACTCTCTGCGCTTCAGTCGCTTTCTATCATCGATTGCCCTGCCCTTCAGTCCCTGCCCAGCTCCATACGACGCCTTACTGCTCTCCAGCGATTGGACATTAGAAGGTGCCCTGAATTGGCCTGGCGTTGTGAGAAAGAAGTGGGCGAGGACTGGCACCTTGTCTCCCATATTCCAAGTCTGAACATATATTGATTCTTGATCCAACCCGTTGGTACGCTCTAGCCTCTACCTGTTGCTGGTTGCTCGTTCATGTTTCTCTGCAAATGCTCGATCGAGGTCCACTTTTCGTTTTTCTTTTACTCGCCAAATCTGAGTGGCAGTAGACAATGGCTTCTCATTTTTTTTTTGGGCAAAGACAATGGCTTCTCATTAATTCGTTTCTTCAAAAAAAAGTTCCCTTCCTGATGACTGGCGCTATAGTGAACACCTGTTCTCCCCTACGGAAGGCTCTATGAGAACTCATGAAGCAGGACGGTGTTCCTACGGCCTAGTTCAAATAGCTCTGTGAAGCATCTGAATAATCTCATTTTTGCATAGCAGTGACGACACCAAAGAGCTCACCATGTTATCATGCTTTTACAGGTTTCAGTTTCCGAGATATGCGCTACGACAGATGGGGCCGCATTTTGGTCAGAAGTGTGTCAGAGCATCAAAACTCTCTGGCTTTGGTTTGTAAAAGTTGGAAGCGATAAACCATTTGTACAAGAGTACATGAGTTTGTTTTGTAATAATGGAGTTACTGGGTACTGCTATGTATTGGGTTCTTATCTTTTCCGGCTGATATCACTGAGCATTTTGTACTTGTAATAATAAATATCTACACTGACCATGATACCTGCAGATGTAGCCAGTTTCAGGTTTATAAGGATTATATGCCTGTAACTTTTGCATTTATAACTGAAGATTATGCTTATTTATTGAGTGTCAATGATAAGTTACTCTTGGGCAAAAGTTGATTTTGTCGCTTAAGGCACTCATGCAAACTAGCACATTACTTGTTTATATGCCGAACGCTATTAGCTTATTACACTAAACAAAAAATTCCCTTTTTATTTTGTTCCATGTGAAATCATATAGTAAAGACAAGTTTCATATATTCCAGAGTGCCCTTGGGAGTTATTGAATATTCTCACTTGGTGGCGACCTCACAGAATTCACAGTGCTTCCTCATGATTGTGCAGGCTTTAGTTTGGAGGACTGGGCTATCGTTTGATCAGCTACTATCTGATTACTCCCTCCGTTTGTCAATTGTTGCCCTAGGGCGATCTTGGTGTCAGGGCCCTTAAGGCTATGCAAATATGGTCTTCCATAAAAAAAGGAGATGTAAATATATAATTCACTCTTGGCTCACAATATGTATTAAATGGCAAAATCAATACAATCTGGAAAAATAAACATTTGTCAAAACTTTAAACATTACAGTGAAAAGTTTTATGAAAAATTAGAGCCATCAATTAAAAATAATGAAAACATTACAATAAAACCTCGAACAAGAAGTAAACTCCAACATGGCCACTTGCAAATTAATGCTTTCATCACGATAACCTCAAATCAGAAAGGGAATGGAATAAAATGGTAGATAAATAAAATATCTAATGAATTTACTAATACAAAACGAGACCTCCGTGCTGCCAACTAATTATCTTCAATCCTTGGCCTTAGTTCTTCCAATTTGCATGGTTCCAACTTTCAAAATTAAATGACAAATGTTCATCCTAACAGAGGTAGGCAGCAATTGAGCCATGAACTTGATGGAAAAACTGACGGGGGAATTAGATGAACAACAAACCAGATTTCAGCAGGACTCGATTTTCCAACAATAGATCACGATTCGCTATCGATTTCGATTAGAAGAGGCAAAGCCGAGAGGCTCCGCTCTGCTCTAGGCGAACCGCGCGCGCCGAGAGCTGACTAATCGATCGAGCTGACTGACTGCAGGGCTGAGATCTGAGCTTCATTAGGCCATTTGGGCCCCCGATAGCTGCTGTGCAGCAAAAAAAATCATTCGCTGATGGGCTGCATAGGCTGGGCAAATATCAAGCTGTAGTATATATGTATGTGCACAAAAAATATGGGCCCCTTTCTGCCCTGGGCTCTGGGCCGTCGCCCTCATGAGCTTCTTTTGCAAAGCATCAACAATTAACAAACGGAGAGAGTATTAAGAAATTAAAGTCTTCACTTTGCAGGATTGAGGTCCTTATGTACAATGGGAACTAATGGGCTTACTCTGATCCAAAAATATGTAAGTGATCTCTAGTGAATGAAAGCTCATAAAAATGGGGTACGTGAAGAAAGTCAAGCTTCTCAAAGGAGAAAAGAAAAAGGCAAATGCACTACTGCGTCATCTTCCACAACCTCGTCTTTTTTATCGACAAAAACTAACATAAAGTGTACATCAGTCGTGGAGGCTCTGAAGTCAAAGGTACAAATAGGAGAGACTGCAAGATATGTGATTTGTCCACATTAATCTCTCCATGATAACATGCAGTGTGATACTACGGTAGATAAGCATTTCATGTCCACTTATTGTAGAGCATGAATGTCAGAAGCCATAGAGAAGAAGCCAAAATGGGTAACATAGAAGTCCTTTCCATATGGCAAGCCAAGGTGACATTAAGTGTGTACAGATAACCGCTTCTTGCACGAACTTTTCATTAATTCAGGCATGCCATTTGATGCTTGCATATGCATGAGCTCCTTTTGCTGTGTGGCAATGCTGATGTTTTTCATGAACTTATCACCAGAGAAGCCTTCTGCGTTTGCATTGTGATTGTTCTAATCTTGGCTAACTCCGCTTTTGCTTTTGTTTGGCCTGAAGAAGGCGTAGCACCCATTTCTCTTTCTGCAACATACCAAACAATTTTGGTAAGAAAGCCAATTAGACAAATGATGATTGCAGTAGATCTTCTCAATATGTTCTGGTAGTTCTTAGTGGGAAGATAATGATTAGGCTATATTTGCAGAATGACACATGAAGCAGGTGAGCAATGAATGATTTTCAGGTGACATGAAATGGGCCCTAAGCTAGCTTTTCATGAAAGGAAGGGTGAACCTAGGCAACATGAACAATCTTATATAAGCTATAGTGGATCAAAAGTAAGATGAATGATTGGAACCAACGGCCACTTACTATAGATGCTACATAAAGATAATTTAGCACAGCAAGCTATAAGGTGCCTGGTTGTCCTATTTCCAAGGATATTAGCACTAGTCAGACTTTCCACGTCTGAAACCCATAAATCATGAGTTTCAGTACTCCATTTGGGAATTTTCATCAGCCCCAGGAAGCAAAGGGTCTTGTGAAGTCACTCTCCCCTTTGTGTAAAATCTTATGAAACAAAGAAATGATGAATTTTGGTGACTCTTTTTTGGGAATTTCATTAGCCCCAGAAAGCAAAGGGTCGTGTGAAGTCATCGTCCCCTTTGTCGAGAAGACTACACGCAAGGGCAGAAGAAATTGACTGCAAAGTTGGGTGATGATGCAACACGAACTGACTTCAATCCGTGACTCTGCCGTGTTGACCAATTTTGTCCGATTCCATACTTGATGACTTCACACTAGCTAGCGTCCAGAGAGGGGCACGCTGAATTTTCACACATCGGACGCATTTCCATGGGAAATGGCTGTGCTTTGATTCAGTCTAACACTACCATCTCCATCCTTGGATTTTATATTTTGTTCAGAATCTGTACCTCTGACTTAAGAGATTGGCAGTATCCAAAAGTATGTTTTTCGTTTGTGGAAACAATTAAAAAAAGTATGTTCTAGAAGCGATTTGTCTCTTCCCCCCCTTTTTTTGAAACACTTTATTCTTTGGATAATAAATCAAAAGTGTGGCAACAACTACATATCTTGTGCCATAAATCCCCAATTAAGACTGAAACAAAACCAATCTTTCGATTGACTTTCCGGTTGCTTCTTTAAAAACATAAGTGAATACTTTTACTCATTGCTTTAGTTTCCGTTAATCCTAAGGAAAAAACAAGTTTGAGATTCATAGAGAAATCAAACTGGAATCAAATAAGCACTACGAGCCAAATGTTGCGCTGCAACTCATGAACTTGTCGAACTTCTCAAAACTGCGGAAAAGAAATTAATTTACCTGCTTCTGCTCCTGACCGGGGCTTTTGGCGGGTTGCTCCCGCCATTCGTGACGCTTCCGGCGCTGCTGTTGCTGTTGCTGCTTCCCGTGCTGCTGGTCCGGGTGCTGCTCCCGGCGTCGCTGAACTCGCTCTTGCTCCACCACTCCTCCTCGTGCTGCTTGGGCTCGTCTTCCTTCTCCCTCTTCGCCGGCGTCCCCTGCTTCTTCTTCTCCTTCTTCTTGGCGTCCCTGGAGGCGTCGGGCTTGGGCGAGACCTTCTTCTTGCCGCCGCGGCCGGCGAGGGAGAGCGGCATGAAGAACTTGATGAGCAGGCCCGTGTCCAGGCTCACGCTCCGCTCCAGGCTCCGGCTCCGCTGCCGCCGCATCGCCCTCTGCTGCTTCCTCCCCTGCTTCTTGCTCTGCTTCGCGCCCTGCTCTGCTTCGCTGCCGGTGGTCGCGGACTCGTGGCTTTGTACGGCGGCGCCGGCGTTGGAGGACGGCGGCGGAGGAGGAGGAGTGGGCAGCGGCGCTGAGGATGATGACGGCGACGGCGGGCGGTGGTGGTGCTCGACGATGTCGCGGAGGGAGAGCTCGTAGGCGGACTCGGGGAGGCCGCGGACGAGGTCGAGCATCTCGCGGCGGTACCCGGCGATCGCCTGCGCCCGCGACGGCGAGCTCCCCGCGGACGCCGGGTACTGCCGGTGCTCGTGATGCGACCACAGCTGCGGCGACGGCGTGCCGGAGCCATCGCCGCCGCTGGAAGCGTAATCCGGCGAGCCCTGCCGCGACGCCTGCAGCCACCGGATCTCCTCCTCGTGCGGCGGCCTCGGCGCCACATGGTTCACCGGCGGGCGCGGCGGCCGCGCGCGCTCCAGCGGCCCTCGCGCCGGCGAGCCCGGGAAGCTGAACTCCGGCCGCCGCTGCATCGATCGCGAATCAAGCAGGCTGGCTTCGTGTTGTGTACCGCAGAGCTGTGATGAACTGTACACCCCCACGAGAGAGATGTGTCTGGTCGCGCGCAGGGAAGGTGGGAGGAGGAGCTGGGTCAGGTAATAACGGCTTCGCCGAGCCGCAACCAGGGGAGGAGAGAGAAAGCAGAGCAGAGGAGAGGAGGTGAGGTGAGCGGAAAGCGATGGCGGGTGGGGGTGCGTGGCGCGCCACTGCACAAGTCGCCGTCGCGGGTTTTAGCGGCCTTAAATAAATCAGATTTGTTAGAGATAGTAGTAAATCGCGGGCCGGCGATGGTGGTGCGGTTTCGGCGCCATGAGCACGGCACGGCGGCTTTTATTTTCCCGGGATCGAGTTAAATCAAAAGACAGCGCGCCGTTCACACTTACACCGTGGAAGCAAGAGGTGGTTCCGCCTGTGGCGGTCAGGCAGGGGGTGATGGTGATTCATCAAGCTGGAAACTGAGAAACGAAATGCCAGATATGTATATCAAGTTGATGGTGACATATGTCAGTTGTTGCATCGTGTTTCGAAGAGTGAAATACGTCTGTGGAAGGAACGCTCCCTCTAATGACAGTAATTAAATCTAAGTTTTAAACTTAGTATATTTGAGAGTGAGGTAAGGACGTACATGAGTAAGGTGAACTAATTTTTTTTAAAAGAAATGTGTAGCTACAAAGTGCAACATAATTTTTGCAGAGTATTTCAGTTTTGCAGTCTACACGCTCCCTCTAATGACAGTAATTAAGCTAGTTTTAAACTTTGTATATTTGAGAAGAATGGAGGTAAGGACATGAGTATGGTAAAAAAACAAAATATGGAGCTATACAAAGTATACAAGTTTTTCTATATTTCGGTTTCACCGTACACATGAGTTCTGTAGATCGATTTTCAATAAGTATCTAGTACCTAGAAAGTACAATATTGTCACTTGTGGAAACCGTTTGTCAACCAAATGTCATCGTCAACGATCATATATATATATTTATCCTGCTCTCAAAAATGAAATCGGACCACAACACATGCCACGACGGTGATGCACGTGTATCATACGATTTTAATTGGACAGGTAGTCTGGTAGTGTTTATATGTACGCAACCAATAGAGCGCGCCTTGTGTGCTTGGATGGCTAGCTCTCTCTGTACTTTCTAGAACTTTGATTTCTGATATTCCGAGACATTATTTGTTTGCGGCTGCTATTTTTTCCATGAAAAGAATTATTCTTTTTACTAATCCCGCCTTCTACCTACGTCACTGCACACATAAACGAATTACTCCCTCCGTTTTTAATTATATGACGCCGTTGACTTTTTCGTTGAACTTTGACCAACAATATAGATTTAGATAATTACTTTTCTTTTTTTTTTTTTTGCGAAAGATAATTACTTTTCAAATGTGAAATGAATATTATTGAATTTATCATTAAAAGTACTTTAAGGTTAACTTATACACTTAGCTATTTACACAAATATTTTGAATAAGACGAACGGTCAAATGTAGCGAAAAAAGTCAACGGCGTCATATATTAAAAAACGGAGGGAGTACTGCATATAATTGTACGTGTGTGATCAGCGAAGCAGGAAGAAAGTCATGGCTTCTAGATGCGCGTGCTTGTCCAGGTGGTTGAGGCGAGCCGCGCCAAAAAGGTCTCCGTAGTCTAGAATGAAGCGGTCTTTTGCAAACCGGGCGACATTTTTCCGTTGGGGATAGATAAGCTCCCTCTTTCTTTCGGATTCCAACTTTTCTTGCCTTTGGGTCATTCACGCATATTAGGTTTGGACAAAAACAAATAAGGAACTACCATTTGAATGGTGCCGACGGACGAGTCTCCTACGTTCATTGTCAAGTGGGCCCATGTGAATAATTGGTGATGATTGTGCCATTTCTTTCTTCGGAAGAACTATAAACCCTTTTTAAAACTAAGCTCAGGATCCCAAGAAATGTTTATAGCAGCACAGAAGTAATGCTGACTCTCGGTTAGTATCATATTAAATGATTTTCTTATTCTGGGAGCTTCAATTGATAAAACAAGATTGCAACAATGGTAACGTTTCCAACATTTTACCACTAATCGTAAAATGCCAAAAGGACTATTTTGGGTGTATCGATCGAACCTAGCTAAGCGTGCTAAGTCATCTTTGTTAATTTTTTATAGACTTATCACTGCATCTCTGGTTTGTTCATTTGTATGGTGTCACGTGAAAAAAAAAAATACTACTATCAGTTTGTCGATATAAAAAAAAACTTACAAATGAATTTGTTTTGTTTTAAGTCAAACCTTCTGTCCAAAAAATATAGTGTCCATCTAGTTTTGTTTTAAGTGAAACCTTTTTAACTTTAACCAACAATATCGACAAAACTATAAATGTTGACACACAAAAATTATGTCATTGGATTCATCGTGAAATAGACTATTGTAATATGTAACTCTTTTAGTTTGAAATAGTATATGTTTATATATATTGTTGGTCAAAGTTCTAAAAATTTGACTTAAGACAAAACTAGATGGACACTATATTCCTGGACGGAGGGAGTAGAAAAGATCTCTCACGCAGATCAAATAAAAAAAAAACCCCCCGAACCTCCATTCTTCCACCTTTACACGGCGGCCCATTATCCATGTGAGCGTTGGCCGGGCCTTAAGCCTGCTTTGGCGCGGAGTTGGATGAGGGGATTTTTTACCTAGGGCACGCGAATTCGATTCTGGACAGAGGGAGTAAAAAAGATCTCTCACGCAGATCAAGAAAACTCCCGAACCTCCATTCCTCCACCCTTACACGGCGGGCCCGTTACCCATGTGAGCGTTGGTCGGGCCTTAAGCCTGCTTTGGCGCGAAGTTGGATGAGGGGATTTTTTTACCTAGGGCAAGCAAATTCGCTCTCAGTGGTAGTCGAACCCGGTCACTTGGATGCTACTCGAAAGCCTTAACCATTATGCTAAGAGCCCTTTCGCAATTTGTCGTACAATTATTATGGTAGCTGTATCGCTTTTGTGTCAAACTAACCTATGTGGCAAGATTTGGGCTGATTTTGTGTTGCATATTGTCAACCAAAAATATTAGTATGCTCCATGAAGAGATGCCATCATTACGAATACGGTGCTTACTTGCAAACAAGAATGGACTGTGTGGTTCAGTTGGTCTTCCGTTCCCTAGGCCGAGCCTCCCTCTAATTCTGAATCCTTTTGGTCTGCTTTCCTTTCCTGGACTGAGCCTCCCTCTAAATTCTAAAGCATCGACATTTCTAAATATATATGACTATAATATCGTATTATATTAATTATACGTCTTACTAACTTATTGTTGCCTTATCATTGTTATTTTTGTACCACAGTTATTCTAGCTGATTGTTTTGTAATGAGTGTGTAATTTTTAGGTAATTTTTAAATGGCAGTGATGGCACCTTTTCTTGGCAAATATTATGATTGGTAATTCAATTGCCCACCGGAAAGCTTAAGAAAACCTCGTAGTATATCATTGTGGTGTCTGTGTCATTTTGGGCTGATCACAGTCACACTGACAGTGGTATATAAGGGGTTTAGGGTTTATCCAGTGACATATAAGAAATACTCAATTAAGATAATAGATATACGAGAAAATTTAATCTACTTCGATTCTTTGTCTACCACGGATCCGCCACAAACTCTGAACGTATCACTTGCACGTGCATTTACATTAAATATTTATGTTCATCCTCGCAAAAAAAAAATCTATGTTCAAACGTAAGTAGTCTCTCAATTTCAATATTGATCATGCACGCAACGGAGGTCATTGAACGAGACCAGACAAACACACCAACTGCTAGGGCCTGCTACTTCCATCGTTATCACCCACCACTTATACCAGTGTGAGTATATTATGTGATGTTCAGCGGCGCCTCGACCGTGCACTTTGAATAAACCAGTAATATTCAAAGTTTCTAATAAAATAGATCCGTTTTGATCTCTCTCTCTTTCTCTCGCAAGTTGCAAGCTGCCCTCCATCCGTGTGAATGTAATCACTATCATTAGCCATGGTGTGAATACCATGATTATTATCATGTCGCTAAACACCATAAACTCAGGTTGCACATCATAGGCCTTTCAGTTCTCTCGCATCATGACAAAACTAATTAAATTAAATGGCTTGATTTGCCGATCATTTTAGCATCATGAGAAAACAAATTAAGAAAATCAGTCGATGCGCGTTTCCATCTCGCGTCTTGACCTTCGTTCAGTGCGCATAATTCAGAGTCAAAGATTTGGCATAATCAGTCCTCGCTGAAAGTACGTGCGCGTTTCCATCTCGCTTCAAGCATGTTGCATATTGTCCTTGTAAAACTTGTGCATTCATATCAAGTACTGTACGTGGAACGAGGACAATGGGCCGCCGGCTTCCCGAACAACCCTAATCTCGGCCCACCCTTGCGCCCGGGAACCGCCTTCACCACCACCCTGCTATTGGAACTCGTTTGCGGAATCATGAGAATCGGCACGGATCCCATCTTTTTTCCATGTTCGAATAGGAAGCAAAAATCTTGTTTCCCTCTATATATAAGGAACAGGCTTCTGGGCGATGTTGTCGGGATCGGGAACTCGTTTGCGGCGGCGCGGGATTTTGGTGGACTGCATGCAGATCTGTGTTGTGGTTACAAGCCCACAATAGTAGAAGGGGGATCCTCCAAGGGTCTACCACAAGTGAGGGACCCCTGGGAAGGACCTGGGAAGGGAGCAAACAAGAGCTAAGAGAGGTAGGTAATTAAGAGCTTGTATTGAATGCCTTGCCTTGAGGGAGGTAGGGGGTATTTATAGGCTGATACACCCCTACAACCCTAGAATTACAAGTACCATATTGCCCTTCCTCCAGGGCATTATGGTAATTTCCTTATTACAAGGTGGGATTCCCTAACCCTAGTGGGCCAGAGGCCAACATACATGGGCCTATCCTACCATATATATCATCTTGGGCCTTGATGGGCTTCTTAGCAGGCCAGGCCTTTGGGCCAGGGGGAGGGGACACAGTGGGCCTCCCCCAACAGCTAGCCCCACACAGTCGAGATCCACCTTCGGTAGGGCCGAAACTGTGTCCGTCCGGAGGTCCGCCCGTCGTCCCCTCTTTTGGCACTCCGAAGGTCTGGTCTGCTCCAGCTGCGGAAAGGACGCTGTACTGTTTCCGGAGGTTAGGACTCCGAAGGGGGGCCTCCGAAGGGGGGCCTCCGAGGGTGTTGCTTCCGAAGGTGTCGCTTCCGAAGGTGTCGTCGAAGGCACGATGGTCGACGAAGAGTCGCGGAGGGCCAGGAGGCTCCTTCGGGCGACGGCGCCGTGTTTGCCGAAGGGCACAATCGCCGAAGGTTGATCGCCGATGGCGTGGAGAGCTGCCGGCTACCTCGCCGCGATAGCCGAAGGGCACGATCGTCGAAGGTTATCGCTGATGTCCCGGAGGTAGCTGCCGGCTACATCGCCGTGATGGCCGAAGGGCACGATCGTCGAAGGTTGATGCTGATGCCCCCGGAGGTAGCTGCCGGCTACATCGCCGTGATGGCCGAAGGGCACGGTCGCCGAAGGCGCACGGTGCCGCAGGGGTCGGCCACGTGGTGATGGGTGTCTTTAATGCTCGGCGCGAATTGCGGAGCGACGCCATCTCGTTTACTGGGACTGAATCGGCGCGAATCACGATGCGACGCCGTTTCGCCTGACGGGACTCGTCTGCTTGCGTGGCGTGATCTGCGGCCGTTGGGCCTTCGATCGGATGGCCGCGTCGATTTACCTGGTGCTATAAATTCACCGCCCGGCGTCTGGGATTTTCACCCCGCCAGTCATTTCTCGCTTACGCCGCGCCGCAGCCGCTCAGTTAGCTTGCTTCGGCGTTCTTGTTGCTTTCGCGCGCTTCGTTGCTTCCGCGTAGTCGCCCTGGCTTCGGAGATGGCTCGGAAGGGGAAGACCGGCGCTTCGCAGCGCGTTCGCATTGATGACCGCTACTCGGCGTCGCCGTTCGTCGACCGCAGCTCGATTGATTCGAAGGTGCTGGACGAGATGGCCGCCGATGGGCTGTTGGAGCGGAGCCGGGCCGAAGCGCCAAGGAAGGGGGAGACCACCCCTAGTCCGAAGGACGGGTACATCGTTCTGTACCGGCGATTCTTCGAAGCCGGGTTTCGGATGCCCTGTTCTCCATTCGTGGCCGAGGTGTTGGATCTCTTCGGCCTCGAGATTCAGCAGCTCACAGTCAACGCACTTGTGCGGCTGAGCATCTTCGAGTGGGCGTTCTGGCTCGAGGGGTCTCGGCCGCACGCTGGGGCCTTCGCGGCGACGCATTACGCGCACGCCGTGAAGAAGATGCTGAAGCTGGACGGGAAGGACCTCATCGGGTCCATGGGAGTTATCTCCTTCGTCCCCCGCCCCGAAGCCGTCGTGCCGGCGAAGGCGTACAAGCTGCACTGGGGGCGCTGGACCACCGGGTGGTTCTACTACCGCGTGGAGGAGGAGTGCCCCCTTCGGTCGACGATGTCGGTGGTGCTCTTCCATCGGTACCCGACGGTGCAGTTGGACGGGACCGGCGAGTCCCGGGTGAAGCTGCTGGAGACGGTGGCGCGGAAACTCTCGATGCGCGACCTCTGCGAAGAGTTCATCGCCGCGGGGGTGTGGCCCTTGCTCCGAAACTGGGAGCAGAAGTTCGTGGTTGAAGTTCCGGGCGGAGATCCGGAGGTCCACTTGAAGCCGGAGAATTTTCCAGGTACGTTTGCTCCGGTGGACATTTCCTTCGGCTGTTTGCCGTAACTTGACGACGTGGTTTGTGCAGCTAGGACGCTGAGGGAGGTGGAAGACGGCGCCGCTGAGATCCTCGGCCCCTTCCTAGCAGACGAGGCTGCGCGTCAGGCGAAGCTTGTTGTGGGTCCCCGTATCAATCGGGTGTTCTCCATCAAGTACCCGGAGGTGCCGTTGCCGGAGCGAGAGGTGCTCGTCGCTGCCCCCGTCCCTGCCAGCGGCGAAGGGGAGGATGAGGAGGCCGAGAGCGAAGGTCCCTTAGCTCCGGAGGTCGTCGTCTCTGCCGGCTCGAAACGCGCTGCCGGGGGCACTAGCAGGCCGGCGCCGAAGAGGTCTCGGCTCGCCGAGACGCGCGTCGAGAAGTCTGCTTCCCGAGCTGGGGCGTCGAGTGGCGTCGCGGACTTGGGTTATGGCACCGACCCGGAGGAGTTGTCCGACGACGCTGCCCGCGTGGGGATTGCCGCGGCAACGGCTCCGCGCGTTGCCGAGAAGGTGGTGAATCTGGAGTCCGACGATGAAGACGTCGGCTTCTTCGGTATGCCATCCTTCGCGGCAGGCGTCGAAGAAACGATGGAGCCGGTCCCTCGGTCTCCCGGTATCATTTTCTCTTCCCATCACTCTTGCTTTGCTGGTTGTGGAAGTCCCACTAACTCCGTTGCTCTAGCGGAAGGCCGCTGCACCGAAGAGACTTCCGAGGAGGAGCCTTCCGGAGGGGGGAAGACCGACCCGATGCCCAGTCATGGCCGGGGAAAGGGCTACTTCGGGAAGTCGCCCATCGAGGAGGCGGGAGAGCCGAAGGAGTCGGAGGGTCGCCTCGGCTGGCACGACTTCGTGGATCGTCCGGAGGCCGCTGAAGTCCTTCGGGGGATCTACGACTTCAATGGGCTCGATGAGCTGGAGGGGGCAATGGAGGGAGTTGCTCCGGAGGATGCTGCCGCGGCCCTCTCTGGGCTAGCGATGAAGGTTTGTGCTCCTTGTTTCGCTTGGCGTCAATTATTGTGGCTGACGTGCTTTGCTTCGGCAGGTGGCGGTGCTGGCACGACATCTGCAAGGGTCGCTCGAGGGCTTCGACGTTGCGCGGCTCCGGGCTCGTGCCGAGATCGCGGAGGCGGACGCCAAGACCGCCAAGGATAACCTGAAGGCGGCGGAGCAGGGGCGCGATGCTCTTGCGTTGGAGCTGGAGAAGGCCTTGGCAGACAAGAAGACAGCTTCCGATGCCTTGGCATCGGCGAAGGAAGTCTCAAAGAAGGCTTGGCAAGAGCTGCAAGCTCTCAAGACTTCCTTCGATGCTTTGAAACGCGCGAAGGAGGCCGCCGATAAAGAGCTGTCCGACACTCGGGCACTGCTGAACGTGGCCAGGACGCAGAGGGAAGAGGACACTGCTGCTGCATGGCAGGCACTTGGCGACTTCAACAGCCTGCTCGAAGGGCTGGGCGTCGAAGTGCAGCCGGCCAAGCACGCCGCCGACGATCTCGGAGGAAGCATCGGACGCCTTGTGCGCTCCGTGAAGTTGGCCTCCCGAGCTATGAAGGCCTTCGGCACCTTCTGCGCCGAGACTGCCTGGACCGCTGCCTTCGGATCGCTCATGCAGGTGGGCTGCACTCACCTTCCCGCCGCCGCTTCCGCTTCGACTCAGCTAGCGGAGATGGCGGCTGGGGATGGGAGCCGGTTTCGGGAGCTGGCCTCGAGGGTGAAGAACTTCGGGAACCAGCTCGGCCAGCACTTTTGGTTGGCGGTGGGGGAGAAACTGGCTCGCCAGTCTGCTCTTACTGCCGCCGCCTCTCGGAAGTCGAAGCCCGGAAGCAGCGCCTCTGTACCCGCTCCGGCTCCGGCGGCCGCTTCCTCTGTGCTGACGCCTCCATCGGGCGACATCCCCGCCGGGGCCGGGAGCGCTAGTACCTTAGTGGGTAGCGGGGGTGGAGGCTCGGTGGCGGCCCAGGGCAATGTCACGGAGGTTGACTCATCGGCCCAGCCTCCCCCCCAGGTGTGAGTTCTTTGCTGGCTTTGCGCCATGCTTTTTTGGTGTACATAGATTGTACTAGGTGCCCTTCGGGCTTTGCAATGAACTTGGTCTTCGGGATGCTTATGTGCTTCCATTGCGACTTATAGGTTTCGGGTGGGGCCGAAGGCAATCATGCCTTAATGTGTCTTGACGTCGTCCCGGAAAGCATTCTGATTCCAGCTGGGAATCCTTCCGCTCCGGAGAGTCGCCCTTACTATGTTAAAGGCACGCAGTGGCGTCGTTGGCTTCGGCGTAACCCGGGTGGGTCCTTCGGAGACTTCTTTCGGGATTTGCGCCTTCGAAACGCGCGGCTGATGGCGCAGGTACCGAAGGTCCCTTCCGAAGCTCTGCTGCAGAGGCGAATTCGTCGCGAATCACATTGTTTGGACTTAGCGCTGAACCCTCCTCTTCTTATTGCTCCGAAGTTGGAGGTGGTCGACGTGTCAAGCGATGACGAAGGTGCTGCCGCCGAGGTGGATTTGGAGGAATTGCAGGCCGATGTTGCTGCAGCGTCGACTCCGGCAGACTTCGCTTCGCTCCGGCGCACACTTGCGCGAGCTCGGGAAGAGATAGCTAGGGCCGAAGCGTCTTTAGGGATGCGCCCCGGAGGTGCGCTGTAAGGGGGGCCTTCGGGCCCCGTGTCGAGGTGCCGACTTGGTCGGTATTGTAATTCATGTCGAGCTGTTTTAGCTCGACGTATGTTGAAATGTAAGCTCTTTCGAGCGTGTGATGATATCGTTGGCGTCGTCCCTTCTTCATTGTGGAACGAAAATTTGTTCTTCGAGGGTGGCCTCGAAGGTGTTCCGTCACTCCGCTTTTGGTGAGGAAGTGAGCTCGTTTCGAGCGTCGTCCCCCCTTCCTCGTCGGGAGTGGAACGAAAATTCGTCGAAGTCGAGGATAGCCTCGAAGGTATTCCGTCGCTCTACTTTCGGCGAGGAAGTGAGCTCGTTTCGAGCGTCGTCCCCCCTTTCCTCGTCGGGAGTGGAACGAAAATTCGTCGAAGTCGAGGATAGCCTCGAAATTATTCCGTCGCTCTACTTTCGGCGAGGAAGTGAGCTCGTTTCGAGCGTCGTCCCCCCTTTACTCGTCGGGAGTGGATCGAAAATTTGGTCGAGGATAGCCTCGAAGGACTCCGTCGCTCTACTTTCGGCGAGGAAGTGAGCTCGTTTCGAGCGTCGTCCCCCCTTTACTCGTCGGGAGTGGAACGAAAATTTGGTCGAGGATAGCCTCGAAGGTATTCCGTCGCTCTACTTTTGGCGAGGAAGTGAGCTCGTTTCGAGCGTCGTCCCCCCCTTTGCTCGTCGGGAGTGGACGAAGGTTTGGTCGAGGATAGCCTCGAAGGACTCCGTCGCTCTACTTTCGGCGAGGAAGTGAGCTCGTTTCGAGCGTCGTCCCCCCCCCCCCCCCCCCCCCCCCCGTTGCTTGTCGGGAGTGGAACGAAGATTTGTTAAGTCGGAGGCGTCCCCCCATTGACTTAATTTAGTTTCGTGCACGTTTCGCAGGGTCTTTAACGAATGCCCCGCCCTCGACTATTACCGATGGGAGTCTCGGTTTATTGCGTCGGCATCGATTTCCCCTTAGGGTTCGGAATCTAGGACTTATGTGTGCCTAGCTTCAGCGTGTTCCGGAGTTGGCCTCCGGCTCCCGGCTGGATTTCTTGTAATTGGGCACCGAAAGAGGATTTCTCATTTCATTCATTGGTACCGGTTACATGGCCCCTTAGGGAATGCAGCTAAGGGGATCATCGTCACCCTACTGCCGAAAGGAAGAAGAACACACCGAAAGAAGATACAGGTAGCTTGTAGCGCGCAGGCTACGCGGCTTCGGGGCCGGCGGATGCTAAGTCCTTAGACGTAGTATCGGCGAAGGGCGTCGGCGTTCCATGTCCTCGGGACTGGCGTCCCGTCGAGCTCCATCAGATGGAATGCCCCCGGGCGGATGGAGTTGTAAATGATGAAGGGCCCTTCCCACTTGCTGTTAAGCTTGCCGACAGACGTCGGGTGGATATTTTGCTTCAGGACGAGGTCGCCTGGAATGAAGTGTCGGGGGTTGACCCTTTGGTTGTACGAGTTCTCCACCGAAGCCATGTATCGCTTCAAGTTGGCGACTGCTTGGAGTCTTGTTTCTTCGAGGAGGTCGTTGGACACGTCCTCGTCGTCGGCCGGCGGCGAAGTGGTGCGAAGTGAGCCGTTTTGCACTTCCTCCGGGGTGACTGCTTCGGCGCCGAAGAGGAGGCGGAAAGGCGAGAAGCCCGTCGGCCTTGACTTGGTTGTGCGCAGCGACCACAGCACGTTGGGCAGCTGTTCGGCCCACTTGCCCTTCGGCAGGCCGAGGAGGCATTTTTTGATGCCGTCGAAGACGGTGCCATTGGCTTTCTCCACCGCTCCGTTGGCTCGGGGGTGGATGACGGAGACGAAGCACTCCCGAACGCCGATGGAGAGGCAGTACTCCTTGAAGAGGTGGGACTCGAATTGGGAGCCATTGTCGACGGTGATGCGCATCGGCACGCCGAAGCGGCAGATGATGTTCTTCCAGAAGAACTTGCGGACGGACCGCGCCGTGATCTTGGCGAGGGGCTCGGCTTCGATCCACTTGGAGAAGTACTCGTAGCCCACCACCGCCCATTTGAGGTTGCCGGGAGCAGTGGGAAGGGGGCCGACGATGTCGATGCCCCATCGGGCGAGGGGCCAGACCGGAGGAATTGGCTGGAGCGGGGTGGCTGGGCGATGAGATTGTCTTCCCATCCACTGGCAGCTGGGACAGGTGCGGACGAGCTCTTCGGCGTCGCGGGCTGCAGTGGGCCAGTAGAAACCTTGCCGGAACGCCTTGGCGACGAGGGCCCGAGGTGTGAGGTGCGATGAGCACAGGCCTTCGTGGATGTCGCGGAGGAGCGCTTTGCCTTCGTCGAACGAAAGGCAGCGCAGGAGTGGCTCCGAAACACCTTTCTTGTACAGGATGTTGTTGAAGATGATGTAGCTTCGGGTGCGCAGCTTCACCCTTTTCTCTTCGACCGGATCATCGGCGCAGTAGCGCCCTTCGAGCTGTGCCCGGATCGGGGCGCGCCAGTCTTCACCAGTCAGGATCATGACCGACGCCGGCTTCTTCGGAGCGAAGGATGCTTCTGATAACACCTCGTGGAAGGCGTCGGGGGGCACCGGGAGCTGATTTGCTGCTGCCTTTGCAAGGGCATCGGCCTCTTGATTGTGTACCCTCGAGATGCTCTTCACGTCGAAACCGGAGAAGTGCTTCTCCATGCTCCGGACGATCTTGAGGTAGCTTGCCATCTCCGGGTCTCGGGCCATGTACTCCTTCGAGACTTGCTCGGCGATGAGCTGGGAGTCGGTGTAGATGGTGACCCTTCGGGCTCCGAGGGCTCGAAGCTGGCGGAGGCCGAGGAGGACACCCTCGTACTCCGCTGCGTTATTTGTCGTTGGAAACGCGAGCGAAGCCGAGTACCGAAGCTTCTGGTTGCTTGGTGAAGTGATGACGGCGGCGCATCCTGCTCCGGACGAGCCCCAAGCCCCATCGACATGTACTGTCCAGAGCGGCTCTTGGGGCAGCGTCTCCGGCGTCGGAGCGGGTGTCCACACGGCGATGAAGTCGGCGATGATGCCGGACTTGATGGCTTTACGGGCCACGAACTTGATGTCGAAAGCCGCTAGCTCGATGGCCCACTTGGCCATGGTGTCGGACGCGTTCCTGTTGCCGAGGACGTCCTTCAATGGGAACGAGGTGGGCACCGTGATCTCGTGGCCTTCGAAGTACCGGCGCAGCTTCCGTGATGCCATCAGCACGGCGAGCGCCACCTTGGTGACGACGTTGTAGTTGAGGCGGGCTCCGGAGAGGGCTTCCGACACGTAGTATATGGGCTGCTGCACCAGCTTGTCGCCGACAAGGACTTCGTGCACGAGGACCGCGCTGATTGCTGCCGGAGCAGCCGACACGTACAGTAGAAGTGGCGCCTTCGGAGGCGGCGGGCGAAGCGTGGTCGCCTTGACCAGGTAGGACTTTATCTCTTCGAATGCTTTATCTTGCTCGTCCCCCCAGCGCATCGGGCCGGAGCCCCGAAGGCATTGGTAGAAGGGGAGGCACTTCTCTGCGGCGCGTGAAATGAACCTCCCGAGAGCCGCAAGTCTGCCGGTGAAGCGTTGTAGCTCCTTGGTGGTCTTGGGCGGCTCCATGTCGGTGATGGCCTTGATCTTCTCCGGGTTCGGGTCGATGCCTCGCTTGGAGACGAGGAAGCCGAGGAGTTTGCCGGCTCGCACGCCGAAGGTGCATTTCGCCGGGTTCAGCTTGAAGCCCACCTTGCGCAGGTTGGCGAAGGTTTCGGCCAAGTCGCCGAGGTGGCCGGCGTCGGAGGTACTTTTGATGACGACGTCGTCGATGTAGGCGGCGGCGTTTCGGTTGAGCTGGTCCCCGAGGGTCTTCTGTATTGCCCTGGAGAAGGTTGCTCCGGCATTCTTGAGGCCGAAGGGCGTGCGGACGTAGCAGTAGGTCCCATCGTCCGTCTTGAACGCCGTCTTCTCTTCGTCTTCGGGGGCCATCCATATTTGGTGGTACCCGGAGTAGGCGTCGAGGAAGCTCATGAGCTCGCATCCGGCCGTGGAGTCGACCAGCTCGTCGATACGAGCCAAGGGGAAGTCGTCCTTCGGGTATGCCTTGTTGAGGGTGGTGTAGTCGATACACATCCTCCATTGGCCGGTGTGTTTCTTGACGAGGACCGGGTTCGCGAGCCAAGTGGACTTGTTCACCTCCCGGATGACTTGCGCATCCTTGAGCTTCTGGATCTCCGAGCGAAGCGCCACTTTCTTTTCCTCCGACCACTCCCTCTTCCTTTGCTTGATGGGAGTGACCTTCGGGTCGATGTCGAGCTTGTGCTCGATGATGCTGCGGTCCACTCCGGAGAGCTCGCTGGTGGACCAGGCGAAGACGTCTTTGTTGTTCCGGAGGAGCTCGATGATGCTTGCTTCGAGTTCCGGCGGGAGCCCCTCGCCGATGAGGACGGCCTGGTCGGGGCGATCGGGAGACAAGACCACGCTCTTGACCTCGCCGTCGACGCGCGCCTTCGGAGTTCCAGCCGGCGGTGTCGGTGTAGCTGCTTCGACCGTCTCGGGTTTCGGCTGGTGTCGGAGCGGGTGCACTTGCTTCTGGCCAGGTGTTTGGCCGTGCTCGATGCGGCGGGCGGCGAGTTGATCACCGTAGACAGTGATGACGCCGTCCGGAGCCGGAAGCTTCATGCAGAGGTAGCCGTGATGGGTGACTGCGTTGAAGGCATTGATGAGCCCCCTGCCGAAGATGGCGTTGTAGGCGTAGGGCATGTCGACGACGTCGAAGGCGATCGACTCGGTGCGGTGTCCCGCGGGCCCGGAGAAGGAGACTGCGATCTTCACGCTCCCGAGGGCGTGAATTGGCACTCCCCCGAAGCCGACGAGGGGGCTGTCGGAGGCCCGTAGCTCAGATCGGGGGATGCCCAGTTGGTTGAAGGCGTCGATAAAGATGACATCAGCGGAGCTGCCGCCATCAATAAGCACGCGACGGACCTCCGTCCCGCGCATGTTGGCGTTGAT
Organism: Eragrostis nindensis; assembly: GCA_012490785.1. Taxonomy (NCBI): domain Eukaryota; kingdom Viridiplantae; phylum Streptophyta; class Magnoliopsida; order Poales; family Poaceae; genus Eragrostis; species Eragrostis nindensis. Next base: position 903,992 of record JAAXCT010000023.1, read on the forward strand.
CACGAAGGCGTCCTTGTGCGGGTACTCCATCGGGCGAAGGTCGGCCTGAGTGAAGGTGATCGGTACGTGCGACCATCGGCATTGGGCCAATGGCGGGTGGGCGGCCACGTGGTTGACCCTTCGCACGTAGTCGCGACGCTGCCTCTTCGAGGCGTATGGCTGGCTGGAGCCCCCAGTGATGGCCAGGATGACGTTGTGACTGGTTGGGTGACGGTCCGGAGGCGGGGGCAAGGCCTCGCCCGCTCCGGAAGCCCCATGTATGACGTTGACTCCTCGCGCGGCGTCGGCGTCGCGGCGCTCCCTCGCCTCACGCAAGGCGGCGATTTGGGGGCACTGCTTCGACGTGTGGCCCTGATTAATGCCATGCACCTCGCAGTATGGGTCGCGAGAGCTTCGATTGTTGTATCGGCGACCGTTGTCGGATGGCCGCGAGTTGTTTCGCGAGCCACCGGAACGATTGTCCGTCCTCTGCGGGCTCCGGCTTCGGGAGTTGTTGATGTTGTTGACCTCTCGGCGCTGGGAGCGGTGGCTTCGGCGGTCATCCGGGGGGTCGTCGCTTCGGTCGCTGTGACGCTTCCCCCGGTCGTTCTTCTTTTGGCTTGCTCGCGCCTCCTTCTCGCGCCGGAAGTCTTCGTCGGCACGTGCATGTGCTTCCAGGATTTGCAGCAGGTGGGTGCAGGTCTTCGGCTCGGTCCTTCGGATCTCGGACCTCGCCGGGCACAGGCTCATGCCCTTGGTGACGGCTTCGATGATGATTGAGTCTGGTACTCCCTCCACCTGGCACTTGAGGTGGATGAAGCGCCGGGTGTAGTCTTGCAGTGACTCGCCGTCCTTCTGCTTGCACGCCTGAAGGTCTGCCGCCGTGACCTTCGCGGCGTAATTGCCTTGGAAGTGGATCTGGAGCTGGTCCCGAAGCTGCTCCCAAGAGTAGATGCTGTTCGCCGGTAGCTTGGTGTACCATGTCTTGGCGATCCCGCTCGAAGCGAGGACGAAGGCCTTGGCCTTGATGTCGTCGTCGCCCCCTGCCGACTCGATTGCGGTCTCGTAGCTGATGAAGAACTCTCGGGGGTCGGAGGTGCCGTAGAAGGTTGGCAGCTTCGCCGAGATGAACTTTCGGGGCCACGCCACCGATTGTAGCCGCGCGGAGAGCGGTTGGTTTGTGTCGGAGGAGCTCGCATGACGCTTGCTTCCGCTGGAATGGGTGTGCCTTTCGTCGCGCTCTTGGCGGTGTTCCGGCGTCTCGGCCTCCCGGCGACCGGTGCGTCGGAGGGTGTTCAGCTGCGCTTGGACGTGAACCTGCTGTCGGCGAGCAGCTTCGGCTCGAAGGCGGTACGTTTCTTCGTCTCGATCGAAGTTCTCGAGGGCGCGCTGCCTCAGCAGCCGTTCGTCGGCTTCGCGAGCTTCGCGGTTGTACGCCTCCTGGAGCTCCGCCAGACGCTGTTCCTCGGCCACGGCTTCGGCGAGCCCCCTCTGGCTCCGCGCTTCGGCTTCGGCGTTCCTGCGAGGTGGTGCCATCGTTTCGTCGCGGCGTTCGACTTCGCCCGTGTCGATGTTTTCTTCGTCTTCGGAGGAGCCTTCGGCGCCTTCGGCCACTTCGTCCACTGCCGGAAGGTCGACGTTGGTTGTGTTGTTGGTCTCCGAAGGTGGTATCACCGAGGTCGAAGCCGAAGGCAGCGTCGACGCCGAAGGAAGTGTCGAGCCGACGGGGAAGGTGCGGATGACCGTCAGCGGGTCGACGCCTTCGTCCGAAGCCGACGACCTGGTCTTCCGGGTGCCTCCTGCCGGAAGGTCAGTTTTTGATTTTTCTGCCTTCTTAGTCATCTCGTTGTGGCTTCTTGTTTGATCCCCACGGACGGCGCCAACTGTTGTGGTTACAAGCCCACAATAGTAGAAGGGGGATCCTCCAAGGGTCTACCACAAGTGAGGGACCCCTGGGAAGGACCTGGGAAGGGACCAAACAAGAGCTAAGAGAGGTAGGTAATTAAGAGCTTGTATTGAATGCCTTGCCTTGAGGGAGGTAGGGGGTATTTATAGGCTGATACACCCCTACAACCCTAGAATTACAAGTACCATATTGCCCTTCCTCCAGGGCATTATGGTAATTTCCTTATTACAAGGTGGGATTCCCTAACCCTAGTGGGCCAGAGGCCAACATACATGGGCCTATCCTACCATATATATCATCTTGGGCCTTGATGGGCTTCTTAGCAGGCCAGGCCTTTGGGCCAGGGGGAGGGGACACAGTGGGCCTCCCCCAACAATCTGCACCAAAAAAACAATCCAGCGACAGAAAGATGTAAGTTAGCTTCGTATTCCCTGCTATACACCCACAATACAATCTTTTTTTTGTTCATTATTACTACAAAGAACGAGAATTAGATACTCTCTCCATTTTTAATTATATGACGCCGTTGACTTTTCTGTTGATCTTTGACCAATAATATAGATTTAAATATTTACTTTTTGAATGTCAAATGAATATTATTGGATTCATCATCAAAAGCACTTTAAGGTTAACTTATACAATTAGCTATTTACATAAATATTTTGAATAAGACGAACGGTCAATGTGACACCCTGTGTCACTGGTACAGCACACCCCAAACTGAACCAAATGAAATTTCAAATCAAGTTCAAATTTGAAATCATGCTTTCAAATAAATGTCAAACCAATTCTTGTGAAGCAAGTAAAAATTTTCAATAACAACTTTCCCAGCTAATAATTTCTGCAGCAAGAACATATGAAATGAGAATTTTTGACAATTTTTCATGATTTTTGAAATTCTGGAAGTGTCTCTAAAAATTCGAAGAAGTTTGTGCCAATCCTGCTGTTCCTCGAATTTTAATTCAAATTATGTTGCTCAAACCTACCTGGACCCAAAAGAGAAGTTGGAGCTGGATATTTATCATATGTTCTCAGAATTTAGCATAATTTTTGGATGTCTGTAAGGTTTCCTTTTAATTCGACAAATCTGACAGCATGAAATTCAAGTTCCTTCAAATTTGGGTCAAATTTGATCCTTGTGAAGGAACTCCAAGTTTTTCAATAACAACCTACCCCAAAAAAAATACCTCTGGATAGCTCATCTAAAATGAGAATTTTGGAGAATTTTTGGTGATTTTAGAAATTCTTTTGGATGCCCAAATAAATCCCCAAAGCTGAAAAAGTACCCAACTTTGACCAGCTGCCATTTGCATTTCCTTTGGAGTCCAGATGTGCATGTTGGCAGGCCAGTTGATAGATCATTTCAAGACCTTTCCAAAGAGACCAAGTTTGCAAATTTTGGAGCTCATTTGCTACTCCAATTTGTGTGCACAATTTTGGGGAAAATCGGAGTTTGAATAAATCCGAAAATATCCTGTACTGATTTCTTCATCTTTTTCTGAGAAGAATTCTTGAAGAGATGGTGGGTCTTCACTTTGTTGAATAATGAGTGGGTCTTTGAATTCAAAAATGACTTCCTCTCCGCCCAGAGTCAACTTGAGATGACCTTTTCCAGCATCAATGACAGCTTGTACAAGCTTCCAGAAGGGTCTTTCCAAGATAATATCTTCAACTCCAACTTCACCTTTATCAAGAACAAAAATATCCACTGGTATAGCATTCTTTTTTACCTCAACGTTAATATCCTTGATAACTCCCAGTGGTTTAGTTCTCCTTCCATCCGCCATGATGAGCTCAAGCTCAGTTCCTAGCAATCTCTCTTTTATGTCATAAGGCATATCCATGAATGCTTCATACGTCATCAAACTGACGCGGGAGCAAAAATCACATAATGCTTTAGGAAAGTCTCTATGCCCGATTTTGCATGGTATTAAGGATCAATTTCAGTTTCTTCTGTAAGGCTAACTGCATAAACTCCGCATAATCCTTCACACGGCGACGGGACAAAACAACTATCAAATAGCTTCTTTGCTTGTTTAACCTCCATCCGATCGATTTCCATATCATCCTTATACAACTTCCCCAATACTTCACCAATGATAGCATTGTCTAGGATTTCTGAAGTTCTAGTGTATTTAGGGAAGTTATACTGAACTCCTGTAGTAGAGGCATACCTAGGGTCATATGTTCTCCTCATATTTAGCAGATTTGAGCTGAAATCTATAGGAATCCAATCCAACGGTTCAAACTCGTCCAACGGTTTAGCATTGCTCAAGGTTGTATCTCCTACTGGTCTTGGAAATTTATTCACGAAGCTGTTTTCATGCTCCTCTAATATTGCAGCTTCAGTTTTGAAAATTCCCTTTAGCAGCAGGCTTCGTGCTGGTCGGCACAAGGTTTGTGCCGGTCGGCACGCTCGGCTCAAGTGTGCCGATCGGCACAGCAGCAGTGCCGGTCGGCACCTCCTCAGATTTTGGTCTTTTCAGATCATCTTGCAGTGGTTCTTCCGTCCTTACTGTTAATTCAATTTCGGACACTGTACAGCTTTCCGCTTCAGCTTTGAGTCCCAAAGAACCTTTGACTAGTGTCGACCTTTCAAGGGGAATTAGATCTTCTTGGAATTCTTCCCAATGTCTATGCATAGCTTCAGTCTTTGATATCTTACTCAAAAGATCTAGACCTGCAGTAGCAGTTAAGTCGAGGAAACTCCCTCCAGCCGAGCTGTCCGGATGCATCCTAGAGGTTCCTTCGAGAGACATGTAGAATGTCTGTGCAGTCAAACTATCATCGATGCCCAAGTCGGGCCCTTGCTTCAATAAAGATTGGAAACGCAACCATGCTTGTGTAAGGGTTTCTTCCTTCATTTGCTCAAAGTTAACCACTTATCTTCTCAATTTCTACACCTTCGGAAGCGAGAAGAAATGCAAACAGAAATTTCCTACAAGTTTGTCCCAGTTTCCTTTAGCTTCACGCGCTGCAGATTTATACCAATCCTTGGCTCTTCCATCTAGAGAAAATGGAAATAGCACCCATCTGTACCAATTCTGAGGCACTCCTTCATGATTAAAGGTCTGACAGAGAACTTTTAGATCTTGCAGATGTGTGTACGGGTTCTCGTCCTTCATCTCAGAGAATTTGCTGTTCTCGACCATGCTGATGATGGTCGGGTTGAGAACGTATGACGAAGCAGTGACTTTCTAATCAGAAGTTTGTGGGATCAGCAATCCTGGAGACGGTAGTGAATGCTCCCTAACCGTATGAGTCGGTTCAGGAGTACCCATCCTGAAAACACAGAAAGAAAACACAAAAACAACTAGAAAAGAGAGGATTAGAGGTTAGTGGAATAAATAAATAGTAAAAGAACTGGCTTGTCCCCCGGCAACGGCGCCAGAAATGTGCTTGTTGGTCGTTTGTACGCACCTACTTATATACCGCAAGTGGACGGTGTACAGTTGTAGCACTTTCCCTTAGAGTATTCTAAGGTTTAATATCGAACCACAGAGAACAAGCGGGACCTAAACTATTATTTAAACTACTGAATTAATAAAGCAGAAGTGTGTGTGAAAAGGATGATTAACAACTAGAGGTGAAATAGCCTGTGGTTGTAACAAGGTTATAAAAGGGATTCTCTCCTATGGTTTGGGATGCTGGCATGCAACTCGGAGTATTGTTCAATTGATAGGTTTAGTATTCTACAAGACATGGTGGTTTCGTTCGTCTCTCGCCCTGTCACGACAAGGATTAGTAGCTCCCCACTGGTTTCTTGCACTATGTGATCATCGATAGCGTAACCGTTGCAACAGCTACACTAACAAATTCATGTATTGATCAGATACGGAATAAACGCATCACATAGACTGAACGCATCAAAAGAGTATCGTAAGTGTGAGAGTTACATAACCAGGTTTCCCTCGCCACGGAGAGAATATGAGATCTACTCACGCATCATACTGCAACACATGAACATGGCTACAATAGGACACGAAATTTTGGCGTGGACCCACAGGTGCCGATCGGCACGGCGGTGTGCCGGTCGGCACGATCTTCCTTTTTGGTGGTGATGATCGGTGATCGCGTCTTCGCCGCCACAACCTTCAACCTAGGTCAAAATTTTTATCTGTTCGCCCCCTCTCCCTTCGCGACCAAGATCTTATTATAGTTCCTTCCGATTGTGGGCTGGACTTCACGACTCCGACTCTGATATTTCTTCTGGGCTTCATCTTCTTCCGAGCGGGTTTCATGTTTGGGCCTTGCCCCTGCGGTGCCGGTCGGCACGGGGTCTGTGCCGACCGGCACGGCCTCCAACTTCTTCGTTCTTCAGGCCTCTGATAGCTCTTTATCCGTAGTCTCTCTATTTTCACCTATTCTCTACAAATGCTTCTAAATACACAGAAACTACGAATATATATAATAATGGGGTTAATTGTTAGCAATAATGACATAATAAGGTATTAAAAACACCATATTTGTCATATAAAATGGGTACATAGAAAGCGCCAACAGCCGGCCACCACTGCTGCCAGGAGCTGCGCACGGGAGTCCTCGAGCTCGCCCGACCCCTGTCTCCCCTCCTCTACGCCAGGAGCGCGCGGATTGAGCGGCTTTGCAGCCATGGGCGCCGGGTGAAGCTCGCCGTCTTCCGCCGTGTCCGGTGAGCTATGCCTCGATTCTTTTTGCACTAAGGTGCGCAATGAGCTAGAGCATCTGTATGACCCCATCTCCCTCTGAATCTACAGCCCGGTTCGCCGGAAAAATCTCTTCTCCCAGTCCCGTTCCTCCTCGTCCGCCCGCGCCGGTGAACCTCCTCGTCCGGAGCTCTTCGTCGTCGAGATCCTCGCCGCCCAGGTCCGCGTCATCGCCTTGAACCTGGTGCTCGCGCCATCTTTCGTCCGCGCCCCTCCGACTCGCCGGAACACCGCCGGAACTTCGTCGCCGCGCCGCTCCTCGTCGCCGATCGCCATCCAAACCTCCCCGTCGACGACGTCTCCTCCGCCGTGACCCGCACAAGCTTGGTGAGCACGAATCTCCCCTCCGTTTGACCCCTCTTTGCCTCCAACCGCCGGAACGCCGGCCTTGCCAACGGCCGCGCCGCCGCGCGCCATGGGCGCGGTCACGCCCCGGATCTGGTGTGGCTGGCCCAGATCCGGTGTGCGATGAACCCTGTGGCCACCGTGTTGCTGCGCTGTGATTGGCCAGATCTGTTGTGGCAGAGCCCAGATCCGGTGCGGTCCCGTCTCTGTGGTCACCTTTGTGGCCCAGATCTGATTGGTCCGCTGAATTTTAAATCTTTTCCCGATTTCTTTAATTGCCAAAAAACCAGAAACTTGTAAAATCGATAGAAAAAGAAATACACATCAGAAAAATGCAATCCAATTTTGTTGGACTCCTTATGCTCAGATCTATCCGAAAAATTGTCAAACTGGACAAAATCATTTATCAGTTTTCTGGAAAATTCCATAAGTATTAAATCTTGTTTAAATCATAATAAATTATCTGTAAATCCATAAATCACAAACTCTTGCAGGGTGGTAAGTCATCTGAAAACACACTTACAGAGCATTTTTGCACTATCAGATAATGCTTAATTATTTTTCTTATGATTTAAATCTTGTTCTGTCTTATTTAAATCATTATAAATAATTCGTATTACAATAAATCACCAAACTTCACAATAATTCACTTTCAGTGGTACTCTTCACCAGAGAAATGCCACTGGACACAAAATAATTTCCAAAATTAATTAACTTAATTAATCCACTCAAGTTAATTTAAGTAATTAACTTAATCAAGAGTCAATGAAGAAAATACTTCAGACGAAGATAATTAATTAAGTTTTGCACTTACAGTGTAAATGACTGTCTTAAAATAATTAAATCGTATTGCATCATATCATTGCATCTGACATGCATTATTTCCTTGTCATGACGTGTAGTGACAGAGGAGACTCCGGAGCCCCTGGACTTCCAGCTGCCGGAGCAGGCGCAGGAGGAGCAGCAGACTGACACCCCCGCTGACTTTGCTAGTGCCGTTCCTGAGCCAGGCAAGCCTCAGTGCATCTCGACCTATGTTTTCGGTTTCTTTTATCACTATGTATGGAGTCCAGTTTGTTTGTGCACTAGGTTTATAGGAGTTGATTGCAACCCTAGAACTGCATTAGGTTTACCCTTCTTGATTACCCTTGATCTCCTTGTTAGTAGTGTTAGTCTTTTATCGATCGTTAGCGCTGCTATGCTTAGCTGCTAGTGATCGGTAGAAGTCGAGTGGTAGGTCCCACTCGCGAGATAGGATCATGACACCCTGGATTGTGCTAGAAGAATTATAGGTTGTTGGAGACCGGACGGGGATTTGTTGTATAGGATGGTTTGAGAAGGCTGGGCCTTCACGGTGGTAGCTCCGTCTGTGTCGGTTAAGGACCGTTCGTTGTTGGCCCTATTGAGCAAGTTTGAACGTACTGATTCACATGCTGGTGTTTATGGGCCCAGTAAACCGACGTAGCCTGTGTTGCCCTGGATGTCTGGTGGGTACCTATCTCTTTCAATCATGGTACAGTTGGGAGAGAACAGATCACTTCCCGAACGGGGCGTACGTCTGGGACGGGGACCGTGTCGGGAAGACCCTTTCTCGGGAGGAGTAGGATTCGGCTTTGCTCTGGTGGTGCACAGGTGAAAGGTTGCCATATGTGGTCTGTTCGCAGGCGCATATGTCGTGTGGTCAGGTTTCACCTGCAGGATGTACATCGATGCCGCCGCTCTCGGAAATGAGCACCCTTTTGTTCAATGCGCCACATCGTAGTGTGATTATGGATGTTGATGATGATGATGTATATCTTATTGCTATATTTACTTACTGTATTATGATTGTTGTTTATTTACTTGCCTGTTCTAGCTATTAGGTGCAGAACATGATTCTTGGCTAATAACTTAAATTGAGCTAAAACTTGAAATGCTGTTTTTCGCAAGTTTGAGTCAGCCTGCCCCTTGTAGCCTTTGCATACTAGGAGTCAGCTGTAGTTGGCCATGTTGACGGGTAAGTCTTGCTGAGTATTAGTTGCTCAGGCTTTGGCTCTTTAATGTTTTGTGCGGGTAGTACCTTCATCCCTGACTCTTCTGGTGGAGGCGACCAGTGGGAGGGACAGCCTCCTGTGGGCTGGACCGTCCACTGGGAGCCTGAGGAGTGATCTTCTGTGGAGTTCGCATCATCCGGCTTGTGATGCGGATTCGTGTATCGTGAGCACGTAGTCGCTTTCTGTATCGTGCGTCTGGACCTTGTTCTTGTATTGTTGTTAGACTTCCGACTTGATGTTTTAATCCAGAATTAATGTAATAACTTTAAAACTTAATTGTGCTATTTATGTGATGTACTATCTGTGTCTGTTCATCAGCACTTCCGACTCGATCCTGTGAAAAGCGGTTATGCTTCAGTCAAACGTAACGAAAAAAAATCAACGAGTCATATATTAAAAAACGGAAGGGAGTGTCTTACTTTGAAACCAGGACGGACGCGGCGTCCGTCTGATCTCTAAATTCGTTTCGGGGTTGTCAATCTGGGGAGGGAGCTCCAATATTCGGCGGCCATAGAAGAAGGTTCGGGGGCGGCGGCACTAGGCGGTGCTGTGAGGCGGCAGGCGGACAGGGTAGGCGGCGGGGGTGTCACATCCCGACAAGTTAGTGGTGGGTGGTGGGTCGCTCGCCGCCGGTGGTGATGGGGGGCGGTGCGGTGGGCGGCAAACGGCGCCAGAGTCGCGGGAAGTGGAGCGCCTGGTCGGGGGCGGCAGGTCGCAAGGCTGTCGGACGTGTGACAGCAGGAGAGAGGGGACGCACGATCGCCTAACGCGTACATATGCACAGTAACCTTCCCCTTGTTTATATCTTAACGTCCTTTGCTCAGCCACGGGCCATAGTTTTCACTCAGATTAACTAGTAATCTTGTTCGCGCTAACTCAGGGCATGGATTCGACGAAGAATGAGAAGACTATAGTCAGGGATACCAAAATGGCCTGTAGGGGCGGTTTATGTGGACCGCCGCTATGCAAGTGTCGCTACAGACATTGGTCTGTAGCGGCGGCTCCAAAAAACCGCCCCTACTGAGGGCTCTGTAGGGGCGGACCACAATGTCATCCGCCCCTACAGAGTCCATCTGTAGGGGCGGACCACAATGTCATCCGCCCTTACAGAGTCCATCTGTAGGGGCGGACCACAATGTCACCCGCCGCTACATCGATTCCAGAAAACCAAAAAAAAAATGGCCAGCGCCGGCGTAGCCGGGCGGTTCTGCTGCAGCCGCAGCACGGGAAGACGGCCGGTACAAGCAGCGCGAGGACGCAGAGGAGCGTCGCGCCACGGGCACCGGCGGCCAGCTGGGAGAGCGTCTGAGCCTGTTGGTCTCTTCCTCGGTGAGCTCCATGTCGACGACGCCCAGCACGCCGGCGCGGCCCAGCCTGGCGGGGAGGCTGAGGAACACCTCGTGGTCGTCGGCGATTCCGTGGAAGCCGGTGGCGAGCACGGAGACGGGGTGGATGCGGCGCTGGTCGCGGAGCAGCGTCGACACGAGGCTGGCCACCGAGTAGCCGATGGCCCAGGAGGTGTAGCCCTTGAGGCCGATGACCTCGTAGGCGCCGTTGACGACGGCGCGGCGGATGGCTTCGAGCGCGGCCTCGTCGAAGCTGGAGTGGCTGTCCTGCATCGTCTTGAGCACGGGCACGCCGGCGACGCTGACGGTGGACCAGATGGCCACGGAGCTGTCGCCGTGCTCCCCGACCATGTACGCCTGCACGTCCTGCGCGTTCACCTCCAGGTGCTCGGCGAGGAGGAACCTGAACCGCGACGAGTCCAGGTTGGTGCCCGACCCGATGACGCGGCTCGCCGGGAAACCCGACAGCTTCCACGCCACGTAGGTGAGCACGTCCACGGGGTTGGACACCACCAGCAGCAGCGCCTCCGGCGAGTGCTCCGCCACCGCCGGAACGATCTTCCTGAACAGGGACACGTTCCTCTGCAGCAGGTTCAGCCTTGTTTCGCCGGGAATCTGCCTGGCGCCGGCGGTGATGACGACGAGGTCGGAGCCCCTGGTCACGGCCAGGTCGGTGTCGGAGACGAGGCGCGTGCGAGGCAGGAACGCCGCCGCGTGCTGCAGGTCCAGCATCTCGCCGCGGAGCTTGTCGGGGAGCGCGTCCACCAGGGCGATCTCGTCGACGAGGTCGCGCGTCAGGATGGTCTGCGCGATGGCCAAGCCGCCACGCACGCCCGAGCCATCGCCCGCCCGCCCGCCCTTGGCCGCTGCCCACTTGAGCCACCGCCGTGGGTGAGAGGAAGCTAGAGAGAAAGGGGAAGTGAGGGAAGAGAGGAGAGGTGAGTGCGGCAGATAGGCATGTGCGGCTGATAGGCGTGTAAGAGGGAGAGAGAGAGAGGAGAGGAGAAAGCACAATCCGTGTGCTCACATCGGATTGGTTGAGAGAATGAGCTACGGATCGATGACATCATCAAAATTTGTAGGGACGGACTGCTCGTGACCCGTCGCAAGAAATATTTTAAAGCCGCCGCTACAAACACCCTGTAGAGGCGGACCATATTATGGGCCGCCCCTATAGACCACCTGTAGAGGCGGCTCACAATGTGGTCCGCCTCTACAGATGTCTGCATCTGTAGAGGCGGACCACATTGTGAGCCGCCTCTACAGGTTGTCTGTAGGGGCGGCCCACCTCTTGGGCCGCCGCTACAGAGGCCTAGTAGCGGCGGCTCGTTTACTTTTGGCCCTCGACGGGTCTATAGGGGCGGATTTCTTTTAAGTTCGCCGCTATTCTTTTTTTGGTTGCGTCGCTACAGACCTTTTTTGTTATAGTGAAACATTTAGTTTCATATGCCAACCTAGTTTACTGTCAGATGAGAGCGAAATCAGCCTAGTTGTGCTGGGTGGAGAATTGTGCCTGGCTCAAAGTCTTCCGGAAAAAATGGTAATATGGATGACACCGTCCCGTGATGGTCATGAATGGGTTAGACTCTATGATATTACTTTATCCAAGGCATGCCAGTTTCAACCTTTTTCCCGCACGGTTAATGATGGTCTGCTGCTTCGAAAAGTTAATAATCTCTACAGCTATGACGAGGCAAATCAGAAAGTGAGGGAAGTGATTTCTTTTGACCGGCTAGGATACAAGAATACTGGAGTTGGCTCTGTTGATTTTGTTGGGGAGGATCTCTTCTTCTTCAGTGTAATTCCCTACACACAGAGTCTGGTTTCAGTGAAAAAGGTCATCGTTGGAACAGCATGAGACTCTGCGAGGTTTATTAATGTGATGTCTAGTTTTTTCCAAAAAAAAAAAAAGAGGACAATGACGTAGTAGGCTTGTACAGTCGTACGTGCATTAAAGTACAGAGGTGTACAGGTTGAGAAATATAGGCCCTGTTCGGCAGGCTGTTTTGCAACTGTTTTACTGTAGCGGCTGCTAAAAAAATAACTGCGAATACTGTAGCGGCTGCTGAAGAAATAGCTGCGAACACTGTAGCTGCTGATAAGCAGCAGGCTTGGCGAATAAGCTGATATATTGTGGTCTGTAGAACCGAAAAGTTATGCATCGTTCTATATAAATATACTTCTATATGCTTTTTCCTCGTTGAACCATGCATCTATATATGCCAGTACCTCAATGCGTAATTAACCAACAAAATTTCCGAGGATTATGTAAGCAGCCATTATGTTGGTTTACATTTTCATATTTCCTGAAAACGACCCTGATGGTGCCCGCCAGAACCAGGTTTAGAACGGAGAATTAGAGAATGACCCCAAAGGAAGCAAACACACCTACGTTGACACATTATTTAAATGCGTGGCTGGCCGTCAAGCACGCGCGGTTGCACGTGGAATACACAGCGCAATTTCCTTCCCTACTGATGTCATCCTTCATTATTTGCAATGTCTGTGATAAGTACTTTCCCTCCTTTTTTTCATTAATTGACTATTCGTCCTTTATATAAATATTTAGGTAAATAAATAAGTGTATAAGTTAAACTTGGAATGCTTTTGGTGTTAGATCTAATGATACTCATTCTATTTTACGTAACAAAATACTTAAATATATATTTATTGGTCAAAGTTAAAAAAGTGAACGGTTCATATATCTTGCTCCCTCCGTCCCAGTTTATTTTGGTATTCTGGCTACGCTTCTGGATGGCCAGGTTTATAGAATGTTCTATTAATATGGCCAAATGCTTTGTCAAGATTCATATAAATATTCTGGATGTCCTGCTCAAATGCTCTCTAGTTCTTGCTTGGGGTACACGATTTTGCAGTTGGAGAGACACTGCAAAAATTTTCCAAGTAAATTACACAGTTGTCACTTTGAAGTCAGGTCCAGATCTGAACGGCCGTACCGGACATTCCTTGAGGTTCCTTTCTAAACTTTGACTGCACTTGCATGCGACTTCGTCATGGCATGTCTCAACAAGCTGATGTGTTTCGTTAATTAGAGCAAAAGTATATATATATAGTTCTTGAAGTAAGGTGTGTACATTTTTTATATATATTCTTTAGTTCAGTGGAATGACTCTGTTGAAGCTGTATATTTTTTCCCTCTGAGAATTATTCCCCTTTCCTTTCTTTTATCTTTTCTGCGTCTCTTGAATTTTTAATTTGTGCTGTGGTGCCGAAGTAGTATACGCCTTAAGTGAATGCATATATCAACAAGAAACAACCTCGAATGCCAAGAGATTCAGAATATTCTATTTTGTATATGAGTTATGACTAATTGAAGTAGAACCCTATTCTCATAAAACGGGTGAAAAGAGATTGCTTGATGTGTTAGTTCTACCATCAATATATATATATATATATATATATATATATATATATATAGTGAACTACTATTCTATAGCCGTCCACATAATAACTTATTATGTGGCCACTTCAATATAGTAATTTACGACATTCGCCTAAAGTGAATTACGACATTTTGCTACATGATTTACTACACTTTTATCATAGTCTTTGCTTGTAACACGTGTGTGAACGCAAATGTCGTAATTTTGCTTCAATTTATCGTAATTTCGTGATAAAATTATCGTAAAACTGATGTGGCTACAGAATAAGCTATTCTATAGCTGGCTATAGAATATACTCTCCGTATATATATATATATATATATATATATATATATATATATATATATATATATATATATATATATATATATATATATATATAGGGCAGCGCTAATTCACACCCAGGGTGTGATATATTATTTCACACCCCGACCAGCCTTCCTGTAGCCCGCTGAGCCTGGTTTATTTTTCTGGTGGCCGGTTTGTGTTCTCACCGATTTTCTCTCCTGGTTTCTAGTTTGGGCCACCGCATTTTCTTTTCATTAAAACTGCCAGGCTGTCAGCTTTTAGAGCCACGCTGAGGCAAATTTGGAAAGTACTAAAATATTTGGAATGCTCAGCCGCAAAAGGTTATGATAGGATCGTTTGTATATAGTATATTGATCTATTTGAAGTCCTTTTGAGATGATGACGTGTGCATGGAGCTGAATTTTTTGAGCGCAAAATCTGAGTAGATTTTAGCAGATAATCTGAGTTCATTTAGACTCGTATTTTTGTTGAAGAACCTGAACAGTTGAATATTTACAGCTGCGTAAATGGATATTTTGGGACTGATTTGTTGGCACGTCAGTTCACAAAATATACAAAGTAGCTGGTGTGAATTTTACGATCTCGAGTGTAAAATCGAGAAGATTTTGATGGGGAGCATTTTAGAACCGGGTCAGAAGTAAATATGTGAACGTAAACATATAAGTGAATCTGATTGAAGAAAAACATATGCCATACGATCGGATTATAAAATTGTCAACTCAGTACCACAAAAGCAAGACAGATTTAGAACATCACAAACCTTCAAGGCTCATTTGAAATGTGATGATAAATTATTCATGAACTTAAAAATATATACTTCATTGGTTGTAGTCGTAAAATGGTAACAATTAACATCATTAAATCAAAATGTTGTGATCACAAATAGTTATTGGCAAATGGTAAATATAGGTTCCATTACCATAAAAACATGAGTGGATAGGAAACCATAAATTTCATATATAGGAATCACAAATTTCACAATCCAAAGAACATTGCTGTCATAAACTCTATGAAAAATGTATAGGGTTTTGTGAGCGCACTGCTTTATTGCAGAGAGATGACAAACTATCGAAACACTTAAGCATAGATGTGCCATGAAACTAGGACATTTGAATGGAAGATTCAGTGATCCAGCATCTGCTTCCAAAAAGTTGCTTCTCTTCTTCTGGGCTCCAGGCCTCCAGCTGATCCAGCACCTGCTTCCAAAAAATTGCTTTTCTTCTGGGCTCTAGCTCATAGTGGTTATCTCCATTTTTCAATCAATGTTGGAGCTGATTGGTTTCAGTTCTTTCATACTGTTCATTTGTTCCGTCGCTCGGTCCGACTCTGTCACAGATACAAGGTCCACATGCTACAGGAGCAAACTGATTGTCAGGAATAAACAAGCAGACTTGCGTGGGAGATCATTTACTTAATTGAGGTACTAACCTGCATGGTCGTATTCAGCATGCTTTCAATCAGCATAACTCGGATCAATCCCCTATTCTGAAAAGAAAATTTTTTCATCAAAATGTTCAGTCGCTATTTATCGTTGATGATAGTTTTGCCAAATGCGTCCATTTAATATTTCAGTAGAGTCATCTTCTGATGGTCCGAATTGTATATACCTGGAATCTAAGATGCATCAAACATAAATAAGTAAACAAGAATTTCGCCAGGGCACAGAAACATATTATTTTTTAATGCATGAATGTATGCAAATCATGGTAAATTCAGGAGCAACTGCACCTCAAAGCCGAGATGACCCAGTATGACGAGAAAATCAACCCATCGTCTAAAACAATGACTCGAGGCCTGATTGGGCTCATGCCGCTCTGATCCATTGACAATGAAGCACGTCCAGCGTGATGCTCATCGGGCTTCTAGATCCTGACAGACCGACAGAAAGTTAGATGCATGATCAGCCAAAAAAAGGAGCATTACATCTGGAGAAAGAAGAAGATGTAGTTTGAACAAGAACAAATACATCACTGAATCTGCATACATATGAATCTTTATACCTCCTATTTGTTCTCGGGCCCTGACAACCAAACCGATCTCTCTGTCCATCTGAAACACAAATCAAGAGCAAGATTAGAAAGTTCAAGCTCATCTAGAGGAGAGGAAATTACAAGATCGCAAGAGGTAAAAACAATTGAATATATAACTTGCATGAGCACCTATCCTGGAACGCGGCTACCAGGAGAACGACCGTGCCGTCTAGGAGAACCAATAAACCCGCTGCCACCGGCGAGATGGAGAAAACAATTGCTGCCGCCGTCGAGAGGACGAAGCTGACCTGCACACCTCGCTGTGGAGATACGGATGCCCGGAGCTAGCAAGCCTGCCGTTCGGGAAGTCGACGAGGCCGTCGCCGTCGAGATGGACGAAGCCACTGCCGCTGCCGTCGAGAGGCCGAGGTCAAGGTGTGCCTCAATCGCTGGAATTTGCAACAATAATGAATGACAACCCGGTCTCTTTATCACCGGCCCATCAAATACCCATAATTGTTAGCGCTAATCACGGACAGCCAAATGGAAAGTCCGCGCTCTGATGGCAGGCCGTGCGTGCGTGAGCACAATCCACATACAATATTTACACTTTGGTCAAATGTGTGTTTGTGCTTGAAAAATGCTCCGGTTTTTTCTTTGGTTTTTTATTGTCTGGTTCTGTTACCATGCGGGTGAAGCCAAGGTGGTTTTTGGGCTAGTGCGTTCTTGATCCGGTTGGGCAGCTGGTGGGTTGGGTGGGGGTGTGACGTGGCTGGGTTGGTTGGCTGGGGTGTGAAATAATATTTCACACCCAGGGAGTTATATAGTGTCTATATATATATATATATATATATATATATATATATATATATATATATATATAGTGAACTACTATTCTATAGCCGGCCACATAATAACTTATTCTGTAGCCATTTTACTATAGTAATTTACGACATTCACCTAAAGTGACTTCCGACATTTTGCTACATGATTTACTACAGTTTTACCATGGTTTTGCTCGTAGCACGTGTGTGAACGCAAATGTCGTAATTTTGCTTCAATTTATCGTATATATATATATATATATATATATATATATATGAGAATTCCCAAAAATCAGTAATAATGGCCTTACAGGCAACATATATATCAAATTATAAAAGAAAAGATGACAATCTGATGTATAATATCAAGTGCAACAATTATAATTTCCAAGCATAATGTAGTGAAACACATCATAATAGGATAAGATAGATGACAGACAACTAAAGGCTTGCAAGCTTATCAAGAAAGATATTGGTAGGCCATTAAAACAAATTCTGAAACCAATACTATAATAAAAAGACTTGTCACCGCATTGCACTCGGCCATCCTTAATACGTTAAAAGAAGATGCAACTTGTTGGGCTCTACGAGTGTAGGAGGGTCTAATATGAGGATTTAATTATGGCGTGTTTGGATCATGGCTGCACTCCGCCACGCCGCAATCTGCGGTACCGAGATCTAGTGACACACTCATGGTGAGAAAACAACCTGCTTTTGTGTGGCTGCCGCTGCTCTGGGTGGGCAACCAAGCAGTAGCATTTTTCTTTTCCTATGGCTGCCACACAGCCGTGCCGTGGGAGCAGTGGCAGTAATCCAAAAAGGCCCTTAGTTGTGAAATCTAGGGTTGGAATGCTAATGTGGGTTTTTCCAGGTTCGTCCATACCATAAGAATTCAGAGAAGTATTGGTTTTTTATCCTTCAAAATGGAAATAATGTGATAATCCCTCATACATATCGGTGCAGTATGGAGTAGTGGCATTTGACGTTTGTATGATAACTGATATACCACCTCAGGGAAGTGGTATTTGATATTTGTATGATATTAGTGCCACATCCATGAGCGTGGAACTTGAATCAAATTTGAATCAACACACACACAAACACACACACACACACCCACACCCACCCACACACACACACACACATTTTTTAAAAAGTGTATTGTTCATCTATTCTAATTAAAACAGCCTGTGGATGAAAGGCAGTAAGAACTAAGGATGTCACAATTATTCTGTCGATGTATAAACTCTGCTGAATAAGATTCAGATAAAAATATCCTTCTACTGTGCCCTAGTTTTGTCTTTATTTTCACTAAAAATCTAACATTAAGCTGTCCCTACTCCATTGTACTTTGTCCAGTTTATTTTCAAAAGGGATTTAATGTGGTGCCCTATAATTAGCAAGATGAAGACTTTGTTACTCAATGAGTGGTGTGTTGCACTTGATTTCCATCCACTGTTATGCTTGCTCTAACATGCTCCTGTTCTAAAGAAGCTCACCCTTCAACTTCGTCGGGTATATGTGATAATAACTATCATAGCTGTCATCAGATTAAAGTTATTATACACCTTGATTGGTTTTAGGTAATTATTATGTTTGATACAGGCACCTGACAATTGGGTGGAACGACGAGGGTTTTCCCTCTACACTCCATCGAAAGAACCGTTTGCATCAAAGAACCTCAAAGGAATTGAGATTAAGTGTGAAAATTTTGATGAGAGAGTTCATCAAATTTCAATGATGCTGAGCATCCACAACATATATCTTGTGGGAATCCATATCCAATGGTCTTCGAGATGTTCAGAATGTGAGTTTTCAGTGGACACCCTTCAATTTTATGATCCAGTAGTGCATAGAATGAACTGTTAGGGGTTGGGTTGTTTGGGGCTGAGCTAGCTTTTGTCATGCTAAAACTTCCCGGAGAGAATTACACAGTAGGCATCTAAGCCCATTCTTTCCTCCATTATCAATATTAGATTCTTTTGTCAGCTATAGAATTTGTTTATGGAGTCATGTCACCTCAGCCATTACGGGTGACCCGATTAGTAACAATATTGTTACTTTCATTAAGCAATGAGAAGTCTACTAGCTATTCTCACTTACTGCATTTCCTTCTCATTCGATTGTATATATGCACCATAACCCTGATATGATGGGCAAGCCAGTTGGAAGGTTGTCAACTAGAGAATGTCTGCCAGCCACTTCCGATCATGTCATAGCGTCTACTATCCCGGTCTAAGGGATAAGCTGGGCAGAAAAGAAGTTAACTAAGCTACAAGTTACGAATTTCAATGCTAATTTGGACACTAGCAGGACAGTGAAAAATAGTATATTTAAGCTACATCTCCCACACAGTTCACATGATAGTCATATATTTATTAATTTGTACACATCTTATGGACAAGCACTCCTCAAATGTAAGTTGAACAATCTTGTAATGGCATTGAACAAAATGTTGAATGCTTTCAATGGGGAATTATTTTTTCCTATTTTTAGATTGATCTTATGGACAATGTTGAAATGTTGAACAAAATAGTCATATATTTATTAATTTGTACACAGTTCAAATGTTGATATGGCATCTTCCACAATGTTGAATGCTTTCAATGGGGAATACATCTTATGGACAAGCACTCCTCAAATGTTAGATTGATCTTACAAAAAGATTGTATTGACATGATGCATATACGGATTTTACTTGAAAAGTTAGAAGTGTTTACTTCACGCTGGTCCGGATCACCTATACGTAGATTGATCTACATTTTTTTTTTGAGAAATAGATTGATCTACATATAACAACCTCTGGATCATCCCACTAGTGGCCCATGGGCCGTCTTAGAAATAAGGTATGATTTTAATTTTTTCTTTTATATTTTAATTATAGTAATTAATTCACGGTTATATCATACTAATATTTTTATTTCTATATAGATTCAACATTTTAAAATTGATATATCAACATTTCAACAGCTTGTGTCAACATTTTTGAAAAATTGGGTTAACATTTTCCTAAAAAATAGTAAATGAAAAATGTTGACAAAAAATTTAATTTTTAAAAATTCAAAAAAAATATAATGGATCTCAATTTATAGAATTAATTGTATAAAGAACACGTAGATTCAAACAGATTCGCAAACAGACTTGGAACTAATAGAAGAAGGCATGTGGTTGATGCTGGAGGGCCCAAAAAGTACAGGGCAGTATTCCTTTGCACCAGCCATTCCACGCGTGATCTTCAGTGGCGAGGCAGCCTTGGGCCCTAGGATGGGCCGAAACCTAACTGGGCTCATGAGGGTGGGCCGAGTAAAGGGAAAAAACTCAGAAAAAAAGAAAAAAGCTATACTGTTTACGTGCTACAGTGCTAAAAAACCGACATGGGCTGAATCTGGGGGTGGGCCGCGGCCCAGCCTCGCCGGCTAGAATCGCCACTGGTGATCTTCTTGCCCTCTGACAGGGAAGATAGCGGTTTTATTACTAAAACTAGGTGATTCTTGTTGCCCTCTGATGGTCGGACTGCTTTGAGAAGCATGCTGAATACGCTTTCGTATTCAAAATCTCCTAACTTGCCAACCAGGCGGCATCACTCGTCACACAAGGTAGGGTTTGCGTGTGGCCCCAGCCCCTCCTACAGACTACTCTACGGCGCCTCTTTGTCGCCTCCTATCACGGTTGCCTCCGACCTTCTTGTTGTTCCATTACTATACATTTGTGTCTCTAGGTTAGGAGGGAGATCTTTGAGAAAACATGAACCTGCAGCTATCGTACCCATGATTCAGCTTACCAACAAACAGAGTTGACATCACCAGATCTCCATGTTGTCTCGTCCAATAAAAGCCAAATCTTAGCAACGATCTTGTTGTTCCAAGAACTGCCTCATCGAGCAAAGTCAACCATCTTTACGAAAGGAGTGACTCAAGTATATATATATATATATATATATATACAGACCGGTTATTTTATAGCCAGCCATAGAATAGCTTATTTTGTGGCCACTTATGTATCGTAATTTACGACATTTGTGTATAGTGATTTACGATATTTTGCTACGTGAATTACTACACTTTTACCATGGTTCATCTTTCAAAACGTGTGTGAACGCTGATGTCGTAAATTTGTTTGAATTTATCGTAAATTCGTGATAAATTTATCGTAAAACTGAAGTGGCTATAGAATAAGCTATTCTATAGCCGGCTATAGAATATACTCTCCGTATATATATATATATATATATATATATATATATGTATATATATATATATATATATATATATATGTTATTGTAGTATCTGTATCATGTATATATCATCCATGTCCACAATGTTGAAGCAGCAGATTTGTCATAAAATTTAGTCTAATCATAACCATTATTTTATTACCACAATTAATTGCACAATTATTGCTAGAATACTAAAATTACTAATGTGCCTATTGAGGAACCGCTTGAGTGCAAAGTGTGATATGATAAATGGTGCCATTAATTTACTCACTGAAACATGATGTTTAAAGTATCCTGTTAGTGAATGATACATAAACCACAGTATATGTCAAGTGATAACAGTCATAGTACATTCAACAAATAAAGAGGATCAGAAGCAACATTGTTCGTAAACATACAGTCTCAGGTTCAGCAACCAGCTCCAAGCTTTCAGCCTGCGACAAACCCTTCAGAAGCACGCACTCTCGGCTTTTGGCACTATTATCACCACAATTATCACAGCTGTCGTAGCATGAACCCCCATATTGTCCTTTACCACAACGTTCATCGGAATCATTTAGGTCATGGAGTCTAACAAATCCCTTTACTAATGATGGCATGCTTTCAAGCTTAGGGGTAGTAGTATTATCAGTTAGTTGAAGCCAAACAACTATCCATTAGTTGACATTTGGCTCGGACTTCGAGTCAAAGTCGCTGATACTGATCTCACAAAAGTAGTGGCACGTTATGATTGCGACGCAGCATCAAAAACTCAACAAATCTGTTCATATTCTCCGCGTCCTGCTGAGTGTACCAGCTGTTATCTTCGGTTCTCCAGATCATACGCAGGCCAGGCATGGACTTCCAGAGCTGGCTCCAGCGCTTGGCAACCCCACAGGTCTGCACTGCCTCCATCTCCGGCAGGAACGACAGCACGTGCTGCAAGACCTCATCCGGGAGGTCTTCGATCCCCACAGGAGACGCCCTCCGGTTCTTGCGTCGGCGATAGACCTTCAGTTTTTCTTGCGGCATTACGTCGTACAGATCCTGGAAAGGAAAAGAGGAAATGTGAACAAATCCTACCACGTCCATTCCATGCTCCAGCACTTGCCACCCTCTCCAAATCTTTATAGCTCACGGATTGATTATACCTTTGGAATTCGGAATCGGTGGAGCATCCTAGATTGATTTCTCGTGGCCGAAATGGGGAACAAAACGAATCCACTCACTTTGTCCGTCCTGAAGCCCCAAAACCATTGCCGCGAAGATAAGGCGGCTCAATCTGAGCGGGTGAGGTGCAGGATAGCAAGGGACTAGAGGGAAGCCCCGAAACCCTAGCTATGAAGATGAGGTGGATCAAGCTGAGTGGGTGAGGTGGAGGAAATCATGGAGGTGGGGGAAGCACACCAAAGCCCTAGCCGAGACGATGAGAAATCTCTAGCTGAGCGTGTGAGGTTCAGGCAAGCATGGATTAGGGCAATTTTTGTAGCGGTCGGGAGGGTGGGCAGGGGAAGTTGGGATGGAAGACAAGCAACCGCGTTGTGGGACCCCTAAAGACAGTGGAGGCCCACTTGCAGCGTAGGTCATGTTGTCCTAAATCCGACACTGTGTACGTAGTTTATTTGTTTAGGGCAAGACACAAGAGCTTGTATTAACTTCCGAATGAGTTACAGTCTTTGGTCACAACTCCATGGAGTCAATCCGGAGTGTAACCCACACACAAACACACCCTGTTGGACTCAGTTGGCATTTTCGCACAGCAATCAGCTGCTGAATTTGCTTCCCGCCCAACCAACGACACGTCGAACTCAACAAAAGAACGCCCAAGCTCTTGGATCTCCTGACACAAACCAGAAATCAACGAAAGGTCAGGAACAGCAGCCCGTATAGAAAGTACCAGCGAGCTGTGGTCTACTTCCAGAATGACTTTGTCAAAGCCCAACGCCACGGCTAGTGACAAGCCATTCCCTGCTGCCAACGCTTCCGCAGTGATCGCATCGGGCAGATGCTCCAACCATCGCCCCTCTGCAGCAGGAGTCTCTCCTCTATCATTCCTGATGATAACCCCTGATGCACCAGTGCTGGCATTCATTAGGAAAGCCCCATCTGAATTCACTTTAACCCAACCAGTGTCACTGGAGGCTTCCATCGCTCATGCCGTCTAGAATGCTGAGGTGTTGCTTCTCCCTTCATGCACACCAGATCCTCCAACATTTTTGCAACATGCCTGACTGCCGCATTGGGGCTCCATTGCTTCGCGCCATGGTTTCTAGCATTCCGGCCCGACCAAAGAGACCAAGCTCCACAAAGCAGCATATTGGCGTCTTCTCCTGAGCACAGACGACCAGAAAGAATATCTTTTGCCCAGGTTGTAGGATGCAGCACAGGCATTTTGACGCCAGTGGCTTCTTTCACGGCCTCCCAAAACCTTTGTGCATAAGTACACTCCATCACCACATGGAACAAGCTCTCCGATGGATTTCCACAGGCCTCGCTGTCGCGATGATCCAATGATCTGGTATGATGTTTGCATTTGATTCAGTCGCCAGCGTGATGATAGCATCTTGTTCCTAACAGCGTGTTCCCTTTGGGAATCCAACATGTGACCACAACTCTTCCCTGAGATCGTCTTCAAGCTCTAGTTTCCATTCTGCCCTGGATTTGAGCTAGGTATTGCATGCAATTCCTATCAACCGCCTAGTCCATTGTGTCTTCATCTTCTAAACATGCAAACCATACTGGTTGCTAAAGATATGAACGGGTCTCAAAGGTGTACCTTGCTGGGACGAGGAGTTGGAGTCTTCGACATTGTTGGTCGTTTATACGCACCCATTTATATACCGCAAGTGGACGGTGTACATTGTAGCTTTTTCCCTTAGAGTATTCCAAGGTTTATATCGAATCCACAAGGATCAGCAAGAGAACCGTGTTTAGGGTTTACTATTTCGTCTAACAAATCAATCCTAGCATGAAGTACATATTGCATATACAAGAGCATGAAAAAGGTGAAAAGCGAGGGATGTGCCGATCGGCACGGGTGGTGTGCCGGTCGGCACGAAGGCTAATTTGTCCGAATATTGCTTGAATGGCCTAAGGAACCTGATCAGATCACGGGGTAAGTTAGCCAAGTCTGCTAGTTGAGATCGTAACCAAAAAGCTTAGTTGAATAGCATCATAAACGGGATTACTCAATTATTGATAACCGAAGATCGGTAGGTCGAAACCCCTTTCCGACGAGCCCTGTCACGACCAGTTCGCCTTAGTCGGTAGCCTCTTCCTACTCTACACATCATCTCAAGGATCTCGCGTATGCATTAGCGGTCGTTGAGGTACGGAGACAACATGCAATTATGGCGCACTACAAGATCCCAATACTACCTTAACCACAATGGAGATAGTGAGAGATTGAATCTCTCACCTCTTATTGCCACCACAATTAAGATAACATCTAATACTTAGTCGTCACTAAGCGTAGGAACAAGCGCATGTAAAGACCATAAAATCCAGGCAATCAATAATCAAAACCATTCATCCACATATTCAACCATACTTCGATAATACATAGTGCAAGATACATCACCATCTAGTAGGCCCACCTTGATGGATCACCTCTTTAGCACCGGCGGTTCTTGATCTAACAACTAAAGAACATGAAGAACGGGGCAAAGCCCCGGTGGCTCTAAACTTACAAGCTGTGTTGTCCCTCTGGCGGCCGATCTCCGTCCTCGGGGCGTCCCATGGGTTATATATATAGTGGGGAGGCATCTGGAGGCGAAAGAAACCAATTCTAGGTCGGTGCCGGTCGGCACCAAAGGTGTGCCGACTGGCACGACTCGTTTCCAACTCGGACTCGATTTTTCCTTTTCGCAGCTCTGCCTTCCATAAATCATAACTTCCTCGTGTGGAGTCCAAATGAGGCAAACTTGGACTTTATCTCGTAGCCCTCGAACAGATCTACAACTTTGGTATTCATTGGATCTCCAGATTCGGCCGTCTTGGTTCCCAAATATGCGATGCCAAAATATCTGTCCTGATTCGGACTTCTCTGCGCAGATCTCCTTGCGGGGCCCATATCTCCTAGCTCCAGAATCCAAACGGGACAATCCATATATGTTCCGGAAAGCTCTCGACGAGATCTACAACTTTCCTTTACATTGGATTTCCATTAGAGCAGTCTTGAACTCGTAAACCGCGTGGCAATGCAATGCTGTTTCTGGACTGCGCGAATTGATCTTTCCTTCCGGATAAACCTTCTAGAAATCCTTAGGCATTGGGCCACGACCTTGGGCTTGCATGTTGGGTTCTATGGACGTCCAGAGGTGCCTTGGATGCGTCATGGGCTAGTGGGAAGCCCTCCTTGCATGGCGAGTCGGGCTTCATGTCGGTACTTCTCATATTTGAGCCATTATAGTGTCATTTCACTTAATCCTGCAACATAGCACTAAAACAACACTACATGTGGAAATCGTCAATATTAGAGGTAATAACACATGATTATGATGAGAATATGGTACGATGTTGGTGGTTTTCGGCGTATAAAATAGGTACTTAGAAACCACCAACAGACATAGACGATATCCTCCATGAGAACCTCATCAGCGTCTGTAATTCTCACGAGTGACATTGGCTAGGGCGCCAAGGTGAAGCGATATTAGCGTACATCGCCGCCTCATTGCCCTTTGTTCCCTTGCCCAATGGTGATCTGAGAGAGATACCAAATCACAGGTTGGGTGATAGTGGAAGAAGACTGAGGACAAATGTTGTTGCACTACCGGAAGCTGGCTCTTTGCCGAGTGTTAAGTTGTTTGCCGAGCGCAGTACCTTGAGCACTCGGCAAACAAGCTCTTTGCGAGTGCTACGCGGAAAACACTCAGCAAATCAGTGGTTTACCGAGTGCCCCTGGTGTAGCCCTCGGCAAACCAGCCTTCGCCGAGTGCTAGAGGAGAGGGACTCGCAAACTCCCTCATCCACACACACACCACACGCACCCACATC
The DNA here is from genome assembly GCA_012490785.1 of Eragrostis nindensis. Classification (NCBI taxonomy): domain Eukaryota; kingdom Viridiplantae; phylum Streptophyta; class Magnoliopsida; order Poales; family Poaceae; genus Eragrostis; species Eragrostis nindensis. Next base: position 929,983 of record JAAXCT010000023.1, read on the forward strand.
CACACACACCACAGACACACGCACGCACCCACACATCCACACACACAACATACACGCACCGCCGTCCCCTTGCCCCCAGTTGTGCACCGCGCCGGCCCTCTCCCTGCGCCGGCCCGCGCTCTCTCCTCCGCGCGCCGGCCCTCTCCTCCGAGCCGGGCCTCTCCTCCGCGCACGGGCCTCTCCTTTCCACGCCGCTGGCCAGATCCAGGGCGCCGCCGGCCTCCTCTCTCCACGCCGCTAGGAGGCCCGGTGGATCTAGGGCCGTGAAGGGCCTGGAGCGGAGAGGTGCACGGCCGTCCCGCGGCTTCACGTCCCGCGGCGACGGTCGTAGCCCCAGTGGTCCCCGCCGCAGCAGCCGCATCTGCTTTGGCGAGGGACATGGGGAAGCTAGCCGTTACAGATCCTGCTCCGCGCGCTCCAGCTCCAAGACCCGGAGCGCCTGCGCCGGAGGCTAGATCGGAAGCTGACGCGACGGCGTATCAGCAATCACAGGTGGACACTAGGTCGCCTCCACTTCGCCGGTGGACTCCCTTCCTTCCTCGACCGGCGCGCTGGCGCCGAGCTCCCTTCCCTTCCTTCGCCGGTGGACGCCAAGCCGGTGTTGGCAGCGGGCGGCCTGGTGGCGGCGGCGGGGGCATGGTAATGGTTGTGGTGGTGACCGGGTGGGGGGAGCTTCGGTCGGTGATGATTTTTTTTTAATTTTTTGAAACCGTTTGCCGAGTGCTGGTTTTGGCTCTCGGCGAATGTTTGCCGAGCGTTCGATAAAAAACACTCGGCAAAGACCGCTTTGCTGTCTATGCTTTCGCCGAGTGGGCTATGCCGAGTGTTACATTCGGCAAAGTTGTTGCCGAGTGTTTTTAGCTTTTTGCCGAGTGCTCTGGGCACTCAGCAAACCTTGGATTTCCCGTAGTGTCGCTAGTCGTGTAAATGCAGTAACAGGCAATACTAGAAAGACAATCTATTCGGAAACCTTCCTTCTACAGTTCGAGTGGTTTTAATTATACGAATTGTATGTACAGTAAATGGAATGACCAAACACGGCCTTTAGAAATCAATTTCTACAAGCAGCAGCAGTTTACGCAGAGTGCCTATACTGCTTGTAGAAATTAAGCATGTTTTTACAACATGACCATGTAATGTACTGTGTGTCACTACGGGAAACTCCTCCTTTGTCATGTGTAATTTACACTAGGCAAAGGTCAAACTACACTCGGCAAACTCTTTACCGAGTGTACACTCAGCAATGACGGCAAACAACTCTTTGGCGAGTGTTTTTTGTCGGACACTCGGCAAAGGTTAGCACTCGGCAAAATATAAACAAAAAAACAATATAAAAAAAGAGTAAAAAAATTTTTTTAATGAGGGGAAGCCTCCTTCGGCCACACCCGCCCGTCCCCGTCTCAAGCCGAAAGTCACGCCATTTTTCACCCACTACGCGGCCAGCAGTACTCGAACCCACGACCTCCCCCTCGCACCTAACCTCCTCACCCACTGCACGACACTCAATTGAGTCTACACTCTGTTTTTATTTCCCACATATTATACTAAATTGAGTGTAAATTGCTTATTTGAGGCCCTAAATGAATTCAAATTAAAAAATTGTCAACTACAAAGTTTCATAACTTTTTTAGGAGTTTCTCCATCTGAGGTTACAAAATTTGAATTTCAAATTTGATAATTTCAAACTTAGATTTTTGTTGACAATATGATTTCAAATAAAAACTTGTCAACTACAAATTCTCATAATTTTTTGACGTCTACAACTTTAATTTTTACTGTTTCGCCATCGAGTTCGGTTGAGAAATTCAAATTTTCAAAAATTGAGAAATTCAAACGTACTTTTTGTTGACAAAATTAATTCAAATTAAAAATTGTTCAACTACAAAATTGTATAACTTATGAAGATCTATAACTTTTATTTTGGTCATTTGTTCATGTGACATAGTGGTAGTAACATTGTTCACAATTCTTATATATCTCCCTTCTAGTTTCGTGAAACTATATGAGAGATATAAATTTTAATTTACTAATTCAAACTATGATTTGAATTTCTCTTTGCCGAGTGTTTTTTCTCTAGCACTTGGCAAAGACATTGTTTGCCAAGTGCAAAAAAAACACTCGGCAAACAAGCAAGTTTGCCGATGTCTTTGCCGAGCGTCAGATGATTTCTTTCCTAGTGTTTTTTGTGTGGCATTAGGCAAACACAATTTTTGCCGAGTGTATTTTGTTTGACGAGTGATTTTTGTATGACACACGGCAAAGCGATGTTTGCCGAGTGCTCGACAGAATGCTCTCGGCAAACCACTGTGCACTTCGATTTTTACAGGAGATTTCTAACGGGACACCGACCATGATCAGATCAGCTCTTATGAGTCAGTACAATAATGGCCTTCAGTGGCGGGCCTTTTGGGCCAGCAGTGTGGGCAAAGCATGCGCCACTGAGCTTCCGCCACTGCTGGCCCGTTCAGAGCAGTGACGCACAGGCCGTCCGCCACTGATACAGAGAATCAGTGGCGGACGGTGACGTCATCCGATCCGCCACCGACACTACAACAACAGTGACAGATGGTATGACGTCATGCCGTTCGCCACTGCTGTTGAAGCCTTCAGTGGCGCTTTGGATAACGTCATCGTGTCCGCCACTGCTGCTTCAAACACCAGAGGCGGATGGTGTGACGTCATGCTGTCCGCCACTTATCATGCTTGTACAGTGGCACGATGACGTCACGCCGTCCGCCTCTGTCGTAGGCGACAGCAGTGGCGGATGTGATGACGTCATACTGCCCGCCACTGGTACTATGTACCAGATTCAAAAATCATGCTGAAATTCAAATACACCCAGGATTTAAAATTCAAATATCCATCACAAACCAATATTCATCACAGATCATCATCACATATCTAATATCCATCACATAACACATAACCAACATTGGAAATCAATAATAATAACAAAATACAAGTTACAAGTTCATCCATACATATATATTACAAAAATATGTCAAGTATAGTGTACACAAGCTATGGAGCAACATCATCGCTTTCATACGGCCAACTATAGTCTATCAAGTCCCTATGAGCGAGATCATCCTTCCAATTGTTCTCAATGACGGTCTGGTGGTGGCTTGTAGATGATTGTCCGGTCCAAGTGCATAAGTCGATGTGCTATGCCAAATCACTTGTAGGATCAAAATATGCTCCTTCGGGATGGACAAGATGATGCATAATGAAGCGACATATCCTAGATGTGAAGCTATAAAGCTCAGAGTCGCTATACCCACTAACGCCTTTTCTCTTCGTGTTCTGCACACATGACGAAAACAAACATCAAGATTGCGTCAATGAAAGATAACAAACTATAGCAACTATATATATATACACACACGTGTGTGCAAATTGCGTGATTTAATGTACTTACGTGTTTCGTAGCCTCTTCGCGAGCCAAGTGTAGAAACTTGTTATGCATGTCCAGGGACATCCATCCAAGCACGTAGTAGCCACAGTGCATGGAGCCCTGAGACTGTTTTCGACACTGGGTAACCATGAAAACGACGTTAGCTTTAGGCTTAATCTCCGACATAAGTACCTATAGAGTGATAGAAATGAGAGCCCATTCTATAATAGTACCGGATAGTTCCACCTCCATCCCATATTCTTGTCCCACTTCGCCGGGTGCTCGCCGTTATAATGACGAACGTAATGCCGGTACCCGCTGTTGCAAAAGTAAACGACGACGAGTCAGCTTTAGTGTCGATATAACTACAAGAGTCCTTAGATACGAGTTCTTACCGCTCTATGACTTTCATGAACATCATGTTGCTTCTGTGGTCATAATCGAGGGAGTCGAACACCCAAACCCTTCCTTGCTTCGGATATATCAGAAAACATATCCAGTGGTTCATATACAAAGAATTATCTATGTTACTCTCCTAGCTTAGCAATGAACAACGAAATAAACGATGACATGATTGAGAAAACTTACGAAAAATTATAAGGGGCCACGATGCAGTGTCTGTCTCGCCAATCGTACATGCATATACCAATATAGACCGAACATGCTTCTCTCACATTTGTGGTCATTTGCTCGACTATATTACGTCGCTCTTTTCGAGACATGCCAGCGTATTGTGGCGTATTTTCATCGATCTTCGGGGTGAGGTGTGTTTCAGATATGAGATGCGGGTGGAGGAACCCAACATGCTTTTAGTCATTGTGGGAACAAATCCTACACAAGAAATTGCATTAGTAATGCTTAGTAATTATTTCCACAGAGAATGAAAATATGGGAAGCACTTACAAGCACCAAAGAATTATCATCGTCGCGTCGATCCGATCGAGACGATAGATGTGTTGGATATCCTCAAAAAGCACCTTCATCTTGAAATCAGTGGAGTTGAAAATCTTCCCAGGAACGCGACATGGGATATTCTCAATGCTTCGGGAACACGCCTCAATGTACCACTCGTGAAATCTATTTATTACCCAATCACAGTCATTGAGCTTATTCCTTGGAAGGAGTGGCATGCCGTGCACGTACTGCGGGAAATCATCTTGTTCATAATCCCAAGACCCTTCCGCGACACCTGGCTTCATCGTACGTTTTGGCGCCTCAACGGCCTACACCGTAACATTCTTCGTCATCCTGTCGGCCAAGATGCGAAAGAAAGCTGCACATGCAGGATCAACAAGTGGTTTAGCCGGTTGCTCATCGTTATAAAGTCTGGTCTTCTTAGGGATAATTAAGCAAATAGGCTTGCCTTGGACAATCCCCTTAGCATCATAGGGCTTCTCTTTTTGTTGCTTCTTTGCCTTTTTCCCCTCAGTCGTCTTATCATTTTTTGGTGGTGGTGGAGGTGAAGGATCACGCGATCCCTTGCTACCCTCGACCTTCTTGTCCTTTTTCGGTGATGGCGGAGGGGAAGGAGCACGCGCAGCCTTGGTACCCTCGGCCTCCTTGTCATTTTTCAGTGACGAAGAAGGCCTAGGATTGCGAGTGTCCTCTAGTTCATAGGCCAGAGAAGCTATAGGTGAACGAGGTGAAGCTTGAATATCGATCTCCGGCTCTCGAGCCGGAGACTCCGCAGCTGGAGCTGGAGCTGGAGACTCCGCAGCTCGACCTGTACCTGGAGCTGGAGAGTCCGCTACAAGAGGCGGAGGTGGAGGCAGAGATGGAGACACCCCCAGCGTACATCCAAGACCTATCCGTCATCTACAATATTTAAAAAAAAAGTAATTAAACAAAGGAATAGGAATTATAAATTAAGAATAACAATGCTATACAAATTTGACACAATGTTTTTATTCAATCCATACACAAGACTAGAATAGCTCCAATCCCCTCTCTCTTACATATATGGTGCATACATCAAAATCATTGATCTCTCAAATTACAATAAAAACTCACAAGACAAACAACATAAGACATGGAAGGTAAACATATTAGATTGGATCTAATAATTCCCCCTCAAAAAAACAATAAAATTATCTCAATTGAAGGAAAAAAGTTTGCAACCCTAGATAAACTTTATCCTCAAAATTAACCATGAAAAAGACATCTAAACACAAAAAGGGTCCAATTGATGTCAACGATTTACCTCCTAGATTAATCCCCAAAAAAAAAACGAGATCAACACCTTCCCCCCTTGTTTTCTAATTTTCCCCGCCGCCGTACAGACATCAATGTCGAGATGATCCGGTACTGTTTGCATGGGGAAGACGCGCATGTTATATAGTTGCGGGCTAGCAGTGGCAGGCGCCGTGACGTCACTTCTGTCCGCCACTGATGACGCAAATCAGCGGCGGACGAAGTGACGTCAGCACTATCAGTGGCGGATATCGTGACGTCACTTGTGTCCGCCACTGATGATGTGTATTAGAGGCGGGCGGTGTCATCACGCCGTCCGCCACTATCTGCCCTCATTAACAGTGGCGGATGATCTGACGTCAGCATCCGCCACTGATTTGCGTCTCAACAGTGGCGAACACTTATGACGTCATCCGCCACTGTTGACTCCTTCTCGGTGGCAGACTCCTGTGACGTCACTTTGACCGCCACTGGTGCGTCTTGCTGGTCCTGTAGCCGAGTTGCTACAGTAACTGGCGTCGGGTTAGCAGTGACGGATCGGTTGGTGTGCGCCACTGTTATAAAATTTCAAGTGTCATATTAGGCTCTTTTTGTACTAGTGTTCCACAGGTGCGTTGCAACATGAACCGACTTCCAAATTAAGATAAGGAGCACACCACGTGCGATCCGTGTATTTGCACGTTTGTATATAAGTAGAAAGATCTGATCTTGACGGCACAGCACGACGACGGAGGGCAACCTCGGTGCCGCGGCTCCGCGCCGGGAAGGTGGTCGCCGTGAAGTGCACCGTCACAAACATTGGTAAGAGAGTAAAATAGACTTCTCCTAATTGTCTTTTTGTACAATTATCATTCAAATATCATTCAAGTATCACATCCACATACAAATTAAATATCATTCAAATCTTCCAGCGGATACAAAAGGGAATAGCCCTCAACGAACTACATCATCTGATCCTCTCACACAAGTGATCTACATCTTTGTAGATGTACTAGTAACACATCATCTCATCCAGAAAACACAAGTGAATTACATCTTTGTACAAGTAATAGTCACACAATCGTCTCATCCAGAAAACACAAGCTAAGTGAACTACTGTTTTTTTTTTTTTTGAGATTAATTGAACTACTGTTTACATACCCCATAAACACAGTGATATGGATCCTTTGCTTATGTACTCTACTAGCTTCTGCATGTGGCAAAAAAGATATGGATCCTTAGACTCCCATAAAACTGACCCAATAAACTTGTTTTTGGGAGCAACCAGAAAATTATGAAGGGCAATTTTTTTTCTTCCTCCAACAGTCCTCTCTTAAAAGTGGATTAAAGCACTTTTGCCTGGACCACGTCAGCATTTGGGGCAAAAAACATTAATTTCATTAAAAAAGAAGGAATGGGAGCCTCGATTCTTCCCCTGTTTGTAGCTACAAATGAGGGGAGTTAGGGGCTATAAAAAACTGGGGGTGGTTATAGGTCCTGTTGGAGATTGTTTTTTTTTTTGATTGAATCCAAATATTTTGATTTAAGGGAGGTTTATAGGGTTCTCTTGGAGATGCTCTTAGCTAAAGGTTTTGCAAACAACAACCTCATATATTGAAGTGCTAACGACATGTACATTGATTAGACAAGTGAAAACAATGTATACAGAGGTAGTGCACAATTCAGTATTTTTTCAAGCCATCAAGTTACTCACGTACCACTCTACCAGAAATCGGAAGTGCACAATTTAGTCCATGAGAAATACTCTAGATAAGCGGCTTGCTGTTCATACAACTGAGGTAGTTTCCAGCTTCATAGTCACAAGCAGAAGTGCACAATTTGCTCACCTGTAGTTGCCCTCAATGTCTTCATATAAGCTCCTCCAAGTTGGCCGCAAAGCTCTTTTTTAAAGCAATGTAACAATCAGTGTATAACCTGAGCGACAACCTAGATAACAATATGAGCTATTCTAGCAGATCTTAGCTAACACTAGACTCACTTGCGCTTGTACCAGCATATCCCCTGCAAAAAATTCAGCACAAGTTCAATAGTGCGAACTATTTCCAGTTATAGATATAAACAGAAGGAGCACAAGTTCATTTACAGATAACAAAAATATTTCACATTGGCAGATGTAAATTTTTAGTAATGGAAGTATAAGAACACAATTGAAACAAAAACCTTCTGGTGGTCCAATCGCACAAGTAATAAAAGGGCCAATCTGATGGAAGAATAAAGATGGGAGGGAGGAGCTGAGATCCTCACCTTGCATGCCGGAGGAGCTCGGGCAGTTGAGCTCGATGTGGATGGCGGTGGCAGCGCGCAGGCCGGGGCAGACGGCACCAACATCGGGCAGCCGGGGCGAGTTTAGAGGCGGACGGAGGGCCTCGTGGATGACGACATCGATGAGGACGGCGGATGCCAAGCTCGAGTGCCGGGGATGGCGAAGGAACTGGAGACGGCGTAGATCCAGCCGCAGCGTGGGTTCCTGGAGCCGCCGCGCGGCTTCCTAGCCGCCGATGCGCGCCGGCAGGGAGTGGTGACGCGGGGACGATGGAGGGCGGCGTTGAGGATGGCGGAGGAGGCGTAGTTCCAACCGAGGCACTGGTTCCCCGGACCGCCGCGCGTCTTCACTAGCCGTGGATGCGGATGCGCCGGAGGGGAGGGGAGGGGCGGCGACTCTCGTTGGGGAGCAGAGGGCGGCGACTACAAGTTGAGGAAAGGGACCGGGGCGGCGACAGTGGAGAGGGAAGGAGTTAGGTTGGATTTTATGGGCTGCAGTGTTACGAGGCCCATTTTCCTGTGAGGCCAGTCATGCCGTCAGCGCTATTGACGTTTCTTGTAGTGTGTGTACCCCACCCCCACCCCCCCCCCCCCCCCCCCCCCCCCCCTCTAGCCTTGGTCCCAGCTTGAGGGGTTATCTACGGACCACTCTTTTCTTCCTTCTAATACAAAGATACGGATCTCTCCTGTGTATTTGAGAAAAAGAAATGTTGAGCATCAAATAGTGTGTATTTCTATTTCCATGGCATCACATAGTTTCCACCCTGGACTATCGATCGAACCACATGCCTCCCTAAACTAAGCGTACAAGTTAGCAGACAGTGTATATCTAACCTACCAAAAATGGAGAATCACACTTAGAAGAACGTCGCAACTCAAGCACAAACCAATCACATATATGCATCCACCGAGCATATAAGGGAAATTCGAACACCAAGGATAATAGAGCTTCTTCTTCATAAAAGAGGAGGGGCGAGCACGTACCGTAGCTGGCTAGGGTTTGTTCGTCCTTCAATATCCGGCCCTTGTAGATCAGCCGCTGCAGTGGCGCCGGCACATCGCTGTTCTCGGCGACGATCACCTTGAACGCAGCCACGGTGGTGCTCAGGTCGGCCTGCACGGCGAACTTGGAGCCGTTAGTGTACCGGATACGCAGCGTCGCCAGCTCAGACCCCAGGGCCCCGGGCTCGCCACCGGCGTCGCCTTCCACTCCACCCATGTCCTCCAAACCCTAGGCTCGATCCGGTCGGGGGACAGGGCCGCTGGCTCTCGGTGTGAGTGCAACGCCTCGAGGGAGAAGGAGATCGCTAGTGGCTTGGGTCCCCTTCCTCTCACTGTTTGGAGTGCGCTGGCTGGAGTAGGGGTCGCGTGCAGTACGAGGAAGAAGAAGGCATGGGACTCGTGCTTTTGGTGGGGGAGGAGGAAGATTTAACGGCGGAAATAACTGCGCATTACAGGGATGGATGACCGTGATTCCTTGTGTGCCGTGGGGCAAGTCCGGCGTGGGATGGATGGGTGGGCTCCCTTGTCAGGATCGCGATTCTGAGTCAGCAGAAGGTTCTAGGCTTTATCTGGGGGACACGTTGTAGGTGACAGCATGATTTTGCGTCTGCGTGCTGATCAGTGTTCTGTGGCTTTTTATGTGTGAGATTCATTGCGAGTGATGCACTGTGAACTCTGAATATAGTTTTGATAGCTTATGGCATAATGCAACATATATAGAAGGACTGGTTCCTCCGCCACCAAACGTAGAAAGAGGTTCAGAGTGGCCTCATTCGTGATATCGCGATGGTGCGGTTAGGAGGTCGGAAGGGGGACGGGATTGTTAGAGCTGCGAGCGACAAGCTCTTTGCCGAGTCCTACGCGAAACACACTGGACAAAATAGTTGCACTCGGCAAATCAGTGGTTTGCCGAGTTCCCTTGGTGTAGCACGCGGCAAACCAGCCTTCGCCGAGTGCTATAGGAGAGGCACTCGGCAAACTCCCTCATCCACACACACCACACGCACCCACATCCACACACACACACCACAGACACACGCACACACCCACACATCCACACACGCACCGCCGTCCCCTTGCCCCCTGCTGTGCCCCGCGCCCTCTCCTACGCGCGCCGGCCCTCTCCTCTGCGCGCCGGGCCTCTCCTCCGCGCGCGGGCCTCTCCTCTCCACGCCGCCGGCCAGATCTAGGGCGTCGCAGGCCTCCTCTCTCCACGCAGCGAGGAGGCACGCCGGATCCGGGGCCTTGGAGGGCCTGGAGGCAGAGAGGTGCACGGACGTCCCGCCGCTCCGCGTCCCGCGGCACCGGTCGCGGCCCTAGTGGTCCCCGTCGCAGGCATGTATCGCGCCCGTTGGCCGCCTCCCCTCCCTCCTCTACTCCCCCAGCTGACAATTTACACCATGAAATAGAGGAGGCTGATTCGAGCCGCCGCCTGCAATTGCTAAATCCGAGCATGGAGCATCCGGGCCTTGCTGTGGCCAAATCCGCTCCTCCTCTTCCTCAGCCCTGTCACGCGGCAAGAATCTTGCCATTGTCCTCTTTGTCCTTGGCTCATGCGACATCCACCTCGGCCACGTCTTCTTAGGCTCCAACCACCTCGTCTGCCTATTGGTCCTCCTCTTGAGTACAAATAGTTGACCGACCCCTCATCTCCACAGCATCTTGTGAGCATCACGACCTCGCCCTCTCCTAGGTGACCTCGTAGCACGATCAGCCGAGCTCATGTTGTGTGGCCCCGAGCGTGTTTCCAATGTTGAGGGGCCCACCAGTCCAGCGACCATTCATCGTAAGCGCTTAGATGAAGGGGTTTGGGTTGGAATTAATCCGGGAGCCTCCCTACACCTGGGGCTTCGGTAGGGACCTGCTGAAGTTCATTTTTTGAGTCCAAAGCCTGGGGGATTGCTTCTTCCAATTTAGATGATTGGATTTGCACCTAAATCCCGTGTAAGGACCTGTTTAAGGGCACTTCTGGAGTTGCTCTAACTTGGACACGGTGTCATCTTAACAAGTTTGAGGATTGTGTTATAAAGTTGGTGATTGAAAATCGAGCCAATCCAAGTAATAATGTTGTGTCATTAGTGCCTGATGCTACTTTGACGCTACCTTTAGAATCAATGTTATAGTTTCTTCAGCAAGGTGTAAACTGCAACCAATTAATAATTTCAGAGATATGTTAAGTAGCAATGGTGCTACTCCCCTGTGATCGGGGTTTAGACACCCGACCCTAGCTTGTTCTCTGTTATCTTGGTTCAATGATATTCTTATTATTCTATTTCTTAGAAGTCTTGAAACTTTAATATTGTGAATGAGAAGTGGTTAAACTACTCGTGTGGATTTTCTTTATTCCCTTTAGATATGATAGAGAGATAACAGTACAGCTGCGGATTCATCATTTCTGCTCACGGTCCACCTTCCTTCGCTTAAGGAGTTCTTTCCTCCCCAGATATGTCAAGAACTCTTTGAGGTCCTGCTCGTCGCATTGCCTGCGCAGCTCCTCGATGGGGTCTTCTCTCCTGGGCAGTCATCCAACAGCGCGTCAACGTCGATATCTACCTCACGGCGCGGCTCCTCGTCCGGCGCGTCCGGCTGCGTGGTCAGGAGCGCCGAGAGCTGCTCAAGGTGCTCCATGACTCTCCGTTTAATGTTCACCATGTGCTTCGTCTCCGTGTTGCTGTTTCCATTTCCCGCCGTGCTGTAATGGAGCTTGTACCCCTGGCTCTTGTAGCAGTGCTGGTACCCGTGCTGCGGTATGTCGTCGGGGATCTCGTTGCCAATGGCGACGGCCGTCTACAAGAGCAACGAGAATGTTAATTAGGTTGTAAAGACGTACAGCTATATATCTAACTTCTTTTATTCAACATACTTTGATTCGTCAAAGTTAAATTGATTGGACTTTGATCAAACCGAGATATATTCCATTATATTTAAGGACAGAGACAGTGCCTCGTAGCACCAGCAGGCGGCGACGTGGTTGATGGTGTACCCGCCGCCGCCGAGGAGGAGCAGGGGCAGGTCGTAGCTGCGGAGGAGGCGGACGCACTCGGCGTGCCCGCGCACGGACAGGTCGAGCCCGGCGATCCGGTCGCCGGCGAGCGAGTCGGCGCCGCACTGAAGCACGACGGCGTCCGGCCGGAACACCTCCATGACCCTCGCCACGATGGGACCGAACAGCCTGTGGTACCGCGCGTCGCCCGTGCCGGCCTCCAGCGGCACGTTGAGCGTGCGGAACAAGCCGGCGCCCACGCCGACGTCGCCGACGGCGCCGGAGGATGGGAAGAACTCCCGGCCGTCGTACTGGTGGAACGACAGCGTCATCACCCGGGCGTACGTCCGTCAGGAACGCCGCCTCCACGCCGTCGCCGTGGTGCGCGTCGACGTCCACGTACAGCACGCGCCGGAACCGGCCCTGCAGGAGCGCGCCGATGGCGACCATGATGTCGCGTTCACGTAGCAGAAGCCGCTGGCCTTGCCCCGGCACGCGTGGTGCATGCCGCCGGACCAGTTGACGGCGACGTCGTACCCGCCGCCAGCGACCCGCCGGCGTAGCGCAGGCAGTAGTCCCAGAGGTCGTCGATGACGGGGTTGTCGTCGGTGGTCGAGCAGCCAGGGCCGAGTTTGTGTTCCTTGGCTCTTTCCCGGATGCGGGCGTCGCCGGCGTAGTCGGCCGGCGTGAGGTCGCGGAGGAAGGCAAGGTACTTCTCGAAGTGGGCGAACTCGAGGTCTTTTTCTGTGGCGGGTGAGACGCGGAGGAGATCCATGTCGTCGAGCAGGCCGTAGGCTTTGATGAGGGCGTGCGCCATGGTCACGCGGTGGGGCACCATGATGTGATCCTTGCCGTAGTCGGCGAAGGAGATGCGCGGGTCGTAGTAGCTAGTAGCACACGCGTTTCTTTCTGCCGCCGGTGGCGGACGGCGCCGACTTGCCCGTCTCCATCTCCCTCCCTTGAGGGCTCATCCTTGCATGTCCAAAACCGTGAGCTCCTCGATCTATCTCTATCTACGCGAGGTAAATGTAGTACCTGCCTTCGGGTGTTACTTGGACCGGGACTCACAGTCCGACTCGGCAGCAGAAAATTTACAAGGAAACTCCCGCAGTTTCCTTTGATTTTTTTTTAAAAGCTCACAAGAATCCTTGTAGGATAAAAAAGCTCACAGAACTACACATTTTTAATTTTTTTGAGCGGAAAGAAGACTTTACTCGACATAATTAAAAATGTAAGTATGTACACATTTTTAATTATGTGAGTACAACAAATTAATGGCCATTGTACTTTTTCCGTCACCATGGTATGACAGTGTTTCCTACAAGTTGTTTGAAAAACTGTTTGCAAATCATTTTTCTAGAATCTCTTCAACATTTTTTTAAAAAAAGTTTCAAATATTCTAGTTTTCTAAAAATATCTGCTATTTCTTAATCACCTGAGAATTTACTTTACTCTCAGTCACATCTTTTCATAAAAATATAAATGTTTCATGTAACCGAAAAATTATTCCACGTTAAAGCTGCATGGATTGGTATTTATAGAAAAAAAAGGCCAAAACATTACTCAAAATGCAAGGGAAGAAGACACCGTTAACAGACGAGAGACGCAGTTCGTTTTGCTACATCAGTAGATCACTACACTACTACTGTAGATCACTACACTACTACTGAGTACCAAATCGTGAGTCACCTCGGTAAATCATCAGGTTCGACTAACATTACCTCGACAGAGTAGCAAAACAAAATTGAATTACTATGATATATTATGCGACATACAGCTTCCACTATGCTTTATCGTGGTGTAGAAAATGCAGGACTTTTTTTTTTGAGCAAAATAGAAAATGCAGGACTAGCAGCTCTTTCTGATACTAGTTGGACTTGTCGGCTTAATTTTGCTGAAACGTAAATGTGGGATGTTGGGCTCAATTTCAAAGTGATTAAAGGAAAGCCCACATCCAGAAGAATGGCAAGGCCCATTAAAGCCTCTCCCTTTTTTTTTTGGGCCCATTAGAGCCTCTCACTGGGAGAGGCGGAACCCATCGCTCGCCTCGCGTCCCCCTTCTCCCGTCGTTTCCATTTCCTTGCGGCGGCATCGCCGGTGGCGGCCGGACGCCGGCGAGATGGTCTTCCAAATAGCAAGGTGAGACTATGCGTCTCTATCTCTTTGTTTCCATCAATTTCCTTGGACGTGCATTGGAATCTCACTAGCTTCCACTCCCGTAGCACCGGCGCCGACCACCTGTTCGACGGAACGCCTAGTAGGCGCGCCAGCAAAAGTCGCAATGGATCTGCTTCGGAGTACGACGAGGACCGCATCAGCGAGCTCTCGGACGACCTCCTCCGCCGCATCCTCGCCTTGCTGCCGGCGCACGAGGCCGTGCGTACATGCGTGCTCTCCCGGCGCTGGCGCGAGGTCTGGAAGTCCGTGCGCGTCCTGCGCTTCACCGCGGCCGAGACCTGGGGGAGCGCGGCGAGGTTCAACAGGTTCGTCAACGACGTGCTGTCCTTCCGCGACCCCGCGCCTCTGGAGGAGTTCGAGGTCAAGACCTACATGTGCTTTCCTCCAACTGCACCTTATTCGCTTGTCTTCACGGACAGTCATCTTGCCTGTGACTTCAGCCGCAGTCTTGCTAGTACCAAAGGTGTGACAGAAACAGGAATAGTAAAATCAGGTCCATATAGATGTAGTAAATTACATCGCCAATTTTAAGGCCCATTCCTAAGGATGAGAAGGCTTTCATACTGCATATATCCTTGCACTTCTGAATACTCAAGAGATTGCGAATAGGCATAGAAAATATCACCAGTCTAGATCACTATTCTTCTGGAAACTGTAACCTACATGAACATGAAGGGGCACAGTAAGTTGTTTCAAGCCTCGAAAAGGGTGAATAAGTTGATTTCCTAGTAAAGTATAAAATGTAAAAGTGTCGTAAATTGGATCAACATGAAATTTATTTTAATTGTGGCAAAGCTGGACGTATGTTTTATGTACTTTGATTTTAAGCAGTGCTTCAAATAGCACGAGGTTTCGCCTCTATACCCAATCCAGGAAGGAAGCATGTAGTTGAATAGAAGTACGCAAACAAAGGTAAACCATTATTGATTATACTGACCACTATCTCATCTATTCATGTGAATCTTATGAAAGATGTGTAGGATTACATTTCATTGATCAGTAAAACCATGAAACAAAGTGGCATAAGATAAATTTGCACAAATATGAAATATGTTTTAATTAATTGAGAATTGGGTACACCCTTTCTGATCAAAGGACTGGCAGATGTTTTATTGCTGACGAATCTTCATTTTACAATACAGTACAGAAAAATGTATGGACCATCATAGCTAACAGATGTATGGACACTATTTCTTTCCCCACATTGACTAAAAATTGTATGGACAATCATAACCGATTTCTAAGCATGCCAACATAGATGAAATTTCCTTGCCTTATAAATTGTTGTTCTTGAGAAATAAGTAGTACATATGATTGTATTTGTTAAGTAGCATCCAGACAGTTGCATCCAATCCAATCATTTCCTCGTACGAGCAAATGAATCCTAAATGGTGGATTTAAGGACTAATGCAGAGCCAGTAGTAACTGACCGTTGTCTGGTTCTAACGGCTTGGACCAATCTGGGTCCAAGTGTCTCGACCACGACTACAGGGAGTCAGCACATGCAAGGAGGTAAAAAGTGACCATCCGGTTGACCACTATATCATCCATCCTTGTGAGCTTTGTGAGTGTGTGTAAAGTGTAATCTTTACATATGTTTTAGTACAAACAGCCATAAGAAAAACGTTTGCATAACTATGAAATTGATCAGAATATGATTTACTCAATAATACAGTAGACAGATTCTTCCCAGATCAAAGGAGTTGCAAATCTTTGATCATTGTGAAGTTTACACTGTCCAATTGCTATGCATGCCAACTAGTGAAAACTGCTTGCCTCTTCAGCTTTATTGTTCTTTAGATATATGCCGTATCTATTCAAGAATAGCATCTATAGGGTACCATTCTACCATTTCCTTTCTTACTGCATGTCAAGGGTGCCCGCTTCCATAGGCTGTGGCCTCTTTTGAGAACAAATGAGGCCTAATAAATGATGTATTTCCATTCTAGTATCAGCATGATTTATAGTGAAACAAACTGAACCATAACAAAGGAGATGGGGTTCATGGTACTTAAAGTTGTACCAGATAAAGCATCGGGAAAGCTAAAATGCAGTGGGTTGAGAACACCATCTATCTTTGTATCTCCTATCTCGAAAAAAGAAATATATCTTTTTGTAAAAAGAAAGGTGATTGAGCATTAGAAGCATTCCGCATTTTAACAAGCATCATTACAAGAATCTTCAAGCAACATTTGAGGAGTGCTTGTGCATAGACTACGTATGAACCTGTAATAAATAAATATAAGACTGTCCTGTGAGCTGTGTAGGAGATGTAGCACTAATTATTACTATTTTTTCATTCTCCTACTAGTGTCAAATTAGCATGGAAATTTGTAACTTCACCTATGCTAGTAATTTTGGCTCTTTTCTGCACTGTTCGCTGTTACATCCCTTGGACCGGAATAGTAGACAGTAGGAGATGATAGGAGTGGCTAGCAGTGTACATTCTCTTGCTGGGTCTACCTTCCAAGTTGGTTGCCCATGATGCCAGGGTTTCGGCAGATACAAGGGAGTGAGAATGAAATATAGGATGTGAGAATAGCTAGTAAACTTCTCATTGCTTGATGATAGAAACAAGATTGCCATCATCATTAATAGGGCCATTCCTAACAGACTTAGGTGACACAAATAGATAAACTAATTCTATAGCTGACAAAAGAATCTAATCTTGATAATGAAGAAAACAATGGGTTTATACAGCAAGTCAGCAACTATGCCACAGGATATTTTAGCATGGCAGAAGCTAGCTCAGCCCAGCCCCCTCGCATGACACATCTATTTTATGCATGATTGGATCATAAGATAGAATAGCATCCATTGCCAACTCACATTCAGAACATCTCGAAGACCATTGGATATTAATTCGCTCCAGATATATGTTGTAGGTGCTCAGCATCCTTGAAATTTGGTGAACTCTCTCATCAAACTGTTGACACTTAATCTCAATTACTTTGAGGTTCTTTGATGCAAACGGCTCTTCTGATGGAACATAGAAGTAAGACCCTCTTGGTTCCACCCAATTGTCGGGCATCTGTATCAGACATAATAGTTGCCATAAAATCAAACAAGGTGTATGATAACTTTATAATATGACAATAACTATGATAGTTATTAAGACATACCTGACGAAGTTGAAGAGTGAGCTTCTCTAGAACAGGAGCATGTTGGAGAAAGCATAATAGCGGGTCAAAATTGATAGCCACACACCACTCATTGAGTAACAAAGTCTTCAACTTGCTGAACGTAGGGCACCACATTAAATCCCTTTTGAAAATAAACTGGACAAAATACAAAGGAATAGGGACAGCTGAATGTTAGAAATAGATTCCTAGTGAAAAATAAAGACAAATTAGGGCACGGTAACAGAAGATCTTATGCGAATTGTATTTGATAAAGTTTACACACACGCAGAAATAATTATGGGATTTTTAGTTCTTACTCCTTTTGTCCCAATATGCTGTTTAGAATAGATGCACAATGCCTTTTGTTTCAAATTTTAGTCGAAGAGTCCAAGTTCAACACTCATGGATATGGCAGAGTGTACACAATAAGGTGTGTCTTCTGTCAAAGTAATAAGCAAGGCTGAGTACAAAGCAGAGCCAAGTCTTTTAATACTTGTTTCAGACTTGTGTTCATGGCCTACCTAATATCATTCTTGATAGCCTGCAAGTCTTTAGCTGCCTATTTTCTATCTTAACATATTATGATGTGCTCAACATATATTATTCTTCTTAAGTATAACAGTTACACTTGATATTATATATCAGATAGTCATCCCTTTGCTTTTATAATTTAACATACATGTTACAGAATGGTGATACACTGATTTTTGGAAATTTTCATGTAAGCCATCCTAGAAACACTATCATGTATCTATGCTCCACAATGATGGATGCAGTAGATTTATCATAAATTTTACCATAAAGGCATAACATTATGCTATTACCACAAGTTAATGCAAAATTTATGGCTGGAAATACTAAAATTACAACTGTGCCTATATAGGAATCGTATGTATTAAAAGTATGATATGAAAAAATGCGACATTAATTTACTCATTGGAACATGATGTTTGAAATATCCGATTGGTCAATGACACATATACCACAATATATTTCATGTAACAATATACATGGTACAGCAGAAACAGGGGACCGGAGGCAACAAGAAGAGAGTAAAAGGAAGTCGGCACAAACATACCGACCCAGGTTGAGCAACCAGCTCCAAGCTTTCAGCCTGTGACATGCCTTTCAGAAGCAAGCAACCTCGAATTTTACCATTCCTATCATCACAGTTTTCACAGGTATCTTTAGAACATGAACCCCCGTATTTTTCCTTACCACAACAGTCATCAGACCAAACTGTGTCATGGAGTCTGACCAATGCCTTTACTAATGATGGCATATTTTCAAGTATAGGCATCGTAGTATTATCAGTTAGTTGAAGCCAAACAAGACTAGGAGAAGAAATGCAGGTCCGACTGTCTCGTGTAAAGACAGATTCAATGATGGTTAAGTGTTGAAGGGATTGGGATGATATCTTCTTGGTGGCAATTTCACAGCCTCTCACCCACAGACTCTTTAGTGTTGGGCAGCTCGAAAAATTGAGAAACTTGTTTTCTAACCTTACAAACACAAGCTTTAGCCTTGTTAAGTGTTTGGAGATGAGAGGTGTGTCACTGAGCCAAAGACCAGTGTTGAAGCTGTCAACTTCCACACTGAGAGTACGAACTTGAGACAGCAGAGCTTGTTGTATCCATAAGTCGATATGTGGCCAGGGCCCCTCCCAGTCAAACTCGTTGATACTAATCTCACAAAAGTCCAGTGGCGCCTCATGATTGCGATGGAACATCATAAGGTCAACAAATCGGTTCATATCCTCGACGTCCTCCTCGCTGAGCCAATCATCTTCAGTGTCCCAGATGATGCGCAGGGCAGGCATGGACTTCCAGAGGCAGCTCCAGCGCCGTGCAAGCACACAGGTCTGCACAGCCTCCCGCACAGGCAGGAACGACAGGACGTGCTGCAGGACCTCATCCGGGACGGCTTCAATCCCCGCCAGAGGCGGCCTCCGGTTCTTGCGCCGGCAGTAGACCTTCATTTGTTCTTGCGGCATTACGTCGAACAGGTGTCGAGCGCAGGTCCTGGAAAGAAAGAGGAAAAAATGTAAACAGATCCTACAGGATGGATTTCACGCTCCATCACTCGCTCCCATCGCCAAATCTTCGATACTCACGGATTGATTTACCTTCGGGATTTGGAGTCGGTGGATCAGGGGAGCATCCCAGATGGCCACCGCGGCGAGGTTCTTGAAACACGCTGCGGACGATGGGTTGGACCGCGCAGTTCAAACTTGTTGAAGCTGGCCAACTGAAATGTGCGGAAGCAGGGATTCTAAAAATTTTTCTTGTGGCCGCAATTGGGAATCGTTTGCAACCAGGTGGTGTTTGAGCCTTGAGGAGGGGGAATCGTAGGGGAATTTCGGGATGGAAATGGAAGAGCAGAGCAACCGCCCTGTGGAGTACTGTCATGATTACATGGCTAAGAGACCGACATGTAGGACCGTCATAGCCATTGGCCCCACTTGCAGCGAATGTATCTATGACTGACGACTTGTTGGGCTGTCAATGAGCCGAGCTCGAGCGAGCTTTAGTTAGGTTCCAGGCCCGTTTCTCGGGCGGAGCTCGAACGAGCTGGTTTGTGGTCAGAGCCTCAAGTTCGGCTACATGTCCTCATATTAAATTTAAGAATAATATATTTTTAAATGTTAAGATTTTCTTTATGTGACAGGACTAAATTTTAGCCCTAAAAAAACTAATACCTCTTCAGTAACGAATCTATTGTATATCATGTAATAACAACGCTTAACCTGTAATGTCGAACAATGTATATATGTATGGTTCACATCGGCACTACCTCTGATATGAAAGACTTTTTGTAGGACAAGGGAATGCAATACTTTGAGAGGTACTAGTACAAAGCGCAACAGATTTGGCATGCTATGAAGATATTATAGCGTCCACTACGCACGCTTGCATCGAGGTGTAGAAAAATGCAGGGCTGGCACCTCTGTTTTTCTTTTTTTTTTTAAAGATGTACTAGTTGGACTTGTGGGCCCACTTTTAACTTTTATTTATAGAGAGGATGGCCCAATTTTGCTGAACTTTTTTTTCTAAAGAATTAAACTCCATTTAAATATCGTCTAAACACTAAACGGGTGACCACCGTCTAGGCCTAAAAGCCCATTTTTACGGCCGTTTAAACGGGTCGACTGCCTAGGATCATTGCTGAAAAGTAAACGTAGGATGTTGGGCCCAATACAAAGTGATTAAATTTCACATTCAGAAGAAAGTTAGGCCCATTAAAGCCTCTCCACTTGAAGCAGCAGAACACTACTGTTCCCACCGCTCGCATGATCGCATCGCGTCCCCTTCTCCCGTCGTTTCCATTCCTGGCATCGCCGGCGGCGGCCGGACGTCGGCGAGATGGCCTTCCAACGACCAAGGTGAGGCTATGCGTCTCGACCTCTTTGTTTCCCTTCCATTCCCGTGGTGCTCCCTCGGAATCTCACTCGCTTCCGCTCCCACAGCACCGGCGCCGACCACCTGTTCGACGAAACGCCACGCAAGTGCACGAGCAGAAATCGCGAGGGATCTGCCGAGGGGAGCGGCGAGGACCGCATCAGCGAGCTCTCAGACGACCTTCTCCGCCGAATCCTCGCCTTGCTGCCGGCGCACGAGGCCGTGCGGACGTGCGTGCTCTCCCGGCGCTGGCGCGAGGTCTGGAAGTCCGTGCGCGTCCTGCGCTTCACCGCGGCCGAGACCTGGGGGAGCGCGGCGAGGTTCAACAGGTTCGTCAACGACGTGCTGTCCTTCCGCGACCCCGCGCCTCTGGAGGAGTTCGAGGTCAAGACCTACATGTGCTTTCCTCCAACCGCACCTTATTCGCTTGTCTTCACGGATCGGGAGGAGCCGGTTAGGTACGCCAAGGCGTGGATCGAATACGCTTTGATACGCGACGTTCACGTGCTCAGAGTCCTCGTTAACTCCAGGAACAGACCCCTGCTGCGAGTTGACACCGTTCTCGTCTCCCAGCACCTGAGCACCTTAGTGCTTCATTCTGCAACGCTAGGTTGCTCTTCTATGGATTTCTCAAGCTGCCCAACATTGGAGGATCTTGAACTGACAAGTTGCCTAATTAAGGTTCACAAGATAGGGTCACTGTCACTAAGGCGACTGAGTGTCAAAAACTGTGACTTTTCTGGTGATATATGCACTCAAATATTGACCCCAAACCTGCTATCACTTCGGCTGGATGTGGTTGGTGGCTGGGTTCCTTTCCTTCAAAGGACGCCATTGCTAGTGACAGCATATGTCAAACTTGTTCCGCACTGTACGGATCATTGTCGGGGAAGAAACAACTTTCTGCAATGTGGTTTCGATACATGTGTTAAATGCTATGGCAATCATAACCAGTGTGTGATTCTTGGAGGTTTGTCCAATGCCACAAATTTGGAGCTGGCCGCGCAATTTTTGTTCCACAGTCGGCATCTCGGAGCGGTATGTTTGTCCTTTTACTTCCACCTTACCTTCTAGTAGTTCTTATCATTTACATTTGTGTATTCTCTACCTTTACATGTTTCTAAACCTAAAACTGAAGCAAGATTCTTCTGTATGTTACCACCAACTGTCTTTTCTCAGTCACATTCCAACGAGCACATCCGTTTATCGTTTGTAGCTTTATGTGTGCTATAATATTGTTTTGAAACTTCAAGTATCAGGATGTTTGATTCGCTGATAAATACATAGATATTCATGCAAGTTTTTGCAGGATTTGTGCCTGTCTTACTTAAGGCTGTTTCTGTGTGAGTAATATAATCTGTAAAGCAACACACCCCTTGATACTTTCTGTTCTTGCTTTCTTAAATATTCCGTTAATGTTTTACTGGATGCTTTTTCCTTACACTTTATCCAGGCTATTTTCAAGAGAGAGATGAGAATATGCGATGTACTCAGCAACTTGAAGACTTTGGTACTCGACGGTTGGGTTGTAGTTTGTGAGATTGATGCATTAATTTGCTTTCTCCAGCGCACGCCAATCCTTGAGAAGATCACTCTTCAACTTTACAATGTATTAGCTCGCTCTTCTACTTAATGGCTCATATGCATTCTAATGATGCTCAACATCTGTCTGAAGTCATCAACTTACTGTGCAGCCTTACTGATCTAACATACTACTTGTATCTTCTATAGGAGCTTAGATATGAAGTGGAAATGGAAGAAAGTTGCAGTTCCTTGGAAAAGTTTGTTCCATCTGAACACCTTAAAGTTGTTGAAGTTAAATGCACTAATGTTGTTAAAAATGTACACAAATTTGTGGAGATCTTGAATACCTATGGCATAGCTTCTGATTTAATCAGTATCCAAGAGACAGACTGATAGTTGATCCACATGTAAGTTAAATACTTCTATTGTATTGTCTCTTTATATGTGTCTTACAACAAATAATGAAGAAGCACCCATATTATGTGGGCTAATATTATGCAATCTAATATGGCAATTTGTTTTGGTTGGAGTCTAACATGCTGATTTTTTTTAATGTCGAAATCCAATTTGGTTTTGTGTTGTCAGGAGCAGAGTTTATTAGTTCAAAACTAATGTTTTAACTTCATCATTTCCTGACAATTTCCACACCAGAAAAAAAGCTCCAGTCAAATTCCCTTCTCTTAAGCAATCAAATATTTCTCTGCACATATAGGAACTCTTGAAATTGAGTTGACCACACTTTTTCCATGTTTGAAAGGAGTTCAGTTTGGAGTGCGAAAAGATGAACTTGCGCATGGTCGATGAACCACTTCTTGACCAATCAGAAATCGAGGATGAACAACTTGTTCGATCAGAAATCTGTGGTTTATCTTAGCAGGGACGAGACTTTGGCATAGCTTATAATGTTGAGCCGAGAATATTGCTCATACTTCATACAGATTGCTGGCTATCTGTAGTCCTTTTGCTACTTTGTTGTAGTATATTAGTAGTATTGTGAGGTGAATTCTGTATTGTTGGCTATACATGCACACCTCCCTCTGAAATCTAGGGTAAATAGTACTAGTATCAGGCAATGACCCGTAAGGAATAAATGTCAAGGTCTTTTCTTTTTGTATGTTGATAGGGGAATATGTAGGGTGAAGTGCAAGGTGCATGATAAGCAGTAGGGTCGTCTTGATAAGAAGTGTGCACATTCCAACTCCAGATGGGATCTGCCGTGGAAAATCCATCGGGTTTTCCTTATAGAATGTTTCCTACGGTTGGCCATCCACTCTTGCCAAGGGGGGAAGCATGTTCCTCTCAAATGTTTGGATATATTGCAATTTGCTTGTTATGATATCATCAACAGGTGTATCTTTACTCATAAGGAGGATACACATAATGGACCCTCAATCCATATATATAAGGACTTCTGGGTTTGTCAAATGTTTTGAACTTTGAAAAAAAAAATATATCAGTAATAGATATAAGGACTTCTGTGCTTGTCACTGAATCTAATTACATATTTTTTATGATTGAAAGTTTAGGGTCAGTTCATCGTCTCATTGATAATGGTGTCCTTGCACCCCATACCAAAGCATGGTATTTATGATTGAAACTTAATTAGAAGAATAAATGTATCACTTTGAAACTATTGTTCACAAGTGTTGCAAACCCGTCACAAGAGGGATGCAACGATAGTAATAGTTGCAGCTGGTTTGGCCCCAGTTGAAAAACAATATTGCCGTTACTAGATATAGTTCATAAGCCAAAAATCAAACTATTCTGTGATCAACACTAAATCCAAAGGAAAATATGTAATGACATCTTGATCTGTACAATTGGGGGCAAGCACTGAATAAGAAAATTTCACTTCCACGTTAGTCGATAATAGCTTGAGACAAATAAAAGGGAAGTTTGTGCATTAGCAGCAATATTTCCTAGTTATAAGCATTAAGGAGGTATTATAAAAATGAAAATTTATCTGCAACAAAAACCTATTAGTGGGTACATCTTGGAGCTGTTGATAGAGACTTTTGTTTCCATTCTTTCAAGAAAAAGTTGTTGCATTAATATTTTTTCCCTTTTGTAAATGAGCAAAAGGAAACATGTAACAATGGCCTAAACTTTTTGCTTGTATCAGGGTGCCGTTCTTTAAAACTACACACTTTGTAGAAGGGCCACAAGTAACATTTTGACTTATATTAAGAGAGTGATTATTACAAGCATTGGGTCAGCTACCCACCCTCTACGTGGGCTGCTGACAATCGATGGATTTGAAAGCTATGTCTCAAAATCTAACACGCTATAATCCTGGTTAACTATAGAATTATTTTTCCTAAAAAAATATCGAATTATTTAAATCATTATCAAATCTGAATCATTTAAAGAGGCTAAAAGCTGGAAAAGCGACCGTTCTACTGGAAAGCGGTGTCTTGATCCATTCCCATATATTCCCCTCAACATGGCCATCGCGCCCCTCGTCCTTTCCTCGACGGTGGCAGAGCCGACCTTGCGTCCCTCTCCCCTTCCTCAAAGGCGGCAAAGTCAAGCTTGCTAGCGTGCCGGGCCACCGCCTCGCCTCCGGCTCTCGCTCACGCTCCTGCCCGCCACTGCTCTTCCCGGTCGCGGTCCCTCCGGCTCGCCGCCACTGTTTCCAGCTCTTGCGTGCCCTCACCCGTCGCTGCGCCTCCAGGTCATGCTACACCGGGCTACCGCAACGCCTCCTGATATCGCGCGTGTCGGGCCACCCTACTACTGTCTCGCATCACCGCCTGAGTGCTCGCTTGCAAAAGCTTTGCCAAATACCATATCTTCGCTTTTACGTATACCATCTTCCTAGGCAAGCATCCTTCGATTCCCCGTAAAGCAGATTTTGGGGAAAGCAGACAAGGCTCACCCAAACAGTGCCTTACAACATTCCAAGGTATGTAGTCTCTTTCATTCAATTTTGGTGGAATAGATCTTCCCGGTAGACTCTAGAAATAGTTCAATGATGCCACAAGGTGATTGGGATATATGCAATATTGATTATTACTCTTTCATATTATTGGTTTGTATCAGGCAAAAGGTTGGAATCCTATATTTGCATCAACCTGCAAACAGAAATGTTTTACATTTTGTAGGTTATATCCTAGTTGGAAAATGATAGTCACTGGCAAGAGCCTTATCACTTTGTACAATAAAAAGGTTGGTTATGTATTATCACTTTTGTTTCCTTCAATGCAAAACATCACATTCATCGGTACCTGAAAATTTTGGATGTATTAGCACATATATTCCCTTCATAACAAAGCATGAACATAAATATTCATGCATGCAATGTTTAATGCAAAACCAATCAAAGAAAAGAGTCATAGTTCGCTTATTGTAACTGAAATTTTTGTATCTATCATCACATCAGTTTTCTTCATAGAAAAGCAACAACAAACAATTATGTACAAAAATTTTGGAGATTGTACAGTGTTGGAAAATCGTAGCCACTGGGAACATCCTTATCACTTTGAACGTACAATGGTTGGATGTATTATCACTTTTGTTTCCTTCACCGAAAAGCATGAATAAGAAAATCAGCCGATATTACAAAACCAATCAAACAAAAGGCATCCCTTTCTTCTGTAACTGAAAATTTAGTATGCATTAGCAATATGTTCCGTTCATAACAAATCATGCATGCAATGTTTAATGCAAAACCAATCAAAGAAAAGGTACTAGTTCACTTGTATTGTACCTGAAATTTTCGTATCTATTAGCACATATGTTTTCTTCATAGGAAAGCAACATTAAAAAATATTTACAATATCCGAAATAGAAAACAAATCAATGAAAAACATCCTAGTTCATTTGTATTCTACCTGAAATTGTTAGATGCCTTAGGACATATGTTCCATCCATAGTAAAGCAAGAATAAAAGGTGTATAATTCGGAAATCAAAACCAATCAAAGAAAAATTATTCTAAATCGCTAGTACTAGAAATGTTTGGATGAATTAGCACATATGTTCCTATCATAGTAAAGCTTGAAAAATGGTGTGCTTGCATGCATTATCTAACATAAAACCAATCAAAGAAAAGTGTCCTAGTTCACATTGATATTACCTAAAATATATGGATATACTAAGTCATGTGTTCCCTTCATAGTAAAGCATGATAGAAAAAAGGTATGCATGTGGTAACATAAAACCAATCAAAGAAAAACATATGTTATATCTAGTTCATGATAGAAAAAAGGTATGCATGTAGTAACGTAAAACCAATCAAAGAAAAGCATATGTTATATCTAGTTCACGACAGAGAAAAAAGGTATGCATGTAGTAACGTAAAACCAATCAAAGAAAAGCCTATGTTATATCTAGTTCATGACAGAAAAAAGATATGCATGTAGTAACTTAAGACCAATCAAAGAAAAGCATATGTTATATCTAGTTCCTTATCAGAAGGGTTAATATATTCCAAACAATACTATAAATAGGTATCCACCCATACACCAGTCCCCGTCAAACTTCACCACCACCAACAAAACCCATTCCACCTCCTTGCAGCAGCTCGACCATTCCTTTGGGATGAGATTGATAAAACTGATCCCAAAGTCCAAGAATTTCTATCTATCGTACGCTCAGCCGGTGCCGGCGAGCGTCACCACAAGAATGGTGCATACCTTGATCACCTACGCCACTTTCATCGCATAATGCAATTGTGGGGTGAACCTCGTGACATAACTCGATGTGGTCTTGTGCAC
This sequence comes from Eragrostis nindensis, assembly GCA_012490785.1. Lineage (NCBI taxonomy): Eukaryota > Viridiplantae > Streptophyta > Magnoliopsida > Poales > Poaceae > Eragrostis > Eragrostis nindensis. Next base: position 956,752 of record JAAXCT010000023.1, read on the forward strand.
TCGTCTTATGCGAATGCCTTTATCAATGTCTCCATCTTTGACCAAAACACTAGCCGTGAGACTGTGCAGGGTCTCATAGGTGTGCCCATCGAGCGCATAGTTTTCCTCTTCTGTACCGTCTCACGCAAGAAGGTTATTTTTGAAGGAATTCTCCCAAAGTACACTGAAGAGGAGCTAATGGATCACCTAGCTGCATCTGATGTGTCTCTGAGGACAGCAAGGGAAAGTGGAACATATGATAATTCAGAGCCATGGCGTCAGAAGCTATGCTCTCTTCTTCCAGCCGAAGGCATTGAAGTGGAACACTTCAAAATTCAAAAAGCCATAGCACTTTCACGTAGGATCATAGCTCTCATTATCATGATGACTATCGCCGACATCGGTGACCAGTTCTTTGACTACCTAGATGAGCTATATGCTAACGAGAATGGCCGTATGGAGTTCAGTGGTGACAATTGGGGTGCTTTATGGCCAGGAAGTTGCAGGCCTGGGCTATGGATGAATGTAGCATCAAGGATGGCAGTCTTGTACAATCTCATCGTTAGAGAAGAAGAGCTTTACATGCATGAGAGGATCAAATTAGGAGAGCCTGTCCACCATGACCGTGATGACGGAATCGAGCTAGTGATCCCACCAGTGTTCAACTATTGTACCAAGGTGTTGGATCCCAAGGAACAGATAGATGCTGCAAGGGACCTTTATTGGGAGGCCATATGCAGTGATGACTGGAAGCATAGAGATTGGCTCAGAGTGGAAAATATCCTCTTAGAGAGTATTAAGAAGAATCCATTTGTAGGGGAGCCTCACCTGGTTCTTACACAAGTGTATCTCAACATGGAGAGGTATGAAGATGCAAAGGAAGGGGCAGAGGAAGGACTGAAGTCACTGTTGGAATGGGGAATCAGCTGGGACAAAAGGATGACATGGGAAGCATGGGTGTCTTGGGGCAGGGTGATGCTCGAGAAGGCTAATGAGAACGAGTGGCCTAAGAGCGCTGCAGGCATCACCAACCTGGGCCAAGTGAAGTGAGCAAGTAAAGGTTGAGTGATGCTCGACAAGGCCAATGAGAATAAGAGTGACCTCCTGGCAAAAGACATCACCAACTCGACTGTGTGAAGTGAAGAACAAATAAGCTTATGGTATTGTGGTAATGCTGAAATAACATAAAAAAATATGTTATAGCATAGTGTGTGGTCCATGCCCCCCCCCCCCCCCCCCCCAAAAAAAGAAGAAAAAACAGAGAGAGAATAATGTAAGGCACCATGTATTTTATGTTATCATGGAATAAAAATATATAATTATATAATACTCCTTATGTAGTCTTACATATTGTGTACCCTTCACATCCATTCCAACCAATTGAAATGTGCATGCGAAAAAATAATCTGTAATGTGGTATGTCAGAAACCGCCTTTTGTACCTAACATTTTAATAAATTCTGAAAATTTATGACATGGGGGAACTCCGGAATATTTTCATGTCAAGATAAACATTATAACAAACTTGGGAGTATCACCCTACATTAACATTCCAAGAAAAAATATTTGAACTAAGAGGGTTTTAAAATACTTTTTTTTGGGGGGTGGTGGGGGGGGGGGGGGGGGGGGGGGGGGGATGGGATGGAGACAACAAAAAGCTAGTATTACGTCCAGAACTCTCTAAGCGTTGGCATAATTTTATAGTCACTGAATCCAGCTTCTAAGAACTTTTCCACTCATGCCCCTCTCTGGCAACTTGACGCGCATCTTGTAAATATCAAACAACACTTTTCGTCTCTTTGACAATGGCGTCGTGCGCCCCATACCCGACCACTGTATTTATGATTATGACCCTCTCCGACTTCTCTTGAAAGAATTGCTTTCTTACACTGACGAAGTATCTTAACACAGTCGTTGTCGTCGTCCCAACAGTCCAATACGTTCTGAAACATAGACGTCACCAAAAGTTAGCTTTATGAAGAAAGGATATCATCCTGAATTATGGCCAGGTGGAAATTACTGTGTGTTGCCGTGGAAGAGGAAGAAGTACCTTGATCACAACAGCATCTGCAGATCGATGGAATAGGCTCAATCATGTCACCGGCGATGAACTCCACCGTGCCATCCGTGGGCGCCTTGCTGACGACTTCGTGTGACTGTGAGGGAAGACTCTAGAGATGGCCGTCACAGCCGCGCCATAGTGGACCAGCGAGCTGAGCCCGTAGAAGATCTCGCCACGCTTTCTCAGCACCACATGCATGCATGCTGAAGCTCCTGCCGGCGATCGACACACGCTGCGTCGTCCTTGGACAGGCTTCACGGCGAAATGACCTCAAAGAACGCGGAGGCCGCTGTGCTGGTGGCTGGTGCCACCAGGAGGCGCAATTACGAAGCAGCCTAAGCATTGGCATAATTTTGTAGCCACTGAATCCAGCTTCTAAGAAGATTTTCCACTCAAGCTCCTCTCTCTCAATGGCAACTTGACGCGCATCTTGTAAATATCAAGCGGGGAGGTTCCCAACATGGCTGGGCCCGCTCACACACTGTGCGGACCCCACTCACCCCACTAACCTTTTACGCCTTTAATTGCGCACTGGATAGCTTAGCCTGCCGCCAGGTATCTTTCGACCGAGTAGACGGGAACAAGAAGCTAACTGAACAAAATAAGATCCGTCTGAAGAGCCGACACAAAAATCACACTGAGCAGTGAGCAGCAAGAACAAAATGATCAGAAATAGGTAGCATCAGCAAGTTCCGATGTGATCCATAAAGTCATAAAGTCATCATATAAAACTATATAAGAGCAGATAAGGAGAAAAAACAGGAGTATACTTAAACCGGGTCAACTGCAACTAGATGAACTATAGACATCTCCGTACAATCCATTTCTACTCATGAATCGCTCATCAGTATAAGATCCAAGTATACAGGGAGCAGACCCAAGCTTTAACTTTAGTATTTCTTGTATAGTGGCCAGTATAAATCGGCATCCGTCTGGAAGCTGTAGCCTACATGAATATGATAAGGAATAATAAGTACTCAGGGATTTCCATGGAGTGGAAAAAAATTATTCCTTAGTACTATCACCGATATGAACCATCATACGAAACACAACCTGGAATAACATGAGGGTTGATGCTATCATGGCAAAGCTGGGTAAACCTTCAATTCAAGCATGGATATTCTGTTATGCCCTCCCAGAGTTTAACTACTCCTGTGGTTTTAAGTTGATGACATTACGACAACTTTTTCTATATCAAAAATGAACTAAAAATGTTTCCTAAGGTGATCAAATAAAAAAACAGAGTACTTGTCCTGTAAATAATTTTCTGTGTGTGGCATTCCCCATCTGCCAAATCAAGGGTGCCCACAATATACCTCTTTGATAACACTGCTGTTTCATACCTTAGAACCAATACAAACAGTTCCAATTAGAATTTAGAAACTAAGCACCATAACAAACAACTGTTCAAGCGCTGTATGAGGAATGACTGCTGTAACCGACTTTTGTAGCTATAGCCATGCACATTCTTTTTTTCACAACAGGGGACTAGGAAATTCGACGAAATACTGTTCCAACTAGCATTACATTTCCTTATGCGCGTGAGACTACATAAAGCTAGAAACGTATCAAATAACAAACTTACATTCACAACCTCTAATAATAAATTTCTAAAGCTGGACAAATGTATTATTTAGTTCAATCCTAACAATTACGAACTACCAAAGTTTAACTGCATACTCCATAAAAAATGCTCTATAGAAGGTGTTCCCCTGTTTTCAAAATCAGGGGTCCTCTTAATATGAACTCATCTCGTTGAGATACATAGGTTGCCAAGTGAAGATACCAATGTAGCTATCTTTGTGAAAAAAATTGAAATGGCTTAGAAAAAAACCAAAACATAGGTCTGAAACAACAGATTGCTTAAAGGTTCTCCATCATTGGGAAGTAAACAAGCGGAAAAATAAAAGACCATTGCCATCATTTGATGAGAACATAATCTAATTTAGTAAATTGAACCATTTATAAAGGATGGTGAAAAGGGGGTCCGATGATAAAAATAAAAAGTGTGGAATCCATAGCAACCAACTTACTAAGCACTATGATGAAAACATAACTGTTCAAGCCTCCAGTCAGGCATGTCATGTATTCCTCACTGGAGAGAGTACCAAATAGAAAACTTACATTGAGAAATTCTCCTAGTCCGCTGGACGATGATTTGCTCAATGCATACACCATGGGTGCTCAAGATGCTAAACATTTTCTTAACCCTCTTATCAAACTCGTTACACTTGATTTCAACCAATTTAAGGTTCTTAGATGCAAATGGCCTCTTAGATGGATTGCAGCTGCCTTTAGTTGCCACCCACCTATTTGGGGCCTATACAAAATACATAGCAGGAACTAGTAAGTTAAAATCAACTGATCATGGATTTTTTGACTAGATAAGAATCCTGCTTAAAACAAAACATGTACCTTACTGAGTTGAAGAATGAGCTTCTCTAGAACAGGTGTATACTGGAGAAAGCAAACCATTGCTCGAAAATCAGTTGCTACACACCACTCATTGAGTAACAGAGTCTTTAACTTACTAAATGTAGGGCGCCACATCAGATCCCTTTTGAAAACAAACCAGTAGGAAATCAGAAAATTTTTAAAGGTGTGATTTTGCGGTACAAATTGAAACATGAGCTCATGAGTATTGATCCCAACCTAATTAGGCCAGTCATATATAGATGTGGTTACAGGTTGGTAACATGTTCTCAAAAGTATTACTTGAGAGTATGCACTCCAAATTTTTAACTACGATCAAAGGCATACATAATTGTATCTTACATGGAAATAATAACATAGTGTCAATTTGTAACTCTGCTCAGCCATGAAAAAGTGGAAGATCAGCCTACAGTGCACTGTAAAAATATGAAATATAGTTTATTATACATAGCACAGAATATAATCAGTTAACCACAACCAAATCCATCAAGATCCTTCTGGTGGTCAGGCTCTGCATGTGTAGCTGCAAGCTTACAAATGCTTAATGATGGTATGCATATCACAGAAAGGCATAGTGGATGACATGCAACACCAGAGTGAAGAAAGAAGTAGGAAGAAACACGTACCGTCCCAGGTTCAGCTACCAGCTCCAAACTTTCAGCCTCTGACAAACCTTTTAGAAGCATGCAGTCAGTGATTCCATTACCATTGTCAGCACAATTATCACAACTATCATTAGAACATGACTGTCCGAATACTTCTTTGCCACATTTATCATCACAGTCGTGCAGTCTAACAAATGCTTTTACTAATGAAGGCATGCTTTCTAGCAAAGGAGTCTTTTCAGTATTCTCAGTTAATTCGAGCGAAACAAGACCTGGACAAGAAATCTGAGTCCGTATGTTCTCATCAAACTCGCAGTATCTCATGGCCAGCTGCTCAAGGGACCGGGACGATATCTTTTCAGCATCAACAATGCAACTCGTCATCAATAGCTTCTTGAGTGCAGGGCAGTTTGAGAAATCAAGAGATCTGCTGCCTAACATTACACTTGAAAGCTCTAGCACTGTCAAGTGCAGGGAGATGAGATGATCATTTATGGACAACTGCTGGGAATCATAGTAATGATCTACTCTGATGGTCTGAGCTTTGCACAGCAGAGCTTGCTGGATCCAATTGTCGATACTTCGGTCCACGTGGTATTCTAAATCATCAATGTGAAACTCACACAACTCCAGTGGCGCGCTGCGGTCGCGATGGAACAGCAGATTGTTCACAAAGTTGTCAAGGGCGTCGAACTCCTGCTCCGTCAGCGTCTGCTCGCATTCAGCAGATTCTTCGGGATGGAACTCATGAGTGATGCGTAGAGCAGGTATGGACCTCCAGAGATGGCGCCAGCGCCGGGCGATGATGCATGTTGCCACGGCCTCCCGCGCAGGCAGGAACGACAGTACGTGCTGCAGCGCCTCGTCCGGAAGGCCGTCGATCCCCACCACGGGCGCCTGCTTCTGCTGGCTCTTGCGACGCCGGTAGACGACCTTGGCTTTTTGGTGAGGCATTGCGTCGAGCAGGTGGCGGGCGCCGATCCTGGAAACAATTCAGAGGAAGAGGAACGGATCAAGAAAGATGGATTCCTCTTCGCTCCACCACTCGCCTTATTACCTCCAAACCTTTGATTCTCAAAGATCCTTTACCTTTGAATCTTGGAATCGTTGGATCAACGCAGCAGCCTGGCTAAGCTAGCCGCAGCAGTGTAATTATGAGCATGAATCTCGCCGCTCGACGCGCAGAGCTCGTTTACCAGCAAGCAGACTACCGGTGGTATGTTGGACTGCGCCGTTCCTTGCGCCTGGTAGCCAGCAAGCAGACTAATTAACTTCCTTGGACTGAACAGGACAGCAAGAAGAAGATCGAGGAATGAGGAGCAAAGAGAAGCGAACACGACTCTAAGCGCTCCTTGGTTGGTAATTAACGTGTTTTTTTTTTTGAAACTTTGGTAATTAACGTGTTATCAAAGCAACTTGCCGTTTTTAGCAAAGCCGTGTCGCCCCGCCTGGTCTTGGTGCGTGTGGTGACTGCTGATCAGACCCGCTAACTAGCGCACGGGTAATAACAGTTTAAGTCACGTACGCTTCACTCTCCCTCTACAAAATATTTCCGGCCGCCTTTTTTTATAGTTTCAATAAAAAATATAAAATTTAGATAAACTATTTTCCAAAGTTTTGAAAACTTATTTTAAAAAAACTTACAGAAATACTATGTCATAAGGAGCAAATTTATTCAATGCTTTCAGGGAACCTTTTCAAAAATATTTTCCAAAAGTTAGACTCAGTAATAACAAATGGCTGGAACCCGAAATCAACAGAGGTCAGTTTTATGTGAGCTGAGCAGTGAGTTCTGCAAAGTGGGATTACACGCTTCGAAAAGATATTCTAAATTCCTCTTCTCTTGTTGCCTGTGGCAGCATAACTCGAGTGTTCTTAAGGACTAGCCTTTAACTTCTGTTTTACTTGACAAAAGCACATTTCCTCGAGAATCACTTGAAAAAAATATCTGATTTTTTATGTGAATAAAAGCTATCAAAATTTACAAAATTCAAGTATATATTCTTCTATATCAGATGAGCAAACAAAAATGACTATTCTTCACATATTACTTGATTTTCTAATAAAATTATTTTCACCTATTAGACTATTTCCAATGTTTTGTGTCGTACCACAATCTCCAAAGTTACTATGTCATCTGAAACAATGAGATGAGCCCTCCAGTGCATTCACATAGATGGAACTTTAGATCCCACCAAGTTATATTTAAATGTTACAAGTGTTCTTAGTACAAATTGTGCCCACTTGTATAATATACTTTTCAATGAATTGGATATCATAACATAGTTCCATCTTGTATAAAAACACAACAATCTTCTTTTCATTAACTTTGTGCTAGTAAACAAGCAATCTAATGTGCATGATATTTCCACTGGGAATAATCGGATAGCACAAATGGTGCCGCGGCCAGCCAGAGCCACTGCATGCAAGCTGTGCCCTGGGTAGGCAAACGAGGATCTCAGCTAGAGCCTGGAACAAAATGTCCAAAACAGAGCGGAGTGTGTGCTATTGCGGACTCTAGTGCTCGTACACTTTGGCCAGCTAAAGATAAGCTTCAACTGTACGCGTCACAGTGTCAGCTTGCAGCATGAGAATTGAGAAATGCTCCAGTGGAGCTTTCCTGAAGATTGCACTATGTGGTGAAAACCACCCACTAGCTTTTCTGAAAATTTGCAGGTGTGTCTATGAGATAGATCGATGTGAACAATCATATAAAATTGCAAGTCCAAAGTCATCTTTGAGAGATACAAAATTACAAAATCATGATGCATAAGAGTGTCGGCCTCAGTGCTCTGCTATAAGATAAAGACTTCACATGTTTTTCTCCATGTACCTTCAATTCATGTGCCCAAGTCTAAAATGAAGATATATTTTGGATAGGATGGAAAATTTGATTTAGTTTATTGTCCTATTTTGTTATTGTATCATCATCTGCACCTTTTGTCATGCAATCTTCATCTCCGTTATTTGATAGCGGACGAGACACTTAATTTCCTCTCTTAGAACTAATTTGTTTTATCTTCCTATTAACAAATCATGGTGTTAAAATGTGTACAAATCCTAAGTTCCAAGGGATGTGCACCTGATTTCCAGTGTTCAACGTCACGCGACAAGAACTAGCCAATATAATGCATAGATACCCTCTTGAAAACCAAGAAGAAAAATCATGACCAGCAGCAACTACTTCGATTGTGCAGACAAGCCCAACAATTGCACTGAGATTACTACAATAAAAGAAATTCAAAGAACTAAAAAAGAAAATAAACTATCCAGAACATGCAAATGCTGGATATACTATTTTGAGAGCTATCTAGAGACACATGAGCAGATGAACACCATTAACGAACAGTCATCTTGCCTGTGACTTCAGCCGCAGTCTTGCTAGTACCAAAGGTGTGACAGAAACAGGAATAGTAAAATCAGGTCCATATAGATGTAGTAAATTACATCGCCAATTTTAAGGCCCATTCCTAAGGATGAGAAGGCTTTCATACTGCATATATCCTTGCACTTCTGAATACTCAAGAGATTGCGAATAGGCATAGAAAATATCACCAGTCTAGATCACTATTCTTCTGGAAACTGTAACCTACATGAACATGAAGGGGCACAGTAAGTTGTTTCAAGCCTCGAAAAGGGGTGAATAAGTTGATTTCCTAGTAAAGTATAAAATGTAAAAGTGTCGTAAATTGGATCAACATGAAATTTATTTTAATTGTGGCAAAGCTGGACGTATGTTTTATGTACTTTGATTTTAAGCAGTGCTTCAAATAGCACGAGGTTTCGCCTCTATACCCAATCCAGGAAGGAAGCATGTAGTTGAATAGAAGTACGCAAACAAAGGTAAACCATTATTGATTATACTGACCACTATCTCATCTATTCATGTGAATCTTATGAAAGATGTGTAGGATTACATTTCATTGATCAGTAAAACCATGAAACAAAGTGGCATAAGATAAATTTGCACAAATATGAAATATGTTTTAATTAATTGAGAATTGGGTACACCCTTTCTGATCAAAGGACTGGCAGATGTTTTATTGCTGACGAATCTTCATTTTACAATACAGTACAGAAAAATGTATGGACCATCATAGCTAACAGATGTATGGACACTATTTCTTTCCCCACATTGACTAAAAATTGTATGGACAATCATAACCGATTTCTAAGCATGCCAACATAGATGAAATTTCCTTGCCTTATAAATTGTTGTTCTTGAGAAATAAGTAGTACATATGATTGTATTTGTTAAGTAGCATCCAGACAGTTGCATCCAATCCAATCATTTCCTCGTACGAGCAAAATGAATCCTAAATGGTGGATTTAAGGACTAATGCAGAGCCAGTAGTAACTGACCGTTGTCTGGTTCTAACGGCTTGGACCAATCTGGGTCCAAGTGTCTCGACCACGACTACAGGGAGTCAGCACATGCAAGGAGGTAAAAAGTGACCATCCGGTTGACCACTATATCATCCATCCTTGTGAGCTTTGTGAGTGTGTGTAAAGTGTAATCTTTACATATGTTTTAGTACAAACAGCCATAAGAAAAACGTTTGCATAACTATGAAATTGATCAGAATATGATTTACTCAATAATACAGTAGACAGATTCTTCCCAGATCAAAGGAGTTGCAAATCTTTGATCATTGTGAAGTTTACACTGTCCAATTGCTATGCATGCCAACTAGTGAAAACTGCTTGCCTCTTCAGCTTTATTGTTCTTTAGATATATGCCGTATCTATTCAAGAATAGCATCTATAGGGTACCATTCTACCATTTCCTTTCTTACTGCATGTCAAGGGTGCCCGCTTCCATAGGCTGTGGCCTCTTTTGAGAACAAATGAGGCCTAATAAATGATGTATTTCCATTCTAGTATCAGCATGATTTATAGTGAAACAAACTGAACCATAACAAAGGAGATGGGGTTCATGGTACTTAAAGTTGTACCAGATAAAGCATCGGGAAAGCTAAAATGCAGTGGGTTGAGAACACCATCTATCTTTGTATCTCCTATCTCGAAAAAAGAAATATATCTTTTTGTAAAAAGAAAGGTGATTGAGCATTAGAAGCATTCCGCATTTTAACAAGCATCATTACAAGAATCTTCAAGCAACATTTGAGGAGTGCTTGTGCATAGACTACGTATGAACCTGTAATAAATAAATATAAGACTGTCCTGTGAGCTGTGTAGGAGATGTAGCACTAATTATTACTATTTTTTCATTCTCCTACTAGTGTCAAATTAGCATGGAAATTTGTAACTTCACCTATGCTAGTAATTTTGGCTCTTTTCTGCACTGTTCGCTGTTACATCCCTTGGACCGGAATAGTAGACAGTAGGAGATGATAGGAGTGGCTAGCAGTGTACATTCTCTTGCTGGGTCTACCTTCCAAGTTGGTTGCCCATGATGCCAGGGTTTCGGCAGATACAAGGGAGTGAGAATGAAATATAGGATGTGAGAATAGCTAGTAAACTTCTCATTGCTTGATGATAGAAACAAGATTGCCATCATCATTAATAGGGCCATTCCTAACAGACTTAGGTGACACAAATAGATAAACTAATTCTATAGCTGACAAAAGAATCTAATCTTGATAATGAAGAAAACAATGGGTTTATACAGCAAGTCAGCAACTATGCCACAGGATATTTTAGCATGGCAGAAGCTAGCTCAGCCCAGCCCCCTCGCATGACACATCTATTTTATGCATGATTGGATCATAAGATAGAATAGCATCCATTGCCAACTCACATTCAGAACATCTCGAAGACCATTGGATATTAATTCGCTCCAGATATATGTTGTAGGTGCTCAGCATCCTTGAAATTTGGTGAACTCTCTCATCAAACTGTTGACACTTAATCTCAATTACTTTGAGGTTCTTTGATGCAAACGGCTCTTCTGATGGAACATAGAAGTAAGACCCTCTTGGTTCCACCCAATTGTCGGGCATCTGTATCAGACATAATAGTTGCCATAAAATCAAACAAGGTGTATGATAACTTTATAATATGACAATAACTATGATAGTTATTAAGACATACCTGACGAAGTTGAAGAGTGAGCTTCTCTAGAACAGGAGCATGTTGGAGAAAGCATAATAGCGGGTCAAAATTGATAGCCACACACCACTCATTGAGTAACAAAGTCTTCAACTTGCTGAACGTAGGGCACCACATTAAATCCCTTTTGAAAATAAACTGGACAAAATACAAAGGAATAGGGACAGCTGAATGTTAGAAATAGATTCCTAGTGAAAAATAAAGACAAATTAGGGCACGGTAACAGAAGATCTTATGCGAATTGTATTTGATAAAGTTTACACACACGCAGAAATAATTATGGGATTTTTAGTTCTTACTCCTTTTGTCCCAATATGCTGTTTAGAATAGATGCACAATGCCTTTTGTTTCAAATTTTAGTCGAAGAGTCCAAGTTCAACACTCATGGATATGGCAGAGTGTACACAATAAGGTGTGTCTTCTGTCAAAGTAATAAGCAAGGCTGAGTACAAAGCAGAGCCAAGTCTTTTAATACTTGTTTCAGACTTGTGTTCATGGCCTACCTAATATCATTCTTGATAGCCTGCAAGTCTTTAGCTGCCTATTTTCTATCTTAACATATTATGATGTGCTCAACATATATTATTCTTCTTAAGTATAACAGTTACACTTGATATTATATATCAGATAGTCATCCCTTTGCTTTTATAATTTAACATACATGTTACAGAATGGTGATACACTGATTTTTGGAAATTTTCATGTAAGCCATCCTAGAAACACTATCATGTATCTATGCTCCACAATGATGGATGCAGTAGATTTATCATAAATTTTACCATAAAGGCATAACATTATGCTATTACCACAAGTTAATGCAAAATTTATGGCTGGAAATACTAAAATTACAACTGTGCCTATATAGGAATCGTATGTATTAAAAGTATGATATGAAAAAATGCGACATTAATTTACTCATTGGAACATGATGTTTGAAATATCCGATTGGTCAATGACACATATACCACAATATATTTCATGTAACAATATACATGGTACAGCAGAAACAGGGGACCGGAGGCAACAAGAAGAGAGTAAAAGGAAGTCGGCACAAACATACCGACCCAGGTTGAGCAACCAGCTCCAAGCTTTCAGCCTGTGACATGCCTTTCAGAAGCAAGCAACCTCGAATTTTACCATTCCTATCATCACAGTTTTCACAGGTATCTTTAGAACATGAACCCCCGTATTTTTCCTTACCACAACAGTCATCAGACCAAACTGTGTCATGGAGTCTGACCAATGCCTTTACTAATGATGGCATATTTTCAAGTATAGGCATCGTAGTATTATCAGTTAGTTGAAGCCAAACAAGACTAGGAGAAGAAATGCAGGTCCGACTGTCTCGTGTAAAGACAGATTCAATGATGGTTAAGTGTTGAAGGGATTGGGATGATATCTTCTTGGTGGCAATTTCACAGCCTCTCACCCACAGACTCTTTAGTGTTGGGCAGCTCGAAAAATTGAGAAACTTGTTTTCTAACCTTACAAACACAAGCTTTAGCCTTGTTAAGTGTTTGGAGATGAGAGGTGTGTCACTGAGCCAAAGACCAGTGTTGAAGCTGTCAACTTCCACACTGAGAGTACGAACTTGAGACAGCAGAGCTTGTTGTATCCATAAGTCGATATGTGGCCAGGGCCCCTCCCAGTCAAACTCGTTGATACTAATCTCACAAAAGTCCAGTGGCGCCTCATGATTGCGATGGAACATCATAAGGTCAACAAATCGGTTCATATCCTCGACGTCCTCCTCGCTGAGCCAATCATCTTCAGTGTCCCAGATGATGCGCAGGGCAGGCATGGACTTCCAGAGGCAGCTCCAGCGCCGTGCAAGCACACAGGTCTGCACAGCCTCCCGCACAGGCAGGAACGACAGGACGTGCTGCAGGACCTCATCCGGGACGGCTTCAATCCCCGCCAGAGGCGGCCTCCGGTTCTTGCGCCGGCAGTAGACCTTCATTTGTTCTTGCGGCATTACGTCGAACAGGTGTCGAGCGCAGGTCCTGGAAAGAAAGAGGAAAAAATGTAAACAGATCCTACAGGATGGATTTCACGCTCCATCACTCGCTCCCATCGCCAAATCTTCGATACTCACGGATTGATTTACCTTCGGGATTTGGAGTCGGTGGATCAGGGGAGCATCCCAGATGGCCACCGCGGCGAGGTTCTTGAAACACGCTGCGGACGATGGGTTGGACCGCGCAGTTCAAACTTGTTGAAGCTGGCCAACTGAAATGTGCGGAAGCAGGGATTCTAAAAATTTTTCTTGTGGCCGCAATTGGGAATCGTTTGCAACCAGGTGGTGTTTGAGCCTTGAGGAGGGGGAATCGTAGGGGAATTTCGGGATGGAAATGGAAGAGCAGAGCAACCGCCCTGTGGAGTACTGTCATGATTACATGGCTAAGAGACCGACATGTAGGACCGTCATAGCCATTGGCCCCACTTGCAGCGAATGTATCTATGACTGACGACTTGTTGGGCTGTCAATGAGCCGAGCTCGAGCGAGCTTTAGTTAGGTTCCAGGCCCGTTTCTCGGGCGGAGCTCGAACGAGCTGGTTTGTGGTCAGAGCCTCAAGTTCGGCTACATGTCCTCATATTAAATTTAAGAATAATATATTTTTAAATGTTAAGATTTTCTTTATGTGACAGGACTAAATTTTAGCCCTAAAAAAACTAATACCTCTTCAGTAACGAATCTATTGTATATCATGTAATAACAACGCTTAACCTGTAATGTCGAACAATGTATATATGTATGGTTCACATCGGCACTACCTCTGATATGAAAGACTTTTTGTAGGACAAGGGAATGCAATACTTTGAGAGGTACTAGTACAAAGCGCAACAGATTTGGCATGCTATGAAGATATTATAGCGTCCACTACGCACGCTTGCATCGAGGTGTAGAAAAATGCAGGGCTGGCACCTCTGTTTTTCTTTTTTTTTTTAAAGATGTACTAGTTGGACTTGTGGGCCCACTTTTAACTTTTATTTATAGAGAGGATGGCCCAATTTTGCTGAACTTTTTTTTCTAAAGAATTAAACTCCATTTAAATATCGTCTAAACACTAAACGGGTGACCACCGTCTAGGCCTAAAAGCCCATTTTTACGGCCGTTTAAACGGGTCGACTGCCTAGGATCATTGCTGAAAAGTAAACGTAGGATGTTGGGCCCAATACAAAGTGATTAAATTTCACATTCAGAAGAAAGTTAGGCCCATTAAAGCCTCTCCACTTGAAGCAGCAGAACACTACTGTTCCCACCGCTCGCATGATCGCATCGCGTCCCCTTCTCCCGTCGTTTCCATTCCTGGCATCGCCGGCGGCGGCCGGACGTCGGCGAGATGGCCTTCCAACGACCAAGGTGAGGCTATGCGTCTCGACCTCTTTGTTTCCCTTCCATTCCCGTGGTGCTCCCTCGGAATCTCACTCGCTTCCGCTCCCACAGCACCGGCGCCGACCACCTGTTCGACGAAACGCCACGCAAGTGCACGAGCAGAAATCGCGAGGGATCTGCCGAGGGGAGCGGCGAGGACCGCATCAGCGAGCTCTCAGACGACCTTCTCCGCCGAATCCTCGCCTTGCTGCCGGCGCACGAGGCCGTGCGGACGTGCGTGCTCTCCCGGCGCTGGCGCGAGGTCTGGAAGTCCGTGCGCGTCCTGCGCTTCACCGCGGCCGAGACCTGGGGGAGCGCGGCGAGGTTCAACAGGTTCGTCAACGACGTGCTGTCCTTCCGCGACCCCGCGCCTCTGGAGGAGTTCGAGGTCAAGACCTACATGTGCTTTCCTCCAACCGCACCTTATTCGCTTGTCTTCACGGATCGGGAGGAGCCGGTTAGGTACGCCAAGGCGTGGATCGAATACGCTTTGATACGCGACGTTCACGTGCTCAGAGTCCTCGTTAACTCCAGGAACAGACCCCTGCTGCGAGTTGACACCGTTCTCGTCTCCCAGCACCTGAGCACCTTAGTGCTTCATTCTGCAACGCTAGGTTGCTCTTCTATGGATTTCTCAAGCTGCCCAACATTGGAGGATCTTGAACTGACAAGTTGCCTAATTAAGGTTCACAAGATAGGGTCACTGTCACTAAGGCGACTGAGTGTCAAAAACTGTGACTTTTCTGGTGATATATGCACTCAAATATTGACCCCAAACCTGCTATCACTTCGGCTGGATGTGGTTGGTGGCTGGGTTCCTTTCCTTCAAAGGACGCCATTGCTAGTGACAGCATATGTCAAACTTGTTCCGCACTGTACGGATCATTGTCGGGGAAGAAACAACTTTCTGCAATGTGGTTTCGATACATGTGTTAAATGCTATGGCAATCATAACCAGTGTGTGATTCTTGGAGGTTTGTCCAATGCCACAAATTTGGAGCTGGCCGCGCAATTTTTGTTCCACAGTCGGCATCTCGGAGCGGTATGTTTGTCCTTTTACTTCCACCTTACCTTCTAGTAGTTCTTATCATTTACATTTGTGTATTCTCTACCTTTACATGTTTCTAAACCTAAAACTGAAGCAAGATTCTTCTGTATGTTACCACCAACTGTCTTTTCTCAGTCACATTCCAACGAGCACATCCGTTTATCGTTTGTAGCTTTATGTGTGCTATAATATTGTTTTGAAACTTCAAGTATCAGGATGTTTGATTCGCTGATAAATACATAGATATTCATGCAAGTTTTTGCAGGATTTGAGCCTGTCTGTCTTAGTTAAGGATATTTCTGTGTGAGTAATATAATCTGTAATAAAGCAACACACCCCTTGATACTTTCTGTTCTTGCTTTCTTAAATATTCCGTTAATGTTTGACTGGATGCTTTTTCTTTTTCCCCTTATTCAGGCTATTTTCAAGAGAGAGATGAGAATGTGCGACGTATTCAGCAACTTGAAGACTTTGGTACTCGATGGTTGGGTTGTAGTTTGTGAGATTGATGCATTAATTTGCTTTCTTCAGCGCACGCCAATCCTTGAGAAGATCACTCTTCAACTTTATAATGTATTAGCTCGCTCTTCTACTTGATGGCTCATATGCATTCTAATGATGCTCAACATCTGTCTGAAGTCATCAACTTACTATGCAGCCTTACTGATCTAACATACTACTTGTATCTTCTATAGGAGCTTAGATATGAAGTGGAAATGGAAGAAAGTTGCAGTTCCTTGGAAAAGTTTGTTCCATCTGAACACCTTAAAGTTGTTGAAGTTAAATGCACTAATGTTGTTAAAAATGTACACAAATTTGTGGAGATCTTGAATACCTATGGCATAGCTTCTGATTTAATCAGTATCCAAGAGACAGACTGATAGTTGATCCACATGTAAGTTAAATACCTTTATTATAGTGTTTCTACTCTCTTTATATGTGTCCTACAACAAACATGGGTCTTTTTATGTGGGCTAATATTATGCAATCGAATATGGCAATTTGCTTCGGGTTGCAGTCTAACATGCTGATTTTTTTTTAATGTCGAAATCCAATTTGGTTTTCTATTGTCAGGAGCAGAGTTTTTTAGTTCAAATCTAATGTTTTAACTTCATCATTTGCTGACAATATCCAGACCAGAAAAAAATGCTCCAGTCAAATTCCCTTCTCTAAGCATTCAAATATTTCTCTGCGCATATAGGAACTCTTGAAATTGACCACACTTTTTCCATGTTTGAAGGGGGTTCAGTTTCGACTGCGAAAGGATGAACTTGTTCTTGGTCGATGAATCACTTCTTGACCAATCAGAAATCGAGGGTGAACAACTTGTTCGATCAGAAATCTATGGTTTACCTTAGCAGGGACGAGACTTTTTGGCATAGCTTATAATGTTGAGCCGAGAATATTGCTCATACTTCATACAGACTGCTGGCTACCTGTAGTCCTTTTGCTACTTTGTTGTAGTATATTAGTAATTTTGTGAGGTGAATTCTGTATTATTGGCTATACATGCACACCTCCCTCTGAAATCTAGGGTAAATGGTACTAGTATCAGGCAATGACCCATAAGGAATAAATGTCAAGGTCTTTTCTTTTTGTATGTTGATAGGGGAATATGTAGGGTGAAGTGCAAGGTGCACGATAAGCAGTAGGGTTGGCTTGATAAGAAGTGTGCACATTCCAACTCCAGATGGATCTGCCGTGGAAAATCCATCGGGTTTTCCTTATAGAATGTTTCCTACAGTTGGCCATCCACTCTTGCCAAGGGGGAAAGCATGTTCCTCTCAAATGTTAGGATATATTGCTATTTGCTTGTTATTATGATATCAACAACAGGTGTATCTTTACCCATAAGGAGGACTCACATAATGGACCCTCTATCCATAAATATAAGGACTTCTGGGTTTGTCAAATGTTATGAACTTTGACAAAAAAATTATCAATAATAGATATAAGGACTTCTGTGTGTTGTGGACTCCTTTGTGGGCCGCACATATGTGTGCGGTCGTCGCCGTGCAACAGAAGCCGCGGAGGGCAACCAAAGTGGCTGACAACGCGCGACATTGTTGGCTAATAATCAGGGAGAATTTTAGGTTCAGTTGTTAGCGTCTTGTTAGTTGATTAGTTAGCCAGCCTGAGCTATAAAGGCTGAGAACATTTTCTGATTGTAATCATCGAAGAAATATAGTCTCCCTGTTGGGCGAGACTGTCTTCGATCGCTGTGGCTGGGAACATCACCCTGGCCGGCGACGACGACCGTATCGCTCCTCCAGTTCCTCGCTACCCGCTGCGTTCCAACGCACAATCGCAATTGCTTTTACATTCTCCACTGCGTACTCCACGACGACCACGCTCACGCCACATCAATTTGGTATCAGATTCATCCCGCGCATCGCCAGAAATGGCCGGCGACGGGCATGGTCCTGAGGACCTGACGGACTCGCAGAAGATTGATCGGCTCATCGCGAAAGTGATGTCCATGAACTCGCGCATGACAGAGTTCAGTAGCCGCCTCGCCAAGCAGGAGCAAGCTCACCCCGTCGATGGATCATCGGGCTCGGCATCACCTCATCGCCCCCCACCCCAACCCAACGGCGGCGGCGGCTACCATGGCTGGCGCGAGGATGATCGCCGGCCCGGTCCGTGCTTTCCCAAATTCTCCTTCCCCAAGTACGATGGCGAGGAGGACCCCCTCACTTGGCTCACCAAGTGTGAGTCGTACTTCCGCGGCATGCGCACCATGGACATGGAGAAGGTGTGGCTCGCGTCCCTGCACCTCGACGGCGTCGCGGCGCAGTGGTACTACGCGTTGGAGCGCGATCACGGCATCCTGACGTGGCCGCGCTTCTCCTAGTTCATCAATCTCCGATTCGGCCCGCCCATCCGTGCCAACGGGCTAGCCGAACTAAAAGATCTCCGCCGCACCGGATCAGTGGAGGAGTATCAACGCCAGTTCTTGGCGCTGCTGTGTCGCTACGATGATCTGACGGTGCCTCAGCAGATCAATCTGTTCACGGCCGGACTGGGGCAGCCACTTCGCACCGACGTCGAACTGCAGGCGCCGACGAACCTCCAAACCGCCATGAGCATCGCTCGCGCCTATGAACAGAGCGCCGCACCGGAGGACTCCACCAAGCAAATCGTGTCGGGTTCCGCAGCACGACCTCAACCGGCTGCATCCAAGGCGGCGGCTCCTGCAGCGGGGGCGCCTGCAACGGCGGCTCCGACTGCGGCCAAACCAGCGGGCGCGGCGCCTCGCCCGCGTTTCCAGTGGACCAGAGGAGATGGCAGCCAAACATGCCAATGGTGAGTGCTACTACTGCCCGGAGAAATACGTTCCTGGCCACAAATGCCATGGCAAGGGCATGTTCCTCCTGGAGCTCGACGACGACGTGGCCATCGAGGAGGTCGCTAAGGAGCTGGGCATTTCCTTACATGCCCTGACCGGGATTGATGTCGCCGACACCATGAAGCTGAAGGTGGTCATCGCCGGTGTTACCCTGACGGCGCTGGTTGATACTGGATCGACACACACGTTCATTCAGGATGGTGTCGCGCGGCGCCTCGGCCTCCCCATCTCGCTGCGATCTGGGCTGTCCGTCAAGGTCGCCAATGGTGATCGCGTCGCCAGCACAGGCGTCTGCACCAACACGAAGATCCAAATCGATGAGGAGGAATTCGACATCAACTGTTACGCGCTCCCTCTCGCAGGCTTCGATGACGTCCTGGGCGTCCACTAGCTGCGATCGCTTGGGCCAATTTTGTGGAATTTTGAAGAATTCACGATGTCGTTCTGGCGCCACGGTGACGCGGTGCGCTGGACCGGCATTGGCGGCACGACCGCGAGATGCTCGACCCTCACCACGGCTCGGGAACTGATGGACGCTCTGTTGTCCTCGTTCGCCGACCTCTTTGAAGAACCGCGCGGTCTACCACCACCACGACGCAAGATCATCGCATCAGGCTGCTGCCTAATGCGGCCCCTGTTGCGGTGCGCCCGTACCGCTATCCCCAGTTGCTCTGAAAAGTGAGATCGAGAAGCAATGCGACGATATGCTTGCGCAAGGCATCATTTGTGTCAGCATGTCGGCATTCTCCTCTCCGGTCCTCCTAGTCAAGAAGGCGGATGGCACGTGGCGGTTCTGCGTCGACTACCGCGAGCTGAACGGGTTGACGGTGAAGGACAAGTTCCCCATTCCGATCGTCGACGAGCTGCTCGACGAACTGCGCGGCGCATGTTTCTTCACCAAGCTAGGCTTGCGCAGTGGCTACCACCAGGTGCGGATGCATCCGGACGACATCGACAAGACCGCATTCCGGACGCATCAAGGCCACTTCGAGTTCCTCGTGATGCCTTTCGGCCTCACGAAGTCCTATGTTATTCTGGAACAGAGAGGAGTAAACACAGCAGGGCTGTCACCAGCTACCGGCAACCCTCTACTAGGACATGTGACACTAGGGCTATCAAGTCCCTATGCCAGTCCTAAGGTCACGTGACAATGAGGCAATCAAGTCCTCACTGCCAAACCTTCTCCTGTTCATGGGGGTAACCAAACACTCAAAGCTATTCACCAATCTAAGCACCATGCTTACATTGCTAAACAGTACTCTCAATTCCCATGGGACTCTGACCCTTCGGATCATAAAATCGGGAACAAGAGTACACCTAACCTTGACCCTACGGATCAACAGATCAAGTGCCCAAGCATGCATAACTCTGACCCTACGGATCATCAAGTAAAGGGGAAAGACATGCGTAACTCTAACCCTACGGATTAACAAGTTACATACTATGGCACATAGAACTCTAACCCTACAGATTAACAAGTCATGGGCCAAGGCATGTCTAACCTCTTTATGCATTGAACGAGTGCGAAGGCATAGAAGAACTAGTATAGGTATCTGAAGCATAAAGCAACCAGACATGACTAGGCAATAACCACAAAGAAGGTACATGGCTGCAGCACTAGTACAATCATAAGGCATAAGGAATAAAGAAGATAATTCTATTGATAAAGGATGTAAGTCTTACAAGAGGGGAATAGAGTAGATCTATCCCAAAACTCTCCAAGACTAGGTCGAGGACCTCTAATCAGCTCGCTCCTCCCCTCTACTCCTCTATGGCCTAAAGGCTAAGACTAATGCTAGAGAATGGATTCCTCTTGGTGTGTCTTGAAAAGTTGAAAGGAGGGGGGTACCCCTCCTTATATAGCCCTCCAAAGACGGTGGAATTGAGGCCGTTTCCGGCATTGATGGCATTGATTGCAGGCAGAACCGACCTTGGTACGTCGGTGGAGAACCGCCATAGAAAAATAGGCCAGTGGGGCCACTGTAGCAGGTCGGCCGACCTAGGGTTTGGGGTCGGCCAACCCCCCCCCCCCCCCCCCCCCCTTGGCCCCTTTGGCCTTGGGCGTTGCTCTAGTGGTCCATTGGGTCCTCATAAGGCTTCTCCTCGGTGTATGGCCCAGGATGAGTCCAGATGGCTGTATTTTGGCCTTTTCTCCATCGCGTGTGATTTCTGCAATGACCGTGGACTTGACAGAGTGATATGTTGCTTGGGGTTTGGCCAACAAGTCTCCCGTTGGGTCCTAATGATGTTTCTCAATGTTTTGACCCAAAGTGAATAGGTTTTGTATCCTTTTTGGTGTATGTCTTCCTCGGCTGCCGATGCTGATTTCTTGGAGTGGTATTTTATGGTCTTCATGATGTGATTTCCCTCCTTTATATATGAAATGCACCTGCACTCACAAATTCACCAAGACTTGATTAGTTTCAAGTCCTAAGTCTACCTTTGGTGATGGATTTGAGGTCCAAAGTGCAGATTGTTGACGGTTTATTTTTGTTCTAAGAGCCGTCAACAATTATCGAAGGTCTGCTTCATGTCTTCTAAGAGATTTTCCTTGCGCTTGGTCTTGACCACGATATCATCAATGTAGGCTTCTACATTCTTCCCGTTCTGCTCTTCGAAGACAATGTCTACACACTTCTGGTATGTGCAACCAGCATTCTTCAACCCGAAGGGCATGGTGACGTAGCAGAATATCCCAAAGGGAGTGATGAATGCTGTTCTTTCTTGATCGTCTATGCTAAGACTAATTTGATGATACCCAGAATAAGCATCCAAAAAACTCAATAACTCATTAGTAGAAGTAGAATCTACAATCTGATCTATCCTCGGAAGAGGGTACTTATCTTTTCGACAAGCTTTATTCAAACTAGTGTAATCTACGCACATGCGCCAAGAGCCATCAGGCTTGGGAACTAATACAGGATTGGCTAGCCATTCAGGGTAGTCTACCGTTCTGATGAACCCGGCTTGAAGAAGCCTAGTAATCTCCTCGTGTATGGCATCGCGCTTGTCCGGCATGTATCTTCTCTGCTTCTGCTTGATTGGCTTGAAGGCCGGGTCGATCCCCAATTTGTGCTCGATCACCTCCCTGGGGATCCCGGGCATATCAGATGGCTGCCATGCAAACACATCGATATTAGCCCAGAGAAAGGCTACGAGCGCGCTTTCCTATTTGTCATCGAGGCCACCCGACGTTCGTTGTCTTGGTCGGATCCGTGGGGCTGAGGGAGACTTCTTTGTTGGCGGCCTTGGAGGAGTCATCACCACTCTTTTTGAGTTCGCTAGCAGGCGTAAGGAGGGTCTCCTGCGCTGCTGGCGAAGGCTTCACCGCGCTCGGGGTCTTCACATCTACTGCCGTCGAAGCCTGAGGGTCAGCCCGTGCGGCCTTGGCCGGCGGCAACGCCTCAGGAGTCTTCGTGGCGAAGTGTCCAGCCAGAGCCAGGGCATTGAGATCGCACTGGACGGCTTGTTCTTGATCTGCGCACAGTGTGATCACATCTTTGGGTCCTGGGATCTTCAATGTAGCGTACGCAAAGTGAGCAGCTGCTATGAACTTGAACAGGAAAGGCCTCCCCAGGATGCAGTTGTAGACTGACTCGAAGTCTGCCACCTCGAAGGTAAGGACCTCCTTTCTTCTGTTTTCTTTGAGGCCCACCGACACCTCCAAGTTTATCTTCCCCAATTGCCGTGACGATGTTCCTGGAACAATACCATGGAAGGAATCTTCAACCGGCAAGAGGGCCGTGAGCGGCAATCCCATCTCATGGTACGTCTTCTTCATCAGCAGGTTGAGGCCACTGCCGTTATTGATCAGAGTCTTCGCGATCTTGTTGCGGTGGATGAAATCTTCACGACGAAAGGCAGCTTGGGGGCACTCAGAATGGTCTTCGGGTGATCATTGGCGTCGAAGGTGAGCGGGGTATCTGACCAATCCAGCCTTCTGCCGGACGGCGCCGCTTCCAGCACTTCTCGTGAGATCTTCTTGTACTGAGACTTGGTGGTCAATGCAGAGCTTCCGCCGAAGATCATGTTGATCTCAGGGTACCTCTCATCATCTCCCTCGTCTTGATCACGACGCCCTTGGCGTCCTTTATCATCTCGTTTCGGGACCTGAATCTTGCCTTCTTCAATCCGACGCTTCTCCAACCGCAGGTACTCATGGCACTCTTCGAAGTTGTGGCTGGTGGACTTGTGGAGTTGACACCACTTGGCCGCCCCCTCAGGGTGTTCACGGGCACGTTTGTTGCGGAAATGGCCCTGTCCCTGGTAAGGTTGGTCGGTGGCCATGACTTCACGCTCTTCTGGCTTCTTCTTCTGATTTTTGCCCTTGCCTTCGGTGATCCGGGCGCGGGCGTCAGCTGCCTTGGCACAGGTCTCAGCAATATCGAAGAGCTGCTACGTGGTCGTGGGCTCTCGCTCAGCTATGGTCTCCACCGTCTTGACATCGAGACCTCCATCCTTGAAGGCCAAGATGACCTCCACGTCGGCGATCTTGGGAATCATGTTCCTCATGATGCAGAAGCGCTGAATGTAGTCCCGCAAGGTTTCGTCAGGCTTCTACCGAAATATTCCGCAACTGATCCGCTGTGCCATGCCGCTTGGACGTCCTCCTGAAGTTGCTTGTGAAAATATCTCTCAACTCGTCCCAGGAGTCGAACATGAAGGGCGGCAGGTTCATCAACCACGATCTCGCCGCTCCCGTGAGAGCGGTGGGCAGGTAACAGCACTTGACTGGAGTAGACTTGTAGGAACTCTGCTGGGTCTGTGGAGCCGTCGTACTTGTCAATCGGGCTTGGCTTGAACTTGCTGGGCCATTGGACGGAACGCAGGTAATGTCCAACAGCTTGATATGGGGGCGGTCGGGCAGATCCGCCCCTCGCCTTCACCGGTGGTTCTTGATGAACTGGTGCTACTACAGACGGCTGCCACCCGTCTCGGCGTTGGCGATTCAGCTGGTGACGAGCATCTGTTGGAGCCAGCACCCACTCCTGGTGCTGGTTGCGATGACTAGAGGACCCATGTGATGAGGATGAGGCTTGATCTTGCTGATCGTTAGTTGGCTCCAGACGTCCGCGAATGTTGGTGGGACCCAAGCGATCGCGCACGTTGGAAGGAGCAGGGACTGTGGCCACATGGTTTCCGCTAGGGCCCGTGTTTATGCGGCCGGCTATCTCTGCTACTTGCTGTACCAATGGCCCGAGTGGTGAGCCATCAGGAGCTAGACACGTCAGCGAATCGAGCGCAGTCTGGAGACGAACTGCATCGAAGTCGGGGCCGAGGTTCCGCGGAGTAATGGTTGATGGAGTTTCTGCCCGGGATCGTATAGATCCAATCGTCCTGAGGTTGCTGGAGACCTCGTCGTTGTCTCGGCCTGCCATGCAGACTTCTCTAGTCGGAAAGCCATCTTCTGGATCTGAATCGCCACCGATCTCTGGGTAGTCGTCGCTGGAGTAGTAGTCGTCGGAGTCATCATCGTAGTAGCCCAGGCCGAAGCTGGGGAAATAACGCCCCGCCAGGAAGTCTTCGACTACTCGCGCTTCTAGGGCAGAGCCAGAATACGGGATCGAAGATGATCCCGCTCTCGGATGGGTTTGCGAAGAAGAGCCCGATACCCACGCGATCTCCTGGAAGGTGGTGGCGGTGTTGTTCAGTCCGAACGCCGCCATCGATGCCGCCGGGGGCATGTCTGATGCCACCGGTGGAATTTCGTTGGGGTTCTTCTCCTCCATCTTGATCTCATGTTCCGCCGGGCGGAACTCGGCGCCGACGGGAAACTTCATGTTGCCAGCAAATGCCATCTGATGCACTAGACGGATTCTCAGCGCTGCCCCTCTACCTGGCGCACCTCTGTCGTCGCTCGATTGAGCAGAGAGTTCGACAGATATTTGGATTGAGGGAGCAACGAACAATCAAAGTACAATTTAGGGCACACAGAAGGTTTAGACTGGTTCGGGCCTCCCGAAAGATAATAACCCTACGTCCAGTATGGGGCGTGTTGAATGTGATGGCGTCTCTGCTAGGGTTGCAGACAGCGTCAGATACACTCATCGAGGGGGGTTACATGTATATTTATAGACTAAGTTACCGCCTCAAGAGTCCTAGCCTAATACTAATTAGATTCCGATTTATATAGAAACAGGATCGGAGTATATCACT
Source organism: Eragrostis nindensis (assembly GCA_012490785.1). Taxonomy (NCBI): domain Eukaryota; kingdom Viridiplantae; phylum Streptophyta; class Magnoliopsida; order Poales; family Poaceae; genus Eragrostis; species Eragrostis nindensis. The sequence goes on from JAAXCT010000023.1 coordinate 981,831, forward strand.
AGGGTCTTTCCGTGCAGTACAAGTCTTCTGTAAATAGGCCTTCGATAACTAGGTCTTCGATAACTAAGTCTTCGGAATATCTGAAAATATGGGTTACGACAGAAAGTAAAGGACTTGTACCTAGCAGGAAGAGTAATGATGCTAGGAAATGGCAAAAACACTGATTTTTGGCATGACAAATAGTGGGGGCAAATTAGCCTGAAAGATAAATTTCCAAATTAATATGAAATATATTATGAGAAACAATGCTCTGTAGCCCTGCTGGCTGTCAGAAATTGGAATCTCACATTTCGAAGGTGGCTAGATGAAAATCGTCAAAATGACCTACGAGAACTAAGAGATATTTTTGTGGGAGTTTATTTGAACAATTCAAGTGATCTCCCAAAATGGTAATGGGATAAATCTGGGGTGTTCATGGTGAAATCTACTTATGACTACCTCGAACCCTCGGAAAATGAACCAAAATTCAATGTGATATGGAAAGCCAAACTTCCCTTAAAAATTAAAATAACCATGTGGTTAGTTTTCCGAGGAACCATCATGACCAGGGATAATATGGCCAGGATAAAATGGAAAGGGGACAAAAGATGCTCATTCTGTAATGAAAATGAGAGTATCCAGCACCTGTTTTTTGAATGCTGTGTAGTTAAATATGTTTGGAGTATTGTGGCTTGTGCAATAGGGGCAAATTGCCAGCCAGAAAGCATTGACCAATATATGATCTGGGTTAAACACTTCTTGCGGGGGGGAAGAAGTTCCACTTGGTGGGCTTAGCAGCTATATGCTGGGCGATTTGGAAACTACGAAATAGTGCCTGCTTTGAGAAAAAATTAATAAGATCTTCTACAGAGATCGTTTGTTACGCGAGTTCATTTCTCACATATTAGGCAGGGTTACAGAAGGAGGAAGACAAGGCCGCGCTGAGGGAAGGAGCTGAAGCACTTCAACAGACGGCGCTTAACCTTCATCCGAAGCAGAGAAACACCATAGATGGTAGAGCACTCAACTAATGGCAAACGAGCAAGGACCAGGAGTTTTGTGTGTCTACGGTTAGGAGGACCTGCAAAAGTTCACTTTTGTCTGTAATAAGGGATTCAACGGCCTTCTGTGCCGTGCGCTTTGCTAGCTCTATTTCGCAAGGACGCAGTAGTGGATTTTGAACTTCTAGCAGTAGCCTTTTATTTCTGTTCTTTAAACTTTTTGTATTGAACTCATGTTGGTTTCGTTACGTGAGTGAGTAATGAAATTCGGGGGGGGGGGGGGGGGGGGGAGGATCTTAGGCCTTGTCGGTGGGAAGGCAGCATCCCAATCTGTTGTTGCGAAGACTCTATCTAGTCTAACCATGATCAGATTATCTTAATTGTTAGCCCAAGTATACATATTTTTTGCTAGGTTAATTTCTAACAAAGCCCAAACATTAATCAATTCATTAAACAGATCAGTCCATCTTTGATTAAGTACATGATTACTTTTATCTTTTTCTAATCTAGACAAATTAAAGTCCTCATATAAGCTTCATGACCATTAGAGCATAAAACCCCCAAAAGTATGAATGTTTTGGTGATTGAATGACCATCATGTATGTGACTAATGTTTCTATCCAGGACATATTATATGGTCACATTGTGAGGTTAATGATTGAGGGCAACAACATATATTTATCTCTTATCTCCATGATTGATTGCCTCGACAACTTGATGGCATGATCTTAATGAAGTTCATGGTTCAAGTATGGATCAAGGCTAAGGACATACTAGTACCAAGGAAGCGTTTGGTTCGCTCTTTTGTAGTGGAATCGGATTACGAAAGGTATGCGATACCCTTAAACGTGTTTATTTAGAGGTGAACTGTAATCGGTTCGTGGATGGAGTCCTCACGTAAGATCCCGGCAGCCATAGGAGAGCAAATTCATTTCTGTAAATAGGGGCATTGACATTGGCACGCGTTTCATGGTTTCAGTAAGGAATACTAACTTTTGGAGCCATAGAATTGAAAGAGACATGCACTGGATAGCTTAGCTTACTGTCTGAGCAGACTTACTGTAATGCCACGACGCATTCAAAATTTGGAACAAGCAGCTAGCTGAACAAAACAAGATCGTTCTGAAGAGCTGACAAAAATCATATACTGAGCAGCACAAGCAACAAATGATAAGAAATAGAAAGCCTCAGCAAAGTACCGATCTGATCCATAAGGCCAGAATTAGACCATTACAAACTGAGTACAAACTGTGACTTGCCATTAGTCTCTGTGAACTCATTCGAACACTCTTTGAATGAAACAATAAGGGAATATGCATGACTTTAAGCCTCGGAACATGCAGCAGTCGAGAATCCAGGGAAACTGATGAAGAGAGTACATCTTGTCACTCGCCTGTGTCTTCAAAGTAGCTGCCTATCCGGAAACGGTACTTTTTGCCTCTAGTTTCTAAGCATGTGGGAGACTTCGGTTCATGCATGATTTCTCCAACTTTGTGCGTGCCTTTGTGTGGATAGTGCTCAGCAGGCTTGCAAGTTGCAACCTCACTGGGCCTGCCCTTGTGGACAAGAACACCGTTTGAGCAGAAGCATTAGTACATGGAAGAAAATTGAGACAAACAAATGCTACTAAATGTCACAAGTATGTCCTGGATAGGCTCTACATGGCGAAGAAGCAAGAATGAGCCAAAACGAAGGAAAAGATAAGACAGGAGTGAAGAGGTCAACTATAGAAAAAGCAAGAGCTCAGTTGCCATTGTTCTTAGCACTGTGCAAATTTGCTATGGTTGGGTAAATTAAAGGAGAAGAAAAGCAGAGAGGACAGCTGTGGTAGGCTGGTATAGCAGGGAAGAGAGTGTGCATTGGACAGTTCCTGCAAAGTTCACGTGACTCTTCTAACAGTGTTTGCCCGCAGATAACTGGATAGCTACCACCCTGGGTAGCAGGATATTTTCGATATATAGTTTGTATTGGTCTATGATAGAGAGTATTCGTTCATAAAGCACAATTCAAAAAAATGTGGCAAGTCACAGATCTGACTTGTTCAGCTAACCATCAAAATGTAGAAATATCACGCAACAATACATAACAAAGAGAAGAAAATTTTCTATTTACTGAATTCCAAGAACATCAAACGAAGCCACATGTAGCTAGATGTATAAAGCTGAGATACATTGGCCTTTTGGGAGATTTTTATACCTCTGGTCCTTCGATTAGTTGTGCAGGTATAAATCTCTTGTTATTAAGAACGACTTCCGGGATGTGACGAATCTTGTGAGCATCCTCCCCTTGGCAACTCTCAACCAGTCTTGGACAGCCTCTAATTGTCAGTTTCTTCAAGGCAGTAAGTTTCTGCATGTTTCTAGGCAAAGATGTCAGGTTAGGGCAGAAGAAGATGCGAAATTCTTCAAGGGTGGTGAGCTGCTCTAGCCATTCCGGTAATACCTCCAGGCCTACCAAATGGAAATGTAGATATCTAAGAAAGGGTAAGCATGGAGTGACCTCCGGCAAGGTCCTCAAGCTGCTGTCGCCGAGAACTTTCAATTCCTCAAGGGTGGCAAGGTGCTGAAGTCTTCCCCACTTGTCAGGAGAAAAATTGCAGTTCTTGAGAGTGGCATGAAAAGGAAGGGTGGAAGATGAAAGCCGCCCAAATCCATGTGCTGGCAGCACCTCATCGCTTTTTTCCAGATACCAATATATGCTTTTGGGGGGGTATGGCAGGAACTTCAACTTTGGGCAGTTGGCAACATGCAGCCGATGCAAATTAGGAATTAAGAAATCTTCCTCTTCACCACATGACCGTGTTGTCCACCATTCATCCAAGTTCTCCAATGATTTTAACTCAATGACTTTTAACTTTATACAGCATCCTTCCTCTCCGAAGAATTCCTTGCCGACTTTTCTAATGTTTGGAATGTTCATCAGATGCAATAATCTGAGATTTGGCAGTTGCCCCAATGGAGGAAGAGAATCACATGTCGTTAAGCTGATGAGTCGGATGGACATGAGATAAGGAAGATAGGAGGAAATGTCAAGCATCCATTTGGGGAAATCCTTGCTTATATACCCAGTTAATGTAAAGTCTTCAAGAATCCTTGGAGGTATAAGGTGCTCTAGCACCAGTTTGCACATATCTGCCTTTGTTGTCTTCTCCATTGTAATGCTTTTATGTGTCCAGTGAAGGCCTAGCTCCCGAAGCTCTGGATTATCACGCAGTTTAGCTCGCTCTGATTCTTCCGGACGCTTGACATTCTCAAGCTGTCTAATTTCTAGGTCATGACAAGTCAATTGCCCAAGCTCCACTATACTGCTACACTCTCCATTATCCTTCTCATGTACGTCATGTATTGTACACCCAGGCAACTTTAGACGCATCAGAATATATCTAGCCCGCACAAGCGTAGGAAAATGCCCTCTACTGATCCGTAGTCAGGTGAGAGTAGTCATGTTACCCATATTTTTTGGCAAGTCACTGAGATTATGACAACCACTAATGTCCAATACTTGGAGCCTCAGGTTACCAAACAAAGAGCAAAGCTTTTCAAGCCTTACACAATATGATAAATTGAGACGCTTCAACTTGAACAAATCACTGAATGACTCAGGCAACAATTGTAATTTAGAACAACTTGCCAGGTTCAAACATTGAAGCTCAGAAAGGTAACCAAAACATTCAGGGAGTTCTTTGAGATCATGGCAGTCTGCAAGATCTAATTCTTTCAAATGCTTAAGTTGGGAAAAGGACAATGGTAACACTTGAATCCTGTAGCAATCAGAGAGGTTCAAGGACTCAAGTTTCTGAAGATTGCCACAATCTGATGTCAGGCTTTGTAGCTTATGGCAATTCGATAGGTTTAGATGCTCCAAAGACTTAAGGTTAAGACTGTCAAGTAATTTGACTAGTTTAGAACAACCCGACAAGTTCAGAAATAAGAGTTTCGGAAGGCTTCCGAACTTATCAGGGAGCTTTTGAAGCACACTGCACCTTGACAAGTCTATATGCTGTAAGCATTCAAGCTTGTGAATAGATTCAGGCAACTCTTCAAGTTTAGAACACCCAGATAGGTTGAGGAGAGAGAGCTCTGAGAGCTGCTCCAACGACATGGGTAGCTTAGTAAGGCTGCTATTGTTTGATAGATCCAAATAGCTGAGTCTAAAAAGGCGACCGATATCATCAGACAAAGTTTTAAGTTCACAGTTGGACATAATTAGAGTTTGCATATTTTGAAGTTTATGCACAGACTTTGGAAGTGTTGTGATTGGCAAGCCTGACGAATCAAGGTATCTCAGGAGCATCAGTTGATGAACGGAGGATGGCAGCAATTTGTTGCTTGGACGAGGATTACCTTCGACTGAACATCCACTTAGATCCAAGACACGCAAATACTTGGATTTAGAGAATGAAATTTTTTTAAGCAGCAGTCCACTGCACTGTGTAAAATGGAGAGATCTGATTTTCCCTGGAAATACTTTGAGAGCCTTTGACTGCTTATGGTAATTGATCAGCTGCATATGTCTGCCATAACGCCTTTCAAGTCCACTCCAGGTCATTTTTGCCCCCGCATCTGGAAAAATTAGCTCATCGCCAGCAATTATTGTCGCAAGATCATGCACCAAATCATGCATGGTGAGTTTCTCAGAAGCCATAACATGCTCTGGCGTGCTCTGCAGACAAACAACTGTTAGTATTTGTCTCTGCAGAACAACTGCTAGTATTGTTAATAAGATCAAAATCATAGCCCAGTTGGTTAGATTTCTTGTGGTGGAACCTGCCCACCTGGGTTTGACCCTCCAACTCAGCACAAGTTTGCATCTACAGCTAATTATTCTTTCAATAGTAGTTGACTCGCCCATACACAGCGAGAACCCTGTAATGACTTCATCAATCTCAAGATATGCCGGCCCAATCTCAAATCAATTTGTTTGCCAAGTGTTGGTGGCTCTTTTGCGGTTATTCAGAAAGATATTGTGTAATAAAGGCTGGGCTTCTCTTCGTTTTGTTGGTGGCTTTTGTGGTTATTCAGAAAGACAATCAGTTATACTGTGCTTTGGAGAAAGATGATAAGGCAAGGTGTCCTTTTTATCTTGTTTCGAGAGTATTTTTTTTGTTCTTGCGTTCTGAGATGTTTATCTCAAACACCCCCCACCCTTAAATTTGTGCTATTCTTTTGTCCACGTCATTTGCTACTACCCCTGGGTTTAGGGCCCGGTGGAGGGACGTGTTAGGGGATCTAAAATATGATGCATCTCTATGCGCTCGGGCACTACTCAATTAATTAATTCTACTATAGATATAATATATGCTACTATTCTTTCTCTACTTCTTGCCCCCAGCATCTTGATAATGCATTAATCAAGGTGACATGTGAAGTGGATTACCACCCGATGATGGGGCTAGAGTTTAAAGTTAGGAGCCCAATGAGCCCTAGAAATCACATGGACATCCATTCAAAGTTCACAGGATTTAATCCCAGTTTAAACTTTTACACGAGTAAAAGGATTTAATTTATTATTACTATTATAAATAATAAATTAATTATATGTGTACAGCAAGACCCAGCCAGTTCATAGATAAATAAGTCTTGATACACAAACATTAAAAATGATTGAAGAAGAATTGAAAATCCATTTGGTTAGAACATAACCATGCTTCATCAATCAATAAACAGTAAAGAAATAATGCACTGACCTGAGAAGACTTCGAAATCTGAAGAAAGCACATCCCCAACAAATATTTGATGCAACGATGGCCCTTGATCAATTCAATATATCCAAGAGCTCTCCATTGCTGGATAAGGTGATCACTAGAAATAGCAAAGCCCTTGGGAAGAACAGCACAATATGTGAAGCACAACTTGAATTCCGATGGCATATAGTAAAAGCTTAACATAAGGCTTTGCAAAATTTCTTGGTCTTCTTCCATATTCAAGATGATTTTTCTGTCCCTTATGTCTTCCCATGCTGGCGTAGACTTGTCTTGGGACATCAAAAATCCAAGAGAGCGTGCTAGTAGTGGTAGACCCAAACATTTTTCAGCTATTTTTTCCCCAATTTCTTCTAATCCACCTAGATCGTCTTCTCGTCTAAACGCCGTTTGTTGCATCACATTCCAACAGTCCTCCACTGATAAAAAGTCCAAATTGATTTGGTCAGTCTTGTCCACAGGGCGAATTTTCCTTTGTTCTGATAGAAACCCAACATTCAGATTTTCCACCACTTGTTGTTTACGTGTAGTTAATATGATCTTGCTCCCCTTGGCACCATATTGTAGCATGTGCTTCAGGATGTTCAACTTAACAACACTTTCTTCCCACATATCATCCAAAACAATCAAATATCTTTTAGTAGGAAGTATATTTTCCATGTGTTCTATAATGGGTTCCAAATCATAATCTAAAGGGGGGATATATCTTTCAGTTGTTCCACTACCAATACTTCTACTCGCTTTTGATATAACTGTCTCTCCTATTCTTTGCAAATCGAACTTCTTAGACACATAGACCCATACTCGCAGATCAAAGACTTCGGCTCTCTTATCCAGATAAACCGCTTGGGCCAATGTTGTCTTCCCCAGGCCACCAAGTCCAACAATAGGAATGATTGAAATATCCTCCTCAACTTCACGTTTCAATAACAGCTTCATTATGTGCTCCTTTTCAGTATCTCTTCCTACCATTACAATGTCCCTGTCTACATTGGTAGAAGGAATATCTTGACTTGTACCCCCCTCGGCCCGTGTTGGTATTTGATGAGGCACAAGATTGAGGCGGTGACCCTCTTCCTCTATGTGATGTAAATATTCCTTCACTTTCTTCATTTTGCCGCTCATAGTCAACCTTATCAAGAGCGGATTGTATGATGAAAAGAAAAGCTTAATCTGCAAAAAACAAGTAGAAACAATAAGGTGCTGTAGTAAACATATTCATCATTATTGTTGTTCCTTTGGGGAAAAAAATGTGGCTTAGGGTACAAAGGGCGAAAAAAAGACTTCATATGGCAGCAAGAAGCACAGACATGTGGTTAGATTAACTTCTTTTTTTTTTACTTCGAATAAAGAAAGATCGACTTCTTCATCAATAAGCGGGCTCAAATATTTCTTTTAAAAAAACACATTCCTGCCTTAAAACACTCAGAACAAGCCTAAAACTGGCCTTCTTGTTGGGTGAATCAACGTGCCATCATTTTATAACATTCATCTTTCAGCTCAAGTTATAAAGATATAGGGTCTGCAAAGAAACAAATCGACCATATTAACTCGAAATCAAAACTCCGACCGAGCCTAAATCCTACTGGGGTAGACGAAAAGCACACAAACAAGCACACCAGACAAAGACATCCTTACAGTGGGCACAAATCCAAAATCCTTACATAAATCGTATAGTTAGAAATTCACTTGATTTTTCTCTAAACATCAAACCAGGATGAAGAAAAGTTTCCATGTTTTTTCTTTTCTCTGATCACTAGGTTCTTTACATTAGTCTGCTTCGTGCGTAGATATTTGCTCTGTTAATTACGTTTTCATTTTCTTGTCTACTGCTCTAAGTATTAAACACCGTTTATTTAGTAATTCAGCAAAGGTTTCAGCTCTAAATATTTGGTCCCACTCCATTCGTAATACAATATCACAACATTGCTTCCATCCGATGCCAAAATGTCCTCCCCGGCGTCCTCTTCCACGGCGTCCTCTTCCTACACTACACATCAAATGTCGTGGTCACCTCCAGCAAAATCAAATTGATTTACGTGGCCTCAAGAGGATTGGGCTCTCCTCCAGTCAAACTGAGCACCTAGTAGATGGATCCGAAGGTGAGGAGCTCCACAGTTGTTTCCTTATAGTCAAGCCTTCATGACCTAATATGCCCTACCACAACTATTTTTGGTCCGACGTGGCACTGACGGTCTTCTTCTCTACAATTGTTGCGATCAGATCTTGTGAAACAAGGTGCGGAGTTCTTCTTCCTTGGCCTTCCAACGATGAGGACCGGTAGTCAAAGCTGCAGTACATCATCGTCTTCCACATCCTCGGCCAGCTTCGGCAGGAGCCACACCAACCTCGAATCACTTGAGGTGTCTACATTTCTTCTTCGTTTAGACTTTCAGATCCAGTCAGGTTGCGGCGAGGTCGTTGGGTGCGACCATGGGCCGTGGAGCTGGGCAATGGGGTCTACCTATTGGTGCCGAGATCAAATGAGGAAGGGAGTTGATGAACCATTATCGGCCACCACCAACTCAGTTTTTTAAGTACGGTGTAAGGAGTATACCATGATACAGTGCAATGCAAGCTTTTAACTATGTTACATTGGTTGGTTACAATATGATAAATAATATAGTAACCTCCTATATTACAATAATACAATGAAATCTTCATTTGAGCCCAAATCATCATAAAAAATTAAAAAGAGAAAATCGATGATGATGTCCACGTAGTAGAAGGAAATTTGTAATCAAAATCCACGTTTCGGTAGACGCTAAACGCTACACGGGCGGTGACCCACCGTTTAGCGTTTAGCCCGTCTATACGGCGTTTAGACAGCGTCTAGACGGATTAAACGGTTTGTTTACTGTAGCAGATTAGCAGGGTAATAACCAGGAAAACAGAGGCAGTTAGGAGAAAAGAGAAAGGAAAAAGGGAAAAAAGAAAGGAGGAAAAGGAAAATGGAGAAGGAAGGGCGTCTGGCCCAGCCCATTAGCAGCCCAAAAGTCATTCCTAGGTCACGAGAGCAGACCTGCCTTCAACCTGACGACCAGCACCTGTTCTGATAGCGCCGCCGCCTCTGCTTTTTGATGGTGGGGGTGTGTGTGTGCAGCGCCTCCTCCTCCCTCTCTCTCCCCTCTCACCCCGCTAATCCTCTCAGCAGACACCTCAGATCGATCGGTGCTGAAGCTGGCGGGGTGGCGCGCGCGCGGCTGGACGGCCACGACGCCTCGACGACGCCTGGACGCGCGCGCAGCTAGAGCTGTGCCTGGTCAGCGGCGCGCTGCAGGTCAATGGCGGTGTGCACAAGAGCTGAGCGGAACTGGCGAAAATCACCTCCAATCCTAGGCTCCGGTACTTGTACTGCCGCTCAAATTCCTCTCAATCGCCCGCCAAAAGTGCCGCTCCTCCTTTCCCTTCCCGCCTGCTACTCCCGCCTCGTCGATTGAGTCCGGCCATCGCGCAAACGCTGCGTGAGACGGACGAATCGGCGTCCAAAAGCGTTTCGAAGCCGTCCCGTTTTGGCCGTTTTGCCCGTTTTGCAACGTCTTTGAGCGACTAAACGGGTCCACCGTTTAAGTGACCGATTACCCCCTAAACTCGACGGCAGCATGCCGCTTACCGTCTATACGCGTTTAGACGGCCGTATAAAACCGTTTAGGAAAACCAGGATCAAAATATGTTAGCATGAACAAAAATTAAAACCTAAGGCTCAAGTGAACAAACATATGCCAGTGCAAACTTTTAGTTGAAAATATAATTTACCATATGATTAATCACACTTATGCATATTTACGAAGTAAACTAATAACGATGCAAAATTTAAGTATTTGTATCTTTTCATGATCCCATTTTACAATATTTTTCTTTACCATGCACAAGGTATGATGGGAACAACTAATAAAAATATGGTTGTTATGTAGGGCCTCCTAGTTTGCGCCAAAGATTTTAAGAATCAACTTCAGGTACGACAGCCCACATTGGGCTACCTCATTGAAGAGTTGTTGCTCATCACGAGCAAGCAATGTTTTTCTAGATGCGAGACCAAAACAGAGTAACAGACGACGAGCTGAAGTCTAGCATCTAGACGGTCTAGACAACGTCAAGACGCATTAGAGGTATTTGTACTGTAGCAAAAAAAGTGAAGAAATAGCATGACAAAATGAGAAATATCAACGACAGACACTTCGTTTTGGCCTCATCTGGAGCAGAAGGACAAGCTGTGACCGTAGTTTTTAAGGCATCTTTAAAAACCAGGGGGTGCTCATGCACCTAGGTGACGCCTAGGCGCCAAGGCGACACTACAGTACAATGCTGAGGGGAGCAGTGTGCGCCCAGACGCCTAGGTGACGCCTTGAGAACAAAGGTTGTGACCCTTTTTCCCAGCAATATGGCATCTATGCCGATATATCCCTGCTCTCACAACCTTTGGACATAAGTTGCACTTGGTAGCAGAGAAAGAAAGAAAAAGGAAAAAAGAAAAAGAAAAAGGAGAAAGTTGAAAAGGGAAGGCACAGCCCAACTAGCAGCCCACCACCGGACCATCTCACCTAGCAGCCCACCACCAGGCCATCTCACTCTCACGTATGTGTTTATTAGGTTTTCCTGCCACCAGCCACCTCCCTCCCTCACTCCCTCTGTTGCTCGCCGCTGCAATTCTTCTTGGCACACCACCTCCCAGCTTCTCCCCTGTACCTCGCCGTGCCCTCAAGATGCGCCGCCGCCGCCCCACCCCCCCACACCCCTTGTAGATCGACTGCTATCCGCAGCTATCCGACAGCCATGGCGACGCCTCAAAAATCGTTTGCGTCGGCAAGACGTGCGTACAGATGTGCGCCCCGGCATCTAAACGGGTCCAACCGACGTCTCATGGGCACGTCTAGATGGTCTTTGACCGTCTAGATGCAAATCTTGTCTAGAGCAGCGACTGGGGGTAGACTCAACGTCAATCCCAAGTCTTGCATCTAGACGGCGTCTAGACGTGTTAGACACACTTCTAGAATAACATTGTGAGCAAGAGAACGCCCGTAGCATGTTGCCATGCTTAGTGGCTTGTGGTGTTAGTGCCACCACTTGACTCCTAATTATCCGAATCACCCCAAGATCCTTTGTGGAAATTGCAGTGTTTGCCCGTTGAAAGTGTTTAGATCCTATTTGAAAGTGTTTTTCAATTCGAGCAGGAAGTGTTCAGTCTCAGTTGAAATCAAAATTGTCTAACTGAAAATGTTTAATGTCGAACTGGAAGCGCTAATCCCCAGATGTTAATATATATATATGGTCGGTATATAGATTTTGAGAGTTTCAAGTAAGGTACGAATTCCGAGCTAAAACAGAATGAAGACCAAACTCGATGACATATATAAAATAAATTAGATTGATGGTACTAAATATTTGGGAAATATTGAGTGAGACCAGAATGAAACGTTCTTGGAATCTAGAAACAACATTGAAATTTAGCATTAATACCTTATGTTGGCTCTGCTTCATGAGTTCAACAGCCTCAAACTGATCCAGCAAGTCCTCAACGTCATAGGCGCCGGACTTCAATTTCTTCATCCAAAACCGCATGAGCCTTCCTTGATCCTGGGACGATCTCTCTGATAGGATAAGTCATTGTACTTGGTCTTTGGTCGTTGTGGTCTGTGATCTTTGGTCTTTGGTCTTGCTGCCAGGACAGCATCTCCTGCAGCACCTTTTGACTAGCATCTAGTTGTCCTAGTGAGGACAGTCAGTTGTGTCCTGGTAAGGACCAACGTCCTAGTGAGGACAGCCAGTTGTGTCCTGGTGAGGACAATAGGATAGACTAGCATCTAGCATATGCTTTGGCTGCCTGGCAGCTATAAGTATGTATCGCCAGTGCTTGAGAAGGCATGGCAGTTTAGTTTCAGCAACAAGAAAACCAGAAAATTTCCCCAACCTGAGTTTGCCATCCTCTCTCAATGAGAGTAACCATCCAATTTCTATCATCTGGTATCAAAGCCGTATTATCCTGCAGCCTAAACGTCTCCTGTTCCTCTCCCTCCCAAGGCTCGGTGAGCCTCTGGCCGGCAGCAACAACACCGGCCGCTCCTGTTCTTCCCTCTTCCCCGGTGCAGACCAGCAGCAGTTCGTCAGCAGCCTCTTCTCCACGCAGCAGCCCCTCGGTGGCGTGCCATGTCCGCAGAACCGCCTCAGCACTCGGGCGCCTCGAGCGCGCGGCGCCGGCAGGAGGCCGATCGCGCCGCGGCAGAGGAGCGAGAGCGGGCGGCGGCGGAGGCCGCTGCAGCGGCAGCAAGGGTGGCAAGGGTGGCAGCGGCGGAGCTGGCAGCAGCCAGGGCGGAGGTGGATGCAGCGGCGGCGGCGGAAGCAGCGCGGGCGGCGGCAGCAGAGCTAGCTGTACTGCGCGGCAGTAGCGCCGGCAGCTCGATCTCCGGCGGCAGCAGTGTCGACGGAGAGCAGGGGCGAGCGGCGAGGGCAAGGACGGAGCAGTGGGCAGCCGCGCACCTCCACGGGCGTGGTGGCGGCAGCCCAGACGGGCGTGGGCGGGCTGGTGGCGCTCCAGGGGGGCGTGCGCGCAACAGCCGCGCTCCCAGCAGGGACAGCCCCGACGGGTGCGGACGCGCTGGCAGCCCTCCCGGCGAGGATGGGCGCGGCGGTCGCGCTCCCGGCGGCGGTCGGGTCGACAGGGATCGCGGCCTTCACAGGCAGCGCGACTCTCCCTCTCCAGACCGGTACCGTGATCACTGCCGAGTCCAGGATGTTGTCAGGGACATCGGCCATGGCGGTGGATGGCCTACCCTCACCAAGACCAACTACGTCGAGTGGCCTGCGGTGATGAGGGTGAGGCTCCAGGTGCGGCACATGTGGGAGGCGGTGAGGTACGGCGACGTCGACTACGACGATGATCGACGGGCGCTGGACGCTCTCATCGCTGCAGTCCCGTCCGAGATGCAGTTCTCGCTTTCCAAGAAGCGGACTGCTAAGGAGGCTTGGGACGCCATTGCTGCAGCACGCATTGGCAGCGACCGCGCCCGCAAGTCCACACTGCAGTCACTTCGCAAGGAGTGGGAGAACCTGGCCTTCAAGCCAGGTGAGGACCTTGATGATTTTGCCCTCCGTCTCAACACTCTGTTGCAGAAATTGATGCAGTACGGCGACGATGACTACGACGAGGGGAGAGCTGTTGAGAAGCTCTTTCGCTGCATCCCCGCCAAGTACAAGCAGATCGCTCGTTCAATCGAGTCCCTGCTGGACCTCTCTGTGATGTCGATCGAGGAGGCGATCGGTCGCATCAAGGTGGTCGACGACGACGAGCCACAGCCGCAGTCGGGGCCCGTCACCATTGGCGGGAAGCTTCTTCTCACTCGGGAGCAGTGGGAGGCCAGCCAGGGTGACGGGAAGAAGGGGGGAGCCTTCCTCCTCGACAGGCAGCCGCAAGCGCGGCAAGTCGCACAAGGGGAAAGGAGGCGCCCAGGCCGGGGCGCAAGGGCGCGCTGAGGGTGATGCTCGCGGAGGCGCCCAGGGTGGTGCCGCCGGCAAGCCCAAGGCGGCCAAGGACGACTCATGCCACAACTGTGGCAAGCTTGGCCATTGGGCCAGGGACTGTCGTCAGCCACGACGCGGTCAGGCCAACCTGGCGCAAGCTACTGTGGAGGACGAGTCGGCTCTGCTCCTAGCACACGCAAGCATCGAGCCACCTCCAGCGGCATTGGTCTTCCTCCACCTCGACGAGTCGAAGGCACGAGCTTTCCTCGGCGACGGCTCCGACAACGACAAGGCTGACGGGTGGTGCCTCGACACCGGTGCCACCCATCACATGACCGGGCGGCGGGAGTTCTTCGCCGAGCTCGACTCCAGCATCTGGGGCACCGTCAAGTTTGGGGACGCCTCTGGTGTGGAGATCAAGGGCGTCGGCTCCGTCATCTTCTCCGCCAAGTCTGGTGAGCATAGGATGCTCACTGGAGTCTACTACATCCCCGCGTTGAGGAACTCCATCATCAGCTTGGGACAGCTGGATGAGAACGGTTCGCACATGGAGGTCAAGGATGGGGTCATGAGGATTTGGGATCGCCATCAACGCCTCATCGCCAAGGTAACCAGGGGCGCGAATCGCCTCTATGTTCTTCATGCGCAGGTGGCACAACCCCTCTGCCTTGTTGCTCGTCGGGAGGACGAGGCGTGGCAGTGGCACGAGCGTTTTGGGCACCTCAACTTTGAGGCCCTGAAGCGGCTCAGTGCCAAGGAGATGGTGCGAGGCCTGCCGTGCCTTGACCATGTGGAGCAATTCTGCGACGTCTGTGTGCTGACGAAGCAGAGGCGGTTTCCCTTCCCGCGGGAGACGAGCTTCCGAGCCAAGGAGCGGCTTGAGCTCGTCCACGGGGACTTGTGTGGGCCGGTGACACCGGCTACACCAGGAGGACGGCGCTACTTCCTGTTGCTAGTCGACGACCTCTCCCGCTACATGTGGGTGGTGGTTCTCGGCAGCAAAGGAGAGGCTGCGGACGCCATCAGGCGCGCGCAGGCTGCTACGGAGGCGGAGTGCGGCCGCAAGCTGCGCGTGCTGCGCACCGACAACGGTGGCGAGTTCACGGCGGCTGAGTTCGCGTCGTACTGCACGGATGAGGGCATTCAGCGCCACTACTCCGCGCCGTACAGTCCACAGCAGAACGGCGTCGTCGAGCGGCGCAACCAGACGGTTGTGAGCATGGCTCGGGCCCTCCTCAAGCAGAGGGGGATGCCGGCTATCTTCTGGGGAGAGGCTGTGGCGACAGCTGCATACATCCTCAACCGCTCGCCTACCAAGGCGCTCAACGGCATGACGCCGTACGAGGCCTGGCATGGGCGTAAGCCGGCGGTCTCCCATCTACGGACTTTTGGCTGCCTCGCGTTTGCCAAGGAGCTGGGCCACGTCGGCAAGCTCGACGACAGGAGCACTCCGGGAGTGTTCATCGGCTACGCGGAGGGCTCGAAGGCCTACCGCATCCTCGACCCAGAGACACAGCGTGTGCGCACGGCGCGTGACGTGGTGTTCGACGAGGGCCGAGGATGGGCCTGGGGCAAGGCGGTGGACGACGGCTCGGCTCCGACGTACGACGACTTCACCATCGAGTACATCCACGTCGAGGGAGCTGGGGGAGTGGGCAGCTCTCCTTCACCGAGCGTGCCTACCCCAGTTCCGGAGCCTCCACCGACTCCGGCGCCTGCTACACCGGCGTCCCCGCGCACTCCAGCGCAGACAGTCGCTTCTCCGGGCCCGTCTACTTCAGCACCAGCACGTGTCGAGCACAGCCCGGTGGAGCTCGCCACTCCTCTCTCTCACGACGAGGAGCGCATCGACGCGTACCACGATGGTGAGCCGTTGCGGTATCGTACGGTGGAGGGCCTTCTCGGCGACCAGCCAGTACCGGGACCGGCGCCTCGTGACCTGGAGGCACAGCTGCACCTTGCGTGCGACGACGTTGAGCCTCGGTCTTTTGCAGAGGCCGAGAAGCACGCGGCATGGCGTGCCGCGATGAAGATGGAGATGGATGCGGTTGAGAAGAACCGCACCTGGGAGCTTGCTGATCTCCCTCGTGGTCACCACGCGATCACTCTTAAGTGGGTGTTCAAGCTGAAGAGGAACGAAGCCGGTGCTATCGTCAAGCACAAGGCTCGCTTGGTGGCGCGCGGGTTCATGCAGCAAGAGGGGATCGACTTCGACGATGCCTTCGCTCCCGTAGCACGGATGGAGTCCGTGCGACTCCTCCTTGCACTGGCGGCCCAGGAGGGCTGACTGGTCCACCACATGGATGTCAAGTCGGCGTTCCTGAACGGCGATTTGAAGGAGGAGGTCTACGTGCACCAGCCGCCGGGGTTTGTGGTCCCTGGCAAGGAGGGCAAGGTGCTGCACCTGCGCAAGGTCCTCTACGGCTTGCGGCAGGCGCCGAGGGCGTGGAATGCCAAGCTGGATTCCACCGTCAAGAAGATGGGCTTCGAGCAAAGCCCGCACGAGGCGGCCATCTACCGGCGGGGCACTGGAGGAAGTGTTTTGCTGGTGGGTGTCTACTCGACGATTTGGTGATCACCGGAACCAAGGATGCGGAGGTCGCCGCGTTCAAGGAGGACATGAAGGCCACGTTCGAGATGAGTGACCTGGGGCCTCTCTCCTTCTACCTGGGGATCGAGGTGAACCAGGACGACTCCGGGATCACGCTTCGACAGACCGCCTACGCCAAGCGCGTCGCTGAGCTGGCTGGGCTCACCGATTGCAACCCAGCTCTCACTCCGATGGAGGAGCGGCTGAAGCTGAGCCGTGACAGCACGGCGGAGGAGGTGGATGCCACGCAGTACCGGCGTCTTGTGGGGAGCCTTCGCTATCTCGCCCACACACGACCGGACGTGGCGTTCTCCGTTGGCTACGTGAGTCGGTTCATGCAGCGACCGACGACGGAGCACCAGCAGGCTGTGAAGAGGATCATCCGCTATGTTGCGGGGACTCTCGATCACGGTCTCCACTACCCGAGGTGCCCTGGAGGGGCTCACTTCATCGGGTACAGCGACAGCGACCACGCCGGCGACGTCGACACCAGCAAAAGCACGAGCGGGATTCTCTTCTTCCTTGGCAAGTGCCTTGTCAGCTGGCAGTCGGTCAAGCAGCAGGTGGTGGCAATGTCCAGCTGCGAGGCTGAGTACATAGCGGCCTCCACCGCTTCAACTCAGGCGCTCTGGCTGGCTAGACTGCTCGGCGATCTTCTTGGCAGAGATGCTGGAGCAGTGGAGCTCAGAGTGGACAACAGCTCCGCTTTGGCTCTGGCGAAGAATCCCGTTTTCCATGAACGGAGCAAGCACATCCGGGTGAGGTATCACTTCATCCGAGACTGCCTGGCAGAAGGAAGCATCAGGGCAAGCCACATCAACACCAATGATCAGCTTGCGGATCTGCTCACCAAGCCTCTTGGGAGGATCAAGTTCCTTGAGCTTCGCTCCAGAATCGGGATGGTTCAACTGAAGACGACGCACAAGACTTAGGGGGAGAATGATAGGATAAGTCATTGTACTTGGTCTTTGGTCGTTGTGGTCTGTGATCTTTGGTCTTTGGTCTTGCTGCCAGGACAGCATCTCCTGCAGCACCTTTTGACTAGCATCTAGTTGTCCTAGTGAGGACAGTCAGTTGTGTCCTGGTGAGGACCAACGTCCTAGTGAGGACAGTCAGTTGTGTCCTGGTGAGGACAATAGGATAGACTAGCATCTAGCATATGCTTTGGCTGCCTGGCAGCTATAAGTATGTATCGCCAGTGCTTGAGAAGGCATGGCAGTTTAGTTTCAGCAACAAGAAAACCAGAAAAATTTCCCCAACCTGAGTTTGCCATCCTCTCTCAATGAGAGTAACCATCCAATTTCTATCACTCTCGTCAGCATCGTGCATCCAGGCTTGCAGCTTCTCCATGGTTTCCCTCAGGTTATCTATGTCATCCTTAAAGCTCCACAGCGGAGTGGCCTGGCTCACTGCAAGCTTGCCAAGCTTGCCGACAACCAGCCCCACAACGGCACTCGCTGATCTCCATGCAATGGCGCTTGCCATCTTGCCTCCGCTGCCTACTTTAGTAGCCCAGAACAATTAGCAAAGGATGTCGAGTGCTGCTGTGTTTGTGGGAAAACTTGTGTCGTGGAAGACACTGATGCTCCTGGTGTTCATTGCCCGCCCTGCATATGTAATGTT
The DNA here is from genome assembly GCA_012490785.1 of Eragrostis nindensis. NCBI lineage: Eukaryota > Viridiplantae > Streptophyta > Magnoliopsida > Poales > Poaceae > Eragrostis > Eragrostis nindensis. The sequence goes on from JAAXCT010000023.1 coordinate 1,000,180, forward strand.
GTCTTTGGCATCTGCTGAAAGGCTTTGCATGGGTACCTTGCTTGAGCGGAGCCTATTATGCTCTCGAATCTGCAACAAATGAAGGTAAGCCAGTTCAGATGCTTGGACTGGGTAACTTTGCTTGTATCAGAGACAAAGGTTGATTCTAAATCTAAACTCACTTTGAAAGACACGGGTATCAAGAAAGCTCCATGTTTTTAAAGGGCTAATGTGAACCTGCTCAGCATACAAAATTACGTCAGGGACTTGGGTGCATGATGAATAGAGAAACGAATTATAAATCGAAAAGTGGTAATAGTAACAGTACTGAAATTCTGTCAACCGGGGGTCAGGAAGGCATTTCCTCGAAAACGTGCCGAACGAACCAAATGACAGAGCAAGCACTTTGGTTCCTCCAGGATGAAATTTACCCCCTCCTTTTGTTTTTTGACGCTACAGTACAACTCAGAAAGCGCTAGCACCTTCCATTTTTACCCCTTTGCCTAATCTTCTCACCTCCGCAAGCCCGTGGCCAAATGGTCAAGAAGAGGCGGCTGCGGGGCCGGCGCCGGCGGAGGAGCAGCTCGCTGTGCACGTCAGCGGGGCCGGCCGGCGCAAGGCGTCGACGACGGGCTTCCCGGCGGAGCTCCTGAAGACGCGGTATCTAGGTGGAGACGACCTCGGCGAGGAGGAGGCTGCTTGACGGCGCAGCTCGGCGGCCCAAGGGCGCGAGGAGGCGGCGCAGTGGCAGATCTAGGCGGGGAGGGCGCGGCGGCGCGGCACGGGGTTGCGGCGCGGAGGCGTGGCGGCGCTGCAGCGGTGCGGCGAGCGGCCGAGCGAAACAACGAACTGAGGTCACTCGGGAGCGACAACCAAAAACGAACGGATTATTGTTCTCGAAAAAAAGCGAACGGATTATTTCATACTGTTTGGTTAGCCCAAATTAGGCCAGGATTGTCATCAACAGAATGGGTTGGCTTAGGCCTCCACAGTGTACTGTTCAACAGGTTCCTCAAATCCATTTTTCAGTTCGGGGCACCGGCTCCCCCACATTGGGGCCTGTCACACTTCGCGTATGATGAAGAAAGAAGTCTAATTTGTTCCCGCAACTATATTCTAAGTTGCAGGTTATATTTTCAATAAAATTAGATACTCAAACTCCCCAAATTGATTATCCGGTTCACTTCGCTTCTCTTGACGGTTTTGCAAATGGTTTGATCCAACATGACATAGAGGGTCTCGCATATCACGCGACATGTCGTCATCTTCTCTTTATTTTTCTCTCTCTTCCTCTCTTCTCCATTCTGCTGGCGTGCAACGGCGCAGGCAGGTGCGCGTGGCTGGCACCTGGCATGTGGCGGCAAGCAGGCCGGAGCCGAGGCGCGAGCTGGCACACGGCGCAGGTGCAATTGGACACATGCCGCCCTTCCCTTTGACCCACAGGATCCGCTCCCTTGCAGCCGCTACTCCCATCTCCCTCCTCCCAGCCGCCGTAGTATCGCCTCTCCTCGTCGCGGGCGAGGGAGGTGAGGGTCTGCCCATGCCGCCTGTCGCAGTAGCGTGGCCTGCTTCTCGGGGCGTGACCGCAGCTCCGTGCACTCAGTCCTCCCAGGCTCAACGGCTCCTTTTGCTTCCTCGCTCCTCCACTCTCCTCTCGCGCAGAGCCATTGCAGTGTGCGTGAGGGAGAGCGACAGAGGAGGAAGACGGATAATCACAGCTAAAGCCGAAAGAGAAAAGATAAAGGTGAGCCACTGGGGCTGCTTGCATTGCTCTGCTTTCGTCCTAATTTTTGAATACCGTTCCGGTGAACATTCCGTTTTGGCTGTTGGAATGGAACGTTTCGGTACCGGGTCGTACCGGTGTACCATTCCGGTCATTTATATAATAATATAAATATGCATTATATCAATTAAAATTGCAAATAAAAAAGAAAAAAGAGAGAAATGAGAAAGAGTGACCATCCGGCCAGCCCAAAACAAGTCAGCCCATCAAGCCCACCTATACTACTCATTAATCACCGGACTCCCCCATCTACCCTAGCCGCAAATTAAAATACCTCTTCGTCGGCCGCCGCTCATTCTCTCTCTCTCGCGAAGCGTCTTCCGCGCTACAGTAGAGAGCGGGAGAAAAGGGGGCGGCGCGCCTTTCCGGCGGCGATTCGCCGGCCCTCCCTCTTCTCCGGCGGCCCGTAGGGCTCCGGAGAGCGGGGAGGTTTGGGGAATCGCCGTCCGGTGCTGTTTCCTTAGCTGTTTAGGTTAGTTTCTAGGAGCTAGGGTTAGGGTTCCGGCGTCGCCATGACGGCGGCGGTCGGATTTCTTTTCTCCCTCGGTCGATCTGGCGATGGCGTCTTCGGCGACGGCGACAACATCAAAGGTGAGACCGTGTGGAGTTCTTCGTTTCCGGCCGACGGCGGTGAGGCGGTGGAGCTGTCGTCGGTGGGGAATAATTTCTCCTAGGCTCTTCATCGCCTCGTCTGCACTCTACTCCGGTGTCGGCGACGAGCTCGTGGAGTTGGGGCTTCCGTTGTGCTGCCTCTGTACAGGAGTCTCTCCGGTCGTCGCTGCTCTTCGACGGTGACGTCCTCCATGCCGGGTAATTCCTTCTCTCTTCCTCTTCGCTCGGCGTTGGCCGGCAAGTTTTCAGCTTTGGCAAGGGTGCTTCGGTGGAGGACGAAGTGCTGGTTCATGAGTCAAGTCCAGTGGCTGGAGTTCGCGAAGAAGTTGGAAGGAGAGGGCAGGCAGGTTCCGGCGAGTGTCGCCGGCGGCGGGAGAGTTCTAGCTCTTTCCAGGTTTAGGGGCTTGTGCGTAATTTCTTGTGTATCCAGGGTGTTTTCTGTAAATGTCCTGATACTGTTCCTTTTTTAATATAAGCCCCTTTTCCTTCGCAAAAAAAAAAAATACCTCTTCGTCTCTCTTCTACTCCCACAGCGCCGCCGCCATTTTTTCTTCCTTTCCTCTCTCTGCTCCTCTCCACAGCGCCACCTCCTGCTTATCCTCTTCCCTCCTCGAGTCAAGTCGTCTCTCTCCTTTCTTTTCCACGCCAGCCGCCACTGCTCGCCATTGTGCCGAGCTCCAAAACAGCCTCGCCGCAGCGACAATCCTTCCCCGACCAAGATCTTCCCTCGATGAGCTGCGCAAGAGGCCACTGCCATTCCCCATGGCGCCCATTGACTGCTTGCCGCCGTGAGCTCAGAGATCGCATGGGTTCTTCCTCGAGTCCGGTCACCATCCCTCCCCACATCTCACCATCGATTCCTCTCATCATGGTGCGCTTGCCGTCGATTAATCCTTTCCCGAGGATCTGCGGCGCTTCTCCCTGACCTCTTCTCGCCGTGTCTCCGCAGTCGAGCTCGCTCGGGCAGGCCATCTTCCCCGACGCCGTCTGCCAGACGGAGCCGCCGCCACGCCGAACTCCCTCTTCCGCTGCTCCTCCTCGATTATACATATCACGGTGAACTTCGCCTTGCTGCAGTGATGCTCGTGCTCGCGCTCTCACTCTCGTTTGCTATTTTGGCCGGAACACGGTCGCGCCATGAGCGCCGCCACCGACCCTGCTTCGGCATGCGCGCACGTGCACACATCCCTGTTCCGTGGCCGCCTCCTTTAGCTCATCGTGTTGCTCGCCGTTTCGTCCTTCCTCTCATGGCCATTCGGCGGGAACCTGCCGGTGCCGTCGCGCGCGTCGCTCCCCATGGCACAAGCTGAAAGTGCATCTAAACCCCTAATTATTGTTTTGTGTAATTGACGTCAAAACGATCCAAAAGGACTAATGGTGCAATTAAAAATGTGTTCAGCTAGGTCCAAAGAAGAAGAATCAATCATGCCTACTGAAGTACTCCATTGCAAATATTCAAGGAAAATTGTCAAGGCACACTCAATAGACGTTATTGACACCATTTTAATTTTAATTGAATGTAAGAATGACGTACTATTAAGAGGGATGTAAATCATTGATCCACAGATGCCATAGGACCTTTTGGGTGAAACAAAATTCCTTAGAAGTGAGTTTGAAAAAGTGCCAAAAATCCACCTCACCGAGAATCCCCACCGGACTGTCCGGTAGTTTACCGGATAGTCCGGCAGAGCCTCTTTTCTTGAGTCTAAGTACTTACCGGACTGTCCGGTAATTTACCGGATAGTCCGGCAAGCCCTATTTTAGCCAGCGCCAAGCATTTACCGGAGTGTCCAGTGATTTACCGGATACTCCGGGAAGACCTTATTGTGAGGCATAACGGTTCGATTTTGGGGACTTCATATATAAGCATACTCACCCCCAATGGTCACTCTCTCTTCTCCACTTGCAAGAACACACCCAAAGGCTCCCATTCCACCTCTCCACTCTCTCCCAAGGCAAAGATTCGTGAGATTCATTCTAGAGATTGTGAGAGACCAAAGATTTGAGTTCTTAGCATTCATTCCACTCTTGAGCATCTTGTGGCATCCTCATCTTCGTGATTTACACTTGTTACTTTTGGAGCTTTGCTCCTAGACGGCTAAAGGTTGCCCGGAAACTCCCAATTCGTGTGGTGAAGCTCTGGGAAGTTTGTATTACCCATCCTCGCAAGAGGGATTGCTAGTGAGAAACTCGAGTTCGGGTCTTGGTGACCACTTGAGTGAGGAAAAGGGTTGAGAAGAACCCGGTCCTTTGTGGACTCCTCAACGGAGACGTAGGGCAATTTGTGGGCCTGAACTTCGGGAACAAATTTTGTGTCACTTGTGCTTGTCTTGCTTGTTCTTGTTGTTCACACCCGTTCTTGTTGTTCTTGCTCATATATCACTAATTTGCTTCGATCTACTTGTGTGCTTATTTCCTATCATATATCCTGCGTAGATTTACTTGGTAGCACTTATACAAGTCTTTTGATTCAAGTAGAATTGCTAGAAACTGCTTTGTTTACGAATTCCGCAGATTTAATCATCTGGCAGGACTGTCTGGCACAGTACCAGATACTCCAGAGCCAGAGTATCCGGCAAGTTACCAGACTATCTGGCAGTCCTGGCAGTTCTGGCAACTTTCACAAGCACAGTGCCGGGCTCCTTTTTTTTTCTTTTCCTTTGAAAATCAGCTAAACTTGTAAAATCGGTAGAAAATAATTTATAGCTCCGAAAGATGTGAACAAATTTGGTTGGAATCCCTGAGACAAGACCTACCCATATTTGCTATAATATATCTATGTTTCATAGTAAATTTTTGTACAAAATTCAGAGAATAAAAACAAAGGTAAATTTCTATAGCCTTTTCTGTACATGCAAAAATTGTGAATTTTGGTATGCATGCATTCATGACATTCCTGAACTGTTCCTCTAAGTGGAATATTTAAATTCTGCATATTTTAGCAATGATTGCATTTTCATGCTTTGCATTGTTTCATTTTTAGTACTTTATTCTTGCATGCTTTTGAGCCAAATTTTGGATATGTTACTGCTCACAGTAGTGATGTGCTCTAAAGAATTTCAGAATAATTTTATGTCTTTCAGAACCATGTTAAAGAAATTTCGAAATGAAATCTTTGTTTAAAGCACTCAAAACCTAAATAACTCATAATTTTATTTACGAAAATACTTCAGACGAAAGTAACATAAATCTTCTTAGGCTATTTCTGAGCATCACATCAGCACCATCGTCATGTCATTACATTAAATTCATTAACGAAGTTTCGCGACTTCATTATATCTAATTCTTGGTTTTGCATTGCATCAACTTAAGAAACGACGCCGGAAACGTGGAAGTGAAGATCTTAGCCCAGGAGACCGGCACTGACATTAACTCACTTGAGTGTGCTGACCATCAAGCCCAAAGCAAGCCCCGGTGCACTCCTATGTTTACAAAGTTTTTCTTTTTCTCACATATCTTCGAGTGATGAAATGTACATTACGTGTAGAACTTGATTGAAACTTTAGTTGCATGTATCAAACTATATTCCTATGGGTTTGGTTTAGTTTGGTCTAGCCGCTCGTTAGTTTTGCTATGCTTACTTATCGAGTCATCGGTAGGAAATCGAGTGGTATGGAGACTACTCAATATAAGTGGGTTCGGTTTACTTTTTGCACTCACATGATATGATGATGAGAATGAGAACGAACGGAAAAGTTCATGTGTAGGTTGAGGTGGCAAGGTTGGCCCTTGTCCGCCATAGCCCCGTTTTTGTCCGCCATAGCCCTGTTCGTGTCGGTTGAGGACCGTTCGTTGTGGCCTGCTTGAACAAGTTTGAACAGTACCAGATGCATTCTAGTGATATGGGCACTAGTAAATTGATGTAAGACGATGATCGCAGTGTTGGACGGGGCCCACCTCTCTTCTGGTGATGAAGACGGATAGCCCCGGCTTGGGTATCGCGTGGAGGACGTGTACTCGGGAGAGGTGACACTCAGACAGGCTTTATGGTGTCTTTAGCGCTATTTTTATGCAAGTTATTCCATCACCTTTGGTCAGCCCCTGCATGTGGAAGTCGGTCTTAGAAGGCTAATTTGACAGGTAAGACTTGCTGAGTATTAAGTGCTCAGGGTTTGTTGTTTAAATCTTTATTGCATGTATGACAAACTGCAGTTATTGTGATTATTGTGGCAAGATGGTGTGGGAGGGTGAACACCTCAAGAACTGGTCCATTGAGTGGGTTCTCGCCTCATCGAACCATGAGCAAGGTGAATGAAATCGTGTCTAGAGGCCGGACATGGTTTTTTGTAAGATATGTACCGTCGAGTTGTTTCGCTTCCGCTAATCTCCTTTGTACTCGAATTTTGAACTCTTTTATGTATGTGAACCTGCACTTATGAATTTGAACTCCTTTAGGTTGGCAAATTTATACCTAAGTTGTAATAATTAAATCCGTCAAGTGTCACCCGATCTCGATCCTGTTAAGCTAACCTCTCATTTTTTAGATGGTATGCGACACTGTTCACCCGATGCGTGCATCGTACACCTGAGACGAGGTGCCTTGCTGAGAATTGACGGTTTCTTGTGGTAGTTCCTGACGAGCACCATGTGATTTTGGACGGCGAGATGCAAGAACATTCCATGGACTCGTCGGATGGGATAAATTTGTGATCTTTTGCTCTGTTTTTGACTATTTGGTATGTAGGACGGTAGCCCGTCGCACGTACTTACAAGTACGCATTTCTGCAGGAAAAAGAAAAGGACAGGGTAGCCCATCGCATGTATGCCGCCACTGGCAGCCTCCCTCCTCCGCTCCCCGGACCGACATTTTGCACCACAAAATGGAGGAAGAGAAGCTGATTCAAGCTGCCGCCGAAGCTCACCTCGAGCTCTGTGCGCTGCCTTCCCAGCCCGCACGACTGCTGGAGCCGTTCATTGATGTGGCCAAATCCGCCCCTGGCGTGACCTCCTGAGCGACCAGCGCGCCCCACCCACCCACCCCCCCCCCCCCCCCCCCCCCCCGGCCCAGTCCTGCCACGTGGTGACAATCTTGCCATTTTCCTTGACATCACGCCACCCTCGGCCCCGACCCACCTCGTCTCTCTTTCAATCATCCCCCTGAGTCCAAATAGTTGACCGACCCTTCATCTCCATAGCATCTTGTGAGCGTCGCGACCTCGCCTCCTCCTAGGTGAGCTCGCGGACCAACGAGATGAGCTCATGCCATGTGGCCTTGAGCACGTTTCCATTGTGGATGGGCCCACCAATGTTGCGACCTCTTCTGGAATTAATCTGGAACCTCCTACACTAGGGGGTGTAAGGATCGTGTGACCGAGAGGGGGGGTGAATCGGTGCACTCTAGAATCTATTCCCAAACACTTACAAGCAAGCAACTCCTAGCGAGTAGTTCTAGTAACAAGGTAAAGCACACTAAGGAGTATCCTTAACCTATATAGCTAGTGCATATAGATAAACACAAACACACCACACTAGCAACCTAGCACAAGATAGATAGATAGCGGAAGACTTAAGCTAGGCAAGGCAAGGTAACAAGATAACTAGAGACAAGGCAACCAAGATACTAGGCACACTAAGTAGAGTCCTTAGAGCTACTAGATAGGCTATAACAAGTAAGCACACGAGCAAGGCAATCAAGCAAACCTAGTGAAGCTAGTAGGTACCAAGGTAAACATACAAGCAAGATAAGAGCACAACTCAAGTACTACAAGCAATCATATGAAGTGCGATAAGTAAATGCGAGTAGTAAAGGAGAAGGGATAGAGAATGCTCATGATGTTTTCCCGTGGTCTCGGAAGGATGGCGCCTTCCCCTACTCCACGTTGGGTCACTCCCGCCGGAGTTTCGACCCCGTCCCTCCGCTCGATGGCGATCCCTCCTAGAGCACACTTCACCCTCCGAGTGAAGTCGCGGGCACGTCCCGCCGGGCTCGATCCCGGGTACTCTTCCGGAGGTAAGGCTCCGCACTTGATGCGTGCCAAAAGGCGCTCCACTAGTGATGCTTCTTTCACACGGGAAGCTCTAAGACCGTGTACAAACTTGTGTCGACTTCCACAATCTCCTTGGACAGCTCAACACCGACGCCTAACCGGTCTAGGCCTTGCCATAGACCAAGAGTAACAGCCCTAGATGACTCTCTCAAGCCCACACTAGCCTAGAGATCAAAGGATGCAACTTGCTACTCTCTCAAGCAATAGGATCACTCCAAATCCTTCTCAAGTGCTTCACACTTCTTCCTCTTGGCTTCTTGGCAGCACCTCCCCTCTTTCCTGGGTCCAAGAGCAACTCAAAGGGGCGAGCAACCAGCTATATATAGGCCACCAACCTCAAACTAGCCGTTGCCCAAAAGTGTCCAGAAACCAAGTCACCGTAAGTATCACCGTATGATACGGTGACTCTGACCACCGTATCATACGGTGACCTCCACGTCACCTGCCAGAGCATCTCCATCTCTGGATCTTCCATCTTCAGGTATCACCGTATCATACGGTGACCCCCACCGTATCATATGGTGGCTTCATCTTCTTCAGCTTCCAGGAACTGCCAACTCTCTGGAAACCATACGGTGACCACCTGTATCATACGGTGACACCTTCACCGTATCATACGGTGACCTCTGTCTTCTCTGCCAGGTCATCACCACCTCTGGACTTCTTCTTCTTGCAGTCACCGTATCATACGGTGACTGGCACCGTACCATACGGTGGCTCCTTCTCTTTTCTGTCAGAAACTCTTCTTCTCTGGTCTTCATCTGCTGCAGTCACCGTATCATACGGTGACTGGCACCGTATCCTACGGTGGCTTCTCTTCTGCTGGAACTCGACCACTTCTTTGATCCTTGCTTCCAACATCTTCAAACTTGGTTCCTTCAAGCCTCTTCTGCCACCCTAGCCCCTGAGAGACTCACCATGCATCCAATGATCTCTATAACTAGTGTGTACTAAGAGAACCACCTCGAACCCTCTTGATAGTCCGGTTTTTCCTATAGACTCAAGCTAACATCTAACCAAGCAACACCCGCTTGGATCTAGCATGTCCTTAGCCTTGATCCATATCTTCTCTGCGACTCCATCAAGTCCGTTCTTGTGTAGATGAAGGCAACCAATCATCCTTGTCATTAAGTTCATGGTGTGTTGGCGTTCACCACCAACGGACGGAGCTTTCTTCATATGTGACCTATAAGATCTCACAAAGAGTGTTAGTCACATTCATGGTTCTCATCCTATCACCAAAACATTCATACCTTGGGGTTTCCCTAGCTCCAATGGTCATGAAGCTTACAGGGGGCTTGGGTAGGACCCTGCTGAAGTTCATTTTTCTGACTCAAAGCCCTTAAATCCCATGTAGGGGCCTATTTAGGGGCCCTTCTGGAGTTGCTCTAACTGTCATCCTAATAAGTTTGAGAGCTGTGTTGTAAAGTGGACGATTGAAAATTGAGCCAATGCAAGAGTATAAATTTGAACCGTGCCCCTATTTCTCTAAACGCGAAGCTATCGACCCGTAGGGTTTTCCTAGCGCCGCCACTCCGGTCCTCCTCCTCCTCTTTGGCGACCTCACCGGCCAAGAGGAGGGGGAACCCGCCCTCCACCCAGATCTAGGATTAGTTAGTAGCTACATAGCCTTGTCCCCCTATTTGGGTGTTTCCCTATGTGGCAAGTCTATATAGTCTTCCTCACCGATGTCGCCGTCGTTGTCGCTGCCGCTCCTCCGCCTCAACCTTGCCATCATCCTCGTCGCCGGTTAGGGTGACGGATCCATGGTGTCGCATCCCTGGTATCCGTACTCAGGGAGGCGACGTGGTGTGGTGCCGTGGCTTGTTTCTTCCCAGTTTTCTTTGGATCAACAACGGTGGCAGCTGCGCCTTCATCATCATCGCCTCCTCAAGCTCAGGATCTGCACGCCTGGTGAGCTCCAAGAATTTCCGCTCCTCCCCCCCCCCCCCCCCCCCCCCCCCCCCCCCGCCAAGATCGATCCTTGTTGAAAACGCTTCCACCTTCCGTCCACCGAATTTCGTTTTCACCATCCTCCACTGCAATCGCACCATCAAATTTTCTCACCGGCGATGGCACTCTTGAGGGGAAGCGAGCTTAGTTATGATCCCCCGTGCACAGTTCTCTCTTGCACAGGCATGACTCTTCTTGTGAGGACCATGTCGAGGCTGGATTCTCCGATCTCTCGGAACGGCGCTGTTGCAGCTCAACATTCTACTTCTGGATAAAAAAAAATAATAATCAATGTATAGTTTCTTCAGCATGGTGTAAGTTGGACCAAGTAGTTTCAGAGATGTGTTCAGTAGCAATGGTGCTACCCCCCTATATAAGTCCTGAAAACTTTAATATTGTGAATGAGCATTAATTAAACTACACGAGTGGTTTTTTTCCTTGAAAATGACAAAGAGATAACAACAATACAGCTGGGAATTCATCATTTCTGCTCAAGATCTACCTTCCTTCGCTTAAGGAGTTCTTTCCTCCCAAGATATGTCAAGAACTCGGTGAGATCCAGGTCGCCGCATCGCCTGTGCAGCCCCTCGATGGGGTATTCTAGCCTCGGGAATCATCCAACAGCGCGTCGATGTCGACCTTGCGGGGCGGCTCCTCGTCTGGCTGCGCTGTCATCGGGAGCGCTGACAGCTGCTCAAGGTGCTCCATGACTCTCCGTTTAATGTTCACCATGTGCTTCATCTCCGTGTTGCCGTTTCTCGTCGTGTTGTAATAGAGCTTGTACCCCCAATGTTTGTTAAATCAGCTCACTTTTCTTTTCTTTTTTTTTCCCCTCTCCAATCGATAGCGATTTCGCTAACATGAACTCTGATCACTGCGATTTTTTTAATGCAATTTACACATGTTTATTCATACACGACATTAGCCCACCAAAGCAACGATTATGGCGAAATCTTGGGTGAAGATTGCTGAGGATTGTTATGCCATCGTAGAGGGAGATTTCGAGAGATTCGTACAAACTCTAGACTGAAAATCGACAAGGATAGCTAGCATCACCTTGGAATGCAGGTCATTGGACATCACCCTCACTTCTTCTAGCAGGAAAGCGCGTTAAGAGGTAAGATCGTACCTCAAGTTAAAGGGCCTCGTTATAGTTGGTGGCAACACAACACACGCTGAACAAACCACAACTTGCCTATTTGTGTGTAACTGGTTGAAACTACTAATTTCCAGTTCATCTTGGAATGCACGTATGTCTGAGCTAAATATGTAAAATTGTCTTCTCCACGTCAGTAAAACAACATTGGATTGGAGAGAAAAGGTGAAAAGTGAGCTGATTTTACAAATGTTGGGGGTAAAATAATCCAAATTTTAGTTTAAGGGCTTATATGGACTATGGCCAAATTTGGAGATAGTAAAGTGGACTTTATTGTTTTTATAAAAATAAAAGGAGGTTTATGGTTGAGTTTCCAAAATTCAAAAGGAAAAGTCCGAAGTATTTTGCAGTTTTGCTGAAAAACGTGGGATGTTGGGCCTAATTTCAAATTGATTAATGGACAGCCAACACTCAAAAGAATGGTGAGGCCCATTAAAGCCTCTCACCCCACCTTGGTGCAGCGACGGAACACCACTGTTCCTGTCTCTCGCATCGCGTCCCCTTCTCCCGGCGTTTCCATTTCCTTGCGGTGGCAGCGCCGGCGGCGGCCGGACGCAGGCGAGATGGTCTTCCAACGAGCAAGGTGAGACATATGCATCTCGAGCTCTTTTGTTTTCCCTAAATTTCCGTGTTGCTCCCTCGAAATCTCACTCGTTTCCGCTTCCGCTCCCGCAGCACCGGCGCCGACCACCTGTTCGACGGAACGCCCCGTAGGTGCACGAGCAGAAATCGCGAGGGATCTGCCGCTGGGAGCGACGAGGACCGCATCTGCGAGCTCTCCGACGACCTCCTCCGCCACATCCTCTCGTTGCTGCCAGCACACGAGGCCGTGCGGACTTGCGTGCTCTCCCGGCGCTGGCGCGAGGTCTGGAAGTCCGTGCGCGTCCTGCGCTTCACCGCGGCCGAAAGCTGGGGGAGCGCGGCGAGGTTCAACAGCTTCGTCAACGACGTGCTGTCCTCTGGAGGAGTTCGAACCTTCGAGGACAAGACCTACATGTGCTTTCCTCCAGCTGGCTCGGATCCAATACGCTTTGATGCGCGACGTTCAGGTTCTCAGAATCCTCGTTAACTCCAGGAACAGACCCCTGCTGCGAGTTGACACTGTGTGGGCTGCTGCTGGCTCATTTTCAACTCGACATAGTGTTCAGATCTGATACTGATGTATGCATTTGTGGCTCTGCAGGTGGTGTTAAGGAAGGGAGTTGCAGATTGGGCAGCTGCCAGGAAGGGAGTTCACTCAGCTGGAGCTCAGCCAGCACTTCAGACAGGTAAATTCATTGCACTTCTCTGTTTTTTCAATTCAAAATTACATACAAAATATACATGTATATATTATATATACTAGTCGACTAGTTACTGGAAGGCCTGGAGCCTGGACGACTAGGTCCCCTAGGCGCCCGCCTAGAAGTTCGCTTAGTCGCCCTGGGCGTCCGTTCAGAACGCCTAGGCGGCTGAACGGGGGTCTGGCGATCGTTCAGCTCGGAGCGCTTTGAAAACATTGATACATGCACTCAAATATTGACCCCAAACCTTCTGTCACTTCGGCTGGATGTGGTTGGTGGCTGGGTTCCTTTCCTTCAAAGCATGCCATTGCTAGTGACAGCCTATGTCAAACTTGTTCCGCACTGTACGGATCATTGTCAGGGAAGAAACAACTTTCTGCAATGTGGTTTTGATACATGTGTTAAATGCTATGGCAATCATAACCAGTGTGTGATTCTTGGAGGTTTGTCCAATGCCACAAATTTGGAGCTGGCCGCGCAATTTTTGTTCCACAGTCGGCATCTCGGAGCGGTATGTTTGTCCTTTTACTTCCACCTTACCTTCTAGTAGTTCTTATCATTTACATTTGTGTATTCTCTACCTTTACATGTTTCTAAACCTAAAACTGAAGCAAGATTCTTCTGTATGTTACCACCAACTGTCTTTTCTCAGTCACATTCCAACGAGCACATCCGTTTATCGTTTGTAGCTTTATGTGTGCTATAATATTGTTTTGAAACTTCAAGTATCAGGATGTTTGATTCGCTGATAAATACATAGATATTCATGCAAGTTTTTGCAGGATTTGAGCCTGTCTGTCTTAGTTAAGGATATTTCTGTGTGAGTAATATAATCTGTAATAAAGCAACACACCCCTTGATACTTTCTGTTCTTGCTTTCTTAAATATTCTGTTAATGTTTGACTGGATGCTTTTTCTTTTTCCCCTTATTCAGGCTTTTTTCAAGAGAGAGATGAGAATGTGCGACGTATTCAGCAACTTGAAGACTTTGGTACTCGATGGTTGGGTTGTAGTTTGTGAGATTGATGCATTAATTTGTTTTCTTCAGCGCACGCCAATCCTTGAGACGATCACTCTTTGTTGGCACAGATTTTGGCACTCCTAAAATAGTAGCCAAAAGATGATTATAAATTCATAATTCAAATATTGAGAAAATAAAATATTAAAATTCCCACGTGTTATGGAGGAAATGTACATGTGAAAATAAATTATTAAATATTAGTAAAGCCAAAAGTAAAGAATGGTGCTAATACATCTTATTTATGAAATACGCAGCCCATTGGCTGGTAAATTTAAATATACATGGTATACCGACAATTCGCATAAACATGTATGCTTTGCTAGCCATATGTACATGCATGTGCTAGTGAAATAGCAAGGCCTATATCAGTCAAAATAAACTACGAAGAAGGGTGTCCATGCAGGCCCATCTATCTCTCATACGGTAAATACGTATATACGCGGCCATATGGCCGGAAATTAATCAAATCCTTTTGCATAATCACGTGATCAGCCCACATAACAGCGGCCCAAAGAGCTACACGCGTTCGAGGGAAAATATCTCCATGAACAAGAGCGCGCGCTCGATCTTCGAAATGAGATATTTTGCTGATCGAATCGACGAGTCAGTCAAAGGACTCCCACGTCCCGCTGGTCTTCAGGTGATCGTGCATCAAATGTTGCCGCCAAAGCATCCAAGATTGAAAAGGAAGAGAGGGAATTGGCGAGCGGGAGAATTACCGCCATTCCCTGCAAAGCACCGCCTTCTTTCTCTATAAATAGAGGGCAGGCCCTCGATCAGACGGCACGTTCCCTGCAATCTCATTCATCACACACAGACACATCGCGATCAAACACCACCGTCAGGCTGCCGGAGCGCTCAACCACGCAAAGCACCGTCAGGCTGCCGGAAACACCCACCGCTCATCTGCAAATCACCCACACCAAGAACTCGCCGAGAAAGAGAGAGCCCAGGAAGAAGAGCACTTGCATCGCCGCTGCGTCGACGAGAGGCTCCGCAAGGTGAGCGTTCGGCACAACCGCCGGCGACGCATCCGCTTCTTCTCCGCCCTTCAAATCAAGAAGTTTTCTTCCTTCTTGCTCCCGCTGGCCTCTCGCTGGTGCTTCGCCTGCCATCCTGCTAGTGTCTTCGGATACAAAGCAGGGGCAACATCAAGGCCTCGCCGTCGGTCTGGTCCATCAATACAGATCGCGGCGAGATGATGAAGGCCCCAATCGTCGGTTTGGTCCGTTGATACAAACCAGGATGGGAAGAGTACCTCGTTTCTTCCGTTCGGTCCGTTGATACGAATCAAGAACAGGCACTAACCAAAAAGGCATCTGCACTCCGCGCATGGGTTGTGCGTTCATCGCCAATACCTGCCATGAGTTGCAGTTACCAAATTGCTACTGCCGGCCAAGCAAAATCATGCCGGATTACATTGATTCGAACTGCCCTGCATATGGCAGTTTCTTCTATTTTTTGCTTCCGTCGAGAGTGCTCTAAAGGAATTGATAAGCAGAGAGCATCGTATATTGCAGTTTGCATCATGCGGAAGTGTATTTTGCACCTGATTGTCTCCAGATTCTGAGCTTCATAATCTCAGTTTTGCTAAGTTAGACAACAGCAGTTGCTATAGTCTGCACCCTGTTTATCTGCATCAAAGTTACATCGAAATACAAAATGTTTCATCCGGCAAGGTTGCATACGTGATATCATCATCTCATCATGCTTAGCACACAGGAAGGGTGCTGCCCTGTTCATGCTGTCGTTGTATAGATCGACGAACAGCGAGCTTTGCAAGCCATATTCTTGTATCTAATTCAAAGAATTAGCACCATCATAGGTAGAACAATTATGCATGTCTGCTGTCGTAAGATGAACTGATTTCATCATGGCCATATCCGGCCAATTTGCATACATGACATCAGGTTTACATCATGCTTAGCAAACAGGCTAATTGCTGCCCTCTTAATCATGTAAAAACGATCTCTGCATGCTGCATCCTGTTGCATGCTCATTACTAAAAATCCTAAACAGATAGTACTAGCTTCAGACTAGTAAAATTAAAAGATAAAATGTGGTCATCTGCATTCCACACATACGCACTATACATGCTAGTTTATGCAACAGTCCCAGATATACTTGAATCTGTCTGGCTCGCATGCTTAATCTGCCTGACCTTCAAGTCATTGGTAATGATTAATTAAGTAAAATAAACAAACAGACCTCTACTAAATTCAGGTTCATATATCTCTGATAAGCAAAAGATCAAATGTTGTATACGCTACTCTTTGGCGCATAGGTCCTTTGATACTATGTTATGAGAGTGGCAACATCGATATGTCTCCTATGAAAGAGTATTAAACCATGCTCTGATTAGATCTTGCGTATGCTTTGTCCATCCTCATGAACACCGTACCTATGATACTGCATCAGTGTCGGTTTGATCAAACTGAAAATAAAATGAAAGTTATGCATGCATCAGCACATTAGGCAGAGCTATCATCTACTTTTGCCGGCTAAAGTCCAAATTCAAGCTGCGCAGATGGCCATTGCATAAATGTATAAAATTATGCAGCACCTTGCAATATAACTGAAGTGTTCTTCATGCATAGGAGTATTCTTCAGTCAAAATACTTCAAATCCTAAACTCATATGTTTCACTCTGCTAAGCTATTAAAATCGCCTAGCTGATATGTATAGTGAATCTCAAAAGTAACGAACAAATATCTATGTGTGTGCATCAACATCAGCATATGCGTACACCATGTTTTAAAGAAGAAAATATATCATGATAAAATCTTCGGCAGGCGTTCATCCATGGCGACTAGATCGAAGACGTTTATTTTACTTTTATAGTTTGTAATAGGCGTATGCTGTAATCATGTAAGTTTCATTTTCATGTTGGAATTCTTAATCAGGGGTTTTCTCCATTAGAGATGTAATTAACATAATTTTTATGTAAATGTAAGAATTATGGAAGTATGAACTCGCAATCCTGATTTTCTACGTATTTGTATGCTTTAAAATCAATTTAAATTCAAACTTGTCTCTTTTGATGTGAAAACGAGGCAGGCCTCCCGCCTCGACCGTTTCCACGCCATCACTCTTCAACTTTATAATGTATTAGCTCGCTCTTCTACTTGATGGCTCATATGCATTCTAATGATGCTCAACATCTGTCTGAAGTCATCAACTTACTGTGCAGCCTTACTGATCTAACATACTACTTGTATCTTCTATAGGAGCTTAGATATGAAGTGGAAATGGAAGAAAGTTGCAGTTCCTTGGAAAAGTTTGTTCCATCTGAACACCTTAAAGTTGTTGAAGTTAAATGCACTAATGTTGTTAAAAATGTACACAAATTTGTGGAGATCTTGAATACTTATGGCATAGCTTCTGATTTAATCAGTATCCAAGAGACAGACTGATAGTTGATCCACATGTAAGTTAAATACCTTTATTATAGTGTTTCTACTCTCTTTATATGTGTCCTACAACAAACATGGGTCTTTTTATGTGGGCTAATATTATGCAATCTAATATGGCAATTTGTTTCGGGTTGCAGTCTAACATGCTGATTTTTTTTAATGTCGAAATCCAATTTGGTTTTCTATTGTCAGGAGCAGAGTTTTTTAGTTCAAATCTAATGTTTAAACTTCATCATTTCCTGACAATATCCAGACCAGAAAAAATAGCTCCAGTCAAATTCCCTTCTCTAAGCATTCAAATATTTCTCTGCGCATATAGGAACTCTTGAAATTGACCACACTTTTTCCATGTTTGAAGGGGGTTCAGTTTCGACTGCGAAAGGATGAACTTGTTCTTGGTCGATGAATCACTTCTTGACCAATCAGAAATCGAGGGTGAACAACTTGTTCGATCAGAAATCTATGGTTTACCTTAGCAGGGACGAGACTTTTTGGCATAGCTTATAATGTTGAGCCGAGAATATTGCTCATACTTCATACAGACTGCTGGCTACCTGTAGTCCTTTTGCTACTTTGTTGTAGTATATTAGTAATTTTGTGAGGTGAATTCTGTATTGTTGGCTATACATGCACACCTCCCTCTGAAATCTAGGGTAAATGGTACTAGTATCAGGCAATGACCCATAAGGAATAAATGTCAAGGTCTTTTCTTTTTGTATGTTGATAGGGGAATATGTAGGGTGAAGTGCAAGGTGCACAATAAGCAGTAGGGTTGTCTTGATAAGAAGTGTGCACATTCCAACTCCAGATGGATCTGCCGTGGAAAATCCATCGGGTTTTCCTTATAGAATGTTTCCTACAGTTGACCATCCACTCTTGCCAAGGGGGAAAGCATGTTCCTCTCAAATGTTTGGATATATTGCTATTTGCTTGTTGTTATGATATCAACAACATGTGTATCTTTACTCATAAGGAGGACTCACATAATGGACCCTCTATCCATAAAATATAAGGACTTCTGGGTTTGTCAAACGTTAGGAACTTTGACAAAAAAATTATCAATAATAGATATAAGGACTTCTGTGTGTTGTGGACTCCTTTGTGGGCCGCACATATGTGCAACAGAAGCCGCGGAGGGCAACCAAAGTGGCTGAGAACGCGCGACGCTGTTAGCTAATAATCAGGGATAATTTTAGGTTCAGTTGTTAGCGTCTTGTTAGTTGATTAGTTAGCCAGCCTGAGCTATAAAGGCTGAGAACATTTTCTGATTGTAATCATCGAAGAAATATAGTCTCCCTGTTGGGCGAGACTGTCTTCGGTCGCTGTGGCTGGGAACATCACCCTGGCCGGCGACGACGACAGTATCGCTCCTCCAGTTCCTCGCTACCCGCTGCGTTCCAACGCACAATCGCAATTGCTTTTACATTCTCCACTGCGTACTCCACGACGACCACGCTCACACCACATCAATTTGGTATCAGATTCATCCCGCGCATCGCCAGAAATGGCCGGCGACAGGCATGGTCCTGAGGACCTGACGGACTCGCAGAAGATTGATCGGCTCATCGCGAAAGTGACGTCCATGAACTCGCGCATGACAGAGTTCAGTAGCCGCCTCGCCAAGCAGGAGCAAGCTCACCCCGTCGATGGATCATCGGGCTCGGCATCACCTCATCGCCCCCCACCCCAACCCAACGGCTGCGGCGGCGGCGGCTACCATGGCTGGCGCAAGGATGATCGACGGCCCGGTCCGCGCTTTCCCAAATTCTCCTTCCTCAAGTACGATGGCGAGGAGGACCCCCTCACTTGGCTCACCAAGTGTGAGTCGTACTTCTGCGGCATGCGCACCATGGACATGGAGAAGGTGTGGCTCGTGTCCCTGCACCTCGACGGCGTCGCGGCGCAGTGGTACTACGCGTTGGAGCGCGATCACGGCATCCTGACGTGGCCGCGCTTCTCCGAGTTCATCAATCTCCGATTCGGCCCGCCCATCCGTGCCAACGGGCTAGCCGAACTGAAAGATCTCTGCCGCACCGGATCAGTGGAGGAGTATCAACGCCAGTTCTTGGCGCTGCTGTGTCGCTGCGATGATCTGACGGTGCCTCAGCAGATCAATCTGTTCACGGCCGGACTGGGGCAGCCACTTCGCACCGACGTCGAACTGCAGGCGCCGACGAACCTCCAAACCGCCATGAGCATCGCTCGCGCCTATGAACAGAGCGCCGCACCGGAGGACTCCACCAAGCAAATCGTGTCGGGTTCCGCAGCACGACCTCAACCGGCTGCATCCAAGGCGGCGGCTCCTGCAGCGGGGGCGCCAGCAACGACGGCTCCGACTACGGCCAAACCAGCGGGCGCGGCGCCTTGCCCGCGTTTCCAGCGGACCAGAGGAGATGGCGGCCAAACATGCCAATGGTGAGTGCTACTACTGCCCGGAGAAATACGTTCCTGGCCACAGATGCCATGGCAAGGGCGTGTTCCTCCTGGTGCTCGACGACGACGTGGCCATCGAGGAGGTCGCTAAGGAGCTGGGCATTTCCTTACATGCCTGACCGGGATTGATGTCGCCGAGCTGAAGGTGGTCATCGCCGGCGTTACCCTGACGGCGCTGGTTGATACTGGATCGACACACACGTTCATTCAGGATGGTGTCGCGCGGCGCCTCGGCCTCCCCATCTCGCCGCGATCTGGGCTGTCCGTCAAGGTCGCCAATGGTGATCGCGTCGCCAGCGCAGGCGTCTGCACCAACACGAAGATCCAAATCGATGAGGAGGAATTCGACATCAACTGTTACGCGCTCCCTCTCGCAGGCTTCGATGTCGTCCTGGGCGTCCACTAGCTGCGATCGCTTGGGCCAATTTTGTGGAATTTTGAAGAATTCACGATGTCGTTCTGGCGCCACGGCGACACGATGCGCTGGACCGGCATTGGCGGCACGAACGCGAGATGCTCGACCCTCACCACGGCTCGGGAACTGATGGACGCTCTGTTGTCCTCGTTCGCCGACCTCTTTGAAGAACCGCGCGGTCTACCACCACCACGACGCAAGATCATCGCATCAGTCTGCTGCCTAATGCGGCCCCTGTTGCGGTGCGCCCGTACCGCTATCCCCAGTTGCTCTGAAAGGTGAGATCGAGAAGCAATGCGACGATATGCTTGCGCAAGGCATCATTTGTGTCAGCATGTCGGCATTCTCCTCTCCGGTCCTCCTAGTCAAGAAGGCGGATGGCACGTGGCGGTTCTGCGTCGACTACCGCGAGCTGAACGGGTTGACGGTGAAGGACAAGTTCCCCATTCCGATCGTCGACGAGCTGCTCGATGAACTGCGCGGCGCATGTTTCTTCACCAAGCTAGGCTTGCGCAGCGGCTACCACCAGGTGCGGATGCATCCGGACGACATCGACAAGACCGCATTCCGGACGCATCAAGGCCACTTCGAGTTCCTCGTGATGCCTTTCGGCCTCACGAAGTCCTATGTTATTCTGGAACAGAGAGGAGTAAACACAGCAGGGCTGTCACCACCTACCGGCAACCCTCTACTAGGACATGTGACACTAGGGCTATCAAGTCCTTATGCCAGTCCTAAGGTCACGTGACAATGAGGCAATCAAGTCCTCACTGCCAAACCTTCTCCTGTTCATGGGGGTAACCAAACACTCAAAGCTATTCACCAATCTAAGCACCATGCTTACATTGCTAAACAGTACTCTCAATTCCCATGGGACTCTGACCCTTCGGATCATAAAGTCGGGAACAAGAGTACACCTAACCTTGACCCTACGGATCAACAGATCAAGTGCCCAAGCATGCATAACTCTGACCCTACGGATCATCAAGTAAAAGGGAAAGACATGCGTAACTCTAACCTTACGGATTACCAAGTTACATACTATGGCATATAGAACTCTAACCCTACGGATTAACAAGTCATGGGCCAAGGCATGTCTAACCTCTTTATGCATTGAACGAGTGCAAAGGCATAGAAGAACTAGTATAGGTATATGAAGCATAAAGCAACCAGACATGACTAGGCAATAACCACATAGGAGGTACATGGCTGCAGCACTAGTACAATCATAAGGCATAAGGAATAAAGAAGATAATTCTATTGATAAAGGATGTAAGTCTTACAAGAGGGGAATAGAGTAGATCTATCCCAAAACTCTCCAAGACTAGGTCGAGGACCTCTAATCAGCTCTCTCCTCCCGTCTACTCCTCTATGGCCTAAAGGCTAAGACTAATGCTAGAGAATGGATTCCTCTTGGTGTGTCTTGAAAGGAGGGGGGTACCCCTCCTTATATAACCCTCCAAAGGCGGTGAAATTGAGGCAGTTTCCGGCATTGATGGCATTGATTGCAGGCAGAACCGACCTTGGTACATCTGTGGGGAACCGCCATAGAAAAATGAGCCAGTGGGGCCATGTAGCAGGTCGGCCGACCTAGGGTTTGGGGTCGGCCGACCCCCCCCTGGCCCCTTTGGCCTTGGGCGTTGCTCTAGTGGTCCATTGGGTCCTCATAAGGCTTCTCCTTGGTGTATGGCCCAGGATGAGTCCAGATGGCTGTATTTTAGCCTTTTCTCCATCGCATGTGATTTCTGCGATGACCGTGGACTTGACAGAGTGATATGTTGCTTGGGGTTTGGCCAAGGAGTCTCCCGTTGGGTCCTAATGATGTTTCTCAATGTTTTGACCCAAAGTGAATAGGTTTTGTATCCTTTTTGGTGTATGTCTTCCTCGGCTGCCGATGCTGATTTCTTGGAGTGGTATTTTGTGGTCTTCATGATGTGATTTCCCTCCTTTATATATGAAATGCACCTGCATTCACAAATTCACCAAGACTTGTGGAATTGGTTAGTTTCAAGTCCTAATTCTACCTTTGGTGATGGATTTGAGGTCCAAAGTGCAGATAGTTGACGGTTTATTTTTGTTCTAAGAGCCGTCAATAATTATCGAAGGTCTGCTTCATGTCTTCTAAGAGATTTTCCTTGCGCTTGGTCTTGACCACGATATCATCAATGTAGGCTTCTACATTCTTCCCGTTCTGCTCTTCGAAGACAATGTCTACACACTTCTGGTATGTGCAACCAGCATTCTTCAACCCGAAGGGCATGGTGACGTAGCAGAATATCCCAAAGGGAGTGATGAAGGCTGTTCTTTCTTGATCGTCTATGCTAAGACTAATTTGATGATACCCAGAATAAGCATCCAAAAAACTCAATAACTCACTAGTGGAAGTAGAATCTACAATCTGATCTATCCTCGGAAGAGGGTACTCATCTTTTGGACAAGCTTTATTCAAACTAGTGTAATCTACGCACATGCGCCAAGAGCCATCAGGCTTGGGAACTAATACAGGATTGGCTAGCCATTCGGGGTAGTCTACCGTTCTGATGAACCCGGCTTGAAGAAGCCTAGTAATCTCCTCGTGTATGGCATCGCGCTTGTCCGACATGTATCTTCTCTGCTTCTGCTTGATTGGCTTGAAGGCCGGGTCGATCCCCAATTTGTGCTCGATCACCTCCCTGGGGATCCCGGGCATATCAGATGGCTGCCATGCAAACACATCGATATTAGCCCAGAGAAAGGCTACGAGCGCGCTTTCCTATTTGTCATCGAGGCCACCCAGACGTTCGTCGTCTTGGTCGGATCCGTGGGGCTGAGGGAGACTTCTTTGTTGGCGGCCTTGGAGGAGTCATCACCACTCTTTTTGAGTTCGCTAGCAGGCGTAAGGAGGGTCTCCTGCGCTGCTGGCGAAGGCTTCACCGCGCTCGGGGTCTTCACATCTACTGCCGTCGAAGCCTGAGGGTCAGCCCGTGCGGCCTTGGCCGGCGGCAACGCCTCAGGAGTCTTCGTGGCGAAGTGTCCAGCCAGAGCCAGGGCATTGAGATCGCACTGGACGGCTTGTTCTTGATCTGCGCACAGTGTGATCACATCTTTGGGTCCTGGGATCTTCAATGTAGCGTACGCAAAGTGAGCAGCTGCTATGAACTTGAACAGGAAAGGCCTCCCCAGGATGCAGTTGTAGGCTGACTCGAAGTCTGCCACCTCGAAGGTAAGGACCTCCTTTCTTCTGTTTTCTTTGGGGCCCACCGACACCTCCAAGTTTATCTTCCCCAATTGCCGTGACGATGTTCCTGGAACAATACCATGGAAGGAATCTTCGACCGGCAAGAGGGCCGTGAGTGGCAATCCCATCTCATGGTACGTCTTCTTCATCAGCAGGTTGAGGCCACTGCCGTTATTGATCAGAGTCTTCGCGATCTTGTTGCGGTGGATGACAATCTTCACGACGAAAGGCAGCTCAGGGGCACTCAGAGTGGTCTTCGGGTGATCATTGGCGTCGAAGATGAGCGGGGTATCTGACCAATCTAGCCTTCTGCCGGACGGCGCCGCTTCCAGCAATTCTCGTGAGATCTTCTTGTACTGAGACTTGGAGGTCAATGCAGAGCTTCCGTCGAAGATCATGTTGATCTCAGGGTACCTCTCATCATCTCCCTCGTCTTGATCACGACGCCCTTGGCGTCCTCTATCATCTCGTTTCGGGACCTGAATCTTGCCTTCTCAATCCGACGCTTCTCCAACCGCAGGTACTCATGGCACTCTTCGAAGTTGTGGCTGGTGGACTTGTGGAGTTGACACCACTTGGCCGCCCCCTCAGGGTGTTCACGGGCACGTTTGTTGCGGAAATGGCCCTATCCCTGGTAAGGTTGGTCGGTGGCCATGACTTCACGCTCTTCTGGCTTCTTCTTCTGATTTTTGCCCTTGCCTTCGGTGATCCGAGCGCGGGCGTCAGCTGCCTTGGCACAGGTCTCAGCAATATCGAAGAGCTGCTACGTGGTCGTGGGCTCTCGCTCAGCTATGGTCTCCACCGTCTTGACATCGAGACATCCATCCTTGAAGGCCAAGATGACCTCCACGTCGGGCAGATCCGCCCCTTGCCTTCACCGGTGGTTCTTGATGAACTGGCGCTACTACAGACGGCTGCCACCCGTCTCGGCGTTGGCGATTCAGCTGGTGACGAGCATCTGTTGGAGCCAGCACCCGCTCCTGGTGCTGGTTGCGATGACTAGAGGACCCATGTGATGAGGATGAGGCTTGATCTTGCTGATCGTTAGTTGGCTCCAGACGTCCGCGAACGTTGGTGGGACCCAAGCGATCGCGTACGTTGGAAGGAGCAGGGACCGCGGCCACGTGGTTTCTGCTAGGGCCCGTGTTTATGCGGCCGGCTATCTCTGCTACTTGCTGTACCAATGGCCCGAGTGGTGAGCCATCAGGAGCTAGACACGTCAGCGAGTCGAGCGCAGTCTGGAGACAAACTGCATCGAAGTCGGGGCCGAGGTTCCGCGAAGAAGAGCCCGATACCCACGCGATCCCTGGAAGGTGGTGCCGGTGTTGTTCAGTCCGAACGCCGCCATCGATGCCGCCGGGGGCATCTCTGATGCCACCGGCGGAATTTCGTTGGGGTTCTTCTCCTCCATCTTGATCTCATGTTCCGCCGGGCGAAACTCGGCGCCGACGGGAAACTTCATGTTGCCAGCAAATGCCATCTGATGCACTAGACGGACTCTCAGCGCTGCCCCTCTACCTGGCGCACCTCTATCGTCGCTCGATTGAGCAGAGAGTTTGACAGATAGTTGGATTGAGGGAGCAACGAACAATCAGAGTACAATTTAGGGCACACAGAAGGTTTAGACTGGTTCGGGCCTCCCGAAGGATAATAACCCTACGTCCAGTATGGGGCATGTTGAATGTGATGGCGTCTCTGCTAGGGTTGCAGAAAGCGTCAGATACCCTCATCGAGGGGGGTTACATGTATATTTATAGACTAAGTTACCGCCTCAAGAGTCCTAGCCTAACACTAATTAGATTCTGATTTATATAGAAACAGGATCAAGTATATCACTAGGATCTTTCCGTGCAGTACAAGTCTTCTGTAAATAGGTCTTCGATAACTAGGTCTTCGATAAGTAAGTCTTCGGAATATCTGAAAATATGGGTTACGACAGAAAGTAAAGGACTTGTACCTAGCAGGAAGAGTAATGATGCTAGGAAATGGCAAAAACATTGATTTTTGGCATGACAAATGGTGGGGGCAAATTAGCCTGAAAGATAAATTTCCAAATTAATATGAAATATATTATGAGAAACAATGCTCTGTAGCCCTGCTGGCTGCCAGAAATTGGAATCTCACATTTCGAAGGTGGCTAGATGAAAATCGTCAAAATGACCTACGAGAACTAAGAGATATTCTTGTGGGAGTTTCTTTGAACAATTCAAGTGATCTCCCAAAATGGTAATGGGATAAATGTGGGGTGTTCATGGTGAAATCTACTTATGACTACCTCGAACCCTCGGAAAATGAACCAAAATTCAGTGTGATATGGAAAGCCAAACTTCCCTTAAAAATTAAAATAACCATGTGGTTAGTTTTCCGAGGAACCATCATGACCCGGGATAATATGGCTAGGAAAAAATAGAAAGGGGACAAAAGATGCTCATTCTGTAATGAAAATGAGAGTATCCAGCACCTGTTTTTTGAATGCTGTGTAGTTAAATATGTTTGGAGTATTGTGGCTTGTGCAATAGGGGCAAATTGCCAGCCAGAAAGCATTGACCAATATATGATCTGGGTTAAACACTTCTTGCGGGGGGGAAGAAGTTCCACTTGGTGGGCTTAGCAAGCTATATGCTGGGCGATTTGGAAACTACGAAATAGAGCCTGCTTTGAGAAAAAATTAATAAGATCTCCTACAGAGATCGTTTGTTACGCGAGTTCATTTCTCACATATTAGGCAGGGTTACAGAAGGAGGAAGACAAGGCCGCGCTGAGGGAAGGAGCTGAAGCACTTCAACAGACGGCGCTTAACCTTCATCCGAAGCAGAGAGACACCATAGATGGTAGAGCACTCAACTAATTGCAAACGAGCAAGGACCAGGAGTTTTGTGTGTCTACGGTTAGGAGGACCTGCAAAAGTTCACTTTTATATGTAATAAGGGATTCAACGGCCCTCTGTGCCGTGCGCTTTGCTAGCTCTATTTCGCAAGGACGCAGTAGTGGATTTTGAACTTCTAGCAGTAGCCTTTTATTTCTGTTCTTTAAACTTTTTGTATTGAACTCATGTTGGTTTCGTTACGTGAGTAATGAAATTCGCAGGGGGGGGGGGGGGGGGGGGGGGGGGGGGGGGGGGGATCTTAGGCCTTGTCGGTGGGAAGGCAGCATCCCAATCTGTTGTTGCGAAGACTCTATCTAGTCTAACCATGATCAGATTATCTTGATTGTTAGCCCAAGTATACATATTTTTTGCTAGGTTAATTTCTAACAAAGCCCAAACATTAATCAATTCATTAAAAATATCAGTCCATCTTTGATTAAGTACATGATTACTTTTATCTTTTTCTAATCTAGACAAATTAAAGTCCTCATGTAAGCTTCATGACCATTAGAGCATAAAAACCCCAAAACTATGAATGTTTTGGTGATTGAATGACCATCATGTATGTGACTAATGTTTCTATCCAGGACATATTATATGGTCACATTGTGAGGTTAATGATTGAGTGCAACAACATATATTTATCTCTTATCTCCATGATTGATTGCCTCGACAACTTGATGGTCATGATCTTAATGGATTTCATGGTTCAAGTATGGATCAAGGCTAAGGACATGCTAGTACCAAGGAAGCGTTTGGTTCGCTCTTTTGTAGTGGAATCGGATTACGAAAGGTATGCGATACCCTTAAACGTGTTTATTTAGAGGTGAAGTGTAATCGGTTCGTGGATGGAGTCCTCACGTAAGATCCCGGCAGCCATAAGAGAGCAAATTCATTTCTGTAAATAGGGGCATTGACATTGGCACGCGTTTCATGGTTTCAGTAAGGAATACTAACTTTTGGAGCCATAGAATTGACGAAGAGACATGCACTGGATAGCTTAGCTTACTGTCTGAGCAGACTTACTGTAATGCCACGACGCATTCAAAATTTGGAACAAGCAGCTAGCTGAACAAAACAAGATAGTTCTGAAGAGCTGACAAAAATCATATACTGAGCAGCACAAGCAACAAATGATAAGAAATAGAAAGCCTCAGCAAAGTACCGATCTGATCCATAAGGCCAGAATTAGACCATTACAAACTGAGTAC
This sequence comes from Eragrostis nindensis, assembly GCA_012490785.1. Classification (NCBI taxonomy): domain Eukaryota; kingdom Viridiplantae; phylum Streptophyta; class Magnoliopsida; order Poales; family Poaceae; genus Eragrostis; species Eragrostis nindensis. The sequence goes on from JAAXCT010000023.1 coordinate 1,027,509, forward strand.
CAACTGTGACTTGCCATTAGTCTCTGTGAACTCATTCGAACACTCTTTGAATGAAACAGTAAGGGAATATGCATGACTTTAAGCCTCGGAACATGCAGCAGTTGAGAATCCAGGGAAACTGATGAAGAGAGTACATGTTGTCACTCGCCTGTGTCTTCAAAGTAGCTGCCTATCCGGAAACGGTACTTTTTGCCTCTAGTTTCTAAGCATGTGGGAGACTTCGGTTCATGCATGATTTCTCCAACTTCGTGCGTGCCTTTGTGTGGATAGTGCTCAGCAGGCTTGCAAGTTGCAACCTCACTGGGCCTGCCCTTGTGGACAAGAACACCGTTTGAGCAGAAGCATTAGTACATGGAAGAAAATTGAGACAAACAAATGCTACTAAATGTTACAAGTATGTCCTGGATAGGCTCTACATGGCGAAGAAGCGAGAATGAGCCAAAACGAAGGAAAAGATAAGACAGGAGTGAAGAGGTCAACTATAGAAAAAGCAAGAGCTCAGTTGCCATTGTTCTTAGCACTGTGCAAATTTGCTATGGTTGGGTAAATTAAAGGAGAAGAAAAGCAGAGAGGACAGCTGTGGTAGGCTGGTATAGCAGGGAAGAGAGTGTGCATTGGACAAATGGACAGTTCCTGCAAAGTTCACGTGACTCTTCTAACAGTGTTTGCCCGCAGTTAACTGGATAGCTACCACCCTGGGTAGCAGGATATTTTCGATATATAGTTTGTATTGGTCTATGATAGAGAGTATTCGTTCATAAAGCACAATTCAAAAAAAATGTGGCAAGTCACAGATCTGACTTGTTCAGCTAACCATCAAAATGTAGAAATATCACGCAACAATACATAACAAAGAGAAGAAAATTTTCTATTTACTGAATTCCAAGAACATAAACCGAAGCCACATGTAGCTAGATGTATAAAGCTGAGATACATTGGCCTTTTGGGAGATTTTTATACCTCTGGTCCTTCGATTAGTTGTGCAGGTATAAATCTCTTGTTATTAAGAACGACTTCCGGGATGTGACGAATCTTGTGAGCATCCTCCCCTTGGCAACTCTCAACCAGTCTTGGACAGCCTCTAATTGTCAGTTTCTTCAAGGCAGTAAGTTTCTGCATGTTTCTAGGCAAAGATGTCAGGTTAGGGCAGAAGAAGATGCGAAATTCTTCAAGGGTGGTGAGCTGCTCTAGCCATTCCGGTAATACCTCCAGGCCTACCAAATGGAAATGTAGATATCTAAGAAAGGGTAAGCATGGAGTGACCTCCGGCAAGGTCCTCAAGCTGCTGTCGCCGAGAACTTTCAATTCCTCAAGGGTGGCAAGGTGCTGAAGTCTTCCCCACTTGTCAGGAGAAAAATTGCAGTTCTTGAGAGTGGCATGAAAAGGAAGGGTGGAAGATGAAAGCCGCCCAAATCCATGTGCTGGCAGCACCTCATCGCTTTTTTCTAGATACCAATATATGCTTTTGGGGGGGTACGGCAGGAACTTCAACTTTGGGCAGTTGGCAACATGCAGCCGATGCAAATTAGGAATTAAGAAATCTTCCTCTTCACCACATGACCGTGTTGTCCACCATTCATCCAAGTTCTCCAATGATTTTAACTCAATGACTCTTAACTTTATACAGCATCCTTCCTCTCCGAAGAATTCCTTGCCGACTTTTCTAATGTTTGGAATGTTCATCAGATGCAATAATCTGAGATTTGGCAGTTGCCCCAATGGAGGAAGAGAATCACATGTCGTTAAGCTGATGAGTCGGATGGACATGAGATAAGGAAGATAGGAGGAAATGTCAAGCATCCATTTGGGGAAATCCTTGCTTATATACCCAGTTAATGTAAAGTCTTCAAGAATCCTTGGAGGTATGAGGTGCTCTAGCACCAGTTTGCACATATCTGCCTTTGTTGTCTCCATTGTAATGCTTTTATGTGTCCAGTGAAGGCCTAGCTCCCGAAGCTCTGGATTATCACGCAGTTTAGCTCGCTCTGATTCTTCCGGACGCTTGACATTCTCAAGCTGTCTAATTTCTAGGTCATGACAAGTCAATTGCCCAAGCTCCACTATACTGCTACACTCTCCATTATCCTTCTCATGTACGTCATGTATTGTACACCCAGGCAACTTTAGACGCATCAGAATATATCTAGCCCGCACAAGCGTAGGAAAATGCCCTCTACTGATCCGTAGTCGGGTGAGAGTAGTCATGTTACCCATATTTTTTGGCAAGTCACGGAGATTATGACAACCACTAATGTCCAATACTTGGAGCCTCAGGTTACCAAACAAAGAGCAAAGCTTTTCAAGCCTTACACAATATGATAAATTGAGACGCTTCAACTTGAACAAATCACTGAATGACTCAGGCAACAATTGTAATTTAGAACAACTTGCCAGGTTCAAACATTGAAGCTCAGAAAGGTAACCAAAACATTCAGGGAGTTCTTTGAGATCATGGCAGTCTGCAAGATCTAATTCTTTCAAATGCTTAAGTTGGGAAAAGGACAATGGTAACACTTGAATCTTGTAGCAATCAGAGAGGTTCAAGGACTCAAGTTTCTGAAGATTGCCACAATCTGATGTCAGGCTTTGTAGCTTATGGCAATTCGATAGGTTTAGATGCTCCAAAGACTTAAGGTTAAGACTGTCAAGTAATTTGACTAGTTTAGAACAACCCGACAAGTTCAGAAATAAGAGTTTCGGAAGGCTTCCGAACTTATCAGGGAGCTTTTGAAGCACACTGCACCTTGACAAGTCTATATGCTGTAAGCATTCAAGCTTGTGAATAGATTCAGGCAACTCTTCAAGTTTAGAACACCCAGATAGGTTGAGGAGAGAGAGCTCTGAGAGCTGCTCCAACGACATGGGTAGCTTAGTAAGGCTGCTATTGTTTGATAGATCCAAATAACTGAGTCTAAAAAGGCGACCGATATCATCAGACAAAGTTTTAAGTTCACAGTTGGACATAATTAGAGTTTGCATATTTTGAAGTTTATGCACAGACTTTGGAAGTGTTGTGATTGGCAAGCCTGACGAATCAAGGTATCTCAGGAGCATCAGTTGATGAACGGAGGATGGCAGCAATTTGTTGCTTGGACGAGGATTACCTTCGACTGAACATCCACTTAGATCCAAGACACGCAAATACTTGGATTTAGAGAATGAAATTTTTTTAAGCAGCAGTCCACTGCACTGTGTAAAATGGAGAGATCTGATTTTCCCTGGAAATACTTTGAGAGCCTTTGACTGCTTATGGTAATTGATCAGCTGCATATGTCTGCCATAACGCCTTTCAAGTCCACTCCAGGTCATTTTTGCCCCCGCATCTGGAAAAATTAGCTCGTCGCCAGCAATTATTGTCGCAAGATCATGCACCAAATCATGCATGGTGAGTTTCTCAGAAGCCATAACATGCTCTGGCGTGCTCTGCAGACAAACAACTGTTAGTATTTGTCTCTGCAGAACAACTGCTAGTATTGTTAATAAGATCAAAATCATAGCCCAGTTGGTTAGATTTCTTGTGGTGGAACCTGCCCACCTGGGTTTGACCCTCCAACTCAGCACAAGTTTGCATCTACAGCTAATTATTCTTTCAATAGTAGTTGACTCGCCCATACACAGCGAGACCCCTGTAATGACTTCATCAATCTCAAGATATGCCGGCCCAATCTCAAATCAATTTGTTTGCCAAGTGTTGGTGGCTCTTTTGCGGTTATTCAGAAAGATATTGTGTAATAAAGGCTGGGCTTCTCTTCGTTTTGTTGGTGGCTTTTGTGGTTATTCAGAAAGACAATCAGTTATACTGTGCTTTGGAGAAAGATGATAAGGCAAGGTGTCCTTTTTATCTTGTTTCAAAACTATTTTTTTGTTCTTGCGCTACAGTATAGTGGCCCCATATCCATTTACGTTCTGAGATGTTTATCTCAAACACCCCCCACCCTTAAATTTGTGCTATTCTTTTGTCCACGTCATTTGCTACTACCCCAGGGTTTAGGGCCCGGTGGAGGGACGTGTTAGGGGATCTAAAATATGATGCATCTCTATGCGCTCGGGCACTACTCAATTAATTAATTCTACTATAGATATAATATATACTTGTTATGGTCTAGAAGGGGTCCATGGGCTAATAACCAGCAGGAGGGCCCAGCCAGCCGGCCCAATACAGCCCGAGGGTACTGTTCACGCGCATGAACAGTACCCGCGGTACTGTAGCAGCCGCCAGCCAGGGGAGGTTCCTTCTCCTCTAAGCAAATCAGATATTTTCGTAACCTTCCATATTGTAATAGGTTGCTTAGGGGTTAAGTCAAGTCTCCTCTATATAATAGAGGCCCCCAGTACCCATTGGAAATTAAGCAAGGATAATTGAGGTTCTCCTCACCTTGCCCCAGCTTGGGCGCCGGCCTGTTGGCCGCCGCCTCCCTCTCCACGCACATAGGGCGGGCATGCCCTAGGGCAGCCGCCTCTCCTCCTCTCCCTTGCTGCGCCGCCGCTACTACGACGAGCTGTTGGCCTCTCCTAGGCCATCGGCGATTCTCTATTTCTCCCCCAAATTCCGGTAAATCCATGCACATAACATATTGGTAATCAGAGCCAATCCGGAATTTTTTTCCTTCATGGATTTTTCCGGTGGTCTCGATCCTGAGGAATGGCATGGCAAGATCACAAATCAAGTCCTCTTGGACTACATCAACTGGCTACGGCTTCCAATGGCGGATCGACAGTCTTTTCCGACGAATTCTACATCGTGTATGAATAGTGGACGCGGTACTGTTCACCCGATGAACAGTACCTGCGGAACTGTTCATCAGGAGCCCGACTACAACAACACGGTAACGCCTGCAACCGAACCCTCCAGATCTGATCTCCTTGCTGCAATCAACGGGTTGGGTTCAAAGATGGGTGAATGCTTTGATCGTCTCGAGGCGAGCGCCGCAACCTGTGCTCAAAAGATACACATGGTTGCCACCCCTCAAGTGACCGGAGATGTCATTAAAAATCCAGAAATTTTTTCTGGTGAAGTTGATGGTGTTCAGGCGGAACATGCGGCTACAACCTTGGAAGGCGCCATCAACATCAACCATGAGATATCCGGCGCCTCACCGACACCATCGCTCGCGGTTGCCGCGGGTATCACGCCTAGGGCAGGAGGCCCTTTGGCGTCTGATGCCCTCTCTGCCGCCGTGTCTCCAACGACGGTCATCTTCGCGTCCTCAGATCACGAGGCCATGGATTGGACGAACATGGATAGCACGCTAGGGACAGGAGGTCCCATGGCGCCTGATGTTCTCCACATTATTGATGCTACAGGACATGGCAACGTTGATCGGCCCATCAGGCCTACGGCCACCTGGGCCGTCTTACCTCTGCGCCCTCCATCTTCACTAGACTTCAACATGGAGGAAGGCGACTCTGTGCTTCGAGAAGGAGGCCGAGGTCCTCTGGAGCCAGATATTGTCCACGCCCCTGCGCACATTTCCATCTTCTCCAACACTCAATGTGCGGACATATACACCAACTTCTTGGCAACAACACACCCTCCAGACTGCATCAACATCGACAACCTCTGCTTTAATGGCGCCATGGACCTCGCCATTGACGTTGTCGGTGACAATCACTACCCCGACTACTACTCCAATGATGGGAGTCTGATCGCCCCGACCATCTACAACACATCAAGGGGGTATGTCGAGGGCTTCCTTGCTGTCCTCGAGGACATCGACGCCATGGCAAGCATCACTACTCCAACTTCCACCACAAGTCCCGTGACTGATGCCCTTGACATCACCCATGTTATAGCATCCACAGGCGGACACACTCCAGCGAGGGCGATTGATCCTGGTGGGGTACATGAATCAAATATTGGCCCACCACTTCCACTTTCCTCCACCGATATGTTGATCACCGACACAGCTGAGCTCAATGCCAACAATTGCATACACATGACCAGGAGCGTCACTTGTGGTGAATACAACATAGTGCCGCCTCAACAGTCTTCTGGGAGCTTCATCTATATCTTCTTCGGACTACTCATCCTTGTTTCTTTACCAGCAACACAACTCCAAGGATGGAGGTTCGGTCGAGGGAATTACAATGCTAATTATATCATGGCATCTAAAACATATTATTTTTCCGGCCATGATGCTTATGATGGCTACAAAATATTCGGTGCAAACTCAATCAGGCACGAGCTCATGGTGCATGACCCTGGTGGACAATCATCAGCTTGTTACATCCCGGCTGGTAGTGGACACAAAGTCACCATGAACTCCAACATCAGTGATACAGGTCAGAAAAATAAATTCTATGATATTATACTTTCTGACTATTTGTGCAATAAGTTATGGACAGCCGAACCAATGTCCATCTGCTATGATGGTGTTGGCATCCGTGACAACCTCATATCGTGGTGTCTTCTCCAACCGGCACCACCATGGTTGTTCTTTGCGGGCAAGATGTTGATGTCAGGACGAGCAACACAATGTGGAGAATGGCATTTCAATGGACGAGAATATCATTCATCTTGCAATATGGAATGCAAGCGTTTTCTCTCCAACTATGCACATGTTGGACGTGGTACACATGGCTATCTTCATCGTCTTACTTTAGGCCATGGACAACTCCGACGATATCGGCGAGTACACCAACCTCGACAACATCTTCAGCAACAGCATCACTGGCGCTGGCATGGTCTTCTCCGTCGACACCGACGCTCCGACAATAGGCAACCTCCTTCGACTACGGGCCAACTACGTCGACATCGTTGTACATCGACGAAAGGAGGTCTTCATCCACTCTCCACGGTACCACCTCGCCGTCTCGTGGAGCAACATTGGAGCAGCCCACCTTCATCAACTTGGGGCTTCCTCGGACTTCAACCATGGCCTCCACCTCTTAGAATTTGGAGTTCTCCTCTGATAGCAGCTCGAGGACGAGCTGCATGTAAAGGAGGGGAGAGATGTTATGGTCTAGAAGGGGTCCATGGGCTAATAACCAGCAGGAGGGCCCAGCCAGCCGGCCCAATACAGCCCGAGGGTACTGTTCACGCGCATGAACAGTACCCGCGGTACTGTAGCAGCCGCCAGCCAGGGGAGGTTCCTTCTCCTCTAAGCAAATCAGATATTTTCGTAACCTTCCATATTGTAATAGGTTGCTTAGGGGTTAAGTCAAGTCTCCTCTATATAATAGAGGCCCCCAGTACCCATTGGAAATTAAGCAAGGATAATTGAGGTTCTCCTCACCTTGCCCCAGCTTGGGCGCCGGCCTGTTGGCCGCCGCCTCCCTCTCCACGCACATAGGGCGGGCATGCCCTAGGGCAGCCGCCTCTCCTCCTCTCCCTTGCTGCGCCGCCGCTACTACGACGAGCTGTTGGCCTCTCCTAGGCCATCGGCGATTCTCTATTTCTCCCCCAAATTCCGGTAAATCCATGCACATAACAATACTACTATTCTTTCTCTACTTCTTGCCCCCAGCATCTTGATAATGCATTAATCAAGGTGACATGTGAAGTGGATTACCACCCGATGATGGGGCTAGAGTTTAAAGTTAGGAGCCCAATGAGCCCTAGAAATCACATGGACATCCATTCAAAGTTCACAGGATTTAATCCCAGTTTAAACTTTTACACGAGTAAAAGGATTTAATTTATCATTACTATTATAAATAATAAATTAATTATATGTATACAGCAAGACCCAGCCAGTTCATAGATAAATAAGTCTTGATACACAAACATTAAAAATGATTGAAGAAGAATTGAAAATCCATTTGTTAGAACATAACCACGCTTCATCAATCAATAAACAGTAAAGAAATAATGCACTGACCTGAGAAGACTTCGAAATCTGAAGAAAGCACATCCCCAACAAATATTTGATGCAACGATGGCCCTTGATCAATTCAATATATCCAAGAGCTCTCCATTGCTGGATAAGGTGATCACTAGAAATAGCAAAGCCCTTGGGAAGAACAGCACAATATGTGAAGCACAACTTGAATTCCGATGGCATATAGTAAAAGCTTAACATAAGGCTTTGCAAAGTTTCTTGGTCTTCTTCCATATTCAAGATGATTTTCCTGTCCCTTATGTCTTCCCATGCTGGCGTAGACTTGTCTTGGGACATCAAAAATCCAAGAGAGCGTGCTAGTAGTGGTAGACCCAAACACTTTTCAGCTATTTTTTTCCCAATTTCTTCTAATCCACCTAGATCGTCTTCTCGTCTAAACGCCGTTTGTTGCATCACATTCCAACAGTCCTCCACTGATAAAAAGTTCAAATTGATTTGGTCAGTCTTGTCCACAGGGCGAATTTTCCTTTGTTCTGATAGAAACCCAACATTCAGATTTTCCACCACTTGTTGTTTCCGTGTAGTTAATATGATCTTGCTCCCCTTGGCCCCATATTGTAGCATGTGCTTCAGGATGTTCAACTTAACAACACTTTCTTCCCACATATCATCCAAAACAATCAAATATCTTTTAGTAGGAAGTATATTTTCCATGTGCTCTATAATGGGTTCCAAATCATAATCTAAGGGGGGGATATATCTTGCAGTTGTTCCACTACCAATACTTCTACTCGCTTTTGATATAACTGTCTCTCCTATTCTTTGCAAATCAAACTTCTTAGACACATAGACCCATACTCGCAGATCAAAGACTTCGGCTCTCTTATCCAGATAAACCGCTTGGGCCAATGTTGTCTTCCCCAGGCCACCAAGTCCAACAATAGGAATGATTGAAATATCCTCCTCAACTTCACGTTTCAATAACAGCTTCATTATGTGCTCCTTTTCAGTATCTCTTCCTACCATTACAATGTCCCTGTCTACATTGGTAGAAGGAATATCTTGACTTGTACCCCCCTCGCCCGTGTTGGTATTTGATGAGGCACAAGATTGAGGCGGTGACCCTCTTCCTCTATATGATGTAAATATTCCTTCACTTTCTTCATTTTGCCGCTCATAGTCAACCTTATCAAGAGCGGATTGTATGATGAAAAGAAAGCTTAATCTGCAAAAAACAAGTAGAAACAATAAGGTGCTGTAGTAAACATATTCATCATTATTGTTGTTCCTTTGGGGAAAAAATGTGGCTTAGGGTACAAAGGGCGAAAAAAAGACTTCATATGGCAGCAAGAAGCACAGACATGTGGTTAGATTAACTTTTTTTTTTAACTTCGAATAAAGAAAGATCGACTTCTTCATCAATAAGCGGGCTCAAATATTTCTTTTAAAAAAACACATTCCTGCCTTAAAACACTCAGAACAAGCCTAAAACTGGCCTTCTTGTTGGGTGAATCAACGTGCCATCATTTTATAACATTCATCTTTCAGCTCAAGTTATAAAGATATAGGGTCTGCAAAGAAACAAATCGACCATATTAACTCGAAATCAAAACTCCGACCGAGCCTAAATCCTACTGGGATAGACGAAAAGCACACAAACAAGCACACCAGACAAAGACATCCTTACAGTGGGCACAAATCCAAAATCCTTACATAAATCGTATAGTTAGAAATTCACTTGATTTTTCTCTAAACATCAAACCAGGATGAAGAAAAGTTTCCATGTTTTTTCTTTTCTCTGATCACTAGGTTCTTTACATTAGTCCGCTTCGTGCGTAGATATTTGCTCTGTTAATTACGTTTTCATTTTCTTGTCTACTGCTCTAAGTATTAAACACCGTTTATTTAGTAATTCAGCAAAGGTTTCAGCTCTAAAATATTTGGTCCCACTCCATTCGTAATACAATATCACAACATTGCTTCCATCCGATGCCAAAATGTCCTCCCCGGCGTCCTCTTCCTCGGCGTCCTCTTCCTACACTACACATCAAATGTCGTGGTCACCTCCAGCAAAATCAAATCGATTTACGTGGCCTCAAGAGGATTGGGCTCTCCTCCAGTCAAACTGAGCCCCTAGTAGATGGATCCGAAGGTGAGGAGCTCCACAGTTGTTTCCTTATAGTCAAGCCTTCATGACCTAATATGCCCTACCACAACTATTTTTGGTCCGACGTGGCACTGACGGTCTTCTTCTCTACAATTGTTGCGATCAGATCTTGTGAAACAAGGTGCAGAGTTCTTCTTCCTTGGCCTTCCGACGATGAGGACCGGTAGTCAAAGCTGCAGTACATCATCGTCTTCCACATCCTCGGCCAGCTTCGGCAGGAGCCACACCAACCTCGAATCACTTGAGGTGTCTACATTTCTTCTTCGTTTAGACTTTCAGATCCAGTCAGGTTGTGGCGAGGTCGTTGGGTGCGACCCATGGGCCGTGGAGCTGGGCAATGGGGTCAACCTATTGGTGCCGAGATCAAATGAGGAAGGGAGTTGATGAACCATTATCGGCCACCACCAACTCAGTTTTTTAAGTACGGTGTAAGGAGTATACCATGATACAGTGCAATGCAAGCTTTTAACTATGTTACATTGGTTGGTTACAATATGATAAATAATATAGTAACCTCCTATATTACAATAATAAAATGAAATCTTCATTTGAGCCCAAATCATCATAAAAAATTAAAAAGAGAAAATCGATGATGATGTCTACGTAGTAGAAGGAAATTTGTAATCAAAATATGTTAGCATGAACAAAAATTAAAACCTAAGGCTCAAGTGAACAAACATATGCCAGTGCAAACTTTTAGTTGAAAATATAATTTACCATATGATTAATCACACTTATGCATATTTACGAAGTAAACTAATAACGATGCAAAATTTAAGTATTTGTATCTTTTCATAATCCCATTTTACAATATTTTTCTTTACCATGCACAAGGTATGATGGGAACAACTAATAAAAATATGGTTGTTATGTAGGGCCTCCTAGTTTGCGCCAAAGATTTTAAGAATCAACTTCAGGTACGAGAGCCCACATTGGGCTACCTCATTGAAGAGTTGTTGCTCATCACAAGCAAGCAATGTTTTTCTAGATGCGAGACCAAAACAGACGACGAGCTGAAGTCTAGCATCTAGACGGTCTAGACAACGTCAAGACGCATTAGAGGTATTTGTACTGTAGCAACAAAAAAAGTGAAGAAATAGCATGACAAAATGAGAAATATCAACGACAGACACTTCGTTTTGGCCTCATCTGGAGCAGAAGGACAAGCTGTGACCATAGTTTTTAAGGCATCTTTAAAAACCAGGGGGTGCTCATGCACCTAGGTGACGCCTAGGCGCCAAGGCGACACTACAGTACAATGCTGAGGTGAGCAGTGTGCGCCCAGACGCCTAGGTGACGCCTTGAGAACAAAGGTTGTGACCCTTTTTTTCCCAGCAATATGGCACCTATGCCGATATATCCCTGCTCTCACAACCTTTGGACATAAGTTGCACTTGGTAGCAGAGAAAGAAAGAAAAAGGAAAAAAGAAAAAGAAAAATGAGAAAGTTGAAAAGGGAAGGCACAGCCCAACTAGCAGCCCACCACCGGACCATCTCACCTAGCAGCCCACCACCAGGCCATCTCACTCTCACGTATGTGTTTATTAGGTTTTCCTGCCACCAGCCACCTCCCTCCCTCACTCCCTCTGTTGCTCGCCGCTGCAATTCTTCTTGGCACACCACCTCCCAGCTTCTCCCCTGTACCTCGCCGTGCCCTCAAGATGCGCCGCCGCCGCCCCACCCCCCCACACCCCTTGTAGATCGACTGCTATCCGCAGCTAACCGACAGCCATGGCGACGATTCAAAAATCGTTTGCGTCGGCAAGACGTGCGTACAGATGTGCGCCCCGGCATCTAAACGGGTCCAACCGACGTCTAATGGGCACGTCTAGATGGTCTTTGACCGTCTAGATGCAAATCTTGTCTAGAGCAGCGACTGGGGGTAGACTCAACGTCAATCCCAAGTCTTGCATCTAGACGGCGTCTAGACGTGTTAGACACACTTCTAGAATAACATTGCGAGCAAGAGAACGCCCGTAGCATGTTGCCATGCTTAGTGGCCTGTGGTGTTAGTGCCATCACTTGACTCCTAATTATCCGAATCACCCCAAGATCCTTTGTGGAAATTGCAGTGTTTGCCCGTTGAAAGTGTTTAGATCCTATTTGAAAGTGTTTTTCAACTCGAGCAGGAAGTGTTCAGTCTCAGTTGAAATCAAAATTGTCTAACTGAAAATGTTTAATGTCGAACTGGAAGCGCTAATCCCCAGATGTTAATATATATATATGGTCGGTATATAGATTTTGAGAGTTTCAAGTAAGGTACGAATCCGAGCTAAAACAGAATGAAGACCAAACTCGATGACATATATAAAATAAATTAGATTGATGGTACTAAATATTTGGCAAATATTGAGTGAGACCAGAATGAAACGTTCTTGGAATCTAGAAAACAACATTGAAATTTAGCATTAATACCTTATGTTGGCTCTGCTTCATGAGTTCAACAGCCTCAAACTGATCCAGCAAGTCCTCAACGTCATAGGCGCCGGACTTCAATTTCTTCATCCAAAACCGCATGAGCCTTCCTTGATCCTGGGACGATCTCTCGTCAGCATCGTGCATCCAGGCTTGCAGCTTCTCCATGGTTTCCCTCAGGTTATCTATGTCATCCTTAAAGCTCCACAGCGGAGTGGCCTGGCTCACTGCAAGCTTGCCAAGCTTGCCGACAACCAGCCCCACAACGGCACTCGCTGATCTCCATGCAATGGCGCTTGCCATCTTGCCTCCGCTGCCTACTTTAGTAGCCCAGAACAATTAGCAAAGGATGTTGAGTGCTGCTGTGTTTGTGGGAAAACTTGTGTGATGGAAGACACTGATGCTCCTGGTGTTCATTGCCCGCCCTGTATATGTAATGTTGTCTTTGGCATCTGCTGAAAGGCTTTGCATGAGTACCTTGCTTGAGCGGAGCCTATTATGCTCTCGAATCTGCAACAAATGAAGGTAAGCCAGTTCAGATGCTTGGACTGGGTAACTTTGCTTGTATCAGAGACAAAGGTTGATTCTAAATCTAAACTCACTTTGAAAGACACGGGTATCAAGAAAGCTCCATGTTTTTAAAGGGCTAATGTGAACCTGCTCAGCACACAAAATTACGTCAGGGACTTGGGTGCATGATGAATAGAGAAACGAATTATAAATCGAAAAGTGGTAATAGTAACAGTACTGAAATTCTGTCAACCGGGGGTCAGGAAGGCATTTCCTCGAAAACGTGCCGAACGAACCAAATGACAGAGCAAGCACTTTGGTTCCTCCAGGATGAAATTTACCCCCTCCTTTTGTTTCTTGACGCTACAGTACAACTCAGAAAGCGCTAGCACCTTCCATTTTTACCCCTTTGCCTAATCTTCTCACCTCCGCAAGCCCGTGGCCAACTGGTCAAGAAGAGGCGGCTGCGGGGCCGGCGCCGGCGGAGGAGCAGCTCGCTGTGCACGTCTGCGGGGCCGGCCGGCGCAAGGCGTCGACGACGGGCTTCCCGGCGGAGCTCCTGAAGACGCGGTATCTAGGTGGAGACGACCTCGGCGAGGAGGAGGCTGCTTGACGGCGCAGCTCGGCGGCCCAAGGGCGCGAGGAGGCGGCGCAGTGGCAGATCTAGGCGGCGCGGCACGGGGTTGCGGCGCGGAGGCGTGGCGGCGCTGCAGCGGTGCGGCGAGCGGCCGAGCGAAACAACGACCTGAGGTCACTCGGGAGCGACAACCAAAAACGAACGGATTATTGTTCTCGAAAAAAAGCGAACGGATTATTTCATACTGTTTGGTTAGCCCAAATTAAGCCAGGATTGTCATCAACAGAATGGGTTGGCTTAGGCCTCCACAGTGTACTGTTCAACAGGTTCCTCAAATCCATTTTTCAGTTCGGGGCACCGGCTCCCCCACATTGGGGCCTGTCACACTTCGCGTATGATGAAGAAAGAAGTCTAATTTGTTCTCTCAACTATATTATAAGTTGCAGGTTATATCTTCAATTATAAAATTAGATACTCAGACTCCCCAAATTGATTACCCGGTTCGCTTCGCTTCCCTTGACGGTTTTGCAAAAGGTTTGATCCAACATGACGGTTTTGCAAAAGGTTTGATCCAACGCGACATGTCATCATCTTCTCTTTATTTTTCTCTCTCTTCCTCTCTTCTCCATTCTGCTGGCGTGCAACGGCGCAGGCAGGTGCGCGTGGCTGGCACCTGGCATGTGGCGGCAAGCAGGCCGGAGCCGAGGCGCGAGCTGGCACACGGCGCAGGTGCAATTGGACACATGCCGCCCTTCCCCTTGACCCACAGGCTCCGCTCCCTTGCGGCCGCTACTCCCATCTCCCTCCCTCCCAGCCGCCGTAGTATCGCCTCTCCTTGTCGCGGGCGAGGGAGGTGAGGGTCTGCCCACGCCGCCTGTCGCAGTAGCGTGGCCTGCTTCTCGGGGCGTGACCGCAGCTCCGTGCACTCAGTCCTCCCAGGCTCAACGGCTCCTTTTGCTTCCTCGCTCCTCCACTCTCCTCTCGCGCAGAGCCATTGCAGTGTGCGTGAGGGAGAGCGACAGAGGAGGAAGACGGATAATCACTGCTAAAGCCGAAAGAGAAAAGATAAAGGTGAGCCACTAGGGCTGCTTGCATTGCTCTGCTTTCGTCTCCTTATTTCTTGCTCCCGTGTTGGGCGAGCTGTTTCTAACATCCCAGCCCTATTCACACTTCTAAACGCTTGTTTAGCGCAAAACAATTCAAAGTTCAAATTGCTCAAGTTGGAATTTTTCAAATCAAGTCAATGTTTGCGAATTTAACAAAAATTGGGCTTGAACTAGAACGGCAAAAATTTGCATGTGAGTGGGCCCAACTAATAGTTTATTTAGGTTTCATGGGTCAAGATAGAATTTTGATGAATTTTCTAGATTTTTATCAAAAGAGAAAACAAATTAAATAATTCAAAAAGCTTTCAAATAATTTCTATTTTCCCAGAATTTTAATTCAAATTCTGTTCTGAATTTTGAAAACTTCCAATAAGGAAAATTGTTCCTCAAGAGTTGATCTTCAATTCTACATTTTTCTCCAAATTTTCTGAGGTTTGAAAGCTTGTGTTTGGATCAATTCAATTCAGCACATTTGGAAATCATTTAAAAAGTTGAAAGGACATGTGGCGTGTCATCCTCTTCTCTCTGTTTCGCTCTGTGTTGGTCGTATCTACGCACCCACTTATATACCGCAAGAGCACGGTGTACAGCTGTAGTCTTTTTCCCCTAGAAGAGTATTCCAAGGTTTAATCGAACCACAAGGACCAATGGGAATTAAGCAAAATCATCAGTAAAAGAGTTAGCCAAGCTTTCTAGTGAGCGTGAGCGTGGGTTTCAGGAAAACGGGGTGTTGTGCCGATCGGCACAGGGGATGTGCCGGTCGGCACCAGGGTGAAGTTGTCCGAAGTATTGTCCGAAAAGCCTAGGAACAGATTAGGTCACGGGGTAAGTTAGCCAAGTCTGCTAGTCGAGATCGTAACCAAAAAGCTTAATCAAATAGCATCATAAACGGGATTACTCAATTATTGATAACCGAAGATCGGTAGGTCGAAGCCCCTTTCCGGAATGCCCTGTCACGACCAATTCGCCTTAATCGGTAGCCTCTTCCTACTCTACACATCATCTCAAGGATCATCGCGTATGCATTAGCGGCTGTGGAGGTACGGAGACAACGTGCAAATATGGCGCATTACAAGATCCCGATATTACCTTAACCACAATGGAGATAGTAAGAGAACGAATCTTGTCACTTCTTTTTGCCACCACAATTAAGATAACATCTAATACTTAGTCGTCACTAAGCGTAGGAACAAGCACATGTAAAGACCATAAAATCCAGGCGATCAATAATCAAAACCATTCATCCACATATTCAACCATACTTCGATACATAGTGCAAGATACATCACCATCCAGTAGGCCTACCTCGATGGATCACCTCTTTAGCACCAATGGTTCTTGATCAACAACTAGAGAACATGAAGGACGGGGCAAAGCCCCGGTGGCTCTAAACTTACTAGCTGTGTTGTCCCTCTGGCGGCGGATCCCGAAACCCTAGGGCTTTTACAAGTTTATATAGGGCTGTACATCAGGAAGGAAAGGATTCTCGGGAAAAGAGTCCCCGTGCCGATCGGCACAGGTTTGTGCCGATCGGCACACCTCGTGTCCAGCTCGGTTTCCTCCCTAAGTCGGTTCCGAAGTCCTAGGTAGCTTCCATGTGGGCCTTCCAGTCAGTTTTCTTCGAGATCAAGTCTTGTGTTGCTCTTTCAAATCTTCGAGTATCTTTTTATCTCTCCGTGATGAATATCTCTCGAGATTGGTTCGGATAACTTCCTTCTAGAATAAACTGAATGGTGGGCCAGCTTCGGTGGCCTTGGGGTCCCATGTGCCGGTCGGCACATGTCTGTGCCGATCGGCACAGTGGGCCTTTTCTGCTGGTTCTCTTCTCTTCAGGTCCAGATCAGCCACAATGTCCAGAATGTCGTCCTCTTCATTTGTTTCTGTAATAAAGCTCCAGAACGACATATATACAAATATGGTGCTATTATCAAGGGTTAATGGCCTATAATGATAACATTTATGCTCTAAATAAGGCGCAGTTGGCATATAAAATGGTATGCTAGAAATCGCCAACAGCTCCCCCACACTTAAACCTTTACTCGTCCCGAGGAAAGTCAAGAATGAAAATCAACTTGCATATAGTCACATCAATCATAAAAGTATTTCAAATCTACACGAGCTGAGCATTTAGTCATTGTGAGATTAAATCAATTTAGTATTCAGCAAACATGTTCACAATATGGGTATTGAACATGAAGGATTACTTCCCAAAGCAAACCTTGAAAATATTCAACTTGATGCACATGACTTTTCCACTTATGTGAATCACCAAAAAGGTATTGTGAGCAAAAGAACTATCCTTCTCAAACGATCAAGTCAACAACTCAACTTCAATCACTCACCTAAATCACTCAAAAGCCTATCCTACTTTATCGATATATGTATGTGTAAGGCCATATGAGTAGCTTGGTGAGGAAATTCAAGGAAAATAGACATAGATCAACAACATATTGCAAAGCTAAGAAATAATTCTAATTGGTTTTACTGAGACTTGTCAAAAGGCCATTAGAAATTGAATTGAGAAAGAAACTCACACCTTTAGAATAGTGGACATATACTTGTGTGAATGAACAATCACAAGTAGAGAATGTAATCTTTTTAAACAGGTGACAAAGCTGTCCTTTCTTCTTTGCATATCTATCAGAAACTTCCTGGCATTTTCGAAGGATATCGAATGCAAAGAATTGTGGACATGATTGGAAAAAGAAATTCTTGGCTACTAATCAATGATAAGAATTCAAGGGAATTCACTCTTCCCCCCACACTCAAATTTTTGCTAGTCCCGAGCAAAACAGCACAAGGTACAGACTGTATTTTCCTTCTTTTTTTCTTTTTTCTTCTGTTTTTTTTTCCTTTTTTTTTTTATCTGTGTGCCGGTCGGCACAAACTTGTGCCGGTCGGCACACTGTCTGTACCTGCCAATTTCGCCCTGGAGTTTTCGTTGGAACTGCTGTGTCAGATGTATAGCCAAGAATACAGTAGGATGTGGTCAAGGATTGATGTTCGAATCAAAGAATTTGGTTCTCAAGTATCGGATACTCGGCGAATTATGCATAATTCCAATGCGGTAATTTGCATAGCTCGAGTTAGAATAGGCTAGAAAATCAACACGATACGCGAAAGATGTGGCCATTTTTCCAAGTCTCATACCCTAAGAATTAAATCTTAACCGAGCTCAATCATCAATCATAGTCTCTACTTAGCAAGGGCTTAAATTGAGTCACATATATACTTGGCATTGGTGGGCATAACCGAATGATATGGAGCAATTCTAAAGCTCACAATAAGAACATTTGAATTTTATAAAGAAATAGGTACTAAGTCATGTCATCCAAAATTGATCTTTTATTTGACCTTGCATGGGAATTTTGAAATGCGCTACGCCATATATGAAGTATTTGCCGAATACACTTTAGTGAAAGTTCGAAATTTTATTTATGCTCAACATCGCTCGATTATCATTAACACTTCTCAAGATAGACATACATACTCGTATCATTTTTCAAATAAAGCATAAAGATCATCATCATATTGGATTTGAAAGCACGGGCTACATGGTGATGCATCATTCGAAACAACCTACTAGCACACTTGCATAAATAAAACTAAACTACTAGCACACATGCATGAATAAAAGCACACAAACAAACTAAACACACCCGATACATGGTTTCCCAACCCGCTCACACACACATAAGTAAATAAATAAAAAGAGAATGCGAAAGGGAAAGAAAAACGCAAACCGGGAAACCGATACAAGTTGTGCCATACACAACACTCTACCCATCAAATGGAGGTGGCTGATTGTAGTCGAAGCCGTAGTACGCCGCCTCCAATCTCCCGAACTCGTCAATCATCGCATCGGTGTTGCTCCGCATTGCGCCCGCCAAGTTGTCGATGCGTTCAACGTATTGCACGTTGTTGTCGATGTACCGATGCATAGGGGCAAAGTTCGCCCCCGGAGGACCTGCAGGAGCATAGTAGGGTGCCCCCTGGAAGTGCTGAGGGTAGACAGGGGGCATACCGAAGTACCTGGGGTTGGTGCCGGTCGGCACCTGTCCTGTGCCGGTCGGCACAAAGCCCGTGCCGATCGGCACGGGTGCCTGCTGCGCTGGTTGATGCTGCGCGGCTGCTGCCGCGTCCCAGCTGTCCCAGTCTGCCGCTGCGCTCGCCGAAGACTGGCCGACGACTTCCTTCCTCCCGCGCTTGGTCTTCGTCACCTTGTGTCGCTCGCGGAGGTCGGCCTCGAGCCAATTCCCTCCGTTGATCTTGTTCGGGAGGAAGAGGGCGAGCTCGGCGCAGGGAAGCTTGATGCCGGTGCCGCACACGTAGTAGCCGAGCTTGGCGCTGCCCGTGATGGTCTTCCCGCGCACCATGGACTCGTCGATGAGCGCGGCTCTTATCCAACACTCATCCTTCATCATGAGGTTGCCTTCGGTGACTTGGAAGATGATTGTTTGGAGGTAGCCTCCATAAGCTAGTCTCGCCCTAGGGTTGGCCCTTTGGGTGAACCAACTTGCCACCATCGTCGTGACGGGGTTGCACTTGCACGGATTCGCAATGGCGTTGTAGAGCCAATGCAAGTCCGGGTCGGAGATGTTGGTGGTGTCGAGGCGGCCGGTGGTGCGTGCGGCCATCCACCGGTGGAGGATTTGGATCGTGGGGTTCTGGATGTGCCCCCTCTTGCGCTCGTCCGCGTCGGCGATGCGGCGCCAAAATGTGTCGAGCATCTCCGTAGTCGCCGCGCCGTATACGGGGGCCTCCCTTTCAAAACCGAGAGCATCGGAGATGCCCTCGATCGTGATGGAGTAGGGCTCGTCCCGCACACGGAACTTGATCTTGTCGTCTCCATGCTCGTCCACCTCGCGGCTCATGGTGGTGATGAACTCGGTGATGAGCTCGATGTCGAAGCTGCTTGCTTGATCGTGGAGGGTCTCCCACCCAAGGTTGAGGAGGCATTGATGGAGATCCGGCCATACCCCGACCTTGGAGAGGAACTCCTCATCCATGTCGATGTTGGGGAAGATGCGGCCGCGGATGTTGGTGTAGTAGAACTCCTCCTCGCGACTCGTGAGGGTGAACCCCTCCCGAACCGCGCGCGGCACATATGCCGGCTCGCTCGGCTCGGCCTCCATGGATGATCCGCTCGCCGCGGCGGCGGCGGCGGCGGCGGTTGCGCTCCTCGTGCGCGGCCTCGGTCCTCGAGGGATGCCGATGTCGCGGTGGCCGATGAAGAAGTCATCCCGCCCTCGTGGCGGTGTCATCTCGACGGAGAGCTCGGGGCTGTCATAGCCCGCCGAGCTTGCCCTCCTTGCCGAGGTGAAGGAGCCGGAGTCGCTGCCGGAGTTGTTGTCGCCGGCTTGGTGCGATCCTCCGACTTGGTGTGATCCACCGGCATGGTGCGATCCACCGGAGTGGTGTGATCCGCCGGAGCCGAACCCCCGGCGAATCTTCTTGCCGGCGCTCTTGAGCGTGGAACCCAATCCCTTCATTTCCTGCGAAAGAACGGAAACGAATCGCGCAAATGGAGGAAGTGGAGGAGTGGAGAGGGTTACCAGGAAGTTGTGGCGAAACTGGAGGAGGTGATGCCCCTTCTTATAGCTCTCCATGGCGTCCAAGGGAAGGAACCCGCGCCGGTTCAAATTCCCCGCGCGTGCCGGTCGGCACAGGGCAGTGCCGATCGGCACGGTTCAAAATTTCGCGGATTCCGTCGTACCTCGGCTGCCACGCCTTCTTTTCCTCTTCCCCATGACTTGTACAGTGTCGGATGTCGGGGAACAGGGGCACACCTGCAAAAGACTGGATTTCCCAAGGCGTGCCGATTGGCACGGAGACCGTGCCGGTCGGCACACTTCAAATTTCGCACAGATTCGCACGTACCTTGGCTTCAGCAACTTCTTTTCCTCTTCCCCATGCTTGATACAGTGTCGCATGTCGGGGAGACAGGGGAGCACGTTCGAAATTTGAATTTTTCAGGCGGTGCCAATCGCCACGGCTTCGGTGCCGGTCGGCACATTCGCTCCATCCCGAGGCTGTGTGCTCGGTGTCTCCCCTGCGCTCTGCAGCTGCATGGGTGTCAGTGGTCTCTCCTCCTTCCAATGTGCGCAGACTTTGATGATCAGATTCGAATTCTTGGTCTGTGTGCCGGTCAGCACAGCGTTGTGCCGGTCGGCACTGTGTAGTCCGCGCCCGATTCAAACTTCGCTGCTTTGTGTCGCCAAAATTGCAACTTTCATCGCGGATGTCAGACTTCCTGTAGCATCGAGATTCTTGGAGGTGGCGTTTCCATGCTGTGCCGATCGGCACGGCTCTGTGCCGGTCGGCAGGTGCCAAATTTCCGCCAGTGCCTCCTTCTTTCGCAAGGCTTATCCACCATATTCCTGCGACACAGAAAAATACCAAAAGCACGGAAATATTCTCGGGACAATTGTTGCACTTACCTTTCTAAATTTTTCCTTCATCAAATATTCCGTATATTTTCTCAATTTTACCCCATATTAATTTTCATCTTCAGTTCGGGGTAGCGTCCAGGGCACGACTTGGCGTGTTTGCTTCTGTGCCGATCGGCACAGGCTGTGCCGGTCGGCGCGCCGCAGATTTTCCTATTTTTGTTCCTTTCCTTCCTGCGCTGTTAGCGAACAAACAAAATACAAACACAAAACTGCAGAAAGTAAACAGACAGCGCAGGTGTTCACACAAAAGTTAAAACAAACACTTGGACTAACAAATTTTATTCCGGGAGCATTATTGTGAATTACAAGCAAATAATTTAAAGGCCGGGTTGCCCTCCCGGTTAGCACTAAATTTCTAATTCACGGGTTGCCCTCCCGAAAGCACTAAAAGACTCACCCTATGACTCGCTCCCGAATTTTGGGTTGCCTCCCAAAAAGCGCTCTTAGTTTTAAAGAGGTCGTAGAGCTTGACCTCCCCGCATAAATCACTTCCTTAGCGTCGCTTTACGGGAAAAAGCTGCGACACTACAAGGTTCTCATGTTTCTTCTCCTTCAATGATAGGACATATCCTTCCTCCAATTACCCTCGATTGCTTTATGGTGCGGAGACTTATATTTTTCAACCCACTTGGACACCGTACGGCCTTCTTCTCCTTTAGGGCGAAAATTGAATGTGTAGGAGGCTCCACTTATGTCAAAGCTTATCCTTCCACTCCCCACATCAATGTTTGCCTTCGCTGTCCTCAAGAATGGCCGGCCCAAAATCAATGAAGTCTTTGTCCTTCTATCCATATCAAGCACGATA
This sequence comes from Eragrostis nindensis, assembly GCA_012490785.1. NCBI lineage: Eukaryota > Viridiplantae > Streptophyta > Magnoliopsida > Poales > Poaceae > Eragrostis > Eragrostis nindensis. Next base: position 1,049,322 of record JAAXCT010000023.1, read on the forward strand.
AAATCCACAGGAACTATATGATCACCAATTTGGACAGGCACATCTTCAGCAATTCCATCGGGATAGCGAACCGATTGATCGGCCAACTCCAAACACATAGCCGTAGGCTCCAACTCTGGCAAATTCAAACTTGTAAAGACATAGCGAGGCATGACACTTACACTTGCTCCAAGGTCGCATAAAGCCCCTTCAAAGATTTGAGTTCCAATCAAACACCGGATACTAGGAGATCCGGGGTCGGGCTTCTTTTCTGGTGTAATGTCATTAATAGCTGCAGTGCACTCTCTTGTCATCTTCACTACTTCTTCCGATGCTAAGGACTTCTTGCTTTGCGTAATATCCTTTATGTACTTCGCATAGGCAGGCACTTGAAGAGCATCAAGGAACGGGACATTGATATATAACTTCTTCATAATATCGACAAACCTGGAGAATTGCTCATCATGATGTCGAATCCTTTCTGTCTTGGTCAACAGCTGCGTATCCAGGAAGGTAGCAGGACCATGTTCCTTGTTCTCAGTTCCCTTCTTCAGACCCGAGAGGTCAATTTCTTCACTGTGCCGATCGGCACAATCATCGTGCTGGTCGGCACCATCAACTGTAGCGTGCCGATCGGCACCAGCGTCGTGCCGGTCGGCACGAGGTCGTCTTGCTCCAGCTGCGAACTTTGGATCTTCAGTTTGCTTCCCAGACCTCGTCTCAATGGATTTCAGCTGTTCTGCAGAGCGGGTATTACCAGGAAGAGCTCCTTTCTCGCCTTTTACCGACTCCGCCAATTGCGCCATTTGTTTCTCCATCATCTTCATGAATTGGAGAATTTGCTGATTAGAACTCCCCACTTCGATGACCTTGTCATTGATTGTTTCAAGCACACGATCAACTTCCTTGAATTTAGCTTGAGTGTCCTTGTTAACCTTCTCTTGAGCTTGAAAGAACTCTTGGCATTGAATACGAAGAGGGATGGCATTTTGCATAGACGACGATGGGGTGAAGCTACTCCTTTGTTGCTGATATGGAGTCTTCCATCCTTGACTCTTGACATAATTGAGCATCTTCACATCCTCGGGGCAATCCTTGCTCACATGACCAAGTTCTCCACATTCTTCACATGTGGAACGGGCTTCCGCTAGCTTGACGGTCTCTTCCTTGGGAATATGATCAATCTTGTCCAATCTCCTTTGTATGGTGTCAAGCTTGTCCATAAGCAATTCATCATAAGCTCTTTCCACCACACTCTTCATCTTTCCCGTGGAAGGTTGAAGGCTTCTACTTTCTCTCTCACCAACCCATGATTGATTTTGCTCTATTTTCTTGATCAAGGCCGTGGCTTGAGCGGGTGTCTTGTCCAAAAACGATCCTCCAGCCGAGGCATCTAAGTGTTGTCGGGACAAAAGATTCAAACCCGTGTAGAACCTTTCCACTAGCTCCCATTCAGCAAGACCATTGTGCGGGCAAGCATCCTTGTACTCATTGAATCGATTCCATGCTTCTCCAACGCTCTCATCAGCAAGTTGAGTAAATCCAAGGATCTTGTTCTTCAAAGCTTGAGTCTTGCCTGGAGGGAAGTATTTTGCCAAAAATTCTGCAGAAAGTAGATCCCAACTAATCTTGGTCGCAGTAGGTAGCCCATGGTACCACTGCTTAGGACGCCCAATAAGAGATAGAGGGAACAATCGCACCTTGGCTTCATTGTCATTCATATGTTCCAATTGAAAGGTACCGCAGATTTCATGAAAATGCTGCAAATGCATATTAGGATCTTCAGAACCCGTGAACGGTTGCTGACCAACCAAAGACATGTAACGCTCCAGCCGAAAGGGTCGAGCTTGTGCAGTGAATTCAGTCTTGGTAACATTGTCTAAGGCAGGCTTGAGACGATTAGCAATTGGCGTTGCGTCTCCCATGTCTTCTACTTCAGGAACTTCTTCTTCCTTATCTTCTTCCAAAGCTGCAAACAATGCCTTCGGGCTGAGCGGCTCGCTGTTGTCTTCTATGTCTCCCACTGACTTGCTTCTCTTTTCCGCCTTACGCTTGCGAAAGAGAATCTCTGGATCATCGAGGTAATTAAAGGGTTTATTCGACTTAGCGCCGTCCATACCTGTCTGTTGAATAAAACAGGACATATATACTGGAAAAGACAGAGAAATCAAAGAAAGAAAGCTCTGTGCCGGTCGGCACACATGTGTGCCGGTCGGCACCAGGGTGAAGTTGTCCGAAGTATTGTCCGAAAAGCCTAGGAACAGATTAGGTCACGGGGTAAGTTAGCCAAGTCTGCTAGTCGAGATCGTAACCAAAAAGCTTAATCAAATAGCATCATAAACGGGATTACTCAATTATTGATAACCGAAGATCGGTAGGTCGAAGCCCCTTTCCGGAATGCCCTGTCACGACCAATTCGCCTTAATCGGTAGCCTCTTCCTACTTGTTGGTATTTCTTACACCAAACAGAAAACACCACCTTAGGCTGGTTAGGCCTAGAGTGAATATTCCCGGTTCGGCGCCAGAAATACCTGGGGTTAAGTTACTTGCTTAGGATACATAATAATCCACAACTAGCAACGAGTGCCAGATATGTATTATTAGTATTTAATCATAAAAGATAATCCGCAAGCGCACGGATAACCCGTTGTAGCATTTCACCCGAGAGTATTCCAGGGTATCGTTATTTATATTTTCCCAAAGGAAGACGTGGTTGACAAGTGTGTACTTATACTCATGGTGTTACAAATGATAGATCATAACCAATATCCAAATGCAGGGGTAAGGCAATATATGGATAGAGGATAGTGCGACACACACAGCAGGCATTTCCACTCTCTGATAAAAGGCGAGAGGCGGCTCTAGGCTAGACTAAGGTTAAGTAAGAAGAACTGCTACTCCTAATGTACATCGTCAAGTAGCGTGCGTAGCATCTACCTATAGCCTAAGCTGCACACAAGCCAAGACTAAGCTGTTCTACTGCCAAGCCATCATCGGGAGACCCAGCGATCAGAGTCTGCCCCAATCTCCGGACATTTCATATATACTCCTACGCCATACCCGAACGTGGAGGATTACAAGGGACGGACAGGGCTGTCACCACCTGCCGCCTACCTCTACAAACCGTGGGGCACGAACACGCATCCAAGGGTGGAAAGGAAGCCCTAGCACCATGCTAGCGTAACTAACCACAACTCTAGATCCCTCGAGGCACCTCGCAAGGCGATAAACCTAGAGCACTCTTGCAAGACAATGGACCCGATGACTAAGCAAAAGGAACAACTAGGTCTAGCAAGCGATTACTTAGACAAAGGATCAAAGCTAGCACTACGTTAAGCATAGGCGTTCGTCGCTCAAGAACGAGCGACGAACGATGAACGATGAAGAACGATCATCGTTAACCGATGATCGAGTATGAACGAACGACGAACGAACGATGAACGATCATGAACGAACATCGATGAACGATGAACGAACGATGAACGAACATGAACGAACGAAGAACGTTCATCCAAGATCAAGGATGAACGATGAACTAGCATAAGCACATAACTACTACAAGAACGATGATATTCCATTGATAAAGAAATAAGTCTTACAAAGAGAGTAAAAGGATACAAGGGAATATACCCCAAACTCTCCAAGGGACTTGGGAGCCAAAAGGGCAGCCCAACTACTCAGCCTAAGCCTAACTAGAGAGCCCCTAGCTCTGGATGTGTGGAGGAGGGAATGAGCCTCTTGTGTTGTGTGTCTTCCAAGGGGAGGGGGTACCCCTTTATTTATAGCCCTCAAAGGCGGTGGAATTGAGGCGGTTCCGTAGGTCGGTGGCACTGATTGCAGGTGGAACCGACCTCCTGAAGTCGGTTGCAAACCGCCATAAGAAGATGGACCCAGGGGGCCTCCCTGTCATGTCGGCCGACCTAGGGTTTGGGGTCGGCCGACCTGGCCCTGGCCCCCCCTGGGCTGGGCTTTGGCAGGTTGGCTCCCCTCGGCCTTTTAGCCTCTTTTCCAGGTGCGTGGCCTCAGTTGATATTCTGGGTGGTTCTGGGCCTTTAATCCTTGAACTATATTCCCGCGGCGAGCGTCGTTTGATGGACGTGTTGGAATCGTCGCCTTGGGCCTTGTTTACACCTGGAAATCCCTGTTTTCCACCTGCACATCCAAATCTAGAGGTACACGTGGAAATAGGTTATTTGATAACAAAATGCAAGTAACAAGTGTTAGTTCTTCCTTATTTATAGAGCTAATTGACGGTCAAAAACTGGGTCTAAGGACCGTCAACAACTCCCCCAAGCTGTCCTCCTTGCTCGTCCCGAGCAAGAAGTAGGACTTAGGATGTTGATCAGGAGTTGCTACAATGTTTCATATCTCATAGGTACCATGCACACAACAAAATACTCTCCTTTGAGTTGAAAAAGTTGGCATGGTAACTCACCCTTTACCTTACTCCTTATGGGGCGTATGGCTTTTTCCTTGTCTTGGGCGGTTGAGAGATAGAACGGTTATAACAGAGCACCAATCACTTGTCCATTGTTTGACTTTTATTTTCCGGAGGTTTTCAAAAGTTTTGAAATAAAAGCAAAGTTCCTCAAATGATGCTCTCGAATCGCTCAATAAGTGTATATTCCTCACCAAGGCATTATTGTGTTGCCTCTTTGTCATCCTACTTCTAAGGCTTGTATGTGGAGCTCAAGGTAGGGATGATATGAGGCATACTTGCATCACACATATTGCCGAACCAAAAGAGTGGATCCATGGAGAATGCAAGTCATACAACCTTGATCAAGATGTGCATGTGTGTATATGGTGGTGGTGAGGTGGAAGAACTATACTCCTTTTTATTTGTTCCTTCTCTCTTTTTGAAATTTTGGGGAGATCATGGCTATCTTTCTTTCTTTCTTTTTTTTCTCGGCATTTTTCTTTCTTTCCCCATTTTTTTTCATCATGCTCTACTTTTGTATGAGCAGGGGATTATTCTTTCTTTTGCATAGCCATGTCTCCAATGATATATTTTGAGAGAGCGGTAACAATGAATTTTTGGAGTATTTATTTTGGTGGAAAGTGTGGTGGTATTGCTTAACTTCCAGTGTAGAAGTTTAGCATGCGAGGTGGAGTGTACGTGATCTTGATCAATGAGAGTATGACAAGCTTCTCACTAGGGTCACACAATTTTGATAAAGCTCAATGCAATGACAAGCAGCATATGTGTAAGGGTTTGCAATGTAAGAACAACATATGGCTTTGGTAGGAATTTTGATCATTGAGGAACTTTATCATTTTTTTGTATTTTGTAAAATAAAACTCCGGAAGTCAAGTCTTACTTTGAAAAAGATCATAGCAGCCCTATTTGTACCATATCATATCTCACAACAACTTAGACTTAGATCAAGCACTATGCAGCCCACAAGTTTCAAGTTCTAGGTAAGCATAAGCCAAAAGTCTCAAAACTTGGGAGAGCACTAAGTTGTGACTAGGTACAAACAAGAGATAAAACAGAGCAACTATTCATCATCTCAACATAAGGAAGGCTAAACACTCATACTCGCATATAAAGAGAAACTACGAAAAACTAGAAACCACACTAAAGACTATTTTTGTTCTTTTTAGTTTTGTCATTTTTATTTTATTTTCAGATTTATCATTTTTTTTTGGTATTTTTCATGAGAGGTGCAAGAACAAGCAAACAAAAGAAACAAAAGGATACAAGTTGCGATACATGATACCTTAGCGGGGGGTATGGCATCCCCCCCAAGCTTGTTCTTGCTCATGGGTGATGTCGAGGATCGAACCCGGTGTGGCGAAAGTAAGCCAACATATCGGCTTGGCCCTGCTGCGTCATGTTGGTGAGGTTGGTGAGCTGGGCATTTGTGTTTTCTTGCCACTGATGGGTCTGCAGGACGTGTTGGTTGAGAGTGTACTCAACGTCCTCTCCTCGAGTCTCGATGCGTCCCATTTGCTCGGTGAGCGCATTCATTTGCTGCTCGAGATACGGATCACGAGCTGCAGACGAACGTCGCCCACCGGCCCGCGGTGAGTAGGACGTCGAATCGGAGGAGATTTCCTCCCATTGCGCGCGGGGATGGTGCGTCCATTGGGCTTGGCCCGCACCCTGCTGCGACGAGCCGCCGACCTCAAACGGTGGTGGAGTGGTGTACCCATCGGGACCATACCCGGCGTGACCGTAGCTTGGCCCATATGCATAGGCCATGGGCTGCGGTGCGGGCATCCCGGTGTCGGCGGTCGGCTCCGGCCTGCGCGTCCTCCTGCGAGAAGTACTCCTGCGTGCAGCCTCCTCTTTCTTGAGAGGTGTGGTTAGGTTTTTACAGCCATACAAACGAAGTTCCCGGTTAGGTAACGGGAATTCATTTGTATAACCGACATAATAAAATATGAGAGAATTATTTGGACCATGCTTGAGTGTATGACCTTGAATAAGATAATCCTCGGTGATAAGAGAGCGGGGTGTATCAATATAAGCAACATTAGCATCATGCAAAGCACCAACACCCGCAGCAATACGTGTAATCAACGAGGTGCACTCAATTGGTCCAGTCATTCTAAAATTTTCTAACCACTGAGAAATCATGGACATGACAGGAGCAATCTTTATTTTCTCAACCATAGCATAAAGAATTTTCAGATCATCCTCGCGCACAATCCTAATATCACTTCTAGGAAACAAGGTAATGCCAAGCCACATGTGCAACAAGCGCAAGGTAGGATGATGAATATGATTAGTTCGGGGTTTCTCACAAGTAGGAGATGCAGAAATTCTTTGCCAAAAAGCTAATTTTGAGTAACCCGGAATCGAACTATCAACATCAATGGTGCAGCGAGAATTAAAGCCGAGGCATTGACTAAGGATTTTCCATGTCAAATGATATTCCTCCCGGAAAAACCGAAAGGTAATACCGTCATCTACCACGCGTAGGGTGCATAAAAACTGCAGCGTAAGTAAGCGGGAACCCTGCTCATCTACACTTGCAAACTTATCCCACCCTATTGCTTTAAAGACTCGAGAAAATTCAGCATCCATACCAATCTTTTGCAGCAGTTCCGTATCAAATGCTCGCGTAGGAGCAAATGTACGGAGTCGGAGAGCTTCGTAGGCGCCCATCTCTTCGTCGCCCACCAAGTCGAGGTCGGTGTCGACGAGAAGACGATGCTCGGTGTTGGCTTGTTCCTCCGTTGCGGCTTCATGTTGAGGGCTTGACACTTGCTCGGTGGTGGTGCGGGCGCGAGTGCGAGGTCGAGATGAACCCGAGCCCGTGCTCCCGGACCGGAGCAGCGAGGCGAAGGCCTTGCCGGCGCGCTTCATGCTGCAGCGAGGTCGAGCGAGAACGCAAGAACGAAAACTCCGAACGGGTTATGAAAACGAATCGATGAAACCGTCGGTGTTCTTGCAAGCGAGAAAACGCAACTCGGAAAACCAAACCAAATCAAAACTGCAAAGTGTTGGTCGTATCTACGCACCCACTTATATACCGCAAGAGCACGGTGTACAGTTGTAGTCTTTTTCCCCTAGAAGAGTATTCCAAGGTTTAATCGAACCACAAGGACCAATGGGAATTAAGCAAAATCATCAGTAAAAGAGTTAGCCAAGCTTTCTAGTGAGCGTGAGCGTGAGTTTCAGGAAAACGGGGTGTTGTGCCGATCGGCACAGGGGATGTGCCGGTCGGCACGAAGCTGAAGTTGTCCGAAAAGCCTAGGAACAGATTAGATCATGGGGTAAGTTAGCCAAGTCTGCTAGTTGAGATCGTAACCGAGAAGCTTAATCAAATAGCATCATAAACGGGATTACTCAATTATTGATAACCGAAGATCGATAGGTCAAGACCCCTTTCCGACGAGCCCTGTCACGACCAATCGCCTTAGTCGGTAGCCTCTTCCTACTCTACACATCATCTCAAGGATCATCGCGTATGCATTAGCGGCTGTGGAGGTACAGAGACAACGTGCAATTATGGCGCATTACAAGATCCCAATGCTACCTTAACCACGATGGAGATAGTGAGAGAACGAATCTTGTCACTTCTTTATGCCACCACAATCAAGATAACATCTAATACTTAGTCGTCACTAAGCGTAGGAACAAGTGCATGTAAAGACCATAAAATCCAGGCAATCAATAATCAAAACCATTCATCCACATATTCAACCATACTTCGATAATACATAGTGCAAGATACATCACCATCTAGTAGGCCTACCTTGATGGATCACCTCTTTAGCACCAATGGTTCTTGATCAACAACTAGAGAACATGAAGAACGGGGCAAAGCCCCGGTGGCTCTAAACTTACTAGCTGTGTTGTCCCTCTGGCGGCGGCTCCCGAAACCCTAGGGCTTTTACAAGTTTATATAGGGCTGTACATCAGGAAGGAAAGGATTCTCGGGAAAAGAGTCCTTGTGCCGATCGGCACAGGGGTTGTGCCGATCGGCACACCTCGTGTCCAGCTCGGTTTCCTCCCTAAGTCGGTTCCGAAGTCCTAGGTAGCTTCCCTGTGGGCCTTCCAGTCAGTTTTCTTCGAGATCAAGTCTTATATTGCTCTTTCAAATCTTCGAGTATCTTTTATCCCTTCGTGATGAATATCTCTCGAGATTGGCTCGGATAACATCCTTCTAGAATAAACTGAATGGTGGGCCAGCTTCGGTGGCCTTGGGGTCCCATGTGCCGGTCGGCACATGTCTGTGCCGATCGGCACAGTGGGCCTTTTCTGCTGGTTCTCTTCTCTTCAGGTCCAGATCAGCCACAATGTCCAGAATGTCGTCCTCTTCATCTGTTTCTGTAATAAAGCTCCAGAACGACATATATACAAATATGGTGCTATTATCAAGGGTTAATGGCCTATAATGATAACATTTATGCTCTAAATAAGGCGCAGTTGGCATATAAAATGGTATGCTAGAAATCGCCAACACAAAGCAAACCAAGGGAGAAATATTTTTGCAGAATTTTGAGGCAAGAACTCAATGAGCACAATGGAAAACTTGAGAGCAATGGAGTGAAGTGAGTTGAGGAGTGGAAATGAGAGTGTGAGAGGGAGAGAGCTTGTGGCCGGCCACCTCCTCATATACATGAGCCATAACGGCCATTTTCGAAAAGAGGAGAGGACAGGTGACCGTTGGGGCAAAGGGGAGCGCGCCCAACGGCACCCCTGGGTCGGCCGACCTGCCAAGTGGGGTCGGCCGACCCCCTGTGGGGTCCACTTGCTTCCCTCTTTGGCCCACAGCCCCCAACGGCCAAATGGAGATTGACCATGGTTGCTATGTCCAGAAACTCCTCAAAAATATTTGCTCAAAAAGATTTCCAAATAAAAGGTTGCCTCGAATTCAAAATTTTTCGAAAAAATTCAAAAATCGACATGTTGATGAAAAATTTCAACATGCAAAAATATTTTTGGCTTTTCCATGATGATACAAGGGTGGTCCAAAAATTTCATCCAAAGATGAGTCATTTTGAACGCAAAAGTATTTTTGAAAATTTTGATTTTTAAATGCATGGCGAGGGAAAAATTCAAATATGCTGGCGGAAAAATCCAAATAAATTTTTGGTGGAGGAAATAAATATGCAAAGTGGTTTGGAAAGAAATCCAAATGCAAATGTGGTGGAAAAGTTCAAAAAGAAAAGAGAATCAAACCGAATGATAATGCCGGTTTTCCTGGCGGCCAGGGCCGTGTCGTTTAAAGTCCGACGGGCTAAGACTTCTCCAACGGGTTTAGCTTGGTGGCGCGGACCCGGTCCTTGGAGATGAGGACGTAGAGGGCTGCGCCTTGACTTGCCACACTTGTTTTATCTTTGATGGTGTAGGTGGCTTCTCGGACTTTGGGACGGGTTTCTTGGCCCATAATCCCGGCCTCGTGGTTGCAGGTTTCTTTGGTTGAAACTGCGATGGATTCTCAATCTTTGCCAAGCTCTTCCATAAAGCAATGAGGCTGTCCGTTTTCCTGGCTGTCACTTCAACTTCTTGAATGTTGGAGGTGTTTGGCCCATACTTGACCTTGATCATCGAGCATTGTTCTTTCCGAGGTTGGAACTCGAACTTCTCCTCCTTCCCATTGATGTAGAGGCGGATTTCTCCAACTCCAACATCAATTTGGGCCTTTGTGGTGCTAAGGAAGGGACGTCCCAAGATGAGGGGCGTTTCCTTATCAATATCCATGTCAAGCACCACAAAGTCGACGGGGATGAAGCTACCCCGGATTTTCACCGGAATATCTTCGGCGATGCCCGCCGGGTAGCGGATGGATGAATCTGCTAGTTGCAGCCGCATGGGAGTAGGAGTTAAGTCAGTGTGGCTCAATTGATCGAAGACCTCCTTGGGCATCACGCTAACACTTGCCCCAGGTCGCATAGAGCGTTGTTGAAGTGGTGTGTCCCAATAGAGCATGATATGGTGGGACATCCAGGATCTTTCTTCTTTTCAGGAAGTTTGTTGAGTATAGCAGCGCTACACTCCTCAGTGAGCTTGATCGTTTCTGTGGTGGGCAAGGATCGCTTGTTGTTGAGGATGTCCTTGAGATAACGTGCATAGGTGGGTACTTGTATCATATCCATCAAGGGCACGTTGACATGAATCTTCTGAATTGTCTCAACAAATCGGGCGAATTGCTCATCCACATTTCTCTTCTTGGTGCGGTGCGGGAATGGCATGATGTTTGTATCTTGGAAGTCCAATGGTGCTTGCCTCCCGTCATCTTCCTTAGGCTCACTTTCTTCTTTTTCTTGATCTTTAGATGGTCCTTCTTCTTCTTCTTGTTCGTTCCTGTTCTTCCCTGCATGGTTAGGATATGGCGGGTCGCGAGTGGATTTTCCTCCCCTCGTGGTGACCGCATTAACATTTTCACAAGTAGGAACAAGAGCAGCAAGCTGAGCTAACTGAGTTTCTATCATTTTATTAAAGCTCAACTGATTTTTGAAAGCGGAAGAAAGACCTTCTATTTTTGAATTTAAACTCTCTAAACTTTGATCATTGGCAGCAAGCTTTTTGTTGATTGATTCGTTGATTTTAGCTTGGCCATAAACCAAATCTTTCAAAGAAGGCTGATTATTATTAAAACCAGAGAAATTATTACCTCCTTGATAAGATTGGCGGTTTTGGTTAAAACCTTGACCTCCACTTGGACGATACCCATTGTTGTTGTTCATGTAGAATGCTTCTTCATGGGTATGGTTGGGGCAATCCTTCCCCATATGGCCAGTGTTGCCACATTCCTCACACATGATGCGTGTTGAAGTCGTCCAAGCGCTTCATGACGAGGTCGAGCTTGGCGGACAATAAGTCCACCTCCTTGATAGGGTGTACGCCTTTAGAGCGTGGTTGGAGACGTTCATCGCTCCACCCTTGATTGGAGACCATCTTCTCAATAAGTTCTTTAGCTTGAGCAACGGTCATTGAGAAGAAGGCTCCTCCAGCAGCGGCATCCATATGTCCACGGGTTGTTGGTGTCAACCCGTTGTAGAAATGTTGAAGAATGAGCCATTCTTCCATCCCGTGGTGTGGGCAGGCGGATATGTAATCTTGGAGCCTATCCCACGCCTCGGCGATGGTTTCATTGTTGGCTTGCTGGAAGCTTGATATTCTTCCACGAAGGGCATTGGTTTTACCCAACGGGAAAAACTTTGCGAGGAACGCGGTAGAACAGCGGTCCCAAGTGTCAATGCTAGCACGATTGGCATAGAACCATTGTTTCGCCTTCCCAAGGAGGGAGAGGGGAAACAAACTTGCATATAGTCACATCAATCATAAAAGTATTTCAAATCTACACGAGCTGAGCATTTAGTCATTGTGAGATTAAATCAATTTAGTATTCAGCAAGCATGTTCACAATATGGGTATTAAACATGAAAGAGTACTTCCCAAAGCAAACCTTGAAAATATTCAACTTGATGCGCATGACTTTTCCACTTATGTGAATCACCAAAAAGGTATTGTGAGCAGAAGAACTATCCTTCTCAAACGATCAAGTCAACAACTCAACTTCAATCACTCATCTAAATCACTCAAAAGCCTATCCTACTTTTATCGATATATGTATGTGTAAGGCCATATGAGTAGCTTGGTGAGGAATTTCAAGGAAAATAGACATAGATCAACAACATATTGCAAAGCTAAGAAATAACTCTAATTGGTTTTACTGAGACTTGTCAAAAGGCCATTAGAAATTGAATTGAGAAAGAAACTCACACCTTTAGAATAGTGGACATATACTTGTCTGAATGAATAATCACAAGTAGAGAACGTAATCTTTTTAAACAGGTGACAAAGCTGTCCTTTCTTCTTTGCATATCTATCAGAAACTTCCTGGCATTTTCGAAGGATATCGAATGCAAAGTGGACATGATCGGAAAAAGAAATTCTTGGCTACTAATCAATGATAAGAATTCAAGGGAATTCACTCTTCCCCCCACACTCAAATTTTTGCTAGTCCCGAGCAAAACAGCACAAGGTACAGACTTTATTTTCCTTCCTTTTTTTTTTCTTTTTTTTTCTTCTGTTTTTTGTTTTTTTTTTTTTTTATCTGTGTGCCGGTCGGCACAAGCTTGTGCCGGTCGGCACACTGCCTGTACCTGCCAATTTCGCCCTGGAGTTTTCGTTGGAACTGCTGTGTCAGATGTATAGCCAAGAATACAGTAGGATGTGGTCAAGGATTGATGTTCGAATCAAAGAATTTGGTTCTCAAGTATCGGATACTCGGCGAATTATGCATAATTCCAATGCGGTAATTTGCATATCTCGAGTTAGAATAGGCTAGAAAATCAACACGATACGCGAAAGATGTGGCCATTTTTCCAAGTCTCATACCCTAAGAATTAGATCTTAACCGAGCTCAATCATCAATCATAGTCTCTACTTAGCAAAGGCTTAAATTGAGTCACATAAATTTGGCATTGGTAGGCATAACCGAATGATATGGCGTAATTCTAAAGCTCACAATAAGAACATTTGAATTTTATAAAGAAATAGGTACTAAGTCATGTCATCCAAAATTGATCTTTTATTGGACCTTGCATGGGAATTTTGAAATGAACTAAGCCACATATGAAGTATTTGCTGAATACACTTTAGTGAAAGTTCGAAATTTTTATTTATGCTCAACATCGCTCGATTATCATTAACACTTCTCAAGATAGACATACATACTCGTATCATTTTTCAAATAAAGCATAAAGATCATCATCATATTGGATTTGAAAAACCGGCTACATGGTGATGCATCATTCTAAACAAACCACTAGCACACTTGCATAAATAAAACTAAGCTACTAGCACACATGCATAAATAAAAGCACACAAACAAACTAAACACACCCGATACATGGTTTCCCAACCCGCTCACACACACATAAGGAAATAAATAAAAAGAGAATGCGAAAGGGAAAGAAAAACGCAAACCGGGAAACCGATACAAGTTGTGCCATACACAACACTCTACCATCAAATGGAGGTGGCTGATTGTAGTCGAAGCCGTAGTATGCCGCCTCCAATCTCCCGAACTCGTCAATCATCGCATCGGTGTTGCTCCGCATTGCGCCCGCCAAGTTGTCGATGCGTTCAACGTATTGCACGTTGTTGTCGATGTACCGATGCATAGGGGCAAAGTTCGCCCCCGGAGGACCTGCAGGAGCATAGTAGGGTGCCCCCTGGAAGTGCTGAGGGTAGACAGGGGGCATACCGAAGTACCTGGGGTTGGTGCCGGTCGGCGCCTGACCTGTGCCGGTCGGCACAAAGCCCGTGCCGATCGGCACGGGTGCCTGCTGCGCTGGTTGATGCTGCGCGGCTGCTGCCGCGTCCCAGCTGTCCCAGTCCGCCGCTGCGCTCGCCGAAGACTGGCCGACGACTTCCTTCCTCCCGCGCTTGGTCTTCGTCACCTTGTGTCGCTCGCGGAGGTCGGCCTCGAGCCAATTCCCTCCGTCGATCTTGTTTGGGAGGAAGAGGGCGAGCTCGGGGCAGGGAAGCTTGATGCCGGTGCCGCATACGTAGTAGCCGAGCTTGGCGCTGCCCGTGATGGTCTTCCCGCGCACCATAGACTCGTCGATGAGCGCGGCTCTTATCCAACAATCTTCCTTCATCATGAGGTTACCTTCGGTGACTTGGAAGATGATTGTTTGGAGGTAGCCTCCAAAAGCTAGTCTCGCCCTAGGGTTGGTGTAAGATCAATGAATCTAGAGCATGGTTCATAGGTTTTGGTGATTGATGTCAACATGATCAATGAGACTAACAAGGTTTGCTAGTGTGCAAGATGTTTAGTCTCATGGATGTAGTGATATACTATTGGAGTGCCAACACCTCAAAGGTTGCAAGGAAGTTGATAAAGATGAGAAGTGAACATGAGGACTACTTGAGGTGACTACTACGCACATGAGGTAAGAGACAAGGTGAGTATGTCATGTGTTCATCTATGCATCTTATACCTTGACATACTCTTGATCATCATGTTGGTCTTGCCTTATATCGTATGCCATGATGATCTTGTCTATTATGTGATGATGTTCTTGTTTCATATCTTATGCACATTATATGATGCTTCGGTCGGGTTGTCCTTTGTGACAACTAGATCATTGTGACTAACATCTTTGGATGTAGGAAAGGTGTTCATGCATATTCTTTAGGTCACAATGAAGAAGCTTCGTCGTTGAAGGAGTGCGCCAACCTATTCTCTATATCCCGATGATTGGTTTCCTCGACGATGGATGACGACAAGGATCAAGGACTTGATGGAGGTCGCGGTTGAGGAGATGGATCAAGGCTAAGGACATGCTAGATCCAAGCAAGTGTTGCTTGGTTAGATGTTAGCTTGAGTCCATAAGAAAAACCGGACTATCAAGGGGGATCGAGTCGTTTCTCTTAGGTCACACTAGTGGTAGAGGTATGTGGATGCTCAAAGAGTCTCTCAGGCACTAGGGTGACAGCAGAGGAGAAGAGGAGCCAATGGATGAAGTTTGGAAGAAGAAGATCAAGAAGAAGATCGAAGCTGCGAAGTCAGAAGAGACCGGACAGTACGGTCAAGGAGACCGTACAATACGGTCTACAGAGGAAATCCAGACAGAGAAGCTCAAGTTTCTGAAAGTTGAAGAATAGAGACCGGACAGTGGACCGGACAGTACGGTCCTAGGGACCGGACAGTACGGTCTCTATTGGAGTGTTCCAGACAGAGAAGCTGAAGTTTCTGGAAGTTGAAGAAATGAAGACCGGACAATCGACCGGACGGTACGGTCCTAGGGACCGGACAGTACGGTCTTCATTGGAGATGAAGAAGAAGATGGAGATGCGCCTGGAAATAGAGACCGGACAATACGGTCTGGAAGAGACCGGACAGTACGGTCCTTTGTACGGTCTCTAGTTTCGCAGGGCACTTTTGGGCAACGGCTAGTTTTTGGTTGGTGGCCTATATATAGCCGGTTGCTTGGCCCTTTGGGGTGCCTTTGGCCATTGTTATCAGTGGGGAAACACAGTGGGAGCCAAGAGGATGCAAGAGAAGCACATGGAGAGGCTTTAGAGAGAAATCTTGGTGCTTGAGAAGCACATGGAGAAGATTTGGAGAAGAAGCTTAGTGCTTGAGAGGGTTGAGAGCATCCATCCACCTCTAGGACTAGTGTGGTCATAGGGAGGCGGTCTTGGTTTGTTACCCTTGGTCTATGGCAAGGCCTAGACCGGTTAGGCGTCGGTGTTGAGCTTGCCAAAGAGAGTGTGGAAGCCGACACAAGTTTGTACACGGTCTTGGAGCTTCCCGTGCGAAAGAAGCATCACTAGTGGAGCGCCCTTTGGCACGCATCAAGTGCGGAGCCTTACCTTCGGAGGAGTACCCGGGAGAAGCCCGGCGGGACGTGCCCGCGACTTCACTCAAGAGCGGTGGATGGTCCAAGGAGAAGAGCATTGCCGGTGTGCGGCGGGGTGAAGCCCGTGACTACACTCGAGGAGTGAAGCGTGCTCTTAGGGGACATCACCGGCTTAAAGGGTGGAGTGTGCTCTAGAGGGGATCGCCATCGAGCGGAGGGACGGGGTCGAGCCTCCGGCGGGAGTGACCCAACGTGGAGTAGGGGAAGGCGCCATCCTTCCGAGACCACGGGAAAAATCAATGAGCAATCTCTTACTCTTACTCTCTACTACTTGCACTTACTATCTTGTTTATCTTATATGCATGTAGTAGACTTGTGCTTATCATATGGTTGCTTGATGATTGTTTCCGTGTGCTAGCTCTATGTTATCTCTAGTGATATGCGCTTTCTTTATGTGTACTTACTTGCTCATAGCTCATACACTTGCTTGATATCTTCTAGTGATCTTGTTATGCTTTATGTTGTATCTATCTTGTCATGATCACTAGCTTGAGCTTCCCAATGTGCTACTTGTATGCTTGCTAGTTTATGTTCTATCTTATCTTATACACTAGCATGCATAGGACTTGCTTGAGCTACCTTTGTGTTACCCATATACATGCTAGTTTGCTTAAGTGCTTTTACCTTATACTCTAGCATGTGTAGGACTTGTTGAGCTTATCTTGTATATCGTCATATGCTAGGTTGTTCTTATATGCTCATATATACCTTGCTCCTAGCATGTACAAGTCCTAGCACATGGTTATCCTTGCTTGATCACTATCACATAGTGCACATGTATGCTCTTGTTATGTATCCTTTACTTGTGCAATTAGTTAGAGTAGCTAGAAGTGCAAAAAGTTTTAGTTCATGGTGTGCCCGATTCACCCCCCCCTCTCGGTCACACGATCCTTACAGTTGGCCCTTTGGGTAAACCAACTTGACACCATCGTCCCGATGGGATTGCACTTGCACGGACTCGCAATGGCGTTGTAGAGCCAATGCAAGTCCGGGTCGGAGATGTTGGTGGTGTCGAGGCGGCCGGTGGTGCGTGCGGCCATCCACCGGTGGAGGATTTGGATCGTGGGGTTCTTGATGTGCCCCCTCTTGCGCTCGTCCGCGTCGGCGATGCGGCGCCAAAATGTGTCGAGCATCTCCGTAGTCGCCGCGCCGTATACGGGGGCCTCCCTTTCAAAACCGAGAGCATCGGAGATGCCCTCGATCGTGATGGAGTAAGGCTCGTCCCGCACACGGAACTTGATCTTGTCGTCTCCTTGCTCGTCCACCTCGCGGCTCATGGTGGTGATGAACTCGGTGATGAGCTCGATGTCGAAGCTGCTTGCTTGATCGTGGAGGGTCTCCCATCCAAGGTTGAGGAGGCATTGTTGGAGGTCCGGCCATACCCCGACCTTGGCGAGGAACTCCTCATCCATGTCGATGTTGGGGAAGATGCGGCCGCGGATGTTGGTGTAGTAGAACTCCTCCTCGCGACTCGTGAGGGTGAACCCCTCCCGAACCGCGCGCGGTACATATGCCGGCTCGCTCGGCTCGGCCTCCATGGATGATCCGCCCGCCGCGGCGGCGGCGGCGGCGGCGGCGGTCGCGCTCCTCGTGCGTGGCCTCGGCCCTCGAGGGATGCCGATGTCGCGGTGGCCGATGAAGAAGTCATCCCGCCCTCGTGGCGGGGTCATCTCGACGGAGAGCTCGGGGCTGTCATAGCCCGCCGAGCTTGCCCTTCTCGTCGAGGTGAAGGAGCCGGTGTCGCTGCCGGAGTTGTTGTTGCCGGCTTGGTGCGACCCGCCGTAGTGGTGTGATCCACCGGCGTGGTGCGATCCACCGGATTGGTGTGATCCACCGGAGTGGTGTGCCCCGCCGGAGCTGAACCCCCGGCGAATCTTCTTGCCGGCGCTCTTGAGCGTGGAACTAAACCCCTTCATTTCCTGCGAAAGAATGGAAACGGATCGCGCAAATGGAGGAAGTGGAGGAGTGGAGAGGGTTACCAGTGAGTTGCGGCGAAAATGGAGGAGGTGGTGCCCCTTCTTATAGCTCTCCATGGCGTCCAAGGGAAGGAACCCACGCCGGTTCAAATTCCCCGCGCGTGCCGGTCGGCACAGTACCGTGCCGGTCGGCACGATTCAAAATCTCGCGGATTCCGTCGTGCCTCGGCTGCCACGCCTTCTTTTCCTCTTCCCCATGACTTGTACAGTGTCGGATGTCGGGGAACAGGGGCGCACCTGCAAAAGATTAGCTTTCCCACGCTGTGCCGATTGGCACGGTACCCGTGCCGGTCGGCACGGTTTAAATTTGCACAGATTCGCACGTACCTCGGCTTCAGCAGCTTCTTTTCCTCTTCCCCATGCTTGATACAGTGTCGCATGTCGGGAGACAGGGGAGCACGTTCGAAATTCGAATTTTTCTGATGGTGCCGATCGCCACGGAGACCGTGCCGGTCGGCACCTTTGCTCCATCCCGAGGCTGGGTGCTCGGTGTCCCCCCTGTGCTCGGCAGCTGCATGGGTGTCAGTGGTCTCTCCTACTTCCAATGTGCGCAGATTTTGATGACAGAATTTTGAATTCCTGGATGCTGTGCCGGTCGGCACACGACTGTGCCGGTCGGCACTGTGAAGTTCACGCCCGTTTCAAACTTTGTTGCTTCGTGTTGCCCAAATTTTTGAATTTTCCTCGCGGATGTCAGACTTCCTGTAGCATCGAGATTCTTGGAGGTGGCGTTTCCCTGCTGTGCCGCTTGGCACGGTGCGGTGCCGTCAGCAACAGTGCCAAATTTCCGCCAATGCCTCCTTCCTTCGCAAGGGTCATCCAGCATATTCCTGCGACACAGAAAAATACCAAAAGCACGGAAATATTCTCGGGACATTTGTTGTACTTACCCTTGCGAATTTTTCCTTCCTCAAACAGTCCGCGTATTTTCTTCATTTTACCATATATTAATTTGCATCTTCAGTTTTGGGTAACTTCCAGAGCACGACTTGGCGTGCTTGCCCTTGTGCCGATCGGCACTCACTGTGCCGGTCGGCACGATCCAGAATTTCCTCTTTTTGTTTCTTTTCTTCCTGCGCTGTTAGCCAACAAGCAAAATACAAAACAAGAACTGCAGAAAGTAAACAGACAGCGCAGGTGTTCACACAAAAGTTAAAACAAACACTTGGACTAACAAATTTTATTCCGGGAGCATTATTGTGGATTACAAGCAAACAATTTAAAGGCCGGGTTGCCCTCCCGGTTAGCACTAAATTTCTAATTCACGGGTTGCCCTCCCGAAAGCACTAACACACAAAGACTCACCCTATGACTCGCTCCCGAACTTTGGGTTGCCTCCCAAAAAGCGCTCTTAGTTTTAAAAAGGTCGTAGAGCTTGACCTCCCCGCATAAATCACTTCCTTAGCATCGCTTTACGGGAAAAAGTTGCGACACTACAAGGTTCTCATGTCTCTTCTCCTTTAATGATAGGACATATCCTTCCTCCAATTACCCTCGATTGCTTTATGGTGCGGAGACTTGTATTTCTCAACCCACTTGGATGCCGCACGGCCTTCTTCTCCTTTGGGGCGAAAATTGAATGTGTAGGAGGCTCCACTTATGTCAAAGCTTATCCTTCCACTCCCCACATCAATGTTTGCCTTCGCTGTCCTCAAGAATGGCCGGCCCAAAATCAATGAAGTCTTTGTCCTTCTATCCATATCAAGCACAATGAAATCCACAGGAACTATATGATCACCAATTTGGACAGGCACATCTTCAGCAATTCCATCGGGATAGCGAACCGATTGATCGGCCAACTCCAAACACATAGCCGTAGGCTCCAACTCTGGCAAATTCAAACTTGTAAAGACATAGCGAGGCATGACACTTACACTTGCTCCAAGATCGCATAGAGCCCCTTCAAAGATTTGAGTTCCAATCAAACACCGGATACTAGGAGATCCGGGGTCGGGCTTCTTTTCTGGTGTAATGTCATTAATAGCTGCGGTGCACTCTCTTGTCATCTTCACTACTTCTTCCGATGCTAAGGACTTCTTGCTTTGCATAATATCCTTTATGTATTTCGCATATGTAGGCACTTGAAGAGCATCAAGGAACGGGACATTGATATATAACTTCTTCATGATATCGACAAACCTGGAGAATTGCTCATCATGATGTCGAATTCTTTCTGTCTTGGTCAACAGCTGCGTATCCAGAAAGGTAGCAGGACCATGTTCCTTGTTCTCAGTTCCCTTTTTCAGACCCGAGAGGTCAATTTCTTCACTGTGCCGATCGGCACCATCATCGTGCTGGTCGGCACCGTCAACTGTAGCGTGCCGATCGGCACCTGCGTCGTGCCGGTCGGCACGGGGTCGTCTTGCTCCAGCTGCGAACTTCGGATCTTCAGTTTGCTTCCCAGACCTCGTCTCGATGGATTTCAGCTGTTCTGCAGAGCGGGTATTACCAGGAAGAGCTCCTTTCTCGCTTTTTACCGACTCTGCCAATTGCGCCATTTGTTTCTCCATCATCTTCATGAATTGGAGAATTTGCTGATTAGAACTCCCCACTTCGATGACCTTGTCATTGATTGTTTCAAGCACACGATCAACTTCCTTGAATTTAGCTTGAGTGTCCTTGTTAACTTTCTCTTGAGCTTGAAAGAACTCTTGGCATTGAATACGAAGAGGAATGGCATTTTGCATAGACGACGATGGGGTGAAGCTACTCCTTTGTTGCTGATATGGAGTCTTCCATCCTTGACTCTTGACATAATTGAGCATCTTCACATCCTCGGGGCAATCCTTGCTCACATGACCAAGTTCTCCACATTCTTCGCATGTGGAACGGACTTCCGCTAGCTTGACGGTCTCTTCCTTGGGAATATGATCAATCTTATCCAATCTCCTTTGTATGGTGTCAAGCTTGTCCATAAGCAACTCATCATAAGCTCTTTCCACCACACTCTTTATTTTTCCCGTGGAAGGTTGAAGGCTTCTACTTTCTCTCTCACCAACCCATGATTGATTTTGCTCTATCTTCTTGATCAAGGCCGTGGCTTGAGCGGGTGTCTTGTCCAAAAACGATCCTCCAGCCGAAGCATCTAAGTGTTGTCGGGACAAAAGATTCAAACCCGTGTAGAACCTTTCCACTAGCTCCCATTCAGCAAGACCATTGTGCGGACAAGCGTCCTTGTACTCATTGAATCGATTCCATGCTTCTCCAACGCTCTCATCAGCGAGTTGAGTGAATCCAAGGATCTTGTTCTTCAAAGCTTGAGTCTTGCCTGGAGGGAAGTACTTTGCCAAAAATTCTGCAGAAAGTAGATCCCAACTAATCTTGGTCGCGGTAGGTAGCCCATGGTACCACTGCTTAGGACGCCCAATAAGAGATAAAGGGAACAATCGCACCTTGGCTTCATTGTCATTCATATGTTCCAATTGAAAGGTACCGCAGATTTCATGAAAATGTTGCAAATGCATATTAGGATCTTCAGAACCTGTGAACGGTTGCTGACCAACCAAGGACATGTAACGCTCCAGCCGAAAGGGTCTAGCTTGTGCAGTGAATTCAGTCTTGGTGACATTGTCCAAGGCAGGCTTGAGACGGTTAGCAATTGGTGTTGCGTCTCCCATGTCTTCTACTTCAGGAACTTCTTCTTCCTTATCTTCTTCCAAAGCTGCAAACAATGCCTTCGGGCTGAGTGGCTCGCTGTTGTCTTCTATGTCTCCCACTGACTTGCTTCTCTTTTCCGCCTTACGCTTGCGAAAGAGAATCTCTGGATCATCGAGGTAATTAAAGGGTTTATTCGACTTAGCGCCGTCCATACCTGTCTGTTAAATGAAACAGGACATATATACTGGAAAAGACAGAGAAATCAAAGAAAGAAAGCTCTGTGCCGGTCGGCACACAGGTGTGCCGGTCGGCACAGCGACCAATTTCTCAAACTTCAAACAATGCCTAATTCGAACAAAGGTCCCCGGCAACGGCGCCAGAAAAAGACAGCTTGTTGGTCGTATCTACGCACCCACTTATATACCGCAAGAGCACGGTGTACAGTTGTAGTCTTTTTCCCCTAGAAGAGTATTCCAAGGTTTAATCGAACCACAAGGACCAATGGGAATTAAGCAAAATCATCAGTAAAAGAGTTAGCCAAGCTTTCTAGTGAGCGTGAGCGTGAGTTTCAGGAAAACGGGGTGTTGTGCCGATCGGCACAGGGGTTGTGCCGGTCGGCACGAAGCTGAAGTTGTCCGAAAAGCCTAGGAACAGATTAGATCATGGGGTAAGTTAGCCAAGTCTGCTAGTTGAGATCGTAACCGAGAAGCTTAATCAAATAGCATCATAAACGGGATTACTCAATTATTGATAACCGAAGATCGATAGGTCAAGACCCCTTTCCGACGAGCCCTGTCACGACCAATCGCCTTAGTCGGTAGCCTCTTCCTACTCTACACATCATCTCAAGGATCATCGCGTATGCATTAGCGGCTGTGGAGGTACAGAGACAACGTGCAATTATGGCGCATTACAAGATCCCAATGCTACCTTAACCACGATGGAGATAGTGAGAGAACGAATCTTGTCACTTCTTTATGCCACCACAATCAAGATAACATCTAATACTTAGTCGTCACTAAGCGTAGGAACAAGTGCATGTAAAGACCATAAAATCCAGGCAATCAATAATCAAAACCATTCATCCACATATTCAACCATACTTCGATAATACATAGTGCAAGATACATCACCATCTAGTAGGCCTACCTTGATGGATCACCTCTTTAGCACCAATGGTTCTTGATCAACAACTAGAGAACATGAAGAACGGGGCAAAGCCCCGGTGGCTCTAAACTTACTAGCTGTGTTGTCCCTCTGGCGGCGGCTCCCGAAACCCTAGGGCTTTTACAAGTTTATATAGGGCTGTACATCAGGAAGGAAAGGATTCTCGGGAAAAGAGTCCTTGTGCCGATCGGCACAGGGGTTGTGCCGATCGGCACACCTCGTGTCCAGCTCGGTTTCCTCCCTAAGTCGGTTCCGAAGTCCTAGGTAGCTTCCCTGTGGGCCTTCCAGTCAGTTTTCTTCGAGATCAAGTCTTATATTGCTCTTTCAAATCTTCGAGTATCTTTTATCCCTTCGTGATGAATATCTCTCGAGATTGGCTCGGATAACATCCTTCTAGAATAAACTGAATGGTGGGCCAGCTTCGGTGGCCTTGGGGTCCCATGTGCCGGTCGGCACATGTCTGTGCCGATCGGCACAGTGGGCCTTTTCTGCTGGTTCTCTTCTCTTCAGGTCCAGATCAGCCACAATGTCCAGAATGTCGTCCTCTTCATCTGTTTCTGTAATAAAGCTCCAGAACGACATATATACAAATATGGTGCTATTATCAAGGGTTAATGGCCTATAATGATAACATTTATGCTCTAAATAAGGCGCAGTTGGCATATAAAATGGTATGCTAGAAATCGCCAACACAAAGCAAACCAAGGGAGAAATATTTTTGCAGAATTTTGAGGCAAGAACTCAATGAGCACAATGGAAAACTTGAGAGCAATGGAGTGAAATGAGTTGAGGAGTGGAAATGAGAGTGTGAGAGGGAGAGAGCTTGTGGCCGGCCACCTCCTCATATACATGAGCCATAACGGCCATTTTCGAAAAGAGGAGAGGACAGGTGACCGTTGGGGCAAAGGGGAGCGCGCCCAACGGCACCCCTGGGTCGGCCGACCTGCCAAGTGGGGTCGGCCGACCCCCTGTGGGGTCCACTTGCTTCCCTCTTTGGCCCACAGCCCCCAACGGCCAAATGGAGATTGACCATGGTTGCTATGTCCAGAAACTCCTCAAAAATATTTGCTCAAAAAGATTTCCAAATAAAAGGTTGCCTCGAATTCAAAATTTTTCGAAAAAATTCAAAAATCGACATGTTGATGAAAAATTTCAACATGCAAAAATATTTTTGGCTTTTCCATGATGATACAAGGGTGGTCCAAAAATTTCATCCAAAGATGAGTCATTTTGAACGCAAAAGTATTTTTGAAAATTTTGATTTTTAAATGCATGGCGAGGGAAAAATTCAAATATGCTGGCGGAAAAATCCAAATAAATTTTTGGTGGAGGAAATAAATATGCAAAGTGGTTTGGAAAGAAATCCAAATGCAAATGTGGTGGAAAAGTTCAAAAAGAAAAGAGAATCAAACCGAATGATAATGCCGGTTTTCCTGGCGGCCAGGGCCGTGTCGTTTAAAGTCCGACGGGCTAAGACTTCTCCAACGGGTTTAGCTTGGTGGCGCGGACCCGGTCCTTGGAGATGAGGACGTAGAGGGCTGCGCCTTGACTTGCCACACTTGTTTTATCTTTGATGGTGTAGGTGGCTTCTCGGACTTTGGAACGGGTTTCTTGGCCCATAATCCCGGCCTCGTGGTTGCAGGTTTCTTTGGTTGAAACTGCGATGGATTCTCAATCTTTGCCAAGCTCTTCCATAAAGCAATGAGGCTGTCCGTTTTCCTGGCTGTCACTTCAACTTCTTGAATGTTGGAGGTGTTTGGCCCATACTTGACCTTGATCATCGAGCATTGTTCTTTCCGAGGTTGGAACTCGAACTTCTCCTCCTTCCCATTGATGTAGAGGCGGATTTCTCCAACTCCAACATCAATTTGGGCCTTTGTGGTGCTAAGGAAGGGACGTCCCAAGATGAGGGGCGTTTCCTTATCAATATCCATGTCAAGCACCACAAAGTCGACGGGGATGAAGCTACCCCGGATTTTCACCGGAATATCTTCGGCGATGCCCGCCGGGTAGCGGATGGATGAATCTGCTAGTTGCAGCCGCATGGGAGTAGGAGTTAAGTCAGTGTGGCTCAATTGATCGAAGACCTCCTTGGGCATCACGCTAACACTTGCCCCAAGGTCGCATAGAGCGTTGTTGAAGTGGTGTGTCCCAATAGAGCATGATATGGTGGGACATCCAGGATCTTTCTTCTTTTCAGGAAGTTTGTTGAGTATAGCAGCGCTACACTCCTCAGTGAGCTTGATCGTTTCTGTGGTGGGCAAGGATCGCTTGTTGTTGAGGATGTCCTTGAGATAACGTGCATAGGTGGGTACTTGTATCATATCCATCAAGGGCACGTTGACATGAATCTTCTGAATTGTCTCAACAAATCGGGCGAATTGCTCATCCACATTTCTCTTCTTGGTGCGGTGCGGGAATGGCATGATGTTTGTATCTTGGAAGTCCAATGGTGCTTGCCTCCCGTCATCTTCCTTAGGCTCACTTTCTTCTTTTTCTTGATCTTTAGATGGTCCTTCTTCTTCTTCTTGTTCGTTCCTGTTCTTCCCTGCATGGTTAGGATATGGCGGGTCGCGAGTGGATTTTCCTCCCCTCGTGGTGACCGCATTAACATTTTCACAAGTAGGAACAAGAGCAGCAAGCTGAGCTAACTGAGTTTCTATCATTTTATTAAAGCTCAACTGATTTTTGAAAGCGGAAGAAAGACCTTCTAATTTTGAATTTAAACTTTCTAAACTTTGATCATTGGCAGCAAGCTTTTTGTTGATTGATTCGTTGATTTTAGCTTGGCCATAAACCAAATCTTTCAAAGAAGGCTGATTATTATTAAAACCAGAGAAATTATTACCTCCTTGATAAGATTGGCGGTTTTGGTTAAAACCTTGACCTCCACTTGGACGATACCCATTGTTGTTGTTCACGTAGAATGCTTCTTCATGGGTATGGTTGGGGCAATCCTTCCCCATATGGTCAGTGTTGCCACATTCCTCACACATGATGCGTGTTGAAGTCGTCCAAGCGCTTCATGACGAGGTCGAGCTTGGCGGACAATAAGTCCACCTCCTTGATAGGGTGTACGCCTTTAGAGCGTGGTTGGAGACGTTCATCGCTCCACCCTTGATTGGAGACCATCTTCTCAATAAGTTCTTTAGCTTGAGCAACGGTCATTGAGAAGAAGGCTCCTCCAGCAGCGGCATCCATATGTCCACGGGTTGTTGGTGTCAACCCGTTGTAGAAATGTTGAAGAATGAGCCATTCTTCCATCCCGTGGTGTGGGCAGGCGGATATGTAATCTTGGAGCCTATCCCACGCCTCGGCGATGGTTTCATTGTTGGCTTGCTGGAAGCTTGATATTCTTCCACGAAGGGCATTGGTTTTACCCAACGGGAAAAACTTTGCGAGGAACGCGGTAGAACAGCGGTCCCAAGTGTCAATGCTAGCACGATTGGCATAGAACCATTGTTTCGCCTTCCCAAGGAGGGAGAGGGGAAACAAACGAAGTCGAATAGCATCTTGGTTGACTCCGGCGGTTGCCGATGTGTTGCATATCTCAAGGAATTGCTGGAGATGAGTGTTGGCGTCCTCCGTGGCCTTTCCACAAAAAGGAATGGCCTGCACCATAGTGATTAGGCTTGATTTGACTGCAAACCCTGCGTCACCGGCGTTGACATTGGGCCCAACGGGAACATTGGCAACGGAGGGAGCAGAGTAGTCACGGAGGGTCCTTTGATCAGCCATGTCAATAAGTGATGATGGTGCGGATGATGTGGGTTCGTCTGTCGGGAGTGTTGCTTGTGAGGGAGAGTCGACGCGGGGTCGGGCTTTCCTTACAAGCGACTCTGGATTATCAACGAAGTTTTCCGGCAGGTTGAATCCACGCATACACTATCCTGTTTTCACATCAAAGAGAGAAAACAGATCAAGGTTAGCCTGCAATGGAAATGGTTAAATCACATCAAGTGTAATCATGAGTAATCATTGTATACACTTGTCAACAATTGTCTTCCCCGGCAACGGCGCCAGAAATGCTTGTTGGTATTTCTTACACCAAACAGAAAACACCACCTTAGGCTGGTTAGGCCTAGAGTGAATATTCCCGGTTCGGCGCCAGAAATACCTGGGGTTAAGTTACTTGCTTAGGATACATAATAATCCACAACTAGCAACGAGTGCCAGATATGTATTATTAGTATTTAATCATAAAAGATAATCCGCAAGCGCACGGATAACCCGTTGTAGCATTTCACCCGAGAGTATTCCAGGGTATCGTTATTTATATTTTCCCAAAGGAAGACGTGGTTGACAAGTGTGTACTTATACTCATGGTGTTACAAATGATAGATCATAACCAATATCCAAATGCAGGGGTAAGGCAATATATGGATAGAGGATAGTGCGACACACACAGCAGGCATTTCCACTCTCTGATAAAAGGCGAGAGGCGGCTTTAGGCTAGACTAAGGTTAAGTAAGAAGAACTGCTACTCCTAATGTACATCGTCAAGTAGCGTGCGTAGCATCTACCTATAGCCTAAGCTGCACACAAGCCAAGACTAAGCTGTTCTACTGCCAAGCCATCATCGGGAGATCCAGCGATCAGAGTCTGCCCCAATCTCCGGACATTTCATATATACTCCTACGCCATACCCGAACGTGGAGGATTACAAGGGACGGACAGGGCTGTCACCACCTGCCGCCTACCTCTACAAACCGTGGGGCACGAACACGCATCCAAGGGTGGAAAGGAAGCCCTAGCACCATGCTAGCGTAACTAACCACAACTCTAGATCCCTCGAGGCACCTCGCAAGGCGATAAACCTAGAGCACTCTTGCAAGACAATGGACCCGATGACTAAGCAAAAGGAACAACTAGGTCTAGCAAGCGATTACTTAGACAAAGGATCAAAGCTAGCACTACGTTAAGCATAGGCGTTCGTCGCTCAAGAACGAGCGACGAACGATGAACGATGAAGAACGATCATCGTTAACCGATGATCGAGTATGAACGAACGACGAACGAACGATGAACGATCATGAACGAACATCGATGAACGATGAACGAACGATGAACGAACATGAACGAACGAAGAACGTTCATCCAAGATCAAGGATGAACGATGAACTAGCATAAGCACATAACTACTACAAGAACGATGATATTCCATTGATAAAGAAATAAGTCTTACAAAGAGAGTAAAAGGATACAAGGGAATATACCCCAAACTCTCCAAGGGACTTGGGAGCCAAAAGGGCAGCCCAACTACTCAGCCTAAGCCTAACTAGAGAGCCCCTAGCTCTGGATGTGTGGAGGAGGGAATGAGCCTCTTGTGTTGTGTGTCTTCCAAGGGGAGGGGGTACCCCTTTATTTATAGCCCTCAAAGGCGGTGGAATTGAGGCGGTTCCGTAGGTCGGTGGCACTGATTGCAGGTGGAACCGACCTCCTGAAGTCGGTTGCAAACCGCCATAAGAAGATGGACCCAGGGGGCCTCCCTGTCATGTCGGCCGACCTAGGGTTTGGGGTCGGCCGACCTGGCCCTGGCCCCCCTGGGCTGGGCTTTGGCAGGTTGGCTCCCCTCGGCCTTTTAGCCTCTTTTCCAGGTGCGTGGCCTCAGTTGATATTCTGGGTGGTTCTGGGCCTTTAATCCTTGAATTATATTCCCGCGGCGAGCGTCGTTTGATGGACGTGTTGGAATCGTCGCCTTGGGCCTTGTTTACACCTGGAAATCCCTGTTTTCCACCTGCACATCCAAATCTAGAGGTACACGTGGAAATAGGTTATTTGATAACAAAATGCAAGTAACAAGTGTTAGTTCTTCCTTATTTATAGAGCTAATTGACGGTCAAAAACTGGGTCTAAGGACCGTCAACACTACTCTACACATCATCTCAAGGATCATCGCGTATGCATTAGCGGCTGTGGAGGTACGGAGACAACGTGCAAATATGGCGCATTACAAGATCCCGATATTACCTTAACCACAATGGAGATAGTGAGAGAACGAATCTTGTCACTTCTCTTTGCCACCACAATTAAGATAACATCTAATACTTAGTCGTCACTAAGCGTAGGAACAAGCACATGTAAAGACCATAAAATCCAGGCGATCAATAATCAAAACCATTCATCCACATATTCAACCATACTTCGATACATAGTGCAAGATACATCACCATCCAGTAGGCCTACCTCGATGGATCACCTCTTTAGCACCAATGGTTCTTGATCAACAACTAGAGAACATGAAGGACGGGGCAAAGCCCCGGTGGCTCTAAACTTACTAGCTGTGTTGTCCCTCTGGCGGCGGATCCCGAAACCCTAGGGCTTTTACAAGTTTATATAGGGCTGTACATCAGGAAGGAAAGGATTCTCGGGAAAAGAGTCCCCGTGCCGATCGGCACAGGTTTGTGCCGATCGGCACACCTCGTGTCCAGCTCGGTTTCCTCCCTAAGTCGGTTCCGAAGTCCTAGGTAGCTTCCATGTGGGCCTTCCAGTCAGTTTTCTTCGAGATCAAGTCTTGTGTTGCTCTTTCAAATCTTCGAGTATCTTTTTATCTCTCCGTGATGAATATCTCTCGAGATTGGTTCGGATAACTTCCTTCTAGAATAAACTGAATGGTGGGCCAGCTTCGGTGGCCTTGGGGTCCCATGTGCCGGTCGGCACATGTCTGTGCCGATCGGCACAATGGGCCTTTTCTGCTGGTTCTCTTCTCTTCAGGTCCAGATCAGCCACAATGTCCAGAATGTCGTCCTCTTCATCTGTTTCTGTAATAAAGCTCCAGAACGACATATATACAAATATGGTGCTATTATCAAGGGTTAATGGCCTATAATGATAACATTTATGCTCTAAATAAGGCGCAGTTGGCATATAAAATGGTATGCTAGAAATCGCCAACACTCTGCTTCCCTCGCTGCCGTGCGCCACCTGTTCGCCGTCGACCTGCTGCCGCTCCAGCGCGAGCGTGCGCACTCGATTGCGATGAAGCTCGCACACCACCACCTCCTGCTTATCCTCTTCCCTCCTCGAGTCAAGTCGTCTCTCTCCTTTCTTTTCCACGCCAGCCGCCACTGCTCGCCATTGTGCCGAGCTCCAAAACAGCCTCGCCGTAGCGACAATCCTTCCCCGACCAAGATCTTCCCTCGATGAGCTGCGCAAGAGGCCACTGCCATTCCCCATGGCGCCCATTGACTGCTTGCCGCCGTGAGCTCAGAGATCGCAGGGGTTCTTTCTCGAGTCCGGTCACCGTCCCTCCCCACATCTCACCATCGATTCCTCTCATCATGGTGCGCTTGCCGTCGATTAATCCTTTCCCGAGGATCTGCGGCGCTTCTCCCTGACCTCTTCTCGCTGTGTCTCCGTAGTCGAGCTCGCTGGGGCAGGCCATCTTCCCAGACGCCGTCCGCCAGACCGAGCTGCCGCCACGCCGAACTCCCTCTTCCGCTGCTCCTCCTCGATTATACATACCACGGTGAGCTTCGCCTTGCTGCAGTGATGCTCGTGCTCGCGCTCTCACTCTCGTTTGCTATTTTGGCCGGAACACGGTCGCGCCATGAGCGCCGCCGCCGACCCTGCTTCGGCATGCGCGCACGTGCACACATCCCTGTTCCGTGGCCGCCTCCTTTAGCTCATCGTGTTGCTCGCCGTTTCGCCCTTCCTCTCATGGCCATTCGGCGGGAACGTGCCGGTGCCGTCGCGCGCGCGTCGCTCGCCATGGCACAAGCTGAAAGCGCATCTATGCCCCTAATTATTGTTTTGTGTGATTGACGTCAAAACGATCGAAAAGGACTAATGGTGCAATTGAAGATGTGTTCAGCTAGGTCCAAAGAAGGAGAATCAATCATGCCTAATGAAGTACTCCATTGCAAATATTGAAGGAAAATTGTCAAGGCACACTCAATGGATGTTATTGACACCGTTTTAATTTTAATTGAATGTAGGAATGCCGTACTATTAAGAGGGATGTAAATCATTGATCCACAGATGCCATAGGACCTTTTGTGTGAAACAAAATTCCTTAGAAGTGAGTTTGAAAAAGTGCCAAAAATCCACCTCACCGAGAATCCCCACCGGACTGTCCGGCAGTTTACCGGATAGTCCGGCAGAGCCTCTTTTCTCTGAGTCTAAGTACTTACCGGACTGTCCGGTAATTTACCGGATAGTCCGGCAAGCCCTATTTTAGCCAGCGCCAAGCATTTACCGGAGTGTCCGGTGATTTACCGGATACTCCGGGAAGACTTATTGTGAGGCATAATGGTTCGATTTTGGGGACTCCATATATAAGCATACTCACCCCCAATGGTCACTCTCTCTTCTCCACTTGCAAGAACACACCCAAAGGCTCCCACTCCACCTCTCCACTCTCTCCCAAGGCAAAGATTCGTGAGATTCATTCTAGAGATTGTGAGGGACCAAAGATTTGAGTTCTTAGCATCCATTCCACTCTTGAGCATCTTGTGGCATCCTCATCTTGGTGATTTACACTTGTTACTCTTGGAGCTTTGCTCCTAGACGGCTAGAGGTTGCCCGGAAGCTCCCAATTCGTGTGGTGAAGCTCTGGGAAGTTTGTATTACCCTCCTCGCAAGAGGGATTGCTAGTGAGAAACTCGAGTTCGGTCTTGGTGACCACTTGAGTGAGGAAAAGGGTTGAGAAGAACCCGGTCCTTTGTGGACTCCTCAACGGAGACGTAGGGCACTTTGTGGGCCTGAACTTCGGGAACAAATCTTGTGTCACTTGTGCTTGTCTTGCTTGTTCTTGTTGTTCATACCCGTTCTTGTTGTTCTTGCTCATATATCACTAATTTTCTTCGATCTACTTGTGTGCTTATTTCCTATCATATATCCTGCGTAGATTTACTTGGTAGCACTTATACAAGTCTTTTGAGTCAAGTAGGATTGCTAGAAACTGCTTTGTTTACGAATTCCGCAGATTTAATCATCTGGCAGGACTGTCCGGCACAGTACCGGATACTCCGGTGCCGGAGTATCCGGCAAGTTACCAGACTATCCGGCAGTTCTGACAATTTGATTAAGTCTTAATTGCAGAAGTTTTTAGCATTGCCTATTCACCCCCCCCCCCCCCCCCCCCTCTAGGCAACTTTCACAAGCACAGTGCCGGGCTCCTGTTTCTTTTTATTTTCCTTTGAAAATCAGCTGAACTTGTAAAATCGGTAGAAAATAATTTATAGCTCCGAAAGATGTGAAACAAATTTAGTTGGAATCCCTGAGACAAGACCTACCCATATTTCCTATAATATATCTATGTTTCATAGTAAATTTTTGTACAAAATTCAGAGAATAAAAACAAAGGTAAATTTCTATAGCCTTTTCTGTACATGCAAAAATTGTGAATTTTGGTATCCATGCATTCATGACATTCCTGAACTGTTCCTCTAAGTGGAATATTTAAATGCTGCATATTTTAGCAATGATTGCATTTTCATGCTTTGCATTGTTTCATTTTTAGTACTTTATTCTTGCATGTTTTTGAGCCAAATTTTGGATATGTTACTGCTCATAGTAGTGATGTGCTCTAGAAAATTTCAAAATAATTTGATGTCTTTCAGAACCATGTTAAAGAAATTTCGAAATGAAATCTTTATTTAAAGCACTCAAAACCTAAATAACTCATAATTTTATTTACGAAAATACTTCAGACGAAAGTAACATAAATCTTCTTAGGCTATTTCTGAGCATCACATCAGCACCATCGTCATGTCATTACATTTAATTCATTAACGAAGTTTCGCGACTTCGTTATATCTAATTCTTGGTTTTGCATTGCATCAACTTAAGAAACGACGCCGGAAACGTGGAAGTGAAGATCTTAGCTGAGGAGACCGGCACTGACATTAACTCACTTGAGTGTGCTGACCATCAAGCCTGTTGGTGGTTTCTAAGTACCTCTTTTATATGCTCAAAACCACCAACATCGTGCCATATTCCTCCATATTCTCATCATAAGTATGTGTTTTACCTCTAACCTTGATAAATTCCACATGTATTGTCGTTTTAGTGCTATATTGCAGAAACAGGTGAAAAGACGACAAAATGGCTCTTATATGAGAAGTATCGAAATGAAGCCCGACTCGCCATGCAAGGAGGGCTTCCCACTAGCCCATGGCACCTACAAGACACCTCTGGACGTCCATGGAACCCAACATGTAAGCCCAAGGTCGTGGCCCAATGCTTAAGGATTTCTAGAAGGTTTATTCGGAAGGAAAGATCAATTCGCGCAGTCCAGAAACGGCACTGTATTGTCACACAGATTTCAAGTTCAAGACGTGCTCTAATGGGAATCCAATGTAAAGGAAAGTTGTAGATCTCGTCGAGAGCTTTCCGGAACACATATGGATTGTCCCGTTTGGATTCTGGAGCTAGGAGATATGGGCCCCGCAAGGAAACCTGCGCAGAGGAGACAGATATTTTGGCATCGCATATTTGGGAACCAAGACGGCCGAATCTGGAGATCCAATGAATACCAAAGTTGTAGATCTTTTCGAGGACTACGAGATAGAGTCTAAGTTTGCCTCATTTGGACTCCGGACGAGGAAGTTATGGCTCGTGGAAGGCGGAGCTGCGAAAAGGAAAATCAAGTCCGAATTGGGAACAACTCGTGCCGATCGGCACGACTTTGGTGCCGACCGGCACCGACTTAGAATTGGTTCTTTTCGCCTCCAAACGCCTCCCCACTGTATATATAACCCATGGGACGCCCTAGGGTTAGGGAGCCGCCGCCAGAAGGACAACACAGCTAGTAAGTTTAGAGCCACCGGGGCTTTGCCCCGTTCTTCATGTTCTCTAGTTGTTGATCAAGAACCATTGGTGCTAAAGAGGTGATCCATCAAGGTAGGCCGACTAGATGGTGATGTATCTTGCACTATGTATCATTGAAGTATGGTTGAATATGTGGATGAATGGTTTTGATTATTGATTGCCTGGATTTTATGGTCTTTACATGCACTTGTTCCTACGCTTAGTGACGACTAAGTATTAGATGTTATCTTAATTGTGGTGGCAAAAAGAAGTGACAAGATTCGTTCTCTCACTATCTCCATTGTGGTTAAGGTAGCATTGGGATCTTGTAATGCGCCATATTTGCACGTTGTCTCTGTACCTCCACAGCCGCTAATGCATACGCGATGATCCTTGAGATGATGTGTAGAGTAGGAAGAGGTCGACCGATTAAGGCGATTGGTCGTGACAGGGCTCGTCGGAAAGAGGCCTTGACCTACCGATCTTCGGTTATCAATAATTGAGTAATCCCGTTTATGATGCTATTTGATTAAGCTTTTTGGTTACGATCTCAACTAGCAGACTTGGCTAACTTACCCCATGATCTAATCAAGTTCCTTAGGCCTTTCGGACAACATTCGGTCAATTCAGTCTTCGTGCCGATCGGCACACCACCCGTGCCGACCGGCACATCCCCCGACTTTCACCTTTTTCATGCTCTCGTATATGCAATAAGTGCTTCATGCTAGGATTGATTTGTTAGACGACGTAGAAGACCTTACGGTTCTCTTGCTGATCCCTGTGGATTCGATATAAACCTTGGAATACTCTGAGGGAAAAAGCTACAATGTACACCGTCCACTTGCGGTATATAAATGGGTGCGTATAAACGACCAACAAGGCTTTTTCTGGCGCCGTTGCCGGGGATCGGCAACTCGAACCTAGGGCGATCTATCTAGTTTATCGAACTAATCCTATATCCTTTTATTGCATATACCCTGTTTTTCTTTGTTTGTGTGTCCATTGAAAACAGGTACAAGGCTAGGCACACAACCTCCATTGCAGTAGGTGCTAACTTTGTTAGTGGCCCATCATCTGCTATGGAGCCCCTCTCCATGAAAAACTCGCTAGTGCCGATCGGCGCAACGCCCATGCCAATCGGCTCCACACTGCTCGAGAGGAGGTACGCTCTTGTGTGTCAATAATTTTTTTTAACTAATGCTCTGCGAAGATTTGGCTTGTTTACAGCAATAGGTAATGGGAGAGAAGATTGAGGGCTATTTACCATGAAGATCGAGGATTTCAATTGATAACATTGAAGGCATGGTGGATACGTTCTTGATCATGAGTTGTTATTCTGTTTGCTGACTTTCCGGAGGTGTGCACGTCAGTACAAACGATTGCAAGGCCTACAAATTTGACATTCTGAAAGAGCATCAAGTCTAGTTTCCAACGGTTCAAGTCTCGCATTATTTGGAGCTTCCTACAAGGATTTATGGCCAAAATACGAGATGCTGCGCAGGCTGTTTGGATATTTCGCGAGAGATGCAAACGATTGGAAGTCCAATATGGAATTAAAGTCCAATATCCACGTGATCTCTGGGTTTCCAACATTTAGAAGACTTCCTTTTGATGATTGACACGGATTCAAGTCGTTCCAAACACGGAGTTTGAATATTTGGAAGGTTTGAATTCAATTCGGATTCATCGCGAGACAGCCTGACATACCTTCAGAAAAACGGCCATATCTCCCTCATACGGAGTCCGATGAGGACGCACGAGTACTCGTTGGAAAGATAATTTGATGCCCGACGCAATGGCACAGGTTTCAGCCTCTAATTCCCCCTGGTCGCAGCAGAAAAGCACAAATAAATCATCGGCTGAAACAGGACATGGCAGATTTCTTCGAAATTCTTCTCCCGTCAACTTGGTGGATCAATGGGCAAGTTTTGAGAAGTTGCATCAACCCTACATCATCATACCTTGCTGGTGCAACATTGATCAAGATTCACAAGTCAAAGGACAAGCCGACACATGCTCCGATGCTTGAAAAGATGAAGTCGTCAAGATTCTCTGGAAGACGAAGCAAGAAGTTGAAATCATTGGTAATTCTGTAAGTTCTCCGAGCTGATCAATATATGAAAATTTTATATCTGGATAGAGCTTCAAGTCTTCTTTCCAACGCATCAAACGGTGCTGGATTTGGATGTTTCTACAAGGATTTATGAGCTAATCATTGGACGCTGCGCGGGCTGTCAGATTTTTAAAACAGCACGCAGCCTTGGAGTAAAAAATTCATAAGTCCTTCATACGGAATCCGTTTGAGATGTGTGAGCACTCGTTGGAAAGATATTTTTGCTACCTATGTTATGGTACAGGTTTTAGAACCAGTTTCATTCTGTTGGTGACACGAAACTCAGAGAGAACAGGAGCTGCAGATTATTGATGACAAGATTAAGGAAGGAGACGAAGATGACAACAATGAAATTAGCTTGAGCGATTCTCCTATGAGCAAATGATCAGAAGTTGAACAAGATTGAAGATTCAAGAGCATTATATCATCTACACACATTGAGCAATATGCAACACAATAAAGACGGGCTATGAGTCAACCACGACGAAGTTTGCATAGTACAAGCTGCATGGACATCATTGGGATCTTACACCAAGAACCATGGCTTCGCGACAATCAGGTATGTAAGAAGTCTAGCTATTCGACTATAACTAAAGCGCTTTTCGGGAGGCAACCCGTTGTTTTTGAGTCTTTTGTGTGGATTGTTTAGTGCTGCTAGGAGGGCAACCTAGAGTTTTTGCTTTGATGTGAGCTTTACCCAACTTAATTGATTCACTTGTGTCTAATTTGTTCTAGTTTAACTTTTCTTTTTAGACCACCATCATTATGTGTTTGTTTGCAAAAATCATTCACTGCATGCATAATTTGTGAGCACTTGCTTTGTTTTTGTATTTGCATAATTTTTCCGCTTGCATGCATTTAACCATCTGATTTCAGCCTACCTAAGCCTTCCACCACTCATTTTTCATCACATACCAGAGCCAAGACCCCTTGTGCCGATCGGCACGACTCCATTGCCGATCGGCACAAATGCCCAAATGCTTTTCTAAGCACTCCATCGATGCCGCCTAACATGTTTTTATTTATTTCACACTAGCTTCTGACTTTGCATGATCATATTCGCCTCATCACTCATAATAGCTTGGCTTGTTTACTCTCTAATAATCACTTAATTGGTGTGAACACACTCTCTAGCAAATTTAGGTGTAAACGTGGTGTTTATACTTGTTTGTTGAACAACATTGGATTGTTAACTTGCATTGCCATGTTTTGCATCATTTGCATTGGTTGGTTGCTGCTCTTTTTCAATGCGCTATCTTTCTAATCCAGCGGAGTTTTGCAATGGCTAAGGTCGTGATAAACATGGTGTTTAGACTTTGGTTGTTAAAGAATTTCGTTTAGATTGCTAGCAATTTAGTTGTAAGCATGGTGCTTAGAGCTAGGTGTAAACATTGCTCTTGTGTTGCTTCCACGCCCCTAACTTTCGTTGCTAACTTCAAAACCTTTTCTTCACTTTGTTTCAAGACAAAATAATGAGTAACTTATGTTTCTAGAATTGTGTTGATCGCGTCCACATTCTTTTAGTATTTTGTGTGAGCATGGTGCTTAGACAAAAATACTGATCAACATTGTTATGGTCTTGCTTGCTTGCTGACATTGTGATAGTTAACTTCATGCATCCACACTTGTGCACGCACGTACACCCATTAGGATTTTATTTTATTTTCTACTAGAATCAAGTGGACACAAGTGGAACTTTGAAGTTGTTGTTAGCTGGTAGCTACTCCTCTACTCCCGACCATCACCTCGGGAGTAGTGTGTGTGCTTCAATTGTTTTGCAGGAATGAAAGAATCGATCTCACAAGGAGGAAGTTGGAGGAATTGAGGAGAAACAGCCGCATGAACAAGAGGGAACAATGGGACAGCAGCTACAAGGCGATGATCGAGTTGAAAAATCTAAAAACGATGCCGAGGTGGAGTGTGCCGACCGGCACCAACCCTGTGCCGACCGGCACCTCTGTGTGCCGATCGGCACTCTGCTGTTGCCCGTGCTGTCATGTTTCTCTCATGCAATTCAGCAACATCTTAAGCATGGGGGAAGCATGCTGAACTTCAATTCATCAAAGGACGGTAACATCTCTTTACTCCTTCTCCTCTCTAACCCTATTCTCTTCTCATTCGCTGCTCTTGCCTTTTGCTATCAACTTGGGTTTTGCTTTCTTTTATAGTGTGGTACCCTTCTCGTTTTGTTCATGCGGGAGGTTGTTTGTAATTTGCCACTTAGAATTTAGAATGGACAATGACATATCCCTAATAGCTACCTTAGGGTGACCAAATGTCATTACTCTATCTAGGGGAGCTGGCTTGTATCATCACCGTCTATGTGCTTGTGCTTTCACTCAAAATAGTGCATGATTATGATGAGGAACTTTGCTAGAGATATGATGGAAGTTGCTATTGTTGTTGGAACTTGCATGTATGATTCGTTGCATATAATTGTCCCTCGCTGAATTTTAATGAACATGAACTAAGCACCAATTCTATGAACTCTATTTGCTTTAGTGGTGGTGTTTGTTGACAGATGAATTGATAGAGACCCCATATGATTGAATTGTTCTTCATGACAACATGCTTTGCTCTCTAAAAAGAAAACTCCAACATAGCTTGAGTCCTTAATAATTTTTGGAAAACTTTAATGTCCTATGTCTCTAATCCTTGCAAATATTGCTCTCTTGCATTGATCATACCTACCAAAGCCAAATATGCTACATTTATATGATAAACCTGTAGATTGCAACATGTAATTTGGTGAGTTGGGTCAAGTTTGTGTTCTTTTGGTATGAGACTTAGAAGCTGGCCATTCCGTTTGCGTAACTATCACTTGTTTTCTAGCCTTATTCATATTCAGCATTGCCTATTCTACTCTGGAATTTGTGCATACTTCGCTGAATATTCCCACCTGTAAACCCATATTTCTTTTGGTGTTGTCCAATCCTTGTCCACAACCTATGATATGAGTTTCTCGTCGAGCCGTTGCACTTTTTCTATGGTTTTATGCACAAATTATCAAGATATCTTGCTCAAGACGAAGATTTTCATCACCAAACACCTCTGAAGACTTTCTGAAGCGCAAAGGATCAAGTTGAGGCGAAAACGGAGAAAAGTTGGGTTCGTGCCGACCGGCACAAATTCGTGCCGACCGGCACGAAGTACAAAATCAGCAAAAAGCCCCCTGTTATCTCCAGAAATCAAGTATATGTGTTTCAGACAGTCAAGGAGAAGAAATAAAAGGATTAACTAGTGCTTTTTCTTTTTCCACTTCCTATATGCTCGGGACGAGCATCGTTTAAGCATGGGGGAATGGATCGTCAACTACATTCCGAAGCACTAGTTAATGAACTTCAAAGATTGTTGATGGAAGATCAAGATTGTTTATAGTGTTACATCAAGTTGCAAGAGTGGACTTCATAGAAGATTGTGCATAAAACCATCATATTCAAGTAAGTGCATTCAATTGGCTGAGACTCTATCCTTCCAACCATGTGCAATCCGATTTTGAGAACTTCATTTGTGTCTTGAGATCATTCTTTGCCATTTGCACATGTCCACCTTTCTAAAGCGTGTGTTTTCCTCTCTTTTATCATGTTATTCCAATGGCCTTTTTGACAAGTCTCTGTAAAACCAAGTAGAACTATCTCTTGATTTGACAATATTCTAAGTTACATTGTTTTGCTAGTTGTTTTCCTACCAAGCTACACATAAAGCCTTCCACTAAATAATTGTAGATAGGATCACTTCTAGTTGTTTGGCTTGTGAGATTTGTGAGATGAGTGTTGTTTTGATTCTTTGCAAGAGAGTGTTTTGTTTGGACGAATGAGACTGAATTTTTGGAAAAACTTTATCATCTTAAGGCCTAGTTTGAGGAGTAATCTGCTTTGAGGGTCGAAGCTAATTTATTTGATCATTGTGGTCGGTTCTAAGTCATAATCTGTCCCCCACTAGTATCTTTGAGTAGTAGAATTGGTGCAACATTAAACTTTTGTGCTATACTCTTAAAGCGGGTTGGATATGCATGTGTTTTGATGAATGCAAGTGAAGATGACATGACTGCAACGCTGATCTCTCCTTGAGAGGGTAAAGTGATTTATTTACTCGAGGACGAGTAAAGGTTTAAGCATGGGGGAGCTGTTGGTGGTTTCTAAGTACCTCTTTTATATGCTCAAAACCACCAACATCGTGCCATATTCCTCCATATTCTCATCATAAGTATGTGTTTTACCTCTAACCTTGATGAATTCCACATGTATTGTCGTTTTAGTGCTATATTGCAGAAACAGGTGAAAAGACGACAAAATGGCTCTTATATGAGAAGTATCGAAATGAAGCCCGACTCGCCATGCAAGGAGGGCTTCCCACTAGCCCATGGCACCTACAAGACACCTCTGGACGTCCATGGAACCCAACATACAAGCCCAAGGTCGTGGCCCAATGCCTAAGGATTTCTAGAAGGTTTATCCGGAAGGAAAGATCAATTCGCGCAGTCCAAAAACGGCACTGTATTGTCACGCAGATTTCGAGTTCAAGACGTGCTCTAATGGGAATCCAATGTAAAGGAAAGTTGTAGATCTCGTCGAGAGCTTTCCGGAACACATATGGATTGTCCCGTTTGGATTCTGGAGCTAGGAGATATGGGCCCCGCAAGGAAACCTGCGCAGAGGAGACAGATATTTTGGCATCGCATATTTGGGAACCAAGACGGCCGGATCTGGAGATCCAATGAATACCAAAGTTGTAGATCTTTTCGAGGACTACGAGATAGAGTCCAAGTTTACCTCATTTGGACTCCAGACGAGGAAGTTATGGTTCGTGGAAGGCGGAGCTGTGAAAAGGAAAATCAAGTCCGAATTGGGAACGACTCGTGCCGATCGGCACGACTTTGGTGCCGACCGGCACCGACTTAGAATTGGTTCTTTTCGCCTCCAAACGCCTCCCCACTGTATATATAACCCATGGGACGCCCTAGGGTTAGGGAGCCGCCGCCAGAAGGACAACACAGCTAGTAAGTTTAGAGCCACCGGGGCTTTGCCCCGTTCTTCATGTTCTCTAGTTGTTGATCAAGAACCATTGGTGCTAAAGAGGTGATCCATCAAGGTAGGCCGACTAGATGGTGATGTATCTTGCACTATGTATCATTGAAGTATGGTTGAATATGTGGATGAATGGTTTTGATTATTGATTGCCTGGATTTTATGGTCTTTACATGCACTTGTTCCTACGCTTAGTGACGACTAAGTATTAGATGTTATCTTAATTGTGGTGGCAAAAAGAAGTGACAAGATTCGTTCTCTCACTATCTCCATTGTGGTTAAGGTAGCATTGGGATCTTGTAATGCGCCATATTTGCACGTTGTCTCTGTACCTCCACAGCCGCTAATGCATACGCGATGATCCTTGAGATGATGTGTAGAGTAGGAAGAGGTCGACCGATTAAGGCGATTGGTCGTGACAGGGCTCGTCGGAAAGAGGCCTTGACCTACCGATCTTCGGTTATCAATAATTGAGTAATCCCGTTTATGATGCTATTTGATTAAGCTTTTTGGTTACGATCTCAACTAGCAGACTTGGCTAACTTACCCCATGATCTAATCAAGTTCCTTAGGCCTTTCGGACAACATTCGGTCAATTCAGTCTTCGTGCCGACCGGCACACCACCCGTGCCGACCGGCACATCCCCCGACTTTCACCTTTTTCATGCTCTCGTATATGCAATAAGTGCTTCATGCTAGGATTGATTTGTTAGACGACGTAGAAGACCTTACGGTTCTCTTGCTGATCCCTGTGGATTCGATATAAACCTTGGAATACTCTGAGGGAAAAAGCTACAATGTACACCGTCCACTTGCGGTATATAAATGGGTGCGTATAAACGACCAACAAAGCCCAAAGCAAGCCCCGGTGCACTCCTATGTTTACAAAGTTTTTCTTTTTCTCACATGTCTTCGAGTCATGAAATGTGCATTACGTGTAGAACTTGATTGAAACTTTAGTTGCATGTATCAAACTATATTCCTATGGGTTTGGTTTAGTTTGGTCTAGCCGCTCGTTAGTTTTGCTATGCTTAGTTATCGAGTCATCGGTAGGAAATCGAGTGGTATGGAGATTACTCGATATAAGTGGGTTCGGTTTACTTTTTGCACTCACATGATATGATGATGAGAATGAGAACGAACAGAAAAGTTCATGTGTAGGTTGAGGTGGCAAGGTTGGCCCTTGTCCGCCATAGCCCCGTTTTTGTCCGCCATTGCCCTGTTCGTGTTAGTTGAGGACCGTTCGTTGTGGCCTGCTTGAACAAGTTTGAACAGTACCAGCATTCTAGTGATATGAGCACTAGTAAATTGATGTAACTCGATGATCGCAGTGTTGGATGGGGCCCACCTCTCTTCTGGTGATGAAGACGGATAGCTCCGGCTTGGGTATCGCCTGGAGGACGTGTACTCGGGAGAGGTGACACTCGGACAGGCTTTATGGTGTCTGTTGACATTTGTTAAGTCACACCAAATAAATCATCTCTGACAGTGATGTCAGAAATAATCTAAAGATGTGTCTTAGTGTCGATTAGGTAAATCCGCAAGCGCACGGAGAATACCGTTGTAGCATTTCACCAATGGATTACTCCAATGGCTGTCATTTATAGTTCTCCCAAGGGAAGGCGGCGGTTTATGAGATAGCATGTTCACAATCATATAACTAATAATATACCAAGGTCTAAACAGGGGTAAGGATACAGTGTATGGATAGGGTGACACATAGAGCAATCCAATCTAACATCAGTACAAAGCCTAGGTTAAGCGGGGTTAAGAGGAGTCGAGCTGGGCCCCTATGTACTCCTTGTATTCCTGTCTATGGGTTATACATGCATCACATACAAATCTAGGTTCTATGTTAACCTCGAACAGAGAGGAGTAAACACAGCAGGGCTGTCACCACCTACCGGCAACCCTCTACTAGAGGACACGTGACAATAGGGCAATCAAGTCCCTATGCCAGGCCTATTCTTGTTCATGGAGGCAACCAAACACTCACAGCTATTTACCAATCTAAGCACCACGCTTACATTGCTAAACAGTACTCCCAATTCCCATGGGACTCTGACCCTTCGGATCATCAAGTCGGGAACAGGAGTACACCTAACCTTGACCCTACGGATCAACAGATCAAGTGCCATAACATGCATAACTCTGACCCTACGGATCATCCAGTCAAGAGGCAAGACAAGCGTGACTCTAACCCTACGGATTAACAAGTCACAAACCATGGCGCATAGAACCCTAACCCTACGGATTAACAAGTCATGGGCCAAGGCATGCCTAACCTCAATATGCATGGAACGAGCGTATGAACATAGAAGGACTAGTATGTGAAGCATAAAGCAACCAAACATGACTAGAAAATAACCACATAGAAGGTACATGGCTATCATACTAGTGCAATCATAAGGCATAAGGAATAAAGGAGTAAATGCCATAGATAAATGATACAAGTCTTACAAGAGGGGAATGGAGAAGATCCTCCCCCAAACTCTCCAAGACTAGGTCAAGGACCTCTAGTCAGCCCTCTACTCCCCTCTACTCTACTCTGGCCTGGAGGCTAAGCCTAATGCTAGAGAATGAATCCCTCTTGGTGTGTGTCCTCAAAGGAGGGGGGGTACCCCTTTATTTATAGCCTCCAAAGGCGGTGGAATTGAGGCGGTTCCTTAGGTCGGTGGCATTGATTGCAGGCAGAACCGACCTTGGTACGTCGGTGGGGAACCGCCACAGAAAAATGGGCCAGAATGGCCACTGTAGCAGGTCGGCCGACCTACTGTAGCAGGTCGGCCGACCCCCCCTTGGCCCCTATGGCCTTGGGCTTTGGTGTAGTGGTCCATGGGGTCCTCATAAGGCCTCTTCCCGGTGTATGGCCCAGGATGAGTCCGGATGACTGTATTTTGGCCTTTTCTCCATCCCGGGTGATTTCTGCGATGACCGTGGACTTGC
The DNA here is from genome assembly GCA_012490785.1 of Eragrostis nindensis. Classification (NCBI taxonomy): domain Eukaryota; kingdom Viridiplantae; phylum Streptophyta; class Magnoliopsida; order Poales; family Poaceae; genus Eragrostis; species Eragrostis nindensis. The sequence continues at coordinate 1,092,719 of JAAXCT010000023.1, forward strand.
CGGAGTGATATCTTTCTTGGGCTTTGGCCAAGGAGTCTCCCTTTGGGTTCTAATGATGTATCTCAATGTGTTTACCCAAAGTGAATAGGGTTTGCATCCCTTTTGGTGTATGTCATCCTTGGCTGCCGATGCTGATTTCTCGGAGTAGTGTCCTCTCTGGAATATGGTATGGGTTGATTTGGTGGATCCATATATCTTTGCCATTGTTGAGGATCTCCAAGAGACGATTGTTCTTCATATCTCCTTGATATTGGGCTTTTGGGGAGATTTCTTTATGACGGGGAAATTCGGTGTTTGCAGAGTGGGCCTTTTATGCTTCCTTTTCCCCGGTTTCCTATGAAATGCACCTGCACTCACAAAATCACCAAGACTTGTGGAATTCGTTAGTTTCAAGTCCTAAGTCTATGTTTGGTGTTCATTTTAATTCTTTCAGGTATTTGACGGTAAAATTCTTGCTCTAAGGACCGTCAACAACTCCGCCACACTTAGCCTTTGCTCGTCCTCGAGTAAAGAATGAAGGACTAAGGCGAAACATAACTTCCTTGGTATGATGCTAGCATACAAGTTATTCCAAGCCATACCTGAACCTGTGAACTTTGATGTGTCTACCATGTCATCTTGGGCGGTTGAGGAATGGAACGGTCTTGATTCAAGTCGTCATCACTCCTCTGTTGAGTAACTTGGGTTTTGAAATATTTTCAAAGTAAAAACATAGCTTGTACTCCTCAAATGATAACTCTCAGATCGCTCAATGTGTATGATTCCTCACCAAGGCTTTTGGCATGCCTCTTTTCATCCTACATCTACAAATGGCTTTATGTGGAGCTTGGTAGGGAATGAAAAGGAGCATACTTGCATCACTTATATTGCTAAGTCAAAGAGTGGATCCAAGGAGAAAACAAGTCATACAAACTGATCAAGAATGTGCACGTGTGTGGATATGTGTATGGAAAAATGGAATGAGATGGATACTCCTTGATGTGGCGATGTCTCTCTCTTGATTAATTTTCAATAGAGATCATGGCTATCACTTCTTTTCTCTTTCTTTCTCTCTCTTTTTTTTTTCGATCATGCTCATCATGTTTGAGCATTTCTTTCTTTTATTCATGCCCATGCATAGGAGCACTCTTTCTTTCTTAAAATTTTTTTTTCTTTCTCTCTCTTTTTTTTTCGATAGCCATGTCTCTTTTGCAAGAATATTTGGAGAGAGACATCAGCAACGAGTGATGGAGTATTTATTTTGGTGGATGGGTGAATGGAAATGGCGTTGCTAACTTCCAGTATAGAACTTTAGCATGCTCTGTGGTGGTGGTGTATGTGTACGTGATCTTGATCATGAAAGTATGACAAGCATCTCACAAGGGTCACAACAATTTGACAAAGCTCAAAGCAATAACAAGCAGCATTTTGTAGAGGTTTTCAATGTGATCAGCATATTTGGCTCTGGTGGGAATATAAGATCATTGAGGAGTGCAAAGCTATGGATTTTAAATTTTGCAAGATAAATTCCCAAGCACTCAGTACAGAAGAAGCAAGATTCCTCTCATCTAACCATATCACATTCGCCAACAACTTAGATAAACACGGGGTCCTAAGAGATTGGTGTTCACAAGCAACAGGTGTATGATGCGAGGAATAAAGAGTATGCAGGCCAACCAATAGAAGTATGTTTGTTGCGGGTTCATTTTATCTTTGAGTTAAATTTTAGTGAATAACCATCAAAGATTGCTTTAACTCATGAATTAGGGAGTAGGGGATAGGATGTGCAAACCATCGCCATAGATGAAGTGGAGACCAATAGTGACCATAGGAGACCAAACCGAAGGTTCGATTGAACTTTCTTTTCGTATGCCTGATGGCTCCACTCCTTAGCCTGTTTGAACGGTGCGATGTTGTGCATCATGTTGGTGGGAGATCTCGAGTGTGTGCTTGATGAAGAACGAGAGATCTCCCCCACACTTGTCCTTGTACCTAGACCTTTTTATTCAAAACAAACAAAAGGATATGGAAATAAAAAGGACTCTACCGGGGTTAAAGACCGGTGAGCCTAAGTTTATTGTATTCGGAAAAGCAAACTCAAGGCGCATTGTATGTTTGGAAAGGGAAATAAGAGCGCCTAGTTTATTCATTTTTTTTTTGAGAAAAAAAATTTTCAAAGAAGGATAGAAGAGTTGGAGGGAGTCCAACATGCAAGAGAATTATTTTGGAAACCTCAAAAAAAAACGCAAATAGAAAACAAAAGGAGAAGGAAATATTTTTCTTGAATTTGAGACACATTCCAATGAAAATTTTGGAGAAATGTTTGAGCAAGAATTTTGTGGCGAGGGTGCTTGAGTGAAAATAGAAATGAAATTGAAGAGTCCAAGCACCCATGCTCCAAATATAAAGAAATGAAGTTCAATTTGGTCCACAACTCCCTATTGGCTATGGAAAAAAAAGTCAATGGGAGTTGTGCCAAAAATTCCAACAAAATTTTGCTCAAAACATTTTCCAACAAAAGGTTGTCTTAAATTCATTTTCCAAATTTATTTTTAAAAGAAATAAAATATTTTCTTTTTTTAAAAAAAAAGGGTTTGAAAATTCCCAAACAAAGTTTTGGAAAAATTCAAACATGCAAGAATGCAAGTGAAAAATCAAATATGCAGAGATACAACTTTTGTGGAAAAAGCAAATATGCATGCGAAGGAAAAAGGTCAAATATGCAGAATGCATGATGATGGGGAAATCCAAATATGCATGCGAGGAAGCAAATATGAGATAACTACCAATTTACCTTTGGCAAGGGCTCACCAATTTTGAGTCCAATGAGCGGGACTTCCAATGTTGTGTATTCCCTCGACCGGTAAAGGCCAGAGGTACACTATCCTGTTTTCACATAAAGAGAAAACAAAGCAAAGGTATACCTATCTAGACAGTGGCAATTAATAGAAATATAATTATAAACAATGCTAGTGATTCTCATTAACCAGTGCCTTCCCCGGCGACGGCGCCAGAAATGCTTGTTGACATTTGTTAAGTCACACCAAATAAATCATCTCTGACAGTGATGTCAGAAATAATCTAAAGATGTGTCTTAGTGTCGATTAGGTAAATCCGCAAGCGCACGGAGAATACCGTTGTAGCATTTCACCAATGGATTACTCCAATGGCTGTCATTTATAGTTCTCCCAAGGGAAGGCGGCGGTTTATGAGATAGCATGTTCATAATCATATAACTAATAATATACCAAGGTCTAAACAGGGGTAAGGATACAGTGTATGGATAGGGTGACACACAGAGCAATCCAATCTAACATCAGTACAAAGCCTAGGTTAAGCGGGGTTAAGAGGAGTCGAGCTGGGCCCCTATGTACTCCTTGTATTCCTGTCTATGGGTTATACATGCATCACATACAAATCTAGGTTCTATGTTAACCTCGAACAGAGAGGAGTAAACACAGCAGGGCTGTCACCACCTACCGGCAACCCTCTACTAGAGGACACGTGACAATAGGGCAATCAAGTCCCTATGCCAGGCCTATTCTTGTTCATGGAGGCAACCAAACACTCACAGCTATTTACCAATCTAAGCACCACGCTTACATTGCTAAACAGTACTCCCAATTCCCATGGGACTCTGACCCTTCGGATCATCAAGTCGGGAACAGGAGTACACCTAACCTTGACCCTACGGATCAACAGATCAAGTGCCATAACGTGCATAACTCTGACCCTACGGATCATCCAGTCAAGAGGCAAGACAAGCGTGACTCTAACCCTACGGATTAACAAGTCACAAACCATGGCGCATAGAACCCTAACCCTACGGATTAACAAGTCATGGGCCAAGGCATGCCTAACCTCAATATGCATGGAACGAGCGTATGAACATAGAAGGACTAGTATGTGAAGCATAAAGCAACCAAACATGACTAGACAATAACCACATAGAAGGTACATGGCTATCATACTAGTGCAATCATAAGGCATAAGGAATAAAGGAGTAAATGCCATAGATAAATGATACAAGTCTTACAAGAGGGGAATGGAGAAGATCCTCCCCCAAACTCTCCAAGACTAGGTCAAGGACCTCTAGTCAGCCCTCTACTCCCCTCTACTCTACTCTGGCCTGGAGGCTAAGCCTAATGCTAGAGAATGAATCCCTCTTGGTGTGTGTCCTCAAAGGAGGGGGGGGTACCCCTTTATTTATAGCCTCCAAAGGCGGTGGAATTGAGGCGGTTCCTTAGGTCGGTGGCATTGATTGCAGGCAGAACCGACCTTGGTACGTCGGTGGGGAACCGCCACAGAAAAATGGGCCAGAATGGCCACTGTAGCAGGTCGGCCGACCTACTGTAGCAGGTCGGCCGACCCCCCCTTGGCCCCTATGGCCTTGGGCTTTGGTGTAGTGGTCCATGGGGTCCTCATAAGGCCTCTTCCCGGTGTATGGCCCAGGATGAGTCCGGATGACTGTATTTTGGCCTTTTCTCCATCCCGGGTGATTTCTGCGATGACCGTGGACTTGCCGGAGTGATATCTTTCTTGGGCTTTGGCCAAGGAGTCTCCCTTTGGGTTCTAATGATGTATCTCAATGTGTTTACCCAAAGTGAATAGGGTTTGCATCCCTTTTGGTGTATGTCATCCTTGGCTGCCGATGCTGATTTCTCGGAGTAGTGTCCTCTCTGGAATATGGTATGGGTTGATTTGGTGGATCCATATATCTTTGCCATTGTTGAGGATCTCCAAGAGATGATTGTTCTTCATATCTCCTTGATATTGGGCTTTTGGGGAGATTTCTTTATGACGGGGAAATTCGGTGTTTGCAGAGTGGGCCTTTTATGCTTCCTTTTCCCCGGTTTCCTATGAAATGCACCTGCACTCACAAAATCACCAAGACTTGTGGAATTCGTTAGTTTCAAGTCCTAAGTCTATGTTTGGTGTTCATTTTAATTCTTTCATGCAGGTATTTGACGGTAAAATTCTTGCTCTAAGGACCGTCAACAGTGTCTTTAGCGCTATTTTTATGCAAGTTATTCCATCACCTTTGGTCAGCCCCTGCATGCTGGAAGTCGGTCTTAGAAGGCTAATTTGACAGGTAAGACTTGCTGAGTATTAATTGCTCAGGATTTGTTGTTTAAATCTTTGTTGCAGGTATGACAAACTGCAGTTATTGTGATTATTGTGGCAAGATGGTGTGGGAGGGTGAACACCTCAAGAACTGGTCCATTGAGTGGGTTCTCGCCTCATCGAACCACGAGCAAGGAGAATGAAATCGTGTCTAGAGGCCGGACATGGTTTTTTGTAAGATACGTACCGTCGAGTTGTTTCGCTTCCGCTAATCTCCTTTGTACTCGAATTTCGAACTCTTTTATGTATGTGAACCTGCACTTATGAATTTGAACTCCTTTAGGTTGGCAAATTTATACCTAAGTTGTCATAATTAAATCCGTCAAGTGTCACCCGATCCTGATCCTGTTAAGCTAACCTCTCATTTTTGAGATGGTATGCGACACTGTTCACCCGATGCGTGCATCGTACACCTGAGACGAGGCGCCTTGCTGAGAATTGACGGTTTCTTGTGGTAGTTCCTGACGAGCACCATGTGATTTTGGACGGCGAGATGCAAGAACATTCCATGGACTCGTCGCATGGGATAAATTTGTGATCTTTTGCGCTGTTTTTGACTATTTGGTATGTAGGACGGTAGCCCATCGCATGTATGCCGCCACTGGCAGCCTCCCTCCTCCGCTCCCCGGACCAACATTTTGCACCACAAAATGGAGGAAGAGAAGCTGATTCACTGCCGCCGAAGCTCACCTCGAGCTCTGTGCGCTGCCTTCCCAGCCCTCACGACTGCTGGAGCCGTTCATTGATGTGGCCAAATCCGCCCCTAGCGTGACCTCCTGAGCGACCAGCGCGCCCCACCCACCACCACCCCCCCCCCCCCCCCCCGGCCCCAGTCCTGCCATGTGGTGACAATCTTGCCATTTTCCTTGACATCACGCCACCCTCGGCCCCGACCCACCTCATCTCTCTTTCAGTCATCCCCCTGAGTCCAAATAGTCGACCGACCCTTCATCTCCATAGCATCTTGTGAGCGTCGCGACCTCGCCTCCTCCTAGGTGAGCTCGCGGACCAACGAGACGAGCTCATGCCATGTGGGCTTGAGCACGTTTCCATTGTGGATGGGCCCACCAATGTTGCGACCTCTTCTAGAATTAATCTGGAACCTCCTACACTAGGGGGCTTGGGTAGAACCCTGCTGAAGTTCATTTTTCTGACTCAAAGCCCTTAAATCCCATGTAGGGACCTATTTAGGGGCCCTTCTGGAGTTGCTCTAACTGTCATCCTAATAAGTTTGAGAGCTGTGTTGTAAAGTGGACGATTGAAAATTGAGCCAATGCAAGAGTATAAATTTGAACCGTGCCCCTATTTCTCTAAACACGAAGCTATCGACCCCTAGGGTTTTCCTAGCACCGCCACTCCGGTCCTCCTCCTCCTCTTTGGCGACCTCACCGGCCAAGAGGAGGGGGAACCCGCCCTCCACCCAGATCTAGGATTAGTTAGTAGCTACATAGCCTTGTCCCCCTATTTGGGTGTTTTCCTATGTGGCAAGTCTATATAGTCTTCCTCACCGATGTCGCCGTCGTTGTCGCTGCCGCTCCTCCGCCTCGACCTTGCCATCATCCTCGTCGCCGGTTAGGGTGGCGGATCCATGGTGTCGCATCCCTGGTATCCGTACTCAGGGAGGCGACGTGGTGTGGTGCCGTGGCTTGTTTCCTCCCAGTTTTCTTTTGATCAACAACGGTGGCAGCTGCGCCCTCATCATCATCGCCTCCTCAAGCTCAGGATCTGCACGCCTGGTGAGCTCCAAGAATTTCCGCTCCTCCCCACCGCCAAGATCGATTCTTGTTGAAAACGCTTCCACCTTCCGTCCACCGAATTTCATTTTCACCATCCTCCACTGCAATCGCACCATCAAATTTTCGCACCGGCGATGGCACTCTTGAGGGGAAGCGAGCTTAGTTATGATCCCCCGTGCACAGTTCTCTCTTGCACAGGCATGACTCTTCTTGTGAGGACCATGTCGAGGCTGGATTCTCCGTTCTCTTGGAACGGCGCTGTTGCAGCTCAACATTCTACTTCTGGATAAAAAAAAAATCAATGTTATAGTTTCTTCAGCATGGTGTAAGTTGGACCAAGTAGTTTCAGAGATGTGTTCAGTAGCAATGGTGCTACCCCCCTGTATAAGTCCTGAAAACTTTAATATTGTGAATGAGCATTAATTAAACTACACGAGTGGTTTTTTTTCCTTGAAAATGACAATGAGATAACAACAATACAGCTGGGAGTTCATCATTTCTGCTCAAGATCTACCTTCCTTCGCTTAAGGAGTTCTTTCCTCCCAAGATATGTCAAGAACTCGGTGAGATCCAGGCCGCCGCATCGCCTGTGCAGCCCCTCGATGGGGTATTGTAGCCTCGGGGAATCATCCAACAGCGCGTCGATGTCGACCTTGCGGGGCGGCTCCTCGTCTGGCTGCGCTGTCATCGGGAGCGCCGACAGCTGCTCAAGGTGCTCCATGACTCTCCGTTTAATGTTCACCATGTGCTTCATCTCCGTGTTGCCGTTTCTCGCCGTGTTGTAATAGAGCTTGTACCCCCAATGTTTGTTAAATCAGCTCACTTTTCTTTTCTTTTTTTCCCTCTCCAATCGATAGCGATTTCGCTAATATGAACTCTGATCACTGTGATTTTTTTAATGCAACTTACACATGTTTATTCATACACGACATTAACCCAGGAAAGCAACGATTATGGCGAAATCTTGGGTGAAGATTGCTGAGGATTGCTATGCCATCGTAGAGGGAGATTTCGAGAGATTCGTACAAACTCTAGACTGAAAATCGACAAGGATAGCTAGCATCACCTTGGAATGCAGGTCATTGGACATCACCCTCACTTCTTCTAGCAGGAAAGCGCGTTAAGAGGTAAGATCGTACCTCAAGTTAAAGGGCCTCGTTATAGTTGGTGGCAACACAACACACGCTGAACAAACCACAACTTGCCTATTTTGTGTAACTGGTTGAAACTACTAATTTCCAGTTCATCTTGGAATGCACGTATGTCTGAGCTAAATATGTAAAATTGTCTTCTCCACGTCAGTAAAACAACATTGGATTGGAGAGAAAAGGTGAAAAGTGAGCTGATTTTACAAATGTTGGGGGTAAAATAATCCAAATTTTAGTTTAAGGGCTTATATGGACTATGGCCAAATTTGGAGATAGTAAAGTGGACTTTATTGTTTTTATAAAAATAAAAGGAGGTTTATGGTTGAGTTTCCAAAATTCAAAAGGAAAAGTCCGAAGTATTTTGCAGTTTTGCTGAAAAACGTGGGATGTTGGGCCTAATTTCAAATTGATTAATGGACAGCCAACACTCAAAAGAATGGTGAGGCCCATTAAAGCCTCTCACCCCACCTTGGTGCAGCGACGGAACACCACTGTTCCTGTCTCTCGCATCGCGTCCCCTTCTCCCGGCGTTTCCATTTCCTTGCGGTGGCAGCGCCGGCGGCGGCCGGACGCAGGCGAGATGGTCTTCCAACGAGCAAGGTGAGACATATGCATCTCGAGCTCTTTTGTTTTCCCTAAATTTCCGTGTTGCTCCCTCGAAATCTCACTCGTTTCCGCTTCCGCTCCCGCAGCACCGGCGCCGACCACCTGTTCGACGGAACGCCCCGTAGGTGCACGAGCAGAAATCGCGAGGGATCTGCCGCTGGGAGCGACGAGGACCGCATCTGCGAGCTCTCCGACGACCTCCTCCGCCACATCCTCTCGTTGCTGCCAGCACACGAGGCCGTGCGGACTTGCGTGCTCTCCCGGCGCTGGCGCGAGGTCTGGAAGTCCGTGCGCGTCCTGCGCTTCACCGCGGCCGAAAGCTGGGGGAGCGCGGCGAGGTTCAACAGCTTCGTCAACGACGTGCTGTCCTCTGGAGGAGTTCGAACCTTCGAGGACAAGACCTACATGTGCTTTCCTCCAACTGCTTCTTATTCTCGTGTCTTCACGGATCGGGAGGAGCCGGTTAGGTACGCCAAGGCTCGGATCCAATACGCTTTGATGCGCGACGTTCAGGTTCTCAGAATCCTCGTTAACTCCAGGAACAGACCCCTGCTGCGAGTTGACACTGTCTCGTCTCCCAGCACCTGAGCACCTTAGTGCTTCATTCTGCAGCGCTAGATGGCTCTTCTATGGATTTCTCGAGCTGCCCTACATTGGAGGATCTTGGACTGACAAGTTGCCTGATTCTGGTTCGCAAGATAGGCTCACAGTCACTAAGGCGACTGAGTGTCAATAATTGTGAGTTTTCTGGTGATACATGCACTCAAATATTGACCCCAAACCTTCTATCACTTCGGCTGGATGTGGTTGGTGGCTGGGTTCCTTCCCTTCAAAGCATGCCATTGCTAGTGACAGCCTATGTCAAACTTGTTCCGCACTGTACGGATCATTGTCGGGGAAGAAACAACTTTCTGCAATGTGGTTTTGATACATGTGTTAAATGCTATGGCAATCATAACCAATGTATGATTCTTGGAGGTTTGTCCAATGCCACAAATTTGGAGCTGGCCGCGCAATTTTTGTTCCACAGTCGGCATCTCGGAGCGGTATGTTTGTCCTTTTACTTCCACCTTACCTTCTAGTAGTTCTTATCATTTACATTTGTGTATTCTCTACCTTTACATGTTAATAAACCTAAAACTGAAGCAAGATCCTTCTGTATGTTACCACCAACTGTCTTTTCTCAGTCACATTCCAACGAGCACATCCGTTTATCGTTTGTAGCTTTATGTGTGCTATAATATTGTTTTGAAACTTCAAGTATCAGGATGTTTGATTCGCTGATAAATACATAGATATTCATGCAAGTTTTTGCAGGATTTGAGCCTGTCTGTCTTAGTTAAGGATATTTCTGTGTGAGTAATATAATCTGTAATAAAGCAACACACCCCTTGATACTTTCTGTTCTTGCTTTCTTAAATATGCCGTTAATGTTTGACTGGATGCTTTTTCTTTTTCCCCTTATTCAGGCTATTTTCAAGAGAGAGATGAGAATGTGCGACGTATTCAGCAACTTGAAGACTTTGGTACTCGATGGTTGGGTTGTAGTTTGTGAGATTGATGCATTAATTTGCTTTCTTCAGCGCACGCCAATCCTTGAGAAGATCACTCTTCAACTTTATAATGTATTAGCTCGCTCTTCTACTTGATGGCTCATATGCATTCTAATGATGCTCAACATCTGTCTGAAGTCATCAACTTACTGTGCAGCCTTACTGATCTAACATACTACTTGTATCTTCTATAGGAGCTTAGATATGAAGTGGAAATGGAAGAAAGTTGCAGTTCCTTCGAAAAGTTTGTTCCATCTGAACACCTTAAAGTTGTTGAAGTTAAATGCACTAATGTTGTTAAAAATGTACACAAATTTGTGGAGATCTTGAATACCTATGGCATAGCTTCTGATTTAATCAGTATCCAAGAGACAGACTGATAGTTGATCCACATGTAAGTTAAATACTTCTATTATTGTGTCTCTTTATATGTGTCTTACAACAAATAATGAAGAAGCGCCCATATTGTGGGCTAATATTATGCAATCTAATATGGCAATTTGTTTTGGTTTGCAGTCTAACATGCTGATTTTTTTTTTTTAATGTCGAAATCCAATTTGGTTTTGTGTTGCCAGGAGCAGAGTTTATTAGTTCAAATCTAATGTTTTAACTTCATCATTTCCTGACAATTTCCAGACCAGAAAAAAAGCTCCAGTCAAATTCCCTTCTCTTAAGCAATCAAATATTTCTCTGCATATATAGGAACTCTTGAAATTGACCACACTTTTTCCATGTTTGAAAGGGGCTCAGTTTGGAGTGCGCAAGGATGAACTTGCTCTTGGTCGATGAACCACTTCTTGACCAATCAGAAATCAAGGATGAACAACTTGTTCGATCTAAATCTGTGGTTTATCTTAGCAGAGACGAGACTTTGGCATAGCTTATAATGTTGAGCCGAGAATATTGCTCATACTTCATACAGACTGCTGGCTACCTGTAGTCCTTTTGCTACTTTGTTGAAGTTTATTAGTAATATTGTGAGGTGAATTCTGTATTGTTGGCTATACATGCACACATCCCTCTGAAATCTAGGGTAAATAGTACTAGTATCAGGCAATGACCCGTAAGGAATAAATGTCAAGGTATTTTCTTTTTGTATGTTGATAGGGGAATATGTAGGGTGAAGTGCAAGGTGCATGATAAGCAGTAGGGTCGTCTTGATAAGAAGTGTGCACATTCCAACTGCCGATGGGATCTGCCGTGGAAAATCCCGGGTTTTCCTTACAGAATGTTTCCTACAGTTGGCCTTCCACTCTTGCCAAGGGGGGAAGCATGTTCCTCTCAAATGTTTGGATATATTGCTATTTGCTTGTTAGATAACATCAACAGGTGTATCTTTACTCATAAGGAGCACACACATAATGGACCCTCGATCCATATACATAACGACTTCTGGGTTTGTCAAACGTTTTGAACTTTGACAAAAAAGAATATCAATAATAGATATAAGGACTTCTGTGCTTGTCACTGAATCTAATGACATGATTTTTATGATTGAAAGTTTAGGGTCAGTTAATTGTCTCATTGATAATGGTGTCTTTGCACCCCATACCAAAGCATGGTATTTATGATTGAAACTTAATTAGAAGAATATATGTATCACTTTGAAACTATTGTTCACCAGTGTTGCAAACCCGTTACAAGAGGGATGCAATGATAGTAATAGTTGCAGCTGGTTTGGCCCCAGTTGAAAAAACAATATTGCCGTTACTAGATATAGTTCATAACAGAAGCCAAAAATCAAACTATTCTGTGATCAACACTAAATCCACAGGAAAATATGTAATGACATCTTGATCTGTACAATTGGGGGCAAGCAATGAATAAGTGAATGCCATTTCCACGTTGGTCGATAATAGCTTGAGACAAATAAAAGGGAAGTTTGCGCATTAGCAGCAATATTTCCTAGTTATAAGCATTAAGGAAGTATTATAAAAATGAAAATTTATCTGCAACAAAAACCTATTAGTGGGTACATCTTGGAGCTGTTAGACTATAGTTTCCATTTCTTTGAAGTTGTTGCATTAATATTTTTTCCCTTTTGTAAATGAGCAAAAGGAAACATGTAACAATGGCCTAAACTTTTTGCTTGTGTCAGGGTGCCGTTCTTTAGAACTACACACTTTGTAGAAGGGCCACAAGTAACATTTTGACTTATATTAAGAGAGTGATTATTACAAGCATTGGGTCAGCTACCCACCCTCTACGTGGGCTGCTGACAATCGATGGATTTGAAAGCTACGTCTCAAAATCTAACACGCTATAATCCTGGTTAACTATAGAATTATTTTTCCTCAAAAAAAAAACTATCGAATTATTTAAATCATTATCAAATCTGAATCATTTAAAGAGGCTAAAAGCTGGAAAAGCGACCGTTCTACTGGAAAGCGGTGTCTTGATCCATTCCCATATATTCCCCTCAACATGGCCATCGCGCCCCTCATCCTTTCCTCGACGGTGGCAGAGCCGACCTTGCGTCCCTCTCCCCTTCCTCAAAGCCGGCAGAGTCAAGCTTGCTGGCGTGCCGGGCCACCGCCTCGCCTCCGGCTCTCGCTCACGCCCCTGCCCGCCACTGCTCTTCCCGGTCGCGCGCCCTCCGGCTCGCCGCCGCTGTTTCCAGCTCTTGCGTGCCCTCACCCGTCGCTGCGCCTCCAGGTCATGCTACACCGGGCTACCGCAACGCCTCCTGATAGCGCGCGTGTCGGGCCACCCTACTACTGTCTCGCATCACCGCCTGAGAGCTCGCTTGCAAAAGCTTTGCCAAATACCGTATCTTCGCTTTTACGTATACCATCTTCCTAGGCAAGCATCCTTCGATTCCCCGTAAAGCAGATTTTGGGGAAAGCAGACAAGCTGCCGCTCACCCAAACAGTGCCTTACAACATTCCAAGGTATGTAGTCTCTTTCATTCAATTTTGGTGGAATAGATCTTCTCGGTAGACTCTAGAAATAGTTCAATGATGCCACAAGGTGATTGGGATATATGCAATATTGATTATTACTCTTTCATATTATTAGTTTGTATCAGGCAAAAGGTTGGAATTCTATATTTGCATCAACCTGCAAACAGAAATGTTTTACATTTTGTAGGTTATATCCTAGCTGGAAAATGATAGTCACTGGCAAGAGCCTTATCACTTTGTACAATAAAAAGGTTGGATATGTATTATCACTTTTGTTTCCTTCAATGCAAAACATCACATTCATCGGTACCTGAAAATTTTGGATGTATTAGCACATATATTCCCTTCATGACAAAGCATGAATATAAATATTCATGCATGCAATGTTTAATGCAAAACCAATCAAAGAAAAGAGTCATAGTTCGCTTATTGTAACTGAAATTTTTGTATCTATCATCACATCAGTTTTCTTCATAGAAAAGCAACAACAAACAATTATGTACAAAAATTTTGGAGATTGTACAGTGTTGGAAAATCGTAGCCACTGGGAACATCCTTATCACTTTGAACGTCCAATGGTTGGATGTATTATCACTTTTGTTTCCTTCATCGAAAAGCATGATAAGAAAATCAGCCGATATTACAAAACCAATCAAACAAAAGGCATCCCTTTCTTCTGTAACTGAAAATTTTGTATGCATTAGCAATATGTTCCGTTCATAACAAATCATGCATGCAATGTTTAATGCAAAACCAATCAAAGAAAAGGTACTAGTTCACTTGTATTGTACCTGAAATTTCGTATCTATTAGCACATATGTTTTCTTCATAGGAAAGCAACATTAAAAAATATTTACAATATCCGAAATAGAAAACAAATCAATGAAAAACATCCTAGTTCATTTGTATTCTACCTGAAATTGTTAGATGCCTTAGGACATATGTTCCATCCATCGTAAAGCAAGAATAAAAGGTGTATAATTCGGAAATCAAAACCAATCAAAGAAAAATGATTCTAAATCGCTAGTACTAGAAATGTTTGGATGAATTAGCACATATGTTCCTATCATAGTAAAGCTTGAAAAATGGTGTGCTTGCATGCATTATCTAACATAAAACCAATCAAAGAAAAGTGTCCTAGTTCACATTGATATTACCTAAAATATATGGATATACTAAGTCATGTGTTCCCTTCATAGTAAAGCATGATAGAAGAAAGGTATGCATGTGGTAACATAAAACCAATCAAAGAAAAACATATGTTATATCTAGTTCATGATAGAAAAAAGGTATGCATGTAGTAACGTAAAACCAATCAAAGAAAAGCATATGTTATATCTAGTTCACGACAGAGAAAAAAGGTATGCATGTAGTAACGTAAAACCAATCAAAGAAAATCCTATGTTATATCTAGTTCATGACAGAAAAAAGATATGCATGTAGTAACTTAAGACCAATCAAAGAAAAGCATATGTTATATCTAGTTCCTTATCAGAAGGGTTAATATATTCCAAACAATACTATAAATAGGTATCCACCCATACACCAGTCCCCATCAAACTTCACCACCACCAACAAAACCCATTGCACCTCCTAGCATGTCAACCCAGGAAGGACCCCATAGGAAGGACCTTCCAACCAGTGGCGGAGCTGGGGGGGGGCCGGCAGGGGCCATGGCCCCCCCTATAGGCGGCAAATTCTCAGAGGAGCTCCTCTTTGGGGGCCCTGCCCAGAGGCAACAGCGGCTATCGCCATGGGTGAGCTCAGACGACGGAGACAGATTAATCTCACGAAGAAGAAAGCGAATCGTTTCTGGGCCGTGGGCCTAAACTGCCATATGCTTTTTCATTTCTTACCGTGGGCCTAGTCTTGAGAGCATGTGGCTTGTGGCCTGTCATGCGAAGGCCAACACGGGCCTGCTGCTCTTCTACACAAAGGTTGCACGATAGGGGGCCATGATTTCAGTTTTCAACAAGCTGTTACATGAAAAATGAAAGGTTCACATGGCATGCATATAGCTTTTTTTCCTAATAAATTATAATTGCCTATTCATATTCTCGCACCTATAATTACTTATTCATATACGCCGACCTCGCCCTCTTCGCATATCCAAACGCGTCTTCATCGCCTCCCACCTTTCTACTCGTCATCAGAAAGTTGTAGGTTCTGTATTAATTTTGAGTCTTGTATCCGCTAACAAACTCAAACTAGCAGATTAGAAAGCTATAGAGCGTTTACTTAATCAGTTACCTAATATAAGGTAGAATCATGACTAGTTGTGTGTGCGGATAGAAAAATTTGACATAACATTGCCAATTTTTTTTATTCAAAAATATTTTTGTTAAATTTTTTAACCTTAATGTTCGTCCGGCCCCCCCTTAAATCCTTGTCCAGCTCCGCCACTGCTTCCAACCCTGCTTGCAGCTGCTCGACCAATCCTTTGGAATGAGATCGATAAAACTGATCCCAAAGTCCAAGAAGTTCTATCCATCGTACGCTCAGCCGGTGCCGGCGAGCGTCACCACAAGAATGGTGCATACCTTGATCACCTACGCCACTTTCATCGCATAATGCAATTGTGGGGTGAACCTCGTGACATAACTCGATGTGGTTGTGCACTCGTCTCATGCGAATGCCTTTATCAATGTCTCCATCTTTGACCAAAACACTAGCCGTGAGACGGTGCAGGGTCTCATAGGTGTGCCCATTGAGCGCATAGTTTTCCTCTTCTGTACCGTCTCACGCAAGAAGGTTATTTTTGAAGGAATTCTCCCAAAGTACACTGAAGAGGAGCTAATGGATCACCTAGCTGCATCTGATGTGTCTCTCAGGACAGCAAGGGAAAGTGGAACATATGATAATTCAGAGCCATGGCGTCAGAAGCTATGCTCTCTTCTTCCAGCCGAAGGCATATTGAAGTGGAACACTTCAAAATTCAAAAAGCCATAGCACTTTCACGTAGGATTATAGCTCTCATTATCGTGATGACTATCGCCGACATCGGTGACCAGTTCTTTGACTACCTAGATGAGCTATATGCTAATGAGAATGGCCGGATGGAGTTCAGTGGTGACAATTGGGGTGCTTTATGGCCAGGAAGTTGCAGGCCTGGGCTATGGATGAATGTAGCATCAAGGATGGCAGTCTTGTACAATCTCATCGTTAGAGAAGAAGAGCTTTACATGCATGAGAGGATCAAATTAGGAGAGCATGTCCACCATGACCGTGATGACGGAATCGAGCTAGTGATCCCACCAGTGTTCAACTATTGTACCAAGGTGTTGGATCCCAAGGAACAGATAGCTGCTGCAAGGGACCTCATTGGGAGGCCATATGCAGTGATGACTTGAAGCATAGAGATTGGCTCAGAGTATTAAAAAGAATCCATTTGTAGGGGAGCCTCACCTGGTTCTTACACAAGTGTATCTCGACATGGAGAGGTGTGAAGATGCAAAGAAAGAGGCAGAGGAAGGACTGAAGTCACTGTTGGAATGGGGAATCAGTTGGGACAAAAGGGTGACATGGGAAGCATGGGTGTCGCGAAGGGGCTCCCAGCGCAGTGGCAAAGGCCACTGGCTGGTAGAGCGCCCGCCCGGGATCGATTCCCGGGTGCCGCACGGGCACTGTAGCGCCGCTACAGTGCCGAGAAAAAAACCTCCTCGTTCCTCTCCACTCAAAGCACGGGTATGTGAGAAGCAGCCGAACCATTCTCACGGTGAACGGCTCCCTGTGTAAGGGTTGGAGAGGGGGGTTCGGAGGTTTTCTCGATCTGTGTGAGAGCCCGGGGGGCCGTCATACCCCCCCGCAGGTCGAGTTTTTTTTGGAAGCATGGGTGTCTTGGGGCAGGGTGATGCTCGACAAGGCCAATGAGAACGAGTGGCCTAAGAGCGCTGCAGGCATCACCAACCTGGGCCAAGTGAAGTGAGCAAGTAAAGGTAGAGTGATGCTCAACAAGGTCAATGAGAATAAGAGTGACCTCCTGGCGCAAAAGACATCACCAACTCGACTGTGTGAAGTGAACAACAAATAAGCTTATGGTATTGTGGTAGTGCTGAAATAACAAAAAGAATATGTTATAGCATAGTGTGTGGTCCATGCCCCCCCCCCCCCCCCCCAAAACACCCCCAAAAAAAAAAAAGAAAAGAAGAAAAAAAACAGAGAGAGAATAATGTAAGGCACCATGTATTTTATCTTATCATGAAATAAAATATATAATTATATAATACTCCTTATGTAGTCTTACATATTGTGTACCCTTCACATCCATTGCAACCAATTGTAGTGTGCATGTGAAAAAATAATCTGTAATGTTGTATGTCAGAAACCACCACCTTGTGTGTAATGTCACTTGGATCATTGCGGGGACAACTGGTTGGTACGCTCGGATGCAATCCACCATGATTGGCTTTCGCATGGCTCGTACGCTCGGATGCAGCAAACGGGTCTCAGTCTGGCTCTTCAGTAACGAGAAACAAATCTTATTTCTTTGGGTTCTGGCTCTAGTGGTGCTGGCTAGCGGTGGCCAGGCTCTGTGTACATGTCTGCCTACGGTATGATGGAAACCAATCACGCCTTGTATTATAATTGACTTTCACGTCAATCTCTTGACGTTCCACGTCAGATTGCAATTTTTTTTTTTAGATTACACAGTACAACTTAGACACTCACAACACACGCACACTCACCCCTATGAACACACGTACGCAAACCCTACCCCTATGAGCATCTTCGAAGACTGAGCCGGCAAATCTAGAGATACGAAGTCACTACTGGCGTCTCGCTGTCGACGGGAGCGTCGCCTACCACTGAAAGCACAAATGCCGTTAAATCCTTGAAAATTCGCTCTCACGGAGAGTCGAACCCAGGACCTGAGAGGTGTTACTCAGATGTCTTAACCACTAGGCCAAGACCCCTTTCACCGTCAGATTGCAATTGGCATGTGCCACGTAACGCGTAGAGCTTTTTTTATATAATTTTTAGGGAAGCGTAGAGCAACTTTTTTTTTTTTTGAGGGGTAGAGCAACTTATGACTCGATTGGACCTAGTACGTCCCGTTTGGGCCAGCCAGGGTGTTTCGAGTCGAGCCCAAATAAGTACCCGGTAAGCTCTCCGTTGAAGCCTGCCCCGACACGCAGAAAACCGCGCTCTTTTCAAAATTCGAGGGCATCCTCTCTTCCGGGCGACGGCGGCGGCGCAGGCTGCCGAGCCGATCTATAATTGACGAGGCTACGACTGAGGTGCAGCGATGCGTGGTGAACTCCTCGTATCTCCTGCGTTTTCGTGCTCGTCTCTGGCATCTCACTTGCTTCGGCTCTCCCAGAACAGGCGCCCACCACCTGCTCGACGGATGCCTCTCAGGCGCAACAACAAGAAGCGCAAGTGGGTTGCAGCCGCGGAGGGGGGACGAGGACCGCATCAGCGACCTCCACGATGATCTCCTCCGCCGCGTGCTCTCCTTCCTTCCGGCGCACGAGGCCGTGCGGACGTGCGTGCTCTCAAGCCGGTGGCGCGAGGTGTGGAAATTCACGCCTGTCCTACGCTTCACCAAGGCCGAGACGTGGGGTAGCCCGGCGAGGTTCAACAAGTTCGTCAACGATATGCTGTCGTTCAGGGACCTCACCCCTCTGGAAGAGTTTGTGTTCAAGACATATTTGTTCATGCCTCAAATGATGTCTGATGCCTTTAACGACTGCAAGGAGCCTGTTCGATACGCCAAGGCGTGGATCCAGTATGCTTTGATGCGCGATGTTCAGGTGCTCAGAGTCCTTGTTAATTCCTGGCACATAACCTGGCTGCTGAACACGCCTCTCATCTCACATAACTTGAGGACATTACAGCTGAAGACTGTAGAGCTGGACGGCCGCTCGACGGATTTTTCGGGGTGTCCGGCACTAGAAGATCTTGAAATTCTTGATTGCCAGATTTTGGCCCCCAAGATATCATCCCAGTCATTAAGGTGTCTACGTATCAATAGCTGTGAGTTTTCTATTGAGATATGCACTCAGATTGTGACCCCAAATGTTTTATCACTCCGAATGGATGCACGTGAGGGCAGGGTTCCATTATTTCAAAGGATGCCATTGCTGGTGACAGCGTATGTCAGACTTGGCGACTACAGTACGGATCGTTGTTGGCATAGCAACTTTGGGCAATGCGGTTCTGATGCATGTGCTGATTGCTATGGTAACCCTTATGGCAGCGATAGCTGTGTGCTTCTTAGAAGTCTCTCCAATGCCACAGATTTGGTGTTGGCAGCTGAATTACGGAGCCCACATCATGGAGTGGTATGTTTTTCTACCGTTACACATTCACAAGCTGAACATTGCAACAGGGTTCTTCTGTTTATTACCATCCGTTACAGTTTTAGGATTTCTGCAAAATCTTGAAATATCGAAAGATTTTTATTCTCCTGGATTTCAATCGATGTTTCAAGATAAGGGTATTTTTGTGTTAGTAAGATAATCTAAAATGTGATAATTTACTGCATTAAGGTAACTGAAATTTACTCCAGAAATTTGAACATATTTTTTTCTTATTTACTCAGGCTATTTTCAAGAAAGACATGCAATTGGCGCCCACATTAAGCAAGCTAAAGACTTTGGTGCTTCATGGATGGGTTGTGGCAAGCGAAGTTCATACACTGATTCCCTTTCTCAGACATGTGCCAGTCCTAGAGAAGATCTCGATTAGACTTGACGGGGTACATACATACTAATGATGGCCGGTATCCTTTTAAAATTATCATGCGTTTTAGATTAAACTAATATATTGCAATTGTCTGTAGGAGCAAGAATATATCACGGAAATAGAAGAAAGTTGCAGACTGTTGGAAGAACAATTACTTCCATCGGATCACCTTAAAATAATTGAAGTCAGCTGCACAAGAGGCCACATTGGACGGGTTGATAAGCTCGTGAAGTTTCTGGATATCAGCAGCACAACGGTTCAAGCGGAGCTCCTAGCGTCCATCCATGAGGATTCTCCAGTTTCGGAGTCAGAGATGATTTTTCAGCGCCGCCTTCACCACCATGGAGCCAAAGCATCAGAACATTTTCTTATCAAATGGAATTGTGGACCGCCAGCATTGTTGGCAATATGGGAAAGCGACCCGGGTTGGTTACGTCATATATATAAGCCACCTGTTACGACTACAGCCACTGAGAACTTTGAAGTGAAGCAATCCAGCAAAAGGATCAGGAAGCCCAACTCTCGGTACCCGGCATCTTTATGGGTCAAATGAGTGACCTGAGCGTCAATAAATAGGCAGGAATAAGGATAGAAAGGATTTGTAAACTTCAATCAAAATTGCTTGGTATCCTTGCCATCACTGCTAATTTTTTTTTCAGATTTTAATGCTGCTTTTGGGTTTGGTTCAACGTGTCAATGCTGCTTTTAGAAAGTTGTTTTTGTTTCTCTACGGTGTAGTTTTGATTCACTAGTTTTTTTTTTTAATTCAACATTTGGCACTGATGTAACTAAACTATGCCCAAATGTGACTAGAGCTGCAAAATTTTGGTAATACAAGATTTGTTTTGTGACTTATGACAATTTCATTTGTCAACTTGTGGTACTCTGCTATGCCAGGTTTGATCAGTCCTGAGATGATGACTTATTGCCATATTGCGTAACGTTTTGTATCTAAACTTAATTTACTTTATCTAACGAGATACTATTTTCTTACTTGTCTTTTTTTTCCTAAAGGAGCCTGAAAAACATACTAGCTACTCCTTTAGACCTTTTTTGTATTGACCTTTAGACAAGCCTTTAATAAGAATTTGGGGGGTTGGGGGGATGCTTTTGGAAGCCAATTGTGTGTCATGAGGATGTATTATTGGAAGCCAGTTGTGTTTCATGTGGATGTACTTTCTTTTGGAAACATAGAAATACCCACTTGCATCACAATAACCTACCCACAAGAAATTTTATTATGATCTACATAGCTTAATAGCGGTGTCGCCGGGTTTTTGTACCATTGACTAAATAGTAATTATACAAAGGTGTTAGGCTGTAACAAAATATTCTTGCCAGTTGGTATATGCTTAAATGAAAATTTCCAATGCGATTTTTTATAATTTTTTTAAAAAGCCATGTTTGTTTTCACCCAATATATATAACCTATCTATAATCTGTAACCTGAAATAAATAGGTTTTATTATAATAATTTAAGAATCTAGGTGCGGGAGTCAAATCAATCCTTGTTTGTACATCGCTTTTCCATGACGTGGCCATTCAACCTTGTAAACTAATCGAGACCGAAATTGGATAAAGAGGGCAAATTATCATTTAATTTAATAAGCTATTATATAGTCCGGGTGAAAACAAGCAGGTCAAAGATACACGGGCGTGCCCAGAACGGACGGAGGCATCTGTGGTTAATCTGGATTCTGGACTGCGTGTTTCCGAGTCGAGTCCAAATTAAGCTCCGGTGAAGCCAGCCCGACACGGCAGAAAACCGCGTGCTTTTCGAGATTCGAAGGCGCTTTCGGTTACCTTCCGGTCGTCCGCGGCGGGGCAGGGGCAGGCGCAGGCTGCCGAGCGAATCAACAGCCGACGAGGCGACGACTGAGGTGCAGCGATGCTTGGCGTATTTCTCATATCTCCCGTGTTTTCTTGATCGTCTCTACCATCATCTCATTTGCTTCGCTCCTCGCAGAACCGGCGCTCACGCATCTGCTCGACGGAATGCCTCTGAGGCGCAAGAACAAGAAACGCAAGCGAGCTGCAGCCGCAGAGGGAGGTGAGGACCGCATCAGCGATCTCCACGATGACCTTCTCCTCCGCGTGCTCTCCTTCCTGCCGGCGCACGATGCCGTGCGAACGTGTGTGCTCTCCCGCCGTTGGCGCGAGGTATGGAAGTCCACGCGCGTCCTACGCTTCACCATGGCCGAGAGGTGGGGTAGCCCAGCGAGGTTCAACAAGTTCGTCAACGATGTTCTGTCGTTCAGGGACCTCGCGCCACTGGACGAGTTCGTGTTCGAGACATATTTGTTCTGGCCTCAAATGACATCGGATGCCTTTGCCGACAGAAAGGAGCCGGTTCGATATGCCGAAAAGTGGATCCAGTATGCTTTGGGGCGTGATGTCCAGGTCCTCAGAGTCCTTGTTAACTCCAGGGACAAGATCCTTCTTCTGAACACACCTATCATCTCCCAGCACTTGAGAACCTTAGAGCTCAAGACTCTAGTCTTGGACGGCTGCTCTGCTGATTTTTCAGGGTGTCCGTCATTAGAAGATCTTGAAGTGCGTGATTGTAAAATTTTGGCCCCCAAGATATCATCCCAATCATTAAGGCGCCTATGTATCAATAGCTGTGAGTTTTCTGCAGATATATGCACTCAGATTGTGACCCCAAATGTTTTGTCTGTTCAACTAGATGCACGTAGGGGCAGGGTTCCGCTATTACAAAGCATGCCATTGTTGGTGACAGCATATGTTAGACTTGATGATTACAGTAGGGATCGTTGTTGGCATAGCAACTTTGAGCAGTGTGGTTCAGATGCATGTGTTGATTGCTATGGCAAACCTTATGGCAGTGATAGTTCTGTGCTTCTTAGAAGTTTGTCCAATACCACATACTTGGAGTTGGCTGCTCAATTACGGATGGTACATCATGGAGTGGTATGTTTGCACTTCTAACTTACTCCTATGTCCTTGCAAGTTTTGCCATTCACAGTTGTATGCAGCATGTTCTCCCATTACATATTGATAAGCTGAACGCTAAAACTAGATTCTTATGTTTATTACAATTTTTTTGTCTTTATATAATATTACATTTATATTCTCCTGTTTCAATCAATGTGTCAACAGAACACAAGGGTATTTTGGTTTCGATAAGTGCATTAATTATATACTTGCTCTTGATCGCTTAGTTTTGCACTGAAGTTCTAACCATATTATTGTTTCTTACGTTACTCAGGATATTTTCAAGAAAGATATGCAATCGCCGCCCACATTCAGCAAGTTGAAGACTTTGGTACTCTACCGGTGGGTTGTGGCAAGCGAAGTTCACGCACTGGTTCACTTTCTCCGACATGCGCCAGTCCTGGAGAAAATCTCAATTAGACTTTATGAGGTATACATGAATAATAGTGATGCTCTAAAATTATTATGCGTTATTGATTAAGCTAAGATATTCTTATTTGGTATAGGAGAAAGAATATATTGCGGAAATAGAAGAAACGTGCAATCTGTTGGAAGAGCGGTTGCTTCCATCGGATCACCTTAAAATAATTGAAGTCAGCTGCAGCAGAGGTCATGATGGAAGGGTTGACAAGCTCGTGAAATTTCTGGACACTAGCAGCATAATGTTTCAAGCGGAGCTCCTGGCGTCCATTCCTCAGGATCCAGTTTCAGAGTCAGAGATGATTCTGCAGCGGCGCCTTCACCACCATGGAGCCAAACGGGCAGAACATTTTCTTACTAAATGGAATTGTGGACCGCCAGCATTGTTGGCGATCTGGGAGAGCGACCCTGGGCCATTGCATCATTTGTATTGGCCACCTTTTAAGACCACAACCACTGAGAACTTCGAAGGGAAGCAGTCCAGCAAAAGGATCAGGAAGCCCAACTCGCGGTACCCGGCATCTTTGTGGATCAAATGAGTGACCTGAGGGTCGATAAGTAGACAATAACAAGGAGAAGGGCTGCCGTTTGTAACTTTCAACCTATCGAAACTACTGGATTCCTTGCCGTCACTGCTAATTTGTTCAGACTTTCAATGCTGCTTTCGGGTTCAGTTGAACATTTCATTTCTGCTTTTAGCCATTAATTGTTTTTGTTTCTACGATATGTTTTTGTTTCTACGATATGTAGTTCTGATTACTACTGTTTTCTTCTTTTAGCCCGAGATGGATAGATAAGCTGTCCCAAAACAAAATTTTGAACTGATGTAACTAATCCGTGCCCAAATGTGACTAGAGCTGCAAAATTTCAGTAACACAAAATATATTTTTATGGCAATTTCATTTGTCAGCTTGCGGTGCCCTACTCCAGGTTTCTTCGGTCCTGAGATGATGACGTATTGCCATATTGCTTAACGTTTTGTGTCTTAGGCTCAAAAAAGTACTTATTGACAAGTCATTTAGTAATGGTTATTGATGTACCAACATACAAATGATATCATAAAATTAAGTAATTGTTATTCTAAGAGTAAAATATGCTGGTGGACCTTAAACTTGTCTCGCGATGTCATCTAAGTTCAAACTTGCAAATTGCAGACACACATCTTTAAACTTGTCCCACAGTGTTATCTAGGTCATGAACTTGAAAATTGCATATTGTTGTGTGAGTCATCATCATGCAAAATATGAGCTTTTAAGCTTTTAAATTCAACTTGTACATGGATGAAAAAAAAAGACAATCTTTAATAAGAGGTACATTGCAGAGTGGAATTGTTTGGGGGCATTAGATTTAGTTATATTTTTTTTTTACTTTTTAACATATTTTTTAAGGAGTAATGAACTTTCCTCCTTTTATATCAAGAGAAAGATACGGACGTGCCCAGTACGTACGTGTTGTCGTAACGAGTCAGGTCCAAATTCATACACAGACACACAGTACTAACTCTGGTGAAACCAACCCCGACACGGCAGAAAACCGCGTGCTGTTCGATGTTCGAAGGCTAAGCTTTCGCCTTCTCTTTCCGGCAGCGGCGGAGGCCCAACAACCGACGACTGAGGTGAGGGGATTCGTGGTGAATTTATAGTATTTGCTCTGTTCCCGTGATGATCTGTCGCGCCTAATTTCATTTCGCTCCGGCAGCACCGGCGCACTGTTAGCACTAATCCTGACTTGCATGTATCTTAGATTAGGTTAGGCTGTAGCGCGTGTGTGCGCGTGTTGGGTCAGCCAAGTTTATGATGCGTGTGTGTCGCGTCGCGTCCAGGATGAGTGCAGGTGAGCTGCACGGTGCTGGGTTGGATTCAGTTGGCGTTTGCGGCCACAGAAGTGGAGGTGTTGGGCATGGCTCGCGGACAGCTCGGAGGACGGCAGTTCGTGCGTTGGAGTATGCGGCTCACGTACAAGGCGAGGCCGGGTCGCGAGGAGCACATGCGTACGTGCGCGTGAAAGCCGCAGAGTAGTTGCCTGACGTTGTGCGTCACTTTGCGCCTATATATAAAAACGCCATGTAATACATTGTTTCGGTTTGAGCCGAGAGAATAGAAGAGAAAGAACGGCGTTCGTCGCCGGCGGGGCGTTCATCGGCCCCCAAATCGAGTGTCTCATATTCTTGTGATTGTCCGGCAATCCTCGGTTCCAACAATAAGAGAAAGAACGGCGTTCGTCGCCGGCGGGGCGTTCGGCGCCGCGTGGCGGGCGTTCGTCGCCCACCAAATCGAGGTGATTGTCCGGCAATCCTCGGTTCCAACACGCACACCACTTGTTCAACGGAATGCCTCCGAGGCGCAAGAACAAGAAACTCGAGGGAGGCGAGGACCGCATCAGTGACCTCCACGATGATCTTCTCCACCGCGTGCTCTGCTTCCTGCCGACGCACGAGGTCGTGCAGACCTGCGTGCTCTCCCGCCGCTGGCGCGAAGTATGGAAGTCCCCGCGCGTCCTGCGGTTTACCAAGGCTCAGAGCTGGGGGAGCCCGGTGAGGTTTAACAAGTTTGTCAACGATTTGCTGTCGATCAGAGAACTTGCGCCACTGGAGGAGTTCGAGTTCAAGACCTATTTCTTCTGCTCTGAAATAACATCAACGCCTTCAATGACAGAAAGGAGTCGGTTCGATATGCCAAGGCGTGGATTCAGTATGCTTTGATGCGCGATGTTCAGGTGCTCAGAGTCCTTGTTAACTCCATGTACCGGAGCCTTCTTCTGAACACGCCTTTCATCTCCCAGCACTTGAGGATCCTGGAGCTGAGGACTGTAGTGTGGGGTAGCTCTTCTAGTATGGATTTCTCAAGGTGCCCTGCATTGGAGGATCTTGAACTGACAGATTGCAAAATTAAGACGCCCAAGATACTGTCCCAGTCGCTAAGGCGTCTGTGTTTCAATAAGTGCAAGTTTTCTGGTAGGATTTGCACTCAGATTGTGGCCCCAAACCTGTTATCACTTTGATTGGGTGTGAGTGGTGGTTGGGTTCCTCTCCTTGGCAGTATGCCGTTGCTAGCGACTGCATATCTGTCTATTGAATATTGTTCTAGGGATTGTTGTTTGCACGGAAAATTTGAACAAGGTGATTCCGGTACATGTAGCAATTGCTATGGTTATCATGCTGGTAGTAACAATTGTCTGCTTCTTGGAAGTTTGTCAAACGTCACAGATTTGGAGTTGGCAGCTTATAATGTACACCGCTTTTATCATCTTGGAGTGGTAGGCATGAACTTCTACTTTATGTCCTAAGCGATTTTTTATGAATCATACTTGTATGCTCTTCAATTGTTTTTTTTTTCTCCATCACAACATTGCCTTTTCTACGTGTAAACATTCCAGTAACGACAACCTGGAAGTTAAAAAAAAGGGAAGGGGGCGACACTAGAGATGTTTAGACATTCATGCTGAATTCTCATAGATAATGTTCAATGTTTCAACATAAGGGTGTTCCTGTGTCAGTATACTGATAGTGTGCAATGTTATAAGTGCACAATATACATGTTCGTGATCTCTTACTTTAGCTTCAAAGGTCTAACCAGATGTTTTTGTTTACATTACCCAGCCCATTTTCAAGAATGATATGCAATTGTCGCCCACATTCAACATGTTGAAGATTTGGTACTCTCTAGGTTGGTTGGTGCCTAGCGCCTAGTGCCAGCGAGGTTACTGAACTGATGCGTTTTCTCCGAAATGCACCAGTCCTAAAGAAGATATCTCTTGAACTAAGGTATATGCATACTAATGGTGGCTGATATATTTCTAAATATATCATGTGTCATAGTTTGAACAAAGATGTTGTATTCTTCTGCAGGAGCAAGAATATGTTGCAAAAATAGAAGAAAGCTGCAGATTGTTGGAAGAACACTTGCTTCCATCAGATCATCTTAAAATAATCCAAGTCAGCTGCAGGAGAGGTAAAGATGGAAGGTTTGACAAGCTCGTCAAGTTCCTGGATACCTGCAGGACAACAGTTCAAGCGGGTCTCCTGGCGTCCATGCCTGATGATGCTCCAGTTTCAGAGTCAGAGATGATTCTGCAGCGGCGCCTTCATCACCATGGAGCCAAACAGGCAGAACATTTTTTTATTAAATGGAATTGTGGACTGCCAGCATCGTTGGCAGTCTGGGAGAGCGACCCTGGACGGTTGCATCATTTGTACTGACCACTGAGAACTTTGAAGTGAAGCAATTCAGCAAAAGGGTCAGGAAGCCCAACTCGCTGTACCTGGCATCTTTGTGGATCGAATGAGTGACCTGAGCGTCGATGAATAGGCAATTACAAGAAGGATGCCACTTGTAACTTTGAATCTATCAAAATTACTGGATGCCTTACCATCACTCTTAATTTGTTCATCACCTTTTCCGTGCTGCTTTTAGCCATTAGTTAATTTTATTTCTGTGGTACTTTTGATTCAGTTTTTTTTTATGTTGCTTTACCTCATTGTTGTGGTGTTGCTTCCATGGAAGAATAATAATCTATTCTGACTGTCCACTGGTATCTTTAACTTGTGAACAGCACCCGGCATGCTGGGTAGTACAGTCAGGGGAACATGGAAAGGGACATTACAGGGAAAAGAAACAGGTCATAGGAGCATTTGGGAAAGACTGTTGATTACTGAAGTTTAGTTAGCAAAAGAATAAACCCATAGGGCTGAATTCACCTGCAGACCTTCTTTGTATAACCAAGGCACATGTCGACAATAATACATTCAACACGCAGTCAACAATATATTCAGTACATGGTCAAGGCAAAAACATTTCGTAAGAACCAGATTTCCATGGATCCAAGACAGACTAACTTACATGCCCATCCAAAATCGAGATCCAATAAATAGGAAGAGCAATGCCGATAGAAGAGTCTTGGATCCTGCAAGGTTCAGGATGGCTTTCCAGAAGGGTACTCATGCATCATACCAACTGCTCTACTTCCATGAACTGCAAGGTTGCCAAAACCTAACAATCTTAATAGTAAGTTAAAGAATCAAAAACGTTTCAAGCCTGAGGATGCTCCAGTTTCAGAGTCAGAAATGATTCTGCAGCGGCGTCTTCACCACCATGGAGCCAAACGGGCAGACCATTTTCTTATCAGATGGAATTGTGGACTGCCAGCATCGTTGGCAATCTGGGAGAGCGACCCTGGGCCGGGGCATTATTTGTATTGGCCACCTGTTACGATTACAAGAACTGAGAAGAACTATGATGTAAAGCAGTCCAGCAAAAGGATCAGGAAGCCTAATTCTCTGTACCCGGCATCTTTGTGGATCAAATGATAGACCAGAGCATCGATAAATTGGCATGAACAAAGAGACGAAGGATATCAAAATTACTGGGTGTCCTTACCGTCGCTGCTAATTAGTTCAGACTTTTCGATTGAATGTTTCAATGCTGCTTTTAGCAATTAGTTGTTTTGTTGCTACGATATTATAGTTTTGATTCTCTACTTTTTGCTGCTTTAAGCCCGAGATGGATAGATCAGATGTCCCAAAGCAATTTTTTGTCCTGATGTGACTAAACCGTCCCCAAATGTGACTACAGCTGCTAAATTTTGATAACACATCTTTCAAAAATTTTGATAACACAAGATCTTTTTTTTTCCTGACGACAATTTCATTTGTCAGGTTGCGGTGCCATGCTACGCCGGTTTCATCAGTCTTGAGATAATGATTTTTTTTTTGAACGGAACTACAGCGAGGGAGGCCCCTACTATGTGTGATGAGATGATGATTTATTGCGATACTGCGTAACGTTTTGTGGCAAAATTTACTTCTCCAACAGGACTACAATTTTCTTATTTATCTTTTCCTAAAGCAGCCTAAAAAACTTTCAGACCTTTTTTTTTATCTTGACCTTTAGACAAGCCATTTAGTAAGAATTTGGCGGAGTACGTTTTTGGGCGCCAATTGTTTTTCATACAGATGTACTTTTTTATATAGAAAATTTACATATACCCACTTGAATCACAACACAGGTGAGATTTATATGCCCACCCACAAGAAATTTTGTTATGGTCTAGCACCTGCATGTTTTTTAACTTAGTTTTCATATAACTCTAGTAGCTAACGGGCGGTTGAGCCGGTTGGTCGAAAACAACACTGACGCCTTGCTATCGACGGGATGCCGCTTGCCACTAAGGCTCCGTTTGGAATGGAGGAATCCATCTCCATTCGTGCATGAATTGAACTGTTTCATGTGAAATTACTGTAAAATTCTTGTGAAATTCCTGCGTTTCAAATGGGGCCAAAAAAAATTAAATGCAACACCCATGTCGTGTTTCGCTAGACAAGAGCCATGTCGATAAAAGCTGACTATATATGAAAACTATAAAAATAATTCTTGCAGGTTGTAAAAGAAAATTCCCATTGAGGATTTTTTTAATATTTGTTTAGATAAAGATACGGACGTGCCCGGTAAGAAGTGTTTTTATTGTAATCTGGGCCTTGGTGTTTCCGAGTCGGCCCAAATTAGTACCCCGTTTAAGCTCGGGTGAAGCTAGGCCAACACGGCAGAAAACCGCGCGATTTCAAGATTCGAGGGCGCCTTCGCCTCTTCTCTTTCCGGCTGCGGCGGAGGCCAGCGAACGGATCAACAAGCGACGACTGAGGTGAGGGGATTCGTGGCGAAGTCATCGTATTTGCTCTGTTCCCGTGATGATCTTTCGCGCCTAATTTTATTTCGGTCCGGCAGTCCGGTGCCCACCACTTGTTCAACGGAATGCCTCCGAGGCGCAAGAACAAGAAACGCAAGGGAGCCACAGCCCCGGAGGGAGGCGAGGACCGCATCAGTGACCTCCACGACGATCTTCTCCACCGCGTGCTCTGCTTCCTGCCGGCGCACGAGGTCGTGCAGACCTGCGTGCTCTCCCGCCGCTGGCGCGAGGTATGGAAGTCCACGCGCGTCCTGCGCTTCACCAAGGCTCAGAGCTGGGGGAGCCCGGTGAGGTTCAACAAGTTTGTCAACGATATGCTGTCTATCAGGGAACTTGCGCCACTGGAGGAGATCGTCTTCAAGACCTATTTGTTCTGGCCACTACTCACATCTAATGCCTTTTTCAATAAAGTGGAGCCGGTACGATATGCCGAGGCGTGGATCCAGCATGCTTTGATCCGCGATGTTAAGGTGCTCAGAGTCCTTGTTAACTCCAGAGACCGGATCCTTGTTCTGAACACGCCTTTCGTTTCAAAGCATTTGAGGACCTTAGAGCTGAAGACTACAGTATTGGGTGGCTGTTCTGTGGATTTCTCAAGGTGCCCTGCATTGAAGGATCTTGAAATGACAAATTGCAAAATTAAGACACACAAGATTCTGTCCCAGTCGCTAAGGCGTCTGTGTTTCAATAGGTGCAAGTTTTCTGATAGCATATGCACTCGGATCGTGGCCCCAAATCTGTTATCACTTCGATTGGATGTGAGGGATGGTAGCAGGGTTCCTCTCCTTGGAAGTATGCCACTGCTAGCGACTGCATATGTTTATCTTGACAATTGTTCTAGGGATCGTTCTTGGCACAACAAGTTTGAACAATGTGATTCTGATACATGTATCGATTGCTATGGTAATCATGCTGGTAGTAACAGTTGTGTGCTTCTTGAAAGTTTGTCAAATGTCACAGATTTGGAGTTGGCAGCTTATAATATACACCGCTATCGTCATCTTGGAGTGGTAGGCCGTAGGCATGAACTTCTACTTTATGTTGTAGTGATTTTTGGCGATTCACACTTGTACGCAACATGTTTGTCTTCAATTGCATTTTTATATCATAACATTGCCTTTTCTATGCATCAACCTGGAAGTTTCTGTGATTCTGGGTTTAGTATTGCTGTTGCTACGGTTCTGGGACTTATAATGTCAACCTGTTTCGAAAATCATCTGGAGATGTTTAGACATTCATGTGATTTCTCATGGACTACGTTCAATGTGTCAAGGGTGTTCCTGTGTCAGTAAATTGATAGCGTGTAATGTTATAAGTGCACAATATACCTGTTCATGATCTCTTAATTTAGCTTCAAAGGTCTAACCAGATGTTTTTCTTTACTTTATCCAGGCCATTTATAAGAATGATATGCAATTGTCGCCCACATTCAACATGTTAAAGACTTTGGTACTTTCTAGGTTGGTTGGGGCCAGCGAGGTTCATCAACTGATAAATTTTCTCCGACATGCACCAGTCTTAAAGAAGATATCTATTGAACTTTTTGAGGTATATATGCATATTAATGATAGCTGATATATTTTTCTAAATATATCATGTGTTACAGAATGAAGTAAGATGTTGTATTCTTTTGTAGGAGCACGAATATATTGCGGAAATAGAAGAAAGCTGCAGATTGTTGGAAGAACGCTTACTTCCATCGGATCATCTTAAAATAATCCAAGTCAGCTGCAGCAGACGTAAAGATGGAAGGTTTGACAAGCTCGTGAAGTTTCTGGATACTAGCAGCACAACGTTTCAAGCGGAGCTCCTGGCGTCCATTCCTCAGGATCCAGTTTCAGAGTCAGAGATGATTCTGCAGCGGCACCTTCACCACCATGGAGCCAAACAGGCAGAACATTTTCTTATTAAATGGAGCTGTGGACCGCCAGCATCGTTGGCAATCTGGCAGAGCGACCCTGGACGGTTGCATCATGTGTACTCGCCACCTGTTACGACTACAATCACTGAGAACTTTGAAGTGAAGCAACCCAGCAGCAAAAGGATCAGGAAGCCCAACTCGCTGTACCCGGCATCTTTGTGGATCAAATGACTGGCCTGAACTGTCCATTGGTATTTTAACTTGTGAACAGTACCCGGCATGCTGGGTAGTACAGTCATGGAAACTTGGAAAGGGATGTTACAGGGAAAAGAAACAAGTCATAAGAGCATTTGGGAAAGGCTGTTGGTTATTGAAGTTTAATTAGCAAAATATAAATCCATAGGTCATTCAACTTCAGACATTCTTTGCAGTTATCTATATCTACTCTCTCTTTATAAGTGCAACCAACTAAGAGTATTTCTCTACTCTTTCTTTATAAGTGCAACCAACTAAGAGTATTTCTGTGCCCTCACGTTGAGCCACATCACCTCAAATTATCACCGTTAGATCATCATGTCAGATTAACATCTACCCGCCATGTATGTGCATGCTTCTCTTTCCTTCCTTTACTCCTACATCAATCAATCAAGTATGGCGGTCTCCAGCAGCCATTGCGTCCAATTACTTCATGAATGCCCCCAACTGAAGAGTCACACGATGTTTTCCTCTTCAAGTTCCAAAATGCGTTACTTTCCTTGCTTTACTCCTTCATCAATCTAGCTATGACAGTCTCCAGCCATTGCAGACTACTATTATTCTTCACTCATGAATGCCCCCAATTGAAGAGTCACACGATGTTCTCCTCTTTAAGTTCCAAAATGCGTTACTTTATCTCCTTAAAGTGCCTGCGTGTTCCTATCCTTTTACCTCATCTTGACAGACGAAACAGGCCAGGCATTCTGTGTGCTCCCGTCCCTGAGTTGAGCTAGCAGTCGGATAGGTGCCAAGCTCTAATATACAGTACATATCAGATCTCTCCACCATTAACCAATTGCATCATTCTGCAGGCATCAACGTAGGTAGGACCTGTTTGTCACCACGAGCGTCTCTATTGAGCAGGCTGAGCGGCTACATCGTCGTGTTCTTTGCCTAACCTGCGCTTGCACTAGGAAACCTGCTTCCAATCACTGAATCATGTGAGCCATTGCTTCAAAAATCATTTGAGCCAGGATACTTTGCTTTTCTATATCTCTGCCCCCTTGCATCCTTGATTGATTCTTTTCTTGCTAGGCAACCCTGTAGGATTCGGTTTCGCTGTTCTCTGAGCAGAAATTTGCTTCTCGGATATATTTGGACTATGCATATGCTATGAGAATTTGCTGTAATTTTATTGGCATGAGTTTGTTATGCCTGGTGCAGTTTTATCCACTCTCCAGTCATTCTCATTCATGTTTACTACAAGTTCTTACCTGCATGAAACTTAATAACTAGATTTGGGATGAATAAAGTTTTTTTTTAATTTCCATTCTTACTTTCGTTACAACGTCTTATGCAGATGCAA
This sequence comes from Eragrostis nindensis, assembly GCA_012490785.1. NCBI lineage: Eukaryota > Viridiplantae > Streptophyta > Magnoliopsida > Poales > Poaceae > Eragrostis > Eragrostis nindensis. The sequence continues at coordinate 1,125,933 of JAAXCT010000023.1, forward strand.
CACGAATTCTCCATTATAATTTCAGAAGGTACATAATTCCTTGCTATTGAAATCATATATATCCAAGGCAAAGTTGATCAAGGGTCAGATGGGTATCAGGATCTCATGCCTGTCGACAAATCTACACTTCCAGAGAAGCAATCGCCCTGTGCAGCATGTTCTTCGTATTTTGGTCCAACCTGAATTGTCTACCCTCCTTCCAGAACTATATTTTGGGACTATGGCTCATGTAGTTCACTTGCCTCATAGTGCATCTGTGTGTCTACTTCCAAATTATCCGAGAATGTTACCATGTCATTCATTTGTTTTTAGTTGCCTCTGAACGTGCTTGCTATATGGGAAACTAAGCACTACGTGTACGCGGTCATTTATATCAGAGCTTTATAGTACAAAATGTTTGATATGGAAACTAAGCCCCAATACAGGTACGATCATTTGTCGCTCCTCTATAGTGTAGTTGATTTATCTTCAAGATACACTGTGAAGACGCATATTGTTCTACTAAAGTCTGATACAGAAACAATTTAGGGTCCTTAGGTTATTTTCTATCATTCCATTCTGAGAAATTTTCATTAAAAAAAAAGAAGAATGCGGTGGTTGTCTCTATGGTAATAGTTGATGTTGACTTCAAACCACTTGATGCTAATAACAAAAATGAGCAAAAAAAAAAAGCATCACGTGCTTACATTCGATTAATGACCCAAACATCGTTTTCCTATATAGTTCAAATTATTTTTATATTTTCTTAATCCAATCAACTCCTGATTCTTATCTTCCCGCAGCAACGTGCGGGGTATGTACCTAGTATCTTATATAGATGCAACCCACTAAAAGTCATTTACTCCTATAAAGCTGAGCTCTCATGAGGCCACATCATCCATATTATTTCATCCATTGGATCACCATCAACAGCACATCCTGTCCATCAGTTTATAACCAGTGACCTTCCTCCTGCTGTGACCCTCCCTCCTGCAATCCTTTTTCCACCACTACCCACGGTCATCTTCTTTTCAGTGCCTCACTAATATGAGTAATGGCTGTAGAAGAGAACCGGACAATTAACAGCTCTAATGGCATTAATCCTACACAAATTACGCAGGTTACCAGTCCAAGCGTACATCTCATCCTGCCTTTGTTATTTACATGCTCTTTCTTGCCTCAGAGTATCATTCGTATCATTTGCTATTGCCCTGCGCTCCACTCAGCTTGCCAGTGCCTGCCATTGCTGTTGCTACATTCAGACAGGTCTTCGATCTCTAACTTATTCATTCTATTTTGCATTAACCATGCTTCAGATTCAGGCCATTGTTTTTGTGCGCTCAAGCTGTTTGATGCATGGTCCCTTAAGCCTGCATAAACCTCCTCTGCAGTTGTTCTACTCATGTGAATGGATCTCTGCTGCAGCTTATGTCTTTGATTTCCCCTCCAAATATATCAGAGCTTTGACCTTCTTCGGTCGTTCAGGTAGTAACAATATGAACATTTATACGTTGTTCATTAGTTACTGTACAAGTGTTCAACTATCCTCATCGACCTTTTATTTAAGCATCCTAACATTACAATAATCCACCTCTTAGAGTAGTTCATTTTTATGTGCATGGCCCTCTGCTGCATGTCTATTTGATTTACCTTTCTGATATAGCAAAATCTTTGGCTTTCTTGAGTCATTCCGGTAAGATAAAGTGTTCATATTGTTACTTTTAAGTTTCCAAAGGCAAAAAGAATCTCAACCGAATCTCAGGGTGAACACAACCAAGCAAATGCCAAGCAAGAAATTTTCATTGAAGAGGACTCCTGGAAAACAAATAAAAAATAGCTCCATTATTATATTCTATTTCCTTTTCTCAAAAATATTAATTTCATTCCATATATAACCACTGTCAAGTATATCTTAATTAAATAACATGCAATTGTGCCAAAAAATTCTGTCACTTCACAGCATTCATCCAAAACCCCACCAAAAGCCCCGCGGCAACGCGCGGGAAATTCACCTAGTAACCAAGATACATGAGGACATGCATAATCCATACAACACGCAGTCAACAGTATATTCAGTACATGGTCAAGGAAAAAACTTTCGTAATAGCCAGATTTCCACAGATCGCCAAGACAGATTAATTTACATACCCACCGAAAATCAGGACCCAATAAATAGGAAGAGAGCAACGCCTACAAAAGAAATTGAATCCTGAAGGGTACTCATGCATCATACCAACTGCTCTACTTCCATGAACTGCAAGAATCAATGATGGTTGCAAGAACCTAACAATCTTAATAATAAGTGAAAGAATCAAAAACAAAAACACATCTAAGTTCTCTGCCTGCACTTCAGATTTTTATGGCATATACAGCTTCCAATGGACAACAAAGGAAAAATGGTCAGTAAACCCTTGAAGGGAAAAATATTTGCACCCACTCCGAGATAACATGTTTCTGATCTTGTTTCTTATGAACTTACAGTCAGAAACTAGTACAAGGTCCTGACATCAACCACTGACTTTGTACAGTTGCACCAGCATTTTGCTGATATTGGTCAACTAACCTAAAACTTCTCCAACAGTGAAACCGGTTATTGAACCAGATAAAGATATGCACTTGATTTCTTTCGAAGATTTCCGCATGATGTCAAAACTGTTGAAAGCAAAAATTCGTCAACATCATACCCTTCCTGCTGCATTAGGTACATGTATTTTAAAGCCTCTTCGCTCATTCCGTTGTGAGCAAATCCTGTAATAATCACTTTCCATGTTACCAAGTTGTGTTCTGGCATTGCATCAAAGACTCGCCGTGCTTCATCAACTTTCCCACACCGCATATACATATCAATCAGTGAGCATCCCACAAAGATATTTGAGAAAGCTTGGGTCTTGTTAACAACACCATGAATCCTCCTTCCATCTCGCAGAGTCTCCAATCTGGCACAAGCTTTCAAAGCTGAGGAATAAGTGTAAGTATTTGGTGTCACACCATCCCATAACATCTCATCCAATGATTTAAGTGCTTCAACATTATGACCAAGACTGTTGTAGCCTGAAATCATAGCTGTCCAAGTCACAGCATCACGGTCAGGCATTGCTTCTAGAATTCTTGCAGCATAGTTATGCTGTCCACATTTAGAATAGAACCAAACAAGTGTAGTGCCAATTTGAAGATTATCTTCCAGAGAGTTCTTAATTATCTGTGCATGTAGTTCCTTTCCGAGACAAATTGATTGCACAGAGCCACACGCACTTAGTAGACCAACAATAGTCAGATTGTTGACAAAGACTCTGCGCATCTTCATCTTTCGGAACAACATGATAGCTTTTTCACCACAGCAGCTTTGCGCATAGCCAGAGATCATAGAAGTCCACGTAATAGTGTTTCTTCTCGGCATCTTGTCAAACACTGCCTGAGCATCAAAGACCTCACCACATCTGGCATACATGGTGACGAGAGCACTCCCGACATGGATATCCTGCTTGTACAGCTTCTTCACAACAGCACCATGTAGCTGCTTCCCAAAGTTTAGAGCCTTCTCTTCTGCACAAGCCTTCAGGACACTGCACACAGTGAACTCATTGGGGCGAAATCCCTCAGACATCATAGCTGAAAACATCCGGAGAGCCTTGTTGCCATGTCCATGCTGAACATAAGCCGTGATCATTGTTGTCCACGAGATAACATCACGAGATGCCATCTTATCAAAAGTGGCCGAGGCACTGGTGACGTCGCCGCACTGAGCATAGAAGTGTGCAACGGCACTGTCCACTATCACGTTGCTCCACCCACCTTTCACAAGACAACAGTGGACCTGCCGCCCTAGGCTAGCATCGGACAGCTCACCACAAGATTTCAACAGGCAAACAAAGGTCATGCTGTTACCTTGCACTCCGCTGGCCACCATATCCAAGAACAGCCTCAAAACCTCACCGTGATGGCCCATCACCCGATATCCGTTCATCATCGCCGTCCACGACACGACGCTCCTCTCCGGCATTTCATCGAACACCTTCCTAGCATCCGAAACCTCATCGAACCTGGCATAGGCACTGATCAAATTGTTGGATAGGAACACACCCAGGCTTTCGACAGACCTCAGGGCGACTGCATGCGCCTTCCGGACGCCGGCCAAGCTCTCGCAAGAACGCAGACAGGAAGCAAGAGCCTCGGCGTCTGGGAGTGGCGGCGCCGAGGGCCCCGGCAAATCTCCACCCTCATATTCCGCCGCAGGGCCGTAGCCATCAGCCCGGTTGGATTGGGCGCCAAAATACCGGCTCTCGATGCGGAAAGATTGCGCCTTGAAGCGCTGCTGCTTGCTCTTCTTCCTCCTCCCCTGCTCGCCGGAGCAGAGCACGCCCCGCGGGGAGCTGCTCGGGTGGAGCGGAGGGAGCGGAGAGAAACTCAGGACTCCAGGGGACGAAGGAGCGCAGCAGAGTAGCATCTGTATTCCTCCCCCGCTCCGGCAAGCGCCTGGATTCGGACAGGGAGAAGAGGCACCGCAGCGCCACCAAGTGGCGGCGCGTGCTCGGCGAGGGATGCGTCGGCGGTACGGGGAAGCTTCTGGTGGTGACAGCCGGAGAGGAGTTGGCCGACCGGTGGCGGCGGCGGCGGCCGGCGAGGCTGCCGCGGAGGAAGAGGATGGGCTGCTTTTGATACTTTGGGAGTGGATTTCGGATTTTTGGTGCGAGTGGTCACGCTTCACAGGTTCAGGGTTTAAAGCATCCATTTTCTTTTTGTCATGTTGCTAAATTCAGCATCTGGTCCCACATGTCATACTATGGGAACAAAAGGCTGAAAAAACAGGGAGCCTGAGCTACTTTGTTTTGCATCAATTTTGTTTTCCCAATTGTGAGACAGTGCAGCTCAACGACATTCTTTTTGCAACTTTCTCTGGGTCAAAAATAAGGTTTGAAATCAAAGTTAGGAGATACTAATTTGAAATTAATTCCACAAATTTTCCCACAAAAGGGGTATTGGAGAGCTCATGGACCAGATTGCACAACACACTTCAGCCCAGCAAAATCCATAGAGAAATTTTTTCTCAAAAACGCAGAAGACTTGCGTTTCATTATTTTAAGAAAAAAGATCCACATAGAAAATAGTCATGCATTTAAACTCCAAATCGAACTTCAACAGCATCAGTGAGCAACAGTGACAAGATGACAACTGATTTATGCCTCAATCTCAAGCACAAATGGCCCAGAAGGTAACGTTGCTTGCAAGTGCCATTTAGGGTCCAATTGTGGGCATTCCAGCATAGATATGCGCATTCCAGGAATAGGAAAAAAAAACTCGAATCAAATGCACCTAGAGCAGACAATTGACAACTAGATGTTGGTAGCATCCAGACAAGAAGCCGCACCATATTTATATGAAAACACATAATACAAACTGCAATATTTCATTCTGAGCATGCAAAGTATATGAAAGACACAGTATGCACCAACAATAAGTAAATATAGGTATCATCTTGCAAACAGGACGCAACAGAAAGTGCAGTATGTAGTAACTACTTTGCTTCTTACCTTGTTTAATTGTTAAGAACCTAAACAATGTAAGGAGCAACGAGGTACTCCATTAAAAAAATCAATGAAGTTCAGAATCTGATTCATATTCTTACAGCGTTTTGAGGTGGGATGTATGAATAATAAACTATGTCACTCTCCCATAAACAGTCATCAGTTCGTTATCGGTCATAACAAGCTTATGCAGCATTCATAAAAGTGTAGCTACGTGGAATGACAACTAAATCAAAGTGGGCCCGATATATAATAGCAGCTGAATATGTGGATACTCTTTCTCAAAAAAGAAGAATAGATAACAGTGCCATTCATTTCAAAGAGTGGAAAGAAAAACGGACACAACCTTCTGAAAAAAAGTGGTGTAAGGAAAAGCCAACCGTAGCAGAAGATGTCAAAAAGAGGAGGAGACAAGAGAACCGAAACAGCAGTGAGGAATCAGCTTGTGTAAATTAGAGAATCACTTGGTTTTGACAGCAGTGTCAATCTCTTAACTTTACAAAGCAAACAATAAAAAGCTTGCCAAAGAAGTTTGCTCGCTAGTATAAGAGATGTGCAGCTGCATACTGTCTTGTAGTACATGAAAACTTCTAATAGTAGCCTTCCACTATGTGGTTTGAATTTTTCACTTGTTTTTTGCACCTGAACTTGAATGCTTAACTCATATCAAGGTCCAGAAGTTCAGCATGTTGGATCTTAAATTGTTTGAGAGGTATGCCACAGGTACTCAAGATGCTTAAAGCTTCACGGACCCTTCCATCGACTTCACATTTGATTTCAACTTTTTTCAGATGGTTGCACGCAAACGATTGTTCATCAAATGGCTGAAAACTCCTTTCTTTTCGCACTTGAACTTTAGGTACCTGAAGCACACAAATATTTTATAAAGGTTAACCAATCATCACTTGTAAACAGTCAATGACAAAAAGATGTTCATCGATTAAAAAGAGTATATATACCTTAGAAATCTGGAGGGTAAGCTTCTCCAGAGCTGGTGACTGTCGGAGGAAGCAGGCTAACATATTGAGGTCAGCAGCAATACCAGGACACCATTCACTGAGTAACAAAGTCTTTAACTTGGGGAATGTAGGGCACAATTCTAAATCTCTGTAGACAATAAACTGGGCAAAGTGCAAAGAACAAGGTCATATAATTATAAGCAGTCTGCTAAATATTTGCTGGACTAATGTGATCAAACAAAAATTAATACTGTTTTTTTTTTTTCTTCAACATGTCATGTATTATATTTCGTAGATGCTTCTATATATATAAACATACCTATGGACTTTGCGTATCAAGTAAACAAAGCAGATGCCCACATTACATACTATTACCATAAGTATAAAATGAACTGTAGTGTTCAATGAAAGAAGAGTACAAATAATTATCATCACAACTGAACCATGTAATGTGCAAGCAAACATACCATGCAAACTCAGTTGTTTGAAAATGTTGACATAGGCTTACGAAAATGTTGAAACTGGTATTTGAAAATGTTGACAGTTACTTGATAGAATCAACTGAGAGCTCCAACTCCGTTACTTGAGATAAACCTTTGAGAAGCATGGACTCACCGCGGCCATCGTGAGAAGCTTTGTCACGGCCATTACAAGCAAAGCAGGTGCTATCATCACAATCCCCACAGCTATTCCAGTAACACATGTCCTGACAGGCTGTAGTAACCCTGACAATTGCTGAAACCAACACTGGCATGTTTCCAAGCACCGGGGTCCAACCTCCAATATCACTTAGCACCAGCGAAACAAGATTCGGTAACTTGATCCGAGATCGTGAGGGACCGTTCCACATGGAACAAGCCGTGAGGCTGAGGTGTTTCAAGCACGGGGACAAGATTCCCTACGATGGTGCACCTCTTCATCTTGAGTTCAACCAGCGCGGGACACCCCGAGAAATCGAGGCTGCTGCCGTTCAATGTCACCGTTTCAAGATCCAATCTTTCAAGGTGCTGGGAGACGACGGGCGCATTCGGCAGCTCCAGGGACCCGTGCTCCCAGTTGTAGATGCCGAAGGTCGTTCGCAGGGAGAGTGCCCGAGCTTTGCACAGCAGCGCGTGCCGGAACCAGAGATTCACGGTGCTGTCGTAGGTGGGGAAGAGCGGCGTGAAGCCGAAGTCGCGCTCGTCGAGGTCGATGGCGAAGGAGTCGAGGCCAGCGCCTGGATCGCGGAGGAGGAGGAGGTTGTCGACGTAGTTGACGAACCAGAGGGGGGTTGTCGCAGTCGGCGACGCCGGTGACGCGCAGCGCGGGGGCGGATTTCCAGAGGTCGCGCCAGCGGCGGGCGAGGCGGGACGTCGCCAGGACCTCGTGCGCCGGGAGGAAGGAGAGCACGTGTTGGAGGAGCTCGTCGGGGAGGGCGCTCAGGCGGTCGGCGCCGCTCGCCATCGGCAGCTTTCTTGGTCTGCCTCTCTCCCCTCTCGCGCCGCCGGAGCCGAGTGACCGAGGCGATTGATGCTGTTTACGCAATGTGGGGCCGGACGGGATTGCCTCCGTTCAGAAACTTCAGAAATAGTTTGACAATTTTGTTTTTTTTCACAGTTCATAATTTTTCTAAATGAATTAATGCATCCATTTGTTTCGTATTACTCAATGAGTGGATTTCGGATTTTTGGGGTGAGTGGTCACGCTTCACATCACAGGTTCAGGGTTTAAAGCATCCATTTTCTTGTTGTCATGTTGTTAAATTCAGCATCTGGTCCCACATGTCATACAGTGGGAACAAAAGGATGAAAAAGCAGAGGAGCCTGAGCTACTTTGTTTTGCATCAATTATTTTCCCCAATTGTGAGACAGTGCAGCTCAACGACATTCTTTTGCAGCTTTCTTTAGGTCAAAAATAAGTCTGAAATCATCTTTAGAAGACATTAATTGAAATTAATTCCACAAATTTTCTCAGAATGGGTATTGAAGATGGAACATAGCATAACACTAGAAAACTCGCGCGGCGTTTGCCGCGCGTATGGCCTTGTTATGTGACCCTTCATATTAACTTATATAACATTTTTCAATTCTATTATGTGCATGCGCCTCGTTACATCTGAACAATCCATGTTATGCTTCCGGATAGATTTATAAGGCACGTTGTAACAAACAATCCATTGATTCAAGTTTTTAATCAAGGGCATCTAACAATGAAGAGAAGTGTATTGAACAGCTGATCAGCTCAGTGGCAACCCTTTTTTTTTTTTTTGAACAGCTGAGCTCAGTGGCAACTTTGAGATGGCTTTCAGTTGTATTTAATCTTGTCATGGTGAAACCAGAATTATAGAGGTGTTTCCAAGGGTGCTTGTGAGATATATATATATATAGGAGTTAAACTTGTTTAGTAAAGATTTATATATAAGAATAACTGATCACCCGCGGTTTCAGCATATCAAGGAGATGTACATTGATGCAAGAGAACAAACACTTATATGCCCTTGACCAATATCAATGTGCAGTTGAGTGAATTATACTGTCCACTTCATTTTGCGGCACGCTTTGTCAGTCGTCAGGCGTTGGCGTGCAGCATCTAAAAGCCTGTGCATCTTGTTTTGTAAAAAAATTAGAATGATGGGAGTGACAGAGCAATTTTTCAAATTATAAATTAGAGTGAATAATCAATTACAACGCATGTATTAGAAATAACTAAATGTGGAATTGGCTGAACACCTTATAATAGTAAAAAGAAAAATGCATGTAGTGAAATCAATAGAATTATCAAAGTCACCGCGTTCTTCATAAAACGAATATGTGCATTGTATATATTAAATTTTAAGGGACATAGTTTGCTGAAGTGGAAATCTTGTGTCAAGTGCTGTCGTCCAACAAAATTATTAGGCAAGACAAAATTTGATAACCATTGTATATTAAATCAAATGCCCTACACCAAGCAATGTTTTGTAATAGAACGTATATTTTTCTAGAACGTAGCAATGTTTTGTAATAGCCTTCAAACACGTGATATCCACTATGAGGCCTCACTTTCTCCTCAGGCATAAAGCAAAGTTATTTAATCACTATATCAGTCAGTGAAGAATTCAATATTTATAGCTTTACATTTGTATGAATGGTAGCTTAGATCACCTAAATGTACCAAGAGCATGGCCTGTTAATAATAATATCAGAGTGAACAGAAAAAGGTTGTGTTTACTATACTTTGTGATAGGTTGACATTTCAGTAAACAGTTCAAGGGAATGGAGGTAAACAGAGAAGGAGGTTAACATAAATACCACTTAGATCATTAGAGATAACTTTGTTTTACTCATATTATAAACAGTCTTCGAATCTGAGATGCACCCTATCGAGTTAAGCAGGAATGGAGAGAAAAGAAAACTGGAAAATCATTTACCTTCGCTAACGACATGTTATAGCAGAACCAAACTTGTCTGCTGGTAATTCATATACCATGGTAACAGGAATGACGAATTAGACCAACTACCCTATGCTAGCTGCAACTGAATCCTGAATCCTGACTCTGCAATGCAGTTGCACGACCTGATGGTCTCCCCTCATGGTTTGCTTTAGTTTTTCTGAAAGCATGGCACATTCTTCAGGTGCTGCTCCACATGCTGCATCAGACTCCCATGTCATCTTGTGGCTCTGAGCAGACCTGGTCATTCAGTACTTGGATTCTTGCAACCACATGGGACTTTTTCCTTATGATGTCAATGACTTGGACGTGGTCTTCACCAACAAAGGTTAGGAAAAACCGGTCGTGAGTCGCTCATACTCGATAACTTGAAAATGCACCCAGCATTTGCCATCTTGCCATTTTTGCCAGAGTAGATGACCCCAAAATTGAGACCCCCCTGAAGATGGGTTTGCATTATGATGCGGTACCCGAACTCTAATGCCTGCAGCTGAACTGTCGCACCGGGGAAGATCATTGATACGTACAGGACGATGGGGATTTCAGTTGTCTGATCCTTCTTGGACTGAATAACCTCATCTTTGCAGCCGTGCAGATTGGCTCTGCATTTCAGGACTGAGTTGCTGCTCTTTTGGTGATTCTTTGCGGCAATTCTAGAATTGGGTCTCAGTGGAAATTTTGACTTCTAAGGAGGGGAAGATGGACTGAAACTGTAGCTGCCTGGCCTTGCTAAACTGATGATACTTGCACGGTTTTGAGAGCCATATATATATATGTATATAATATATGGTAAACTCTTGCAGTGTGGTCATCACAGTTTGCAGACATCATAAAACAGGAGGCATATTCAGTAACCTGGACAATGATAGGATTACCCTTTTTATGCAATAATACAATAGCACAACTTTGGCCAACCAGGATGCTGGACATGTCAGTGTATATTCCATAACAAAGTTTCAGAGATAAAACTGCTATTAACTAAAATTATAAATATATGAAGCTAACTGTTTTGAGAAAATAAATGTCAATACTAACAGCCACCATAATGAGGTGCCTGCAGGAGCCAAAACCGCATTGGAGGATGCTTTACATTGTATTCGCAGTACATACATTCTATGGTTGTCTTTAATTGCTCGAATCAAACAAACAGGATACAACATAGGCGTAAGTATGTAGTAGAGCACCTGATGAGTTAAGTGAACTTGATTACTTGATGAAGAGTAAAATTGGCAGGAGAAGAATGATGCGACGACGTTGTAGAGGTTGTCGTCAGGTGTGGCACGGCGGCGGCGCCGTGGACAGCACCGACGGGTGATACCTGGCTGGGCCACTGGTCCAAGTTAAGGGTGACGTCCAGCTGCAGGGTGCCGGCAAGCCGCTGACAACCGAGGTCCGGACCTCTCGATGAAGAACTCGACACAACCCTCGGGGTGGGGAGCTCGGCAAGGCATGGAGGATGGCAAGGACCTGGGTGGCCATGGAGGTAGGCTGCGCAGCAGCCAGCGGGGCCTCAGCGGCGAGCTCGATTTGGAAGCGCAGGGGTGGGAGGAGGGCACGGGGCTCGCCGGTGTCGCGCAGCTGGAGGAGTGGTTCGATTCGGAGTCGGAGAGTTGCTCGGCGGCGTACGGGCCGACGTCTCCAAGCTCCCGGCACTCGAACCTTCTCGTGGAGCCCGGAGCCCAGAGGAACGAACGATGGAGAGCCGTTGGCTTGTAAATCGACGACAGAATGTTGATGAACAGTTGCCCGACCAATCAGCATCCAGAGAACGGCACGCGTTTTAGATATAGAGAGATACTCCAGCCTGATCTTAGCAAAACCCATAGAGAAAATACCATGCATTTAAACTCCCACTGGAACTTCAACGCTGACAACTGATATAGGCCCAAATATGGAGAGCAAATGGCCCAGATTATGAGCATTCCTGGAATAGGGAGGAAAAAACTCGATTCAAATGCACCTGGACTCCTGGACGTTGGGTAGCTTCCTAAACCCTAAGCTTCCTGACAAGCAACCACTCCATAAATGTAGAAAACAGACAAAATAAAAACGGCAATATGTCATTCTGATCATCATGTAAAAGATATGAATGACAATACATGCAACAATAAGGACTGCAAAATTGTATTACATGTGCCTTTCCATTTATTCAGGTATACATTATCAAATATGGATGACTACCATCAGTATAAATTCATCTAAACATGGATAAATATTACTGCAGAAAATGATCCGTGCTTTGCTTCTTATCTTATTTAATTGTTAAGAACTTAATATAAACAATGTAAGCAGCAATTAAGTTATCCTTTCAAAAAATCAATGTTCACAATCTGGTTCCCATTCGTACGATGTCTTGCGGTTGGATGCATGAACACTAAAACTATATATATCTCTAATAAATAGTCATAAGTTCGTTATCGATAAAAGTGTAGCTATGTTGGATTACAACTAAATCAAAGTGAGCCAGATACAGAATAGCTGCTGAATATATGGATATTCTTTCTCAAAAAACAAGGGAGAACAATGCCATTCATTTCAAGAGCGAAATGAAAAACGGGCACAACCCGCTGGAAGAAAGTGGTCGAGAAAAAGCCAACCGTAGCAGAAGATGCCGACAAGAGGTGGAGACAAGAAAATCAAAACAGCAGTGAGGAATCAGCTTGTGTAAATTGGAAAATCACTGGGTTTTCACAACAGTGTGAATCAAAAGTCATAGAAGTAATATGCCTCTGCCCTCTAGATGTGTATCTGCATGTTGTCTTCCAGTACATGAAAACTTCTAACAATAACCTTTCACTACGTGGTTTGAATTTTTCGCTTTTTTGGAGCTTGAACTTCAATAATTAACTCAAATCAAGGTCCAGAAGTTTTCTTAGCATGTTGGATCTTAAACTGTGTGAGCATGCCACAGCTACTCAAGATACCCAAAGCTTCACGGACCCTTCCATCAACTTCACATTTGATTTCAACATTTTTCAGATGGTTGCACGAAAATGATTCTTCATCAAATGGCTGAAAACTCCTTTCTTTTTGCACTCGAACTTTAGGTACCTGATGAAGCACACAAATATTTTATAAAGGTTAACCGGCCAATCATCACTTGAAAACATTCAGTAATAACAAAAGGATATTCATCTGATTAAAAAGGTATATATATACCTTAGAAATCTGGAGGGTAAGCTTCTCCAGAACTGGTGACTGTCGGTGGAAGCAGGCTAACATATTGAGATCAGCAGCAATACCAGGACACCATTCACTGAGTAACAAAGCCTTTAACTTGGGGAATGTAGGGCACAATTCTAAATCTCTGTTGACAATAAACTGGGAAAATGCAAAGAATAAGATCATATAAGCAATTTGCTAAATTTTTGTCGGACTAATGTTATCAAACCAAAATAAATACATTTTTTTCAGTTTTTTGTTTGCGCAAAGTGCCATGTATACTATTCAGGATAGAATAAAGGCAGGTTTATGATCCATAAGATTTTACAGATTCTTTTATATAGATAAACATACCAATGGATTTTGCGCAAATCAAGTAAACAAAGCAGATGTTCACATCACACACTCCATAAGTGCAAAATCAACCGCAGTATTCAATGAAAGAACAATCAAAATAGTGATCGACCATCGCAACTGAATCATGTACAAGTGCAAACATACCACATTTGAATCAACCGAGAGCTCCAACTCCGTAACTTGAGAAAAACCTTCGAGAAGCATGGACTCACCGCGGCCCTCGTTACAAGCTTTGTAATGGCGATTACAACCACAGCACCTAGTGTCACCACAATCCCCATAGAACACATGTCGTCACAGCCAGTGACCCTGACAATCGCTGAAGCTAACAACGGCATGTTTCCCAGCACTGGTGTCCAGCCATTAAAACCAGTTAGCACAAGTGAGACAAGGTTGGGAAAGTCGATCCGAGGTCGCGAGAAATCATCGTGCACCATGAGACAATCCGTGAGGCTGAGATGTTTCAAGGACGGGGACGAGGACGAGATGTTGCCCAGGATAGCGCACCCCTTCATCTTGAGCTCGACCAGCGCGGGACACCCCGAGAAATCGAGGGCGAGGCCTTTCAATGTCACGGTTTCAAGATCCAATCTTTCGAGGTGCCGGGAGACGGTGGGCGCGTCCGGCAGCTCCAGGGACCCGTCGTCATCGTCGTCTATGTAGACGCCGAAGGTCGTGCGCAGCGAGAGCGCCCGGACTCGGCACAGCAGCGCGTGCCGGAACCAGAGGTTCACCGTGCTGGCGTAGGTGGGGAGGAGCGGCGTTGTGAAGCCGAAGTCGCTCTCGTCGAGGTCGATGGCGAAGGAGTCGAGGCGGGCGCCGGGGTCGCGGAGGAGGAGGAGGTTGTCGACGTAGTCGACGAACCACACGGGGTTCAAGATGTCCGCGACGCCGGTGACGCGCAGCGCGGGGGCGGATTTCCAGAGGTCGCGCCAGCGGCGGGCGAGGCGGGACGTCGACAGGACCTCGTGCGCCGGGAGGAAGGAGAGCACGTGGTGGAGGAGCTCGTCGGGGAGGGCGCTCAGGCGGTCGGCGCCGCTCGCCATCGGCGGCTTTCTTGGTCTCCCTCCCCTCTCCTCTCGCGCCGCCGGAGCCGAGAGCGAGGGCATTTGATGCGGATTAGGCAATGTGGGCCGGGACGGGATTGCGGCGATTGCCTCTGTTCAGAAATAGTTTTGACAATTTTTTTTTACTATCCATAATATATTTTTTCTAATCTAAATGAATTAGTGCACGTTCATCAGTTGTCACGCACCACTCATTGAGTAATACGAAACGATGTGATCCGTGCCACAGCATCTCAGCTTCTTTTCACGTTCCTGCTTACTGTATGTTTCTAATTACTGATATGTTCTTCTTCGTTAGCAACTTTTTTTTTCACATTTGCGGGTATTGGCCATTCCTAGAACTGCACTAATTCATTTAAGCTGTGTAATGGGCATTCGTTTTGTTTCACATAAAAAAGATCTTCCACCAAATATCAAACTCTTGCTATAGGTGCTCAAGTGTTCCTCTAGTGTCTAGCTATAGATTAGGATACCATCCGCAAAAACAATACAAACTTTTCTCAAATGCCATGATCTTAACCGTATCGGTAGGTTTTAGGTACATTTCAGGGCGGAATTGGAGGTAGGGAGAAGAACATGAAGAAAAGGAGAGGATTAATTATTCATCAGATTACATCAATCATGCTCAGTCACCCGCACGCTCTCTGCCTATGTATATATCCAAGCTATAGATCTAGTCGAGACATGGGCTTCCGTGTTCTTGTGCTTCTCCTTGGGCCTTCTACTGCTACTGAGCTTGGGCCTGTAGTTGGGACAATCAACATAGCATACAATTAGCTTATGATAACAAGGGTGCGATTGGCTTAATCATGAATGGATACTAAATGTCGTTTTCCCTTTTAGACACTTCCAAGTATAGAAAACTAGGATGCATTCAATTCAAAATAATTTCATTAACTTCCATATTTTTAAGGCGAAATATACTTGACCAACAAAACATGTTGATGACATTTTTTTTACCGTCTTTTGACCACGATCAGTCGTTTACAAACCTGATTAGAGGGTAAACTGTGCGGTAAGGTGCTGTCGACGGTTTAGACCGGTCTGTAGGTGGCCATCTAGATCCGTATAGGAACACACTAGTCTAAATTTTAAAACACCTTTATATATATCAATATGGGAATTAATTCTCAAGAAAAAAATAACAGGTGCCTAAAATAAAGGTACAAATCATTTGAACACAATTATTATTTTAACATTCCATATATAGCATAACAAATAATGAATGTTTTTATCTCTGCATTTCATTTATGTTTTCACATTTTGTATTCTATCTTTCAAAACATGTTTAGACAACCGCTGCAAGGTAATACGCACTAACATAAAAATTGCAACTTACTCTCAGATGATTTGTTTTCTTGTTGGATAATGATTTTCTCAAGAGGTACACCGAAGGCTACCAAGGACTTCAAAATTTCGTGAACCTTCTCGTCAAGGTCATAACATTCCACGACAACTCTCTCAAGGTTTTCTGATGGAAATGATTGATCCACTACATTGTAGACTTCTTTTAAGGGAACCGTACTTTCGGCCATGCATTCTTGGAGCTAACAAGGTTCCATAATAAGATAAATCACTAATAGATAATGACTTTGATGACATACAAAAACTCGCATAGTGAATAAGTACCTGAGAAAGTTCCTGAGAAAGTTGAAGAGTAAGCATCTCTAGAACTGGCGTGTGTTGGAGAATACAAATTAGTGCACGGAGGTCATGATCCACGCACCACTCACTGAGTACTAGAGTCTTTAACTTACTAAATGTTGGGCACCATCTCACATCCCTTCTGAACATAAACTAGGCATATTGTACAAGTGTCAAAACATGTTTAATGTATGAAGATGCAATCATATAAAGCAAGTATTTGTGATATGAACTGAAGTCATATAATATATCACTTATAAGGGACAAATGAATCAGGTCCAAGGCCCATGCCATGTTTTACAAGTAGCATAAACACACATTCATACACTAACACTAGCCGTATTAAATTGAGTCACAATAAAATATTGCTCATCTGTATTGATTGTCAACGTAACATTTCCATTCACTACATTAATTCAAGGATCGTGGTAATGTACACTTTACAATATCAGAACTTCACAGATAATCTATACGAACAGTTCACAAGTTCAAAACTCCTAACTGGAACTTGAAATTTCAAAGATCCAGTAACTTTGCATATATGCAAATTATTTAGATGTAAACTTGCAAATCTTTAATGATGGGTATGTCAAATATTTCGATGTGAATTTGACTCAAATATATGCTGCTACATAAATTGTAGATGGTCAATTCAACTAAAGATGGAAGTAAAAGTAATAGTACCACTTCAGATTCCGCTATCAGCTCCAAATTGCTAGCAGCTGACAAGCCATTCAAAAGCACACATCCTGCATTGCCATCGTCATTGAGAGGACACCGCCAGCAGGAAACATCATCGCAATCGCCGGTGATATTGTTCAAGCAAGAATCATGACAAGAAACGCCCAATCTAACCGTTGCTTTTACCAGCATTGGCATGTCTTCAAGCAAAGCAGTTTTACCCCAATTGTAATTTACTTGAAGTGAGATGAGACTAGGGGCAGAAATACGAGCACGGCGGTCTGATAGAAACATGCATTTCCAAATGATAAGATGTCTGAGGGTTGGGGAAGAGATCTTATCAGCATGAATGCGGCACTTGGCCATCTTTAGATCCTTCAATGCTCCACAGCTTGAGAAATCAAGAAATTTGTCATGTAAAAATAGGCCGGAAAGCTTCAATGTGGTCAAGTATTGAGAGACAAGGGGCCAATTATCCAGCCTCAGCTCTTTGATCATCCCACCGCCGTTAAGGACAGTAACACTCAGCACCTGAACATGGCACAACAAGGCATGGCGCATCCACAGGCTCACATAGGCCCTATCAGACCCATCATGACGATGGAACTGGAACAGGCACGCCTCCAGACTTGACCGGTCGCGGAGGAGCAGGAGATGGTCCATGAATTTCCGGTGCAACTGGATAGGCCCATCACCGCTGACACGCAGTACGGGCATGGACTTCCAGAGGTTGCGCCAGCGCGGGGCGAGCACGCACGTCCGCACGGCCTCCCGAGCTTGCAGGAGGCCAAGAATGTTGTGCAGGAGAACGTCCGGGAGGGCACTGATCAGGTCTGTGTCGGGCGCCGCCGATATCCTCTTGCGCAGGGCGGCATTCCGCGCCGCCGATGATGTCCTCTTGCGCTTGGGCATTACGTCGAACAGGTTGGCTGCGGGAACTGATTTTCGGCAAAGAAGCTCAGCGACCCACGCCCGCACGATAAAGATAAGGGAGAGAGCTGTCGTAAATAATCACACTGGTGACAAGGGAGAGAGCTGTCGATCGGCACTCGTCGAGTACACTCGGATCAAGATAAAATTCGAGATGTGGGCAAACATAGACAGAAAGACAAGGAGCGAGGCCCTGTGTTGTAACAGTTCCTGAGTTCCGAATCCTTTATTTCAGGATCGATACACTCCGGAGTTGACACGGGAAGGAAGAAAACTCAGTTCCGAATTCGGAGTTCGGACCGGGGAGGAAGAAGACTGTTCTCCTGAGAGGGCTGTTTTGGGAACACCACCCCGACAAATTGTATTTTGAGACCTCCTCAAATTGCAAAAGACTTCAGAAGTAAATACACACAGGCCGTCTCTACAACTCTCAAATTACATATTTGGATCTTCAAATTTGTCAAATGTATCATCCAAATTATAAATTGCCAAAATATCCTCATGAATGATGATGTGGCTTCTTACGTGGCACAATTTGTCACCACTTTATGTTTGTGTGCTTCTTTTGTTAGGAAAGAAATATCATAATAACAAAACATGCCTCGTCAGCAGCCTTGTTAGTAATACAATTAGTACTTGTATAATTCTTGAACATTTGTCAGATGTATAGCAATTAAGTTCAAATACCGAAATCTACAGTCAAGAGTTCAAAGACCAGATAGTAACCCGAATATGTTAAAAGACCTATGGGGCACTTTACACTCTCTTTCAATCCATCACCTTCCATCGCACCGAAGTGCCCTCCTTCAGAATGGTAGACCGCCAGTGATGGCTCCCCGAGGCAGGTGGGAGCGAGATCAGGTTGCTTTACTCAATTTTAGAGGAAAATACACCATCCAATGGTCCGCTATTGTTGACGATCCAATTAATTAAAAAGATATCAACCCCATTATATTTAGAAGAATAGGATGAAAATAAGTACCTGAGGAGTTTTCTAAATTGTTTTTGTTAACTAAAACTCGTATCCTAATAACTAGATTTTGAGAACTGATAGATATGAAGATAATTCTCATGAGATTTCAATATTGCCAAAAAAAAAGTCCGTAAGTGGTTTCACTTTCGCTGTCATGTCTTCCGAGTATGTTACTAAAAGAAAGACGGAAAATTATTTCGTTTTAGATTCTTTACGCTATATAAAAGTTTAACATGCAGAACCAATCTTTAAATAACAAGCCCTTAAGTTTGGCGACACCCCTGTATATGGTCATGCCGCGCCATCTGTCATGATCAAACGGATCTACTTCTTGAAATTTAATCTCGCACGATTAATTTTTAAAATATCAGTTTTACAAAAGCAAGAAAAAGTTTTTCAAAAAAGGTGGTAAAGCAACGCTTTATCCAAGCTATAGTCATTTTACCACCTTTTTTGAAATTTTTTTTCTTGCTTTTGTAAAACTGATATTTAAAAAAAAAAAGTGGCCCAAGCTATAGTCCAATTGTCCAAGGTGGCAAAAAAAAAAGAAAGGACTATAGCTTGGACAAATGGTAAAATGTTTAAATAAGCACTACAAATTTATGCCTAGCTCGATTGGTCTGGTCTTTAATGGTGGAGCCTGTCTATCAGGGTTCTAGTCTTTTGAACTATTACAAATTATTGTTCAAATGGTAGACCGCGAGGTCAATCATCTCAAGACCTGTTGGCTAGTTTCTTAAGCATTCGTAACCTGTCATGGCTTTATTTAGAAAATAAAGTAGCTAAAACATGACTATATTTTAAGTCAGATTGAAGATAACACTCGGTAGTGATTATATATCCTATGTATCCATGTATCCAAACGACACAAGTTCCTGCCAAATCATTTACTAGAGCCTAGAGGTGCGAGATTTCAGCAACATTGGGGAAATCAGTACCAGCACCAGAATCAAGCGGGATCAGGAGGTAACTGGCAGCAGCAGGCGGGATACCAGCAGGGTCCGCCTCAGCAGCAACAACATCCAATCCAACAGCCACGACCTCCACAGAGACAAGCTCAGTATCAGCAACCCCCGCAGGAGAAGCCAGTGGATGAGGTTCGTGTTGACCCTCGTTATAAGCATCTCATCTGCTTCAACTGTGGGGATCCGGGACACTTCACGGGGATTTGCACCAAACCCAGGTTCTGCTTCATTTGCAACTCACCAAATCATCCCTCAGGTGCTTGTCCTGAGAGCAGGAAGTGTCATCCCTGTGCAACATACTTTGGGAGCTCTAGTAAAGGTTTGGGTTTCTATCACATTGATGTGGATGAAAATGAGGAAGTCAAGTGGCTCAATTTTAGAAACTGTGGTGTGGTCACTGTCAAAAAAGGGAGTGTTACCTTGGATGAATTGGAAAAGAACTTAGCAGGGATTTTCAGTAAAGAGTGGCCATGGCAGATAAGAATCTTGGACACAAACAAGTTTCTGGTGAGGTTTCCTCCACAGAAGAAGGTGTGTGACCTAAAGGACTTGCCTGGAATTGATTTACTAAAGGAAGGGACATCAATTGGGGTGCAGGAATGGAAAGGGGAGATGGATCCATTTGGAGAACTTCAACCTGCCTGGATTCAGATACTTGGTATTCCCCCAAAATGGTGTACCTGGAAGGTGATTGCACAAGTGGTCTCATGTTTTGGGATACTAAAAGAAGTGGACTGGAGTATCCTGTTTAAATCCTTTTATGAGGAGGCTAGGGTCCAAGTACTATGCAGAGACATAAGCAAGATCCCTACAAGCAGGATGGTGGAAATGAAGCAAAAGCTCTATAAGCTCTACTTTACAGTAGAGGATGGATTGGATAAAATACCAACAAGCAAGCCAGCTGATAGAGGAGACAATGGGGGGAATGATGGAGAGGATGATGATGAGGCAGATGACCTGGATGATGAAGAGGAGCCAACAAAAGATAAGGAAACTGAAAAGAGTGCACCTGCTAACATATCTCCAGAGCAGCAGAATCACAATCCAAATCCAAGTGCAAGTCATGGAAGGACTGTCCCTACAACAGGCCCTGAAGTATTGCAGCAAATGATACAGCAAAATAGTGCAGGGTGTGGGGAAGGAGAACAGTATATGAACATCGAGATCAATGATCAGGAACAACAAATGAGATGGTTAGCTTTTCTGAATCAGGGGGAAAAGGATGTGTCTGAGGCAAAATGCATGCAAATGCTGAAGGAGATGGAACTGAATGACTATGACTCTGAGGTTGATGAAGAGATAGTTGTGGAATTCCCAGAAACAGGGGAGGAACCAAAAAGAAGCTTATTACAAGAGTTTGAAGCCTGTGCCCAAGACTCACTGGAAATGTCCCTCAGGAAAGGGGAGTTGACAAAGAGTACTGGAGAGGAGAAACAAAAGCAGCAAGAAAGCCCAAAAGAGAAGCCTAAGAAGAAAGCCAAATGGGGTCCAGTTCTAGTAGAAAGGAAGAGCAAGAGGAACCTGGGGAATAACATGTCGGTCTTGGAGAAAGCTCAAGAACTGAAGAAGTGTCATAACCTGGAAAAAGCCAACAACAAGATCATTGGTAATTCCTTTGCTGTCTTATCTGTAGATACTTTACTTGACAATGCTAACATTGCTGGAGTTAAAATGGGGGACTCTGAACAAAATGTTATTGATAACATTCAGAGCCTAGTTGCACTAGAAGTAGATAAGCAGGAGAACTTTGCTGAGCAGAATCCTGAGATTTTGCTCCCTGCAGTAGGGGATTTAAATCAAAATGAGTTAGGTTTTGTAGATGATTTTCCACCTCTGGCTACCCAGAAGGATGGTACTGCTGATTCCATAAAAAACCCACAGAAGTCGAGTGAGGCAGCTTGGTCTGCTGTAGTTAAAAAGAATAGGGGTACTTTTAATAAAAATGTTATAAAATGATAGGAGCCTTTTGGAATGTGAGGGGCCTTAACAAGGCCGGAAGGATGCAAAAATTATTTGATTTCATTGGTGAAAATGATCTCGACTTCGTGGGTTTCCAGGAAACAAAGAAAACACACTTTGATCCTGGTTTTTTGCACACTATCTCAGGGAGACATGACTTTACTTGGAAATGGTTGCCTGCTAAAAAAACCGCTGGTGGTATTCTAGTAGGTTTTAAGAATGAGTTGTTTGAACTAGTTAGTTGGCAGATTAATAAGTTTTCTCTCTGCCTTTTCCTGAAAAACAAAAAAGATAATTTTCTATGGAGATTGGTCACTGTTTATGGTTCACCTTATGATGAACATAAACAGGATTTCATTGATGAACTGCATGCTGTGCTGGAGTTGTGGGGTGGTCCAACCCTGTTGGGGGGTGATTTCAATTTAGTAAGAACTCAAAGTGAAAAGAGCAATGGGAGTGCTAACCCACATTGGACCTTTTTGTTCAATGATTGGATTAATAAATTTGGGTTGATCGAGTTAAAAATTTCAGGAAGGAAATTTACCTGGGCCAATAACCAGGAGAATTTGATCATGGCTGCCATAGACAAAATTTTTGTTACCACTGACTGGGAAAGTAAGTTTCCCCTCTCTTTGGTCAAGGCCTTACCTAAGTATGGCAGTGACCATGCCCCCCTGATGATAAACACAGGGGAGAGAAAAGAGACTACTACGAAGCTGTTTCGTTTTGAGAAATGGTGGTTAGGGGAGGCTGACTTTGGGGAATTGGTTAGAAAGGTTTGGAATATGCCGTGTAGTGAAGCTAATCCTATGGATATCTGGCAGTATAAGTTTAGGCTCCTTAGAAAGAAGGCAAGGGGATGGGACATTAATGTCTCTGCTAGTAAGAAGAAGAGGAAAAAAGAGTTAATCTTGGAGTATGACATCTTAGATAGGTTTTCAGAAGACAGTCAGCTAACTGACCAGGAAAGAGAGAGAATGAAAGATATTGTAAAAGAACTAGACCACATCTGGCTGCAGGAGGAGACTGCAGCTAGACAGAGGTCTAGAGATAGAATTGTTAAGGAAGGGGACAGAAACACTGCTTATTTTCATGCAATAGCTAACCAAAGAAGGAGAAAGAAATTTATTTCTGAAATTGAGGGCCCTAATGGCCTCGTGGATAAAACTGAAGATATTTTGGAAGTAGCCGTAGGTTTTTACAAAGACCTTTTTGGGTTTGAACCCAGGCTAAACATGAGGTTAGACAGGGATTTTTGGGGAGAGTCTGAGAAAGTGACTGAAGAGGAAAACAACATTTTGGATGAAATGATTTCTGAAGAGGAGGTGAAGAAAGCAGTGTTTGACTCTTATGCTGAGGGGGCTCCAGGGCCAGATGGCTTTTCTTTCCTCTTCTATCAGAAATTCTGGGATGTGATTAAGGATGATTTCATGAATATGGTTAGGGACTTTGAGCGTGGAGGATTAGATGTTGGCAGACTAAACTATGCCATGCTGACTCTAATCCCAAAGGAAAATGATGCAAAAGAGTTGAAAAAGTTTAGACCTATAAGTCTTCTAAATTGTAGTTTGAAAATCATCACCAGGGTTCTAACCATGAGATTGAACAAGATTTGTGAGAGACTGATCTCTCCAAATCAGAGTGCTTTTATAAAGGGGAGATTTATCTTGGAGAGTGTGGTGTGTGCCCATGAAATAATTCATTCTGTTCATAATAGTAAATCTCAAGGGCTAGTTCTGAAACTAGACTATGAGAAAGCATATGATAGGGTGAACTGGGACTTCCTTGAGGAAGTGCTTAGGCTAAGAGGTTTTTCTGAGAAATGGATAGGATGGATAAATAGTATTACTAGAAGTGCCAAAATGTGTGAGAATAAATGATGTTAATAGTGGTTATTTTAATGCTGGGAAGCGTCTGAGGCAAGGAGACCCCTTGTCACCTCTCTTATTTAATATTGTTGTAGATGTCTTCACAAAGATGTTGAGCAAAGCTGCAGCAGAGGGTAAGATTAGAGGCCTTTTGTGTGACTTCAGACCTGAAGGTGTCATCAGCTTGCAGTATGCTGATGACACTATTCTGTTTGTAGAAAACTCTGTGGAATGTGCTAGGAATCTGAAGTGGATTTTGAGCTGCTTTGAACAAATCTCTGGCATGAAAATTAATTTCCATAAAAGTGACCTGCTAGCTATAAATATGGATGAGCAGGACATTAATGTCTTTGCTCAGATTTTCTGTTGTAAAAAAAGTGACTTCCCTATGAAATACCTAGGTGTACCTTTACACCATAGTAAGTTGAAGAGAGAAGACCTGCAACCTGTGGTGGATAAGCTAATGAAAAGAATTGAGGGTTGGAAAGGTAAGTTGCTCTCTTATGGGGGTAGATTGGTACTGCTGAAAGCATGTCTTTCCAGTATTCCCATTTACTTGCTTTCAATCATTAAATTCCCTAAGTGGGCAGTGGATGAGATCAACACCCATATGGCCCACTTCTTCTGGGATAACTCAGAAGAGAAGCATAGATTTCACCTAGCCAGATGGGGCCTGGTGAGCCAGAAAAAGGAATATGGTGGTCTTGGGATCACTAATATCAGAGAGATGAATATGTGCCTGTTAGCCTCGTGGATTAAAAGATATCATCTAGATGATAATAAACTGTGGAAGCAAATTGTAGATTACAAGTATAGAACTTCCTCTCCCAATATTTTCTGCTGTCCTAGGAATGTAGGATCTCCCTTTTGGAAGGGGGTGTTGTGGGCAATGGAGGCTGCGAAACTAGGGTACAGTTGGAAAATTGGGAATGGAAGGAGAGTGAGGTTTTGGGAAGATCAGTGGTTCGGGACTTCAAGCTTGGCTATACAATTCTGGGACCTATATATAATTTCCAATGAGCACAACAAGTCGGTGGCTGAGGTTTGGGATGGTACGAACCTTAAGCTGACTTTTAGGAGAGGAGTAGATGATAGAATGTACAATAGATGGCTTGAGCTAGTGGCCATCGCTGAGTCAATTACTTTGGTGGAAGGACAGGATGCTCCTGTATGGATGTATTCTTCTTCTGGGCAATATGATACTAAATCTCTTTATGCTGTGATTTCTTATGGGGGTGTGCAACCGGTGTACACTCCAGCTATCTGGAATGTAACTGTACCCTCCAGGATACATGTTTTCTTGTGGCTGGTGTCTTACGACAAGATACTTACAAGAGTAAACTTAGCTAAGAAAAAAGAAGTTCCTGACAAAACCTGCCTATTCTGTTCTGAAACGGAAACTACAAGTCACCTGCTTTTTCAGTGTGTGGTTGCAAAAGAGATGTGGAGTTTTGTGTCTGATCTGTGCCTGAAAGACATTGGTAGGGATTATGAATCAATTGCGAAGTGGTCGTTGAGTAACAAAAAATATGGTGCAATGAACATTTTATCCTCTTCTGCTATGTGGAATTTATGGACTCTAAGAAATGCTTTGTGCTTCCAGGGGCATGTGTGGACAGGGATGAAAGAGCTATGGAGGAAGACAAGGAATACGCTGAGGACATGGAGAAAGCTTTGCAAAGGAGAAATGCTTCAACAACTGGACGTCTTCATCGACAAATTGACTTCAAAGCTGGAGGAGGTGCCGAGATTGCTGTGTACCATGGGGAGCCAGGAGAATGGAGGAGATATGGCGCCAGAAGCTGGTAGGAGCGCGGTGAGCCAGGAAGATGGTGCGAACAGAATTTCGAGAGTAGCTGTAATGGGTTCACTACTGAACAACAATGCTGTGACAGTTGGGTGTCACGGGGCAGCGAGTCAGCTGACCCCACCGAGTGCTGTAAGCAGAGACGATGTACCAAACTCTGTTTCATGTTAATGAAACTAGGGGGCGACCCTTTTCTCTAAAAAAAAAAATACAGCGAGTCAATTTTCGTTGCCATGGGTGGAGCTAATACATAGGATCGCTACACACAGACAGTGGCGGAGCTAGAGCTCAACGAAGGTGTTGCGAAACGTCTGTTAAGCTTCCCAAGCTTGTGTTTTTGTCATTGTGGGTGCATAGTTAGATGTCCTAAGAGGTGCATACATGGTGGAAAAAAGATGAATATCATTGAAGTTCTATTTTGCCGTGGGTGCGGCCACCCACGGCCAACAACTTATAGCTCCGCCCCTGCACACAGAAGACCAAGAGTAGCACATATAAATGACCCTGAAGATATATAGCAGACGCTCCATCTCAATTACTCATCATTGAGCTGAAACTTGTACAAACGAAACTGAAACCTGTAGAAAAATGAAAAAAACATGCCGAAGGTCGTTTGCAGGGAGATCGCCGGGTTCGGCAGAGCCAGAGCAGCGCGTGCCGGAACCAGAGGTTCACGGTGCTGTCGTCGTAGGTGGGGAAGAGCGGCGTGGTGAAGCCGAAGTCGCGAAGGAGCGGAGGAGGAGGCTGTCGACGTACTTGACGAACCAGACGGGGTTGACGCAGCCCGCGACACTGGTGCCCGGTCCCTCGCGTCGCCGGCACGGAGCAAACGAACAAGGAAAAGCAGGCAGGGATGTATAAAAATGTGTATTTTGGCCTGGCTACCCTCCAGCCGTATCGGAGTAGTTCTCCAACCTCTGTTCGTAAGTGTTAAAGCATTTGTAGGTTCAATCAAAGTCACCTTTTCTAAAATTTATTTAAAACCAACAAAGCAACTGAAACAAATTATTTCAAATGGAAAGAGATATATTATGACAGATGAATTTGGCTTTAAGAAAATCCAGAAAGAATTCTAACATTTATGGACGGGGAGAGTATTGTATTTCATCTCCATGGACGTGGATGGCAATGAACAAATCCGACACATGTCTCTCCTCCCAAGTCCCAAAAGCAGTCAAAATGTCATCACCTCCACAATTTTCTCACAGAAACAGGTAAAATGTTTTCGAAATATGGAAGTTATTGTCAGTTGATAAGCTTCGAACACGACTCTCTCTTCTGGGACGTCCTATGTGAAGGTCGTCCGACGAGAACTCACCGATAGGACGGCCCACGGCCTGTTTCGCGTCGGCCCACGGCTCGCACGGCCTTCTTCTTCCTCGAGCCGCCGCCGCACCGCCGCCGCGCCGCCGCCCTCGACCGCCGTCGTGGTGCTCGCCCCCGCCGCCTCCTCCGCCTCCCGCCCGGCTCCGGCGGCGCCCCGCCGCCTCCGCCGCCGCCCTCGACCGCCGCCGCGCTAATCCGGCGAGAAGTGACGCCCCCGCCCTTACCCCGCCCACCGCCGGCCGCCACCACCGCGGCCGGCGGCGTCCCCGCCGCCTCGCCGCCCGCCCGCATCGCGCCGCCCACCGCCGGTCCGGCCTGCCGCCGCCTTTCTATCGCCGGAGGAGGAGGAGGAGAGATTGGGGGTACAAATCCCGCGCAATAAGGGATTCTCCGGCGAGACGCCCCCGCCCCGCCCTCCTCCATCGTCTACGGCGGCTCCCGCCGCCGAATCCGCGGCCGCCGCCCTCCGCCGCGCGAACCCGGCTCGTCGCCGCCGCCGTTGTCATCGGGAAGGAAGGAGGAGGAAGAAAGCAGGCTGACCGTCGGATGTGCGTGCGCACGAATCTTAAAGCTGTTCGATCGTAAGGATCCTATCGCCCGCCCGTCGTATAGGATTGACGCTCTCTTCTTCTCTCTACCGCGCGCACAGCCCGCCAGCGCAGCCCAGCAGGCCTCTCCCTCGCTCGCACAACCCAGCCAGCAGGCGGCCCAGCCCATCCAACCCGCCCCGGCCCCCTTCGCTTCGCCAGCATCCCGCGCCCGGCCGTCTTCCGTGTTCCATCATCCTCGCGTGTGAGCTGGCAAAGTCGGCGGCGCTCATCGGCATCAACCTCAGCGACGAAAGTACGACATCGGAAACGGCAATACCAGGGCCGTGGCCGCGTGCACCGCTGCCTACAACGCCTTCGGGAAGGCCACCGACGAGCTTGGCGCGCGGCGGTACTCGGCGGCGACGGAGAAGCTGGCGACCGCGGCGGCGCTCACGGGGCGGTGCGACGACGGGTTCGTGAGCGCAGGTGAGGTACAGCACCGACTGACTGTGAGAAGATGGTCGTCATCGGCGTCGCCATTACCAGCCACATCAAGTGATTTGCCGATTTGGTGTTGCCGTGGCATTGCAACGTGCATCTGACTATGTACAAGCGAATTCGATACTGTATTGTCTTCGAGGAACTGAAACTTGCTCAACAAATCGCATGTACCGGCCGGTTATCACCATTACAGGTCAACTTCATCTTTATGGTCCAAAAAATGCAGTAAGTGGCATTGGTATTGTCGAGGATTCACACAGCTGAATGTGCAGCGTGCTAATGCTGGACTTTGAAATGCTCGGCATTATTGATTACTGACACTAACTGAATTCGTTTGCCAATATCTCATCTTGGTTGAGGCCACTGGTACACGCTCAAGTAGCTGGAGGCAGCGACCGAGATGTTTTCCGATGTGAATGTGATCGGCGAGGGCGGGTACCGGATCGTGTACGATGGCATGCTCGAGAATGCCACGCAGGTCGCTGTTAAGAACTTTCTCAACTACCGGGTTATCACCATTAGAGGTCAACATCACCTTTATGGTCTAAAGAAATGCAGTAAATGGAATTCGTATTGTCAAGCATTGACACAGCTGAATGTCCTCATCAGAGAAAGGAATTCGAAGTTGAGGTCGAAGCAATTGGGCATGTGCGGCACAAGAACCTTGTTGGCCTTTTAGGATACTGTGCAGAGGTATTGTCCTGTGTATGCTTGCACATCACTTGCTTAGCTTATTGTACTATGAAGGTTCCTGCCTTGCATTTGTGTTGCCACTGCTGAGGAATTTTCAGCTCAGAGCCATCAATCTTTTCACTAATATTCAGGGCTCAAAATGATGTTTTGTTTCAGTACGTATGATGGCCAATGTGAACTTAGCTTAATGTCCCCATAGGTTCGTTGTCCATCTACTTCATTGCACATTGCAAGATTTTTTTTTTCCTTTATGCTCCCATATTTGATTCAGAGATTTATGAGTTAACAAATCAAAGAGAAATTTACTTATGTTGATTTTTTTATAATATATTTTGTGCACCAAATATGATAAGAATATGTATTCAGGTGGTGCAGATTTGGTGTAAGACATACAGACTTCATCTTATTGCATAATAATATTTGCTAGATTTCTGGTGTCACTCTGGTCAGACCAGTTATTTGAACATGTCCATGAAAATTTGGTATACTTTCACTGGTTTTTTCATTGCCATTTCATGAACCTGCTACAAAATTTTAATTTTCTGGACAGCCTTCATTGCCTCACCGGCGCTTCTTTTCCCTGCCTCCCATAATCACCATGGACATCACTGGATTCTGCCCCACGACACTGCCATCCCACTGTAGCTGACCACTCTTCTCCAAGTCAACAGATAGCTAGGCGCCAATCTGGACAAAATACTTGATCTGCTTAAATTTGTTTTCATGATTTTGTAGAAATGGGCTGAAATAATTGGACAGGCAAACCAAAGTATTTTTGTCCTGAAAAATCAAGATGTTATCAGATCAGTCCTCGACATAAGATTGAGGCAGAAGAGATCGATTGTCTCTTTATTCTTTACTTGTCTGTAAACTGTGGTAAGCCCAAAATGCTGGTCTGTTTCACATTGTGTCCTATAGTCTTGCTTGATCTGCTTATGAAGTGTTCTCACAGAGGCAAATAAGTAATTTTCAGTATGGTGTTGTAACATATTTCATCATGTTGGCCTTTTCTCTGTTAACTCCCAACTTTTGTATGGCATTGCTAGACTCGATAAACAATGATGTGCCGGGTTAAATAAAAAAATAAGAAAATGATGTGCTATGTTGGTCATACTGAGACCATGAATTTCTCAAGTAAATTTTTTTTTTTGATAATACGTATCTGTATTACTGGATAAGGAAAACGTACAAAGACAAGTACAAATACAGGTATGTATCCAAAGGATACGGACACAGCTGTAACAGCCAACCTGCAGAGAAGCCCCCCAAGAAAAACAAAATTACAATAAGGTCCCTGGGCTCCCTGCTCACCACTGCCGACCACCAACACTCGCCGTCGCGCCGCCAGAAGCCACCGCCGACGAGGAAGCCGGCCAGCCCGCAGATCTGGAAGAGCCCTTCGCATATTAGCTTAATGGAGCCGAAGTAGACACCCGTCCAAAAGGACGGGATGAGGCCATCGCCGGTCGCGCATCGGCCGGGGCGGCGCCCCGACCCCTCCAGATCCTGGATCTCCGCTCGCCGCCGACGATGAAGGCCGCGACGGGGAAGCCGAGCTCGATCCACTCGTCCTTCTTCCGCTTCATCCCGAGCTGGATCCGCACCCATGAACAAAAACGCCGCCGGCACAGACAACCGGCGACGGAGACTCCTAACACCGGGCCGGTGAAGCCGGACCCGACCTCCACACGCTCGCCGGCGACACGGGAGTGGCACGCCGCCGAGGCGAGGACGAGCGAGGGAGGACCAAAATCCACATGGACGCATCGCCGCCGCCGCCTCGCCGATGCGCCCGGGACACCAAACCCTAGACCTACAGCTAGGACCTACTCCGCCAGCCGACAGATCCACCGTCTTCCCCGACACCCGACGCCCCGAAGGCCACCGGCATCGAGCAAGACCGACGGATCCGCCGGCGGCGACTCGAACTCTCCCTTTCGCCTCTCCCCTCAACTGTAGCAACGAGACGGTTCGGGAGAGAAAGGATCGGTATTTCTCAAGTAATTTGATATAGTATTGTAAGTCATCATGTGTGGTAATTTGAGACCAGGAAACAAATCCTTAGTTGAAGTAGTCAACATACAAGTATGAGATATTTGATCGGACATGTCGTGAAATATTTATATTTTTTGAAAAACAGTTTCTTAATACTATTTTAAATATATTTTTTAAAGAACACCCCGCAGCATTGCATTCCCCTATTCAAGAAAATAATGTTCCAGACATGCATTTCATTTGTTCCATAGCCAATGATAAAGAAATATGCAAGTTTCTAGTTGCCCAAGAACAAAATGTTCCATCTTCACGAAATAAATGTTCCACATATACATTTACTTTGTCCTGAAAATGCGATGAGCAAATCTCAATCGGTAATACCTAACCAATCCCGTGAACAGTCACAATGAACAAACAAACAAAGTAGAGCGAAAGTGTCTTCAAGACTCAAGTCTATACCATCAAACTGCAGTGGCGTTTAAATTATGGTGGCAGTAAGAGCAAGTGCAAGGCACACTGCCCGTGCATAGCTGCAGTGGGCAAGTTACTGTAGCAAGTAACAAACAAGTCACATTACAAATCCATTTAATTTTTAGAACTGGAACTCATATAAGGTCCTCACAGACACAATAGCATCACCACAGCTGCAGATTGGTCCCTTGCATTGAAATGGTGAAAGAGATAGCAGTCAATTAATCAGCATCACTCAATCTTCTCAGTTCTCCTTTGAGCTGAAACCTGTGCAAACGAAACTGAAACCTGCATAAAAAAGAAAACCATAGAGCACTCAGTGATGTCAACGGAAAATTTGACACTTGATGAGGGACCCCCGGAGAATAGGATTGTATGGGTGTAACATAGGTTCTTGGACCAACATCCAAGTATTCAAAGAAGTATTCTTACAAGTATTCAACTCTGTCAGAGGGAGATATGGCATATTGTGTTTTGATCCTACATCATACTGATGATGCAAAAGCTAAGGATATGTGTGAGAATAATAACATAGGGAACAATTGATTGCAAGTCAATGCAGTACATAGAAAAGCGGAAGCAAAGAATAGATTGCAAGTACAGATAACCAGGAAACCTTAAACACCAGTAAAATAGTACAACGACTAACATAATTAGCCACATTATACTTTGACTGACTAAACATTGTATTTCGACTCGAACACCGATTATATAAGTTTTCAAAATAATACATACAGTCAAAATAAATTCATTAGTTCCCTAAATAACCATAAGTTTGTACGCTTTTATCTTTTTCTTCTTCTATGGTCTCAGAGTATGTGTGTGGAGCTTTGAAACGCATGTAAGCAAACTGCAGGAACATAGAAGCATTATGAATGAAGATAGTTTACTTACACTCGGATGACATATTTTTCTGTTTGATACTAATTTTCTCAAGGGGCATGCCATAACTGATCAGGTACTTCAAAATTTTGTTAACTTTCTCATCAACCTGGTGACATGTCACTTCAATTTTCTTAATGTTTTCCGATGCAAACGAGTGTGTCGCTGATTTGTATATTGCTCTTGATGGAACCTTATTTCTTGCTTCCCTTTCCTCATCCAGCTCCTCACATTCCTGTATCATGCAGAATGCTATAATTATTCCAAGATGATAACTTTGATACGACTCAAAAATCTATGTAAAGAAGAAATACCTCAGAAAGTTCTAAAGTTAGATTCTCTAGAACTGGTGAGTGTTGGAGAATACAAATTAATGCGCGTTCGTCATTAGTCACACACCACTCATTGAGTAATAAAGTCTTCAACTTACTGAATGTGGGGCACCATCTCAAATCCCTTCTGAGAATAAACTGGACAAATATTTGCAAACACTGTTAAAAAGTAGGATTCTAATTTACAGCGAAACTTCTCAACATAGTCCAGATTGAATTAAGTCATGATGAAGTTGATATTTCTCACTGGTTATAATATTTTCAGTTCACACTAGTTCAGCAGTTTCAGTAGCACACATATTTATAAAACATACAGAGAGAGAGAGAGACAGAGAGGGAGATGTCATAGTTAACCAGTACTGGGTCTACCGACAGTCTGAATTCCTAGGTTTAACATAATATTTGTAAGCTCAACGTTTTTTTTTTGAGTATATACAACTTAGTTAGATGTCATCAACACACGAATATTTAGTGAAAATTGACAAAAGAAAGGCAATAGGGAGTAACTGTAAGTAGTTATAAGAGTACCTTGTCAGGTTCAGCCATCAATTTCAAATCCGTAGCAGCTGACAAGCTTTTGAGAAGTACACAGCCTGCACTGCCATCATCAGTGCCGTAACAATCATCACAGGAAGCATCATCGCAATATCCAGGATCATCACCATCACAGAAATCCCCACGACTAAAATCACATTTAACCTCTGCTGTTACTAAAAATAGCATGTCTTCAAACGAAGGAGTTATACCCGGACAACTTATTAGCTGCAATGAAATTAGATTTGGGGCAGAAATAAGAGTCCTGCTGTCCCAACAACAAGAGCAGTAATCCATGCTCAGATGTTCAAGGAATCGGGAAGAGATCTTGCCAGCAGCAATTTCGCAACCTTCCATCCGCAGTTCATTCAATGCTGGACAACTCGAGAAATCAAGAAACTTGTCAAACAAACTTAGATGTGAAAGCTCCAATTTGGTCAAATACTGAGAGACTACAGGAAGATTATACAGCGGGAAGACAGGGCGCTCATGCACACTATCTCATACAGCAACACTCAGCACCCGAACTTGGCATAACAAGGCGTGCCGAATCCACATGTTCACATAGTCAATTTCATATTCAGAGGATAGATCGAACTTGAACAGGCACATGTCCAGTCTTGTGCGGTCGCGGAGGAGCAGGAGATGTTCCAAGAACATTCGGGAGGACCGGATGGGGCTAGGGCGTGTGACGCGCAGAACGGGCATGGACTTCCATAGGTGGCGCCAACGCCGGGAGAGCACGCTCGTCCGCACAGCCTCCTGCGCCTCAAGGAAGCCAAGCATGTGCTGGAGGATGCCGTTCGGAAGGGCGCTGATGCCATCGGTACCGTCCGCCATTGGTACCATCTTGCTTTGGGACATTTCGTCAAACAGTAGGAGGGTGCCAGCTGCCCAGCACCGGACACACCAAAAAATAGGTAAGTAAATGAAAACCCACACTGATGCACGAGAGAGACAGAGATTCATGAAAGATATGAGCTCACCTCTCCGGGGAGCGGCGAGCAGACCACGCCGGTGGAATGGAAGAGAACGGCTCGACTCTCCCTTCGCCGATCAGGAACAAAATCAGCCTCGTGTCAGGGGCCCTGTGGACAGCGTCGATCGCCGCGGGTGGCAACGGAGTGGAGTGGAGTGGAGTGAGAAAGCACTAGATGAAAAGTGCTTCAAACAGTTGCGATAAAAGAAACTTAATGCTCAATTGTTGCAGTACAAAAAAAATGGCTGTTTTATGTAGCTTATCTTTTTTTTTTCTCTCGCACATGTTGTTTTTAAGTAGAATATTTGTGTGATTATACACATTGTACGTTACGTAAAAAAAATTTTCTTGTAACTTTCACAAGTCTGTTTGCATTGGTTTTCATAGTTCTAAGATTCAGTAGATAGAAAGAATGCTCCTACCCCTGCAACTTTTAGTGAAGAAATTCTTGATGCTCGCCTGCTGCAACATAGCTAGGTAATCTAGATAGCCTAATAATTGCGGAGCTAGACAAGTGGCTAGCTAGATATTAGAAATTGTTAAAGTTGGCTGGCAAGCATGTTCCGTCATTAATTATCTATTGCAAAAGCTTATCCGTCGTCTTCCTTGTTAGCCATTCTTATCGCCATCATGTACTATTCGTAGCAGACACAGTTACTCCATTAGTTTTTTTGTTTGGAATCCATTATCTCCAGCTGATCAGCGAGCAACATTCGCCACTAACTACCACACCAAAAAAAAGAGCGTCACCACGCCCAGCCGTCTCCCAACTGCTGTTTTGTGGGCGTCATCTTGTCAAAGCATCAATTTAAACACGCTTAAATGTAATACGAGAATGTTTCAAAATTCGGTGATTCAAAATTTAGATAAATATGTAAGCTATTAAATGTAATTTTTTTCTCTGATGGCATGGACATCGATCAGATTTCTCATATTATGTCATGTTGACTATATGTCTTTTTTCTGCGTCGATTGGTTTTTGGCTTCCAACCTTACATTGGAACTCAATTTCCATGTTTACGAGCAGCAATGCTCACTTGGCATCAGACAAACAAATCCGTATGCATAACAACCAGCAATGCTTAGATGTTTCTAGAATGGTGATTACATATTTCCTTGAATCTCACAATCCTTCATCTTGAGGTAAACGGCGCTGGGCACCCTGGAAGCACAAGGGTGCTGCTGCTGGTCAAAGTCACCAATTCAAGATCCAATCTTTTGAGTGCTTGGATATGATCGTCACAAGAGTAGCTCCAAAGGAAAGCCATCCAATTTCCAACTCGTGCTGGAAGCGGTCATCATCAATGGTGAAAAAAGAATTGGCTGAATTTCGGCCATGTACCAATTTTCGGCTTTAGCGGTCACCTCCGGTATTTGGTATACCGCCCAAATTTATGCAAGTTTTGATTTGAGGGATAACTTAATATAGCTTCAAAAGAATGTTCCTACAGACTCAAGATGTCCAGAGCAAGAATCCCAACCCTACATCGATCGTCATATTGAGCGCCACAATGCGCAATCGAGCACAGAGACGACACAATGCCGGTTGTCAGCCTAGCCTACCTGGCCATGTAGCTTGCCGTCCTTCAAAAACCAAGAACCGACCAAGGAGAGAAGAGTGAAGATAGGGAGGCATGCTACCTAGCCGTGAGAAGACAGCGGATGGGCGTTGAAGGAGAGACGACCGCGTCACCATTGTGCTCGAATCGCGCTGCCACGGGAGCGCTGCAGTCGTCACCTGCCAGCGGGCGAAACTTCTGTCAACATGGCCAGATTCCCGGGGCAGGGGGAGGGAGGAGGAATGGCCAAGACGGGCCAGGTCCAACTAATTCCATTCATTGTTGGGATGTATGTGATTCATTCGGCGTTCGGATGATCCACGGAGGTTGGGCACTTGGGTGGCCAGTCGGCTGCATTCTGTTCTGGCTGTCCTCGACTCAACCGAACAAGCCCTCAGAGTGCCATCTCGCATCCAACCCCCTAGCTGCTTATCCTCCGCGTACAACGTACTGTGCTCATTGGTGAACGCTCGGCTGGACAAGACGGAGGTGAGTGACTAATATTTAAACCGGATGTATTGATGCTAGAGCCTTTGTATAAAAAAAATGCATATAGCCAAACTTATACAAAAAAGAAATAATTAAGCTTTTCTAGAATTAATGCCATGAGCATAACTATATATATCGGAAGGTTTGAGGTACAACTTGGTTAGGAATAATTGTAGGTAGGGAGAAGGCATGAAGGAAAAGAAGGGGACTGTTTTACATCATCTATGTGCGGTCTCCCTCATGCTCTCTGCCTGTGTAATCCACGCTACAGATCTAGTCGATCAACGGGTTTCCGTGCTCTTGTGCTTCTCCTTTTACCTTGTTCTGTTGTTGGACCTGGGCCTGCAGTTGTGACAGTCAACATATAACGTAAAACAAAGTAAATATTCGATGAAGATTCAGACGGTGCAATTAACTTGTTAGAACAAGATCTGAATGGTGCAATTGGTTAAGCCTGCAAGGATACTAATTGTATAGAAACTTAGGATGCCTTTATTTCAATAATGGCATTGACTTCCACTTTTTAAATCAAAATATATATTGACACCTAATACATTGTTATTGAACTAAAGCACCATAATTATATATCAATATGCAAACTAATTCCCATGAAACAATAGGTGCCTAAAATAGGTACAAATCATTTGAACAAATATTATTACTACTCTCTAATTCTGTAGCATAACTAAAAATGGATGTTTTTATCTCTGTATTTCATTCATTTGGTTTCAGAGTTTGTAATCTAGCTTTCAAAATGCAGCATATATAGACTGCAAGATAATATGCAATAACAGTAAAATTACAACTTACTCTTGGATGATTTTATTTCTTGTTGGATACAGATTCTCCCAAGAGGTACACCGTAGTCGACCAAGGACTTCAAAATTTTATGAACCCTCTCATCAAGGTCATAACATTCCACTTTAACGCTCTCAAGTTTTTGTGATCGAAATGATTGATCCACCACCTTGTAGATGTGTTTTGAAGGAACCATATGCTTGCATTGCTGTGGCTAACAAAATGCCATAATAAGATAAATAGTTAATATAGACTTCGATGACATACAAAACTCACTGAGTGAAGAAATACCTGATAATAAAGTCGAAGAGTGAGCATCTCTAGAACCGGTGTGTGTTGAAGAATACAAATTAGTGCACGATGATCAGGATGCACACACCACTCGTTGAGTAATAAAGTCTTTAGCTTGCTAAATATAGGGCACCATCTCAAATCCCTTCTGAGAATAAACTACGCAGATTGTATAAGTAATAGACATGTTCAATGTATATGAACTATAAGTCGCATCGATATGAAGCAAGTATATATGAGTTTAAGTCACAATGACTTATAAGGGACAAATCAATCAGGTCCATGTCATGTTTTACAGATAATTTTTTAATTCATATACATACACTTTTACAGTAACACTAGCCATATTAAATTAAGTAATGATGAAATATTGTTCATTAATATTACACTTTCAGTTATTACATTACTCTAGTAGATTTAGCAATATCAGAAACTTCACAGATTATCTATACGGACTGTCCAAAAGCCCAAAACACCTAACTCAAACTTGACATTTCAAAGCTCCAATTGCATATTTATATGTAAACTTGCAATCTTTAGTGATGGTTATACTGCTGAAATAGTAGAAGAACAGATGAACTGAAAATGGAAATAATTGTAAGAGTACCACTTCAGGTTCCGCGCTCAGTTCCAAATTGTTAGCAACTGACAAGCCATCGAGAAGCACACACCCTGCATTGCCAACATCAATGGGAGAACAGCGCCAGCAGGAAGCATCATTACAATCCCCAGTGCTACTGTTTCGGCAAGAGTCACGACAAAAACTGCCCAATCTAATGGTTGCTCTTACCAACACTGGCATGTCTTCAAGCAAAGCAGTTTTACCCCAATGTCCATCTACTTGTAGTGAGACGAGACTCGGAGCAGAAATTCGAGCACGGCGCTTAGATAAAAACATGCAATCCCAAATGCTAAGATGTTCGAGGGTCCGGGAAGAGATCTTGTCAGCATGAATGCGGCATTCTGCCATCTTTAGATCCTTCAATGCCCCACAGCTTGAGAAATCAAGAAACTTGTCATGTAAATATAGGCCGGAAAGCTTCAATGTGGCCAGGTAGTGAGAAACAAGGGGCCAATTATCCAGCCTCAGCTCTTTGATCATCCCACCGCCGCCAAGGACAGTAACACTCAGCACCTGAACATGGCACAACAAGGCATGGCGCATCCACAGGCTCACATAGGCCCTGTCATACCCATCATGATGATCGAACTGGAACAGGCACGTCTCCAGACTTGACCGGCGGTAGCGAAGGAGCAGGAGATGGTCCATGAATTTCCAGTGCAACTGGATAGGCCCATCACCGCAGACACGCAGAGCGGGCATGGACTTTCCAAAGGTTGCGCCAGCGCTGGGCGAGCATGCACGTCCGCACGGCCAGGGCCGGTCCTGAGATTTTAGGGGCCCGGGGCGAATCTGAATGCCGAGGCCTCTCTATATAAAACTAAAATTTTACACACGCGCGAATAAATGTCTATTGATAATTAATATATCCAAAAAGTATTCGTATACATTGGTTTTGCACATATTATCTTAAAAGTTTCTTAATATATTGTAGATGCTAATTAAATCATTGATAATGGTATCCATATCAATCTCGTTCCCATTTTCTTCCTCGACGCATAACTTGACCAAACTGTACAATCATTTTCTTAAGACAATGTAAACCTTAAATAATTCTTCAACAAATTCAACTTTGAAAAGCTTCTTTCAGAGGGGGGCAGTAAATAAGATCTGATAAGCAATAGAAATGGTAAGATAACAATTCATCTTTGCGACTTAATAAAAAATCTTCCTTGATGTTGTAACAAAATTTTGATCAACTCAATTAAGCCATAGCCATCATGCCTTTAGGAACTTCGGACATAGTATCAATTAGCATACGTCAATACGTACCAGCAACCGTATTTAGCACAAAGAATGGCACACTGCAGCGCCTGTTCGGTTGCTATTGCAGGTAAGTATGAGTAATTATTCGGTACTAACAAGAGCTGTGATGCGCCTGCTCGCATGCTGATCGATGGTGATGGGCCGATTTGGTTGGAGTTTTATCTGAAGAAAGGCCGTGGTCGGTGAGCCTGTTATACCCTATACGTGTATACATACCATGGGGGTGGGGCCCCTCAGATTCGGGGGCCCTGGGCGGCCGCCCCGGTTGCCCCCCCCCCCTCAGGGCCGGCCCTGCGGCCTCCCGAGCTTGCAGGAGGCCAAGAATGTTGTGCAGCAGAACGTCCGGGAGGGCACTGATCAGGTCTGTGTCGGGCGCCGCCGAAATCCTCTTGCGCAGGGCGGCATTCCACGCCACCGATGATGTCCTCTTGCGCTTGGGCATTCCGTCGAACAGGTTGATTGCGGGCGCTGAGTTCGGCCCGAGAAAGTGAGATTATTAAAACTCAGGGATCAACGCTCGAAGGAGAGATGGTTTGGACCGAGAAGGTGAAAAGGAAAGGGACGGCTCGGCTCTCTCGTCGTGTACACTCGGATCAAGATAAAAATCCACGACGGGTGGTGGAGCGGTGGGCAAACGGCAAACCTAGACAGAAAGACAACGAGCGAGGTAACTGCGTTGGAGTAGTTCCTGACTTCCGAATCCTTTATTTCTGAATCGATAGAATCCGGAGTTGACAAGGGAAGGAAGAAGACTCTGTTCCGAGTTCAGAGTTCGGGCCGGGGAGGAAGGAGACTCTGTTCTCGTGAGTCGTGACTCATGAGTGGGCGATTTTGCATACACCACCTCGAAAAATTGTCTTTTGAGATCTCCTAGGTCTCAAATTGCAAAAGGCTTCAGAAGTAAATACACACGGGCCGTCTCTAACTCTCAAATTATATATTTGAATCCTTCAATCTGTCGAATATGTAATCCAAATACAATATGCCAAAATATCCTCATTAATGATGATGTGTCTTCTTACGTGGCACAATTTGTCAACACTTTATGTTTGTGTGCTTCTTTTGTTAGGACAGAAATATCATAATATACAAAACATGCCTCGTCAGCAGCCATCCATGTTAGTAATACCTAGATGTTTAGCAAGTTCAAATACCTAAATATATGGTTAAGAGTTTAAAAACCTAGATGGCAACCCAAATAAGTTAAGGGACCTAATGGTGCCCTTTACTCTCTTCATGATCCATCACCCTCCATTTGCACCTAAGTCGCTAAGTGCCTCCGATCAGAATGTTAGACTGCCCAGTGATGGCCCCCCGAGGCGAGTGGGCGGGAGCTCAGGTTGCTTTAGTCAATTAGAGTACCATACACCGTCCAATGGTCATGAGTTTATTTTAGAAGAACAGGATTAGGCCTACGGGGTCTTAACCTAGCGATTAAGACTTTCGAGCACCTCCAGGGTCTCGGGTTTGATTCCTAGTGAGAATGAATTTACGGTTCTGGTGTATGGCTCTATGTGTAAGGATGGGCGGGGGGTTTGACGGTTTTCTCTTGTTCTTTCTACAGGTCAAGTTTTCGAAGAATCGGATTGGGAAATAAGTACAGTACCTCGGTATTCCTTCCATTATTAATTGTTTTGTTGCGTTAAGTTTTTGAACTAAAACTCTTATCCTAACGACAAGATTTTGAAAACGGAAAGAGTAAGTCTAAAACGTATATCTACCGTCCTTCCCCTCCCCAACTAAAAAAAAAACAAACAATTGTGTCTACAATATGAAGCTAATTTTCATGAGATATCAATATTGCCAAGAAAAGTCCATAAGTGGGCTCACTAAAATATTGGGTCGGTTTTCGCTGTCATCTCTTCAGTATGTGAAAAAACAGGCAGAAAATTATTTTGTTTTAGAATTTTTACGCTATATAAAAGTTTAACGTGTGCAGAACCAATCTTTAAAGAATTAGACCTTAAGTTTGGCGTCACTCCTGTATATGGTCATGCTGCTCATATGTCATGATCAAATGGAATACTTCTTGAAAATTTAATCTCTCACGAGGAATTATAAAAAATATCAGATTTACAAAAGCAAGAATAAAAATATAAAAAAGTGGTAAAGGCTTTGTGGCGTGAACAAGAACTTTAGCTCAGACAAAAGGTAAGATGTTGAAATAAATACAAATTGTGCCTAGCTCGATTGGTCTGGTCCTTATGTTGGAACCTGTCCACCAGGGTTTGAGTCTTTTAACTTATTATTATGACAAATTGTTGTTCAAACGGTAGACGCCATGGCCGTCGACAGCGAGGTCGATCACAAGACCTGTCGGCAAGTTTCTCCTAAGCATTCATAGGGGTGTGATATGAATGCATGTGTTTGAAGGCACATGCTTGAGTGTCTACCTGTGTTTTGTTACGTAAATCTTATAGCATACAGAACCTTTGAACATGACTGCATTTTAAGGCACATTGAAGATAACACTGGGTAGTGATTATATATCCAATGTATCCGAACGACACAAGTTCCTGCCAAATCACTGGAGCCTGGAGGTTCCTAAGAAGCTAGGTAACTTGTTTGACCAAACAGCATCTTCATACATCGAGTCAATTTCGTAGCCGCGGGTCGAGCTAATATAGCATCCCTACAGACAGATGACCAAGACTAGCACATATAAATGACCCTGAAGATAGCAGTCACTCCATCTCATCTCATTGAGCTGAAACCTGTACAAACAAAACTGAAACCTGTAGAAAAATGAATAAACACAGTGATTCAGTGAACTCACAGACTTGTTTTTTCCTTGAGAATAATGGAAATTTTAGTACATGATATGGGATTTATTGCACACAAAGGAAATAAATTTCATTCAATAGAAAAGATCATCACTGGGCCAAAATGAAAATTCAGTGGATATTATCAATGTCATATTAAACATTGGTAAATTGCAGAAATCTATACTCCTAGAGAAAGTGCAACCATAATGAGTTCAGTGCTATAAGACGAACATATATAGTGGTGACAACATACAAAGCAAAAGAAAAACTATTCATAGTGTGGCAAGGTTTATAACCTAAACTGGATGGTACACTTGGTCCTATATTATACTTATAGCTGGATGTTGAATGATAAAATAGGGGCCGGCAGATTCCATGTCAATACTGCATGGGGAAGAAAAGTATTTGATCAAGTCTCAGATGATGCAGCTCACTATGAGAACAAGATTTGGAAGCAGAATTTGATTAAACCGGCATGAATAGTTAATGGTAATTGCCTATTCAGATATTATCAAGCATATGCAACAGGGACATTGGCACCATTTTACATAATAATAATAGCATCAGCAAAATAATGGCATTAGCCTGCATAATTCCAAGTGAAAAATATACTTTTCACCAGTAACTGTTTGTAATTCAACTCAAAATAAAGGAACAACCATTTTTATTGCACTCCAGAAATGGATGTTTCTAACTCTACATCATTTATATGGGTTCGAAGTTTATTTCTCCAAGATTTTTGACACAGGAGTGAAATAATAACTTACACTGAGACAATTCGTTTTCTTGCTGGATGCTGATTTTCTGAAGAGGTATACCGTAAGTGGTCAAAGACTTCAGAATGTTATGGACCCTCTCATCAATGTTGTAACATTTGACTTTGACCGTTTTAATGCTTTCTGACGGAAAAGATTGATCCACCCAATTGTACATTTGTTTTGAAGAGACAAAATTCTTGGGCTTTGCTTCTGGTAGCTGAAAAGATGACAAAATAAGATAAATCACTGGCCACAGATGATAAACTTTGAAAACATACAAAAAAAAAAAAACATATAGAGAAGACATACCTTAGAGAGTTGAAGAGTGAGCATTTCTAGAGCTGGCGAGTGTTGGAGAATACAAATTAGTGCACAGTGTTCACCAGTCATACACCACTCGGTCAGTAGTAAAGTCCTTAACTTGCTAAATGTTGGGCACCATCTCAAATCCCTATTGAAAATAAACTGGAGAAATTGTACAACCAAAATGTCAGATTACATGACGAGGTGGACAAACTATAGAAATAAGTTTAAGAATACCGTTTTTGGTTCAGCTATCAGCTCCAAACTCCTAGCAGCTGACAAACTTTTGAGAAGCACACAGCCAGCGCTGCCATCACCTGTTCCATGACAGTTCCAACAGGAAGCTTCGTCACAGCCGCCGTGACAAGAATCGAAACAATCTTGTTCAAGTTCAACTGTTGCTCTCACTAACATTGGCATCTCTTCAAAGGAAGGAGTTAAACCCCAACAACCATTTATTTTCAGTGAAACGAGACTTGGGGCAGAGATATGAGTCCGGCAGTCCTCCCAAAGAAACTTGCAATCTTGAATTCCCAGACACTCGAGTGACTGGGAAGAGATCATGGTGCCAAAAATGTTGCAGTTGGTCAAATTCAGATCCTTCAGTGCCGGGCAGCTTGAGAAATTCAGAAACTTGTGATCTAAAATCAGACCACGAAGCTTCAACTTTGTCAAGGATTGAGAAACAACGGGCAGATTATCCAGTTCCAGTTCGTTGACCATTCGACCGCTACCAAAGACAGCAACATCCAGCTCCCTAACTTGGAGCAGCAAAGCATGGCGAATCCACAGGTTCACGTAGGACACATGGGCAGCAAGGTATGCACCGAACTCAAACATGCACACATCCAAGCCTGCAGAGCGATCGCGGAGGAGCAGGAGATGATCCATGAACTCCTGGAGCCACTTGACAGGGCTGGCGCCGGTGACGCGCAGCACGGGCATGGACTTCCAGAGGTTACGCCAGCGCCGAGCGAGCACGCACGTCTGCACGGCCTCCCGAGCTTGCAAGAGGCCTAGGATTTGGTGCAGGAGAACGTCCGGAAGGGCACTGATGAGGTCGGCGTCGCGCGACACCCGAGGCCTCTTGCACTGGGGCATTTCGTCGAACAGCTTGACCGCACCGGCGCAAAGGAAGGAAGGAGACGAGCACTTCTCGTCGTATACTCTCCGACCAAGATCAAAATCCACGAAGAGTCGTACGGTGCCGTGGCTCCTGATCTCTACTTTTTTTCTTGATCGGCGAATTCCGCAGATGTGGAGGAATTCGAAGGAGACTCTGTTCCGAATGCGAAGTCCTGTCATGCTTTGCACGGGAAGGAAAGGGACTCTGCCAAATTTCCGACGACGTGGAGGAAAGAGAAAGGAAGAGAGAGGCGCCTCCCTCTCACTCACACGCCCAGCATCGCATCCCGCGGACGGTGAGCTCAGGGCACCAGGGGCAGCAGACTCGACGAGGAACGGCCGGAGGGTGGCCTGGTGGTGGTGGGCGAGGGCATGGCGCGGCGTTAAGCCCAAGGCGACGCGAGCAGGTCGGAGGTCCACCCTGATCAGGATGGAGGAGGAGGAGGCGTTGTTTGGCGCGTGGATCGGCAATGCGCCCACCCGCCGTTGGCCTTGCTCTAGCTAGCCAAGGCAGCCGCGACCATGCATGCTCCTCCCCGTGCGTGCAGTGTCAAGTCAGCGTTCCTTTTCCGCCCATATGTTACTTTATTGCTAGAAAGAAAACAAGACATTTTCATGTATGAAATGTGTCCAAGAAGATATTACATGGAAAGACAGAAACATGGTAAAACAAGCTTAGTCGACAAACAATTACAATGTTCTAGTCCTTTCTTTCTTTTTTCTTCTGGGATGACAGTGGTTTGGTCAAACAACGAGATCTTTTGCGAGTTTGTTCTAAATCAACTTATGTTGACCTTGACTCGTCATCAGTAATATATATAAAAGCCTTATATATATAAAAGCCTACTG
Source organism: Eragrostis nindensis (assembly GCA_012490785.1). Taxonomy (NCBI): domain Eukaryota; kingdom Viridiplantae; phylum Streptophyta; class Magnoliopsida; order Poales; family Poaceae; genus Eragrostis; species Eragrostis nindensis. The sequence continues at coordinate 1,170,283 of JAAXCT010000023.1, forward strand.
GCCCTGCACGCAGCGCTTGGGTTTGGGCTAGGAGTGCTACTAGCTAGCTAGGCGTTGCTTTAGCAGCTGAATATTATCAAGTCCTGCAGGATACAAATCAAAGGAGAGAACTAGAGGCTTGAGGCGTCGTGGCGGCGCAGGAGCTAACGCAAGAAATTCAAGGAGAACAATAGCAGACGCATCCACGAAGCTGACAGAGGGCCACGACATCAGTTGTCCGAGGAGCGATGACGAGCAGGCAATGGTCCAAAACCGAAGAAGACGATCCCTGTGTTGTTCTTTTCCCCATCAAAATCTAGCTAGCACCTCCCGTTGCATGCAGGACAATATGCATGGATCAATGTGCTGTGGCCTGTGGGTGGCAGCATGGTGTGTACCTAGCTAAGGTTGGGCATGGCTGAACGATCGAAGCTGAGCTCAAAATTCCCTTGTGGGCTCGAACTGAGAGACTGGGATCCGCTATAGTATATTAATTATAAGTCGATGATATGTGAACCCAACGCTCTAGCTACTAGTCCACTTGTGTCAACATCTGTTATACATTACGAACTCCTGACACTCAGAGCAAGGTTTGAACAAGACTCTGATGAGTGGATGGAGAAGGAAACCACAAGCATCACGTTTTATTGCCACGAACCATTCCACATTTGAGGAACTGAACTAATAGCTGAAAAGCTAACCGGATCGAGCTGTTTTTTTGACTTTCGATACATAGACGACAAAAATATATTACAAAAGCCAATAGCAAAATCCAAGAACCATTCTCACCCCACATATTCGTTTTCGGTCTAGGTTGGCCTTCCTCACACTAAACTATCGTGGTGTGACTAAATTCTCACCCACCTCACGCATATATGCATATGGGTGGGTGTCACATACAGACATATATATATATAGAGTTAATTTCACAAACCCACAACTATTTGGTTCCTTGTTGCAAGAAACCACAACTATTTGTGAAATTAACTCTATATAGAGTTAATTTCACAAAACCACAACTATTTGATCCCATGTTGCAAGGAACCACAACTTTTGCAACCAGTTTCACAAAACCACAACTATTTATGTCACTTGTTGCACAAAACCACAACTTTTAGTTTCGGTCCCACATGTCAGCCACACAAAAGTGCATAAGGCCAATAGAGAATGACATGTGGGACCAGGACCAAAACTTGTGGTTTTGTGCAACAAGTGGCAAAATAGTTGTGGTTTTGTGAAACTGGTTTCAAAAGTTGTGGTTTCAAAGGTTGTGGTTTCAAAACTATTAACTCATCTATATATATATATATATATATATATATATATATATATATATATATATATATATATATATATATATATATATATACACATAGTTTTTTATTAACGTTTATTTTGTACTGCAAGAAGATACTTTTACAGATAATTTAGTTATGGCAAGGAAGCTGGGGTGCAGAAGACCAACAAAATGGATAAAAGTCCAATTATAAGATCCTTGTATATCAACCCTATCCATAATCATCAATTGTATACTTAATTCTTGCTCTTCCACCAAACATAATTGTTAAATCCAACTGAGGAGGGTATAGAGACCGCGGGGAGAGGGGTGGGGGGCTCATGCCCCCTCTCTCTAAATAGCCAACATTACAATATCTTAACTGTGAATTGACAAGTCGCTACCTAATTTGCGAGCCGAAAGATGCTACATACAAAGTTGATGATATTATTGAATTGGTCAGATTAAAAGGAAACAATAAGATGATACCTGACGAAGCGTCATCATCAAGATGCTCTACAACATGCATAATATCTGAAATGTTATCTTTCCTTTGTAGTACTCAAAAGAATCTTGAGATTTCCATCCAAGTCTAGAATTTGGACAAGGATCAACTTGAGAGATATTTCAAAAGCTCAATGAAAAAGATTCATAAATTTGCAGACTAAGGAGCATGTCCTGACCGTGAGGGTGAATTTTTGGGAACTTGTGGAACAAAACCTAGCGGGGGAGAGAAACATTACTTTCTTGTACAAGAGCGGTGGAACTAATTCTTGCACACAAGGAAAAAGAAGGCATACAATTGGCATCGGAAGCACAGAGGGGTGAGAAAAACTAGTTTGCCTCAAATAGTATACAGTGATGAATAAAGAGAGCCTTTCCCAATAAAGCAAGGATTCGTGTTTCGCAAATTGAAAGGTATCTCGAAATGTCAGGTTCATATATGAGAACTTACCTGCTATAGGTTCAAGGGCAGACCTATATTTTGATGAGTAGGGACATATGCCCTCACTAACTTAATTTGGGTCAAGATGTTACTACATACCAGATGAATTGACAAAAGCTAAACCATTGAAAACAAGTAAACCATGAAGCAAATCTGAATCACATCTACAAGTCCTATCTTACAGAAAGTACCTTTCATCAAATGCTTTATAATAACAATAACTAGTAGGGAACATTGCATAAATCTTCAGCGTGTGGAGCCAAGTTGTGCTACGACGAGAAAATCCAAAAGCAGGCTGAATCATCTTTTTTTTTTCTTCTCTTGATCGTTGAATCAATTGTTTTTGAGTTAAAACATACCTGATATTTTGTCATTCTTTGGCTTTGGCCTGTTGACCCTATTACGTGTTGATTTCAAGCAGTTTGTGTTGATATAGCATGTCTAGGTAACACCTTTGACCTCTTGCTCAGTCTTTTGTGCTCAAATGACTCATTATTTTACATTGGCATCTCCATGCTTGGTGTGTCATCTTTGTCTTCACTTTCTTGATCTCAGTTCTAGAACTCAAAATGGGAAAGCATTTGCATGCAACATTTATCATTAGATGAAAAATAACTTATACAGGAGAAGTTACACTAGAAGTGACTTATCCGGACTTATGCTCTGTCATCTTGCATAAGCAGTTTCATTCCTCTGTAGATCACGCCTCCACAGCAGCAAAATTGGGGGTAATGAGATGGTGATTCCTTTTCTAGAATGAAAGGGGGTTCAACTATAACTTTTAGAGTACAGACCCTTACATCAATGGCTTTGATCATAAGTAAAATAAAAATCACAGAAAGAACTTGTAAGTCTTCTACTCATCTTCAAAATTACCTCTTTGAGACAGGCTTACTCTTGTTCCAGCACTCCCCGAGCTCTTGTCTGTGACAAGGGATAGCTGTGAATAAAAAACTGGTAAAGGCTTCCTATTTTTTTTTGAAAATCTCTTTCCTAATGAAGTGAAGGGTTGTGGAAGTTTCGTTATTCCCAATTATTTTGCTCCATAATATATTGATTAATCCAAAACACGCCCTACTCTCTTAACAGACCTTCTGATTCCCGAGGTAAAGAAAAAAAAATTAGACAATCCATCTTCGAACACCCATATTTTTTATGTTAATTGGCGTATAATAATCTCTATATATCTATTATGGATATGTACTCCTTGGGATCGATAAACCTTTTCAATCATTTTAACAAGAGATACGACTTTGGGCGATGGTCACCTCATCTCCATTATAATCCTAGGGAAAACCAAAGAATTTTTGGTATACGCTCATTCCGATCCTCTGAAAAAATTGACAGATAAGTCAATCTTGTTGTGCATGAGATTTTCACCTTTATGAACATCACCACAAAACAATAATAAGCCAACAAACACCATACCTGAAGCACAAATTATATTTCTGCTGGACAGCCACAATAATAACGTTTTAGATAGTGAATCCTCTGAGCCACCCACCTAGGATCGTCAGCCACGATATTTCGAAGCCGTGATGCATAGAGAGATCTAGGCATTTAGGTTTCTGTAATGTGGGTATGCTCAGGCGGAGTCTCACAACAGGGTCAAAGCTGGGTCCAATAGATAGAACAAATCAGTCATCAGCCGAGGCACTACGGCGCTGAAGTATGATATAAACCGAGCGAGCACGCACGTCTGCACGGTCTCCCGAGCTTGCAAGAGGCCAAGAATTTGGTGCAGGAGAATGCCCGAAAGGGCAATGATGAAGTCGGCATCACGCGACACCCGAGTCCTCTTGCACCGGAGCATTTCGCCGAACCGCTTGGCTTGACCACACCGGCGCAAAGGAAGGAGACGGCCTCTCTCGTTGTATACTCTCCGAACAAGATCAAAATCCACAGAGGGCAAGGTGCTATGATGGAACGGCACTCTGACTCCTGACTTATACTTTATTTCTTGATCATCAAAATCCGGAGTTCTGAGACGGGGGAGGAGGAAGACCCTGTTCCGAATTCGGAGTCTTGACACGGGGAGGAACAGTACTCTGTTAGCCAATGCAGCCGCGGCCATGCTATCACCTGCGAGGGCGCTCGCCGTGCTGTCACCTCCTGCCGATGGGCGCCTGCCACGGCGTCCACTGCGCGGGCCACGCCGCCCAATGCTCGCCGTACAGTGTCACCGTTGATCGCCATTTCTCTTCGGCTAGTTGTTCCTTTTCGCCCAAAGTTAGGAGTTGGTAAATGTAGAGGCATTAATACATGTTGACACACGCGGATTGGTAGAGTGTTGGGTTCACATGTCCTCGACTGATAATACCATCACTACACAAATGTGGTCATCTATGAATTCCTAACTGACATGACACTATGACAAGGTTTTGAACAAGAGGCCAATGAGCGGTAGGAGAAAAAAAAATCACCACGTTCTAACTAAAGGTTTTTTTTTCGCATGAAAAGAAAAAGAAAGGGGTAAGGAAAACTTTATACTTCCTCCATTTCACAATATTTGTGATTCTAGATTCTTGCATGTGCACAGAAAATAAGAAGGAGAAATATAGAGAGAGAGATGCATTGGGAAGTGGTAATGATGCATTGAAATATGAGAACCAAATGATAATGGGTTAATGGGATTGGGAATGCGAGGCGATTTATTACAACTGTATAAGATCCTTTAATTCGGTTTGGTCCAGGAATGCTACTACCCAATGCTTTAGAGCGGAATGTAAAGTCATGGATACTAGTTGGAAATAGTGTACACATGGTTTCATTTAGATGAAACTACTCTCTCCTCTCTCCTTATTAATTTGCTGCCACATCATCTAAAATGGTGACATGGCATCATATTTAATGAGAATGAAACTCCCATTGGGAGTAGCCTAAGGCCAACCTTAATGCATAGTTTCATTTCACTTTTTCCAAGAGTGCCACATGATCTTAAAATTATAGTTTGAGATATGAAATGAGCTCTCTCAATGCACAATTTTATCTCACGGTTTCATAGATAAGCCATCATATTAACTTGTTGTCTTGTGATTGGTCAAAATAAGTTGAGATGAAATTTTAGACTCTCAATGCATGTTTCATTAGAGTTTCATACATGTGAAATAGTGCCATTCATGGGGATGAAACCCATTCAGCCCATTTCATAATAAATACTCCGCCATGTCATCGTTTTTGCCTACATGGCATGTTATTTAATGGGAATGAAACTCCCATTGAGATTGGCCTAAGTATTCCCTCCGGTTCCAAATTAATTGTCGTTTTGGGCATGATTGGGAATACCAAAGAGTGATTAATTAGGGGTATTTTTCCCTCTGTGCCCTTATTAAAGGGACTGACTATACATTAGTCAGCTAAAAATTGAATTGCTTTCAGTCGATTTTTCAACAAATAGGATAGTGCCACGTGATAAAATGCTTTTGGCTGGTAATTGGAAAATCTGAGTGATTTTAGTTTGAAATTCAGTCAGATTCAGTTGTAAACGAAAATTGACTGAAAATTGTACTTGTTTCAGTCGAATTTATTGAAGCAAACTGAAGAAAAAAAGGACTTATAAATCATCACATTTTCCAAAGAAAACTGAAGAAAACTAAAATGACTGAAAAACAAATGGTTCATATAAATGAGCTTTGACATCACGCCTTTTACATAAACAGAGAACAAAAATGATAGTCATGCATATCAAAACCAAAAAGTGTTACAGTACGTGACTAGGAGTAACAGGAGATCGAAATGGTTTTAAAATCTGCGACATGTAAGCATTTCATTGCCTACTGACGGGTGTAAAGGCCAACTACGCCAAACAGGGCCGAAGCAAACAAAAGAAAAAAGTCCACAACTAACCAGTTGGGCCCAGGTAAGTCTGCGCATGTGAAAGCCATGCAGGAAAACATCAATCGTGATTGGTTGAGAAAATTGACTGAAATGTGATTGATTTTTAGCTGAGCAATGTTTAGAAGTTCCTTAATAAATAGCCTCGGAGGTCCCTTCCATGCAACAGTCGCTCTTTGTTCAACTGGTTCTGGTGACCAGCAACGAGGTGTGAGGTCTGGACTTCGACTCTTGCTGGCCCATATTTGTATTCTGCGGACGCGTTTTTTTTTTCATGGCGCTCCCTGGGAGACGCGAAATTTTCGTGGCGCGGTCGTTTTTGCATGGCGCTGTACAAGGCGGGAGCCATGTTTTCATTCGTATACTAGTCGTCTTGTTTTCAATTGGATTTCATTTGAATCTTGAGCTACCAGATGGTGTTGGCACGTTGATCTTGCCACTAGACCAACATGGAGCTCTCCACATTGAAGAAAACATGGCTGGTAATGGTAAGTGCATGTTCTCACATGAAGAAAAAGATGAGTTTTTGCATGCTCTTTTCTTATAGTTTTGGCATGTTCTTTTCTCTCGCGTCGTGCTGGACCTCGCGCTGGACATTGCCGTGGACGTCTAACTCTCGCTGGGCGTCGAACTCGAGCTGCACGTACGTCGACCTCGCGCTGGACGTCGACCTCATCCTATTCCTCGGAGTCAGGGACGTTGACGTGGGGGGGGGGGGGGGGGGGGGGGGGGGGGGGGGGGGGGGGTGCTCAAGCCCCCTTATGAGTTTACAGTTGGCTACTAGAATTGTGAGTTGAAAGATGCTACAAACAAAGCTGATGATATTATTGACTTGGACAGATTAAAAGGAAATAATATTGATAGCTGACGAAGAGTTGTCATCAAGATGCTCTTCAACATGTACAATATCTCGAATGTTGTTCTTTCCTTTGTACTACTAAAAAAAATCATGAGATTAAGTCAAGAATCAACTTAAGAAGATTTCAAAGCTCAGTGAAAAAGCTTCATAATTTGCATCAGAGGGGGCATGTCCTGACCGTGAGGATGAAATTTTGGAACCTAACCTAGTGGGGAAAAAAACTTTACTTCCTTGTACGAGCGTGGTGGAACTGATTCTTGCACAGAAGGGAAAAGAAGGTATACAATTGGCATCGTGGGCACAACAGGGTGGGAAAAACAATTTTGGCCCAATTGTATACAATGACGATAGAATAAAGAGGGCGTTTCACAATAAAGCAAGATTTCTGTTTCTTTCTCATAATGATAGAAATCATTATTTTTTGAGATACCATATTGATAGATCAGGAAATGTCACGGTCATATATATGCAAGATGAAACAGGAGAAATTAGCTGCTATAGGTTCAAGGGCAGACCTATATATTGATGAGTAGGGACATATGCCCTCACTAACTTAATTTTGGGTCAAGATGTTACAAGATACCAAATGGACTCACAAAACCTAGACCATTTAAAACAAGTAAACATTGAAGCAATCTTAATCACATCTATAAGTCTTATCTTATGGAAAGTATCTTTCATCAAGTGCTTCATAATAACAATAACTAGTAGGTAACATAGCATAAATCGTCAGCGTGTCGAGCAAAGCTGTGCTAAAACGAGCAAATCGAAAAGCAAGCTGAACCATTTATTTTGGGATCATTAGACCAGTGTTTTTTGAGTTAAAACACACCTGATATTTTGTCATTCTTTGGTTTTGGCCTGTCAACCCTACTACATATTGATTTCAAGTAGTTTGTGGTGATATAGCATGTCTAGGTAACACCTTTGACCTCTTCCTTAGTGTTTTGTGCTCAAATGACTCATTATTTTACATTGTCATCTCCATGCCTGGTGTGTCATCTTTGCCTCCACTTCTTGATCTCAGTTGTTCATTACGAAGTTGAAGGCCAGAATCTCAATACCATCATGTCGACATCATACTATAAACCTAGTGCACAAATATACTAGACCTCCACCATAGTGATAAAGGAAAAACAAAAACATAGGACAATATGCATCTGGGCTTGCCTGGCTCAGGGGCTACACTAGTAGTGTCAGTAGCAGGGTCAATCTCTGGCTCCTCCTGGGCCTCCTCCGGCAGTTGGAAGTCGAGAGGCTCTGAAGTCTCCTCGGTCACTACACGTCACGAGAAGGAAATAATGCATGTTAGATGCAATAACATGATGCAATTAAAGTTGGTTACTTAAATTAACATGACTTTATGTCCAGTGGCATTTTTCTAGAGTCAAGTGCCACTAAGCAAATTACTGTGAAGTTTCATGATTTATTGAGTTAAGGATTATTTCTAACAATTTAAACAAGACAGTAGATTAAATAAATCATAAGAAAATAATTAAGCATGATCTGATAGTGAAAAAATGTTCTTTAAGTGTGTTATAATATACTTTAGTTGCATTCAAGACATTAGGATTTAAGGACTTAGAGATAATTTATTATGATTTAAACAAGGTTTACTACTTATGCAATTTTACGGAAAACAGATAAAGGACTTTGGGCAGTTTGAATTTTTTTTGGATAGAACTGAGAGAGGAGTCCATCAAAAGTAGACCTGGGTTTTTCTGACTTATATTCGATTTCTATGAATTTTACAATATTTCTGGAATTTTCTAGGAATTAAAGAAACCAAGGAAAAGTGGGATTCGGCCAGGCCAATCACATCGCGGCCACACCGGGTCACACAGCGCTCGGCACACCGGATCCCGGGGCAACTGCACCGGATCCAGGGCGCGCCCGCGCCATGGCGTGCGCGGCGACGCCGACTGCGGTAAGGTCGCCGTTCCGGCCATGTCGGAGGGAGAGGTGATCTACGGTTGGATTCGATCGGCTCACCTCGATGGCGCGGGTCTCAACGGGGAGCAAGAAGTCAACGACAAGGACGGGGTGGTGGTCAGCGACAAGGAGGCGGCTCGGCTAGTGTTGCGCGGCGGCGTTCCGGTCGCCGAAGAGGGAGTCTGGCGGTGATAGCGCGAGCACGAGGTCTAGGGTGTTGGCGCGGTCCTCTTTGTCGATGACCTTGTCGACGCGGAGGCTCGGAGGGGAGAGTTCACTGGCGGGGGTCGCGGCGGCGGGGAAAACTGGTTTCTGGCTAGTCGAGCTGCAGAGACGAGGAAGAAGGAAGTCTGGGTCGTGCGCGAGTTCGTGGAGCACCTCAGTTTGCAAAGGTTTGGCGCGGGGTTTACCAGAGACGGCGAATCGGACGACCACGCGATGAGAGGCTTGGCAGCAGGACTTGGGGAAGATGACGCGATTCGAGCTCTCACGGCGGGGAGAAGAGGGGTGGTGCCATGGTGAGCTCGGAGATGCCTTGGCGCAGCTCTACGCGAAGCAGCTAGGCAGGGAGGCGCCACGCTACGAGGAAGCGGAAACCGGCCAGCGGCTGCTAGGGCGAGAGAGCGGCGTGGGAGAGGGAGGAGAGGTAGGGCAGGAAGGGAGAGGCGGTGCGGGGCGATTTAGAATGAGCGGGAGAGGTTGTGGGGTGCGGCGAGCCGCACGCCGTCGGCCACGCGGCGGCAAAGCGCCGACGCTCTTCAGAGAGAGAGGTGTCGTCACCACTTAATGTTTGTATCGGTGATGATGTCGCTTTTATGCGGACATAAATCACAATAACTAACACATGTCTCTTCAGCAACCACGATAACAATACAAGTAGTAGTTTCAAAAAATTTAAACTTATAACACAGGTTTAGCAAGTTGAAAGATCTAAATATATAGTTAAGAGTTCAAAGATCTGGATTACACCCCCAAATAAGTTAAGTGACCGATGCTGAACTTTATTTCATTCAATCCATCGCATAATTCAGATCATCACTGGGCCAACATGAGATTCGACGGATATTATCAAGGTCATATAATTATAAAAATTGGTAAATAGCAGAATCTATACTCACAAAAAAGTGCATGCATAATGAGTTCAGTGCTGTAATACGAACCTACATACTGGTGACAACAAACAAAGCTTAAAATAAAAACCATTCATAGTGCGGCAAGGATTATAATCCATACTGGATGGTACGCTGTATTTGGTCCTATATTATATTTATGGCTCGATGTTAGAATAATAAAATAGGTGCCAGTAGATTCCATGTCAATACTTTCAAGGGGAAAAAAGGTATTTGATGAAGACTCAGATGATGCAGTCACTAAGGAGAACGTGATCTGGGAGCAGAGTTTGCTTAAACTGGCATGAATAGTGAGCGAGAATTGCCCATTTATATACTGTCAAGCATATGTAACAGGGGAACACTGGCAGCATTTATATAATAATAACTAGCGTCAGCCAAATAATGTCATTAACCTGCAAAATTCCAAGTGCAAAATATAATTTCACCCGTAACTCGTTGTAGTTCAATTTAAAATAAAGGGACACCAAATAAAAGTATGTTATTTGAACACACATTTTAATTGCACTCCAGAAATGGATATTTCTAATTCTGCATTTCATTTCAGTGGGTTCGAAGTTTATTTCTCCCATATTTTTCAGAATAGACAGATTTGAAAGGTCAACACCAGGAGTGAAATAGTGACTTACACTCCGACGATTTATTTTCTTGATGGATGCAAATTTTCTCAAGAGGTACACTGTAGGTGTTCAAAGATTTCAGAATGTTATGGACTCTGTCATCAATATTGTAACATTCTACTTTGACCTTTTTAAGGCTTTATGACAGAAAAGATTGATCCACCGAATTGTAGATTGCTTTTGAAGGAACCGAATTCCTAGCCTTCGCTTCCAATTGCTGAACAATTTCCACAATATGATAAATCACTAATCACAGATGATAAACTTTGAAATAAATTTTTTTTTAAAGAGGCGAAATACCTTAGAAAGTTGAAGAAGAGCATTTCTAAAGCTAGCAAATGTCGGAGAATATACAAATTAATGCACAATGATCATCAGCCACACACCACTCGGTCAGAAATAGAATCTTTAGTTTGCTAAATGTTGGGCACCATCTCAAATACTCATTAGGAGATGCAGCACAAGCCCAGTAACCAATACAATGAATTGTGCACCAAAGGGCCGAAGCCTGGGCGCCCGCGTCATCCGAAATATCGAGGCCGTACTTGTGTTCTGCATCGTGCGGCTCCTGTTGGTGACGTGCGTCCTTGCACCTAAACACCGTGTGCCTTTCCTGGAAACTTCCTTCCCCCATGCTTCTGCCCATCCCTTTGCTGCCCATCCCTCGCCTATATTTCTGCCCATCCCGTTGCATGCGGTGCTCATCTTGTCCAGTCTGCTCGTCATGTTGTCAAGAGCGGTGATGCCTAACACTTTCTTAAGCATGTTTCCTATAAATACTTGCTCTTCCTCTCGTATTGGTCCCAACGTCACATCAACCCATTCCTAGCTCGAGGATCGTCACCCGCCGCGGCGTTTGCTGCATTAACCATGACCCGTTCGTCGTCCAGAGCAAGCAGTCCGCGTACTCCGACGACAAGGCCAGCGACGAGCAGGCCTTCCTGGCGTGGCTAGTCGGCGGGGTCGACGTCGCTGGACGAGCACCTCCGCTTGAGTCGACGCAGAGCCAGCCCGTGCGCACTATCGGCACCACGCGTGCGCGACCTTCTTCACGCAGGCGTGCGCCGTGAACGTGGCCTTCGCGCACGAGTGGGCACCGGCGGCGACGGGCAAGGCGTCGCCGGAGCTGCCCAGTCTCCCGGCGGAGCTCAAACCGGTTGACTTTCCCACGTTGCCGGAGTGCGGGACCGCGTACTCGCGGCGCTGTGCCCTGTGGCACATGTCGACGATGTTGGCGTCGTGGAAGGGAAGGGCGCCTGCGAGGAGGATGAGAAGAGGATGACGCTGCAGGACCAGGCGTCGGCCTTGGCGCCGTCGTAGGCCTTGCGACGGAGCATCTCGGGCGCCGTGAAGGTCGGCGTGCTGCAGGCCGTGTGCAGGGGGCCGTCGTCGCGGAGCGAGTCCGGAGCGCGGCGAGGCCGAAGTTGCAGAACTTGAGGTTGACGTCGGCGTCGAGGTGCATGAGGCAGTAGATGAGGGCCAAGGCGACGTGGAGGAACACGAGGCGCGCCGCGTGCTCGTGGAGCCTGCGCGCAGGGAGGGAGGCGATCCTGGAGTGGAGGTCATCGTCCGGGGCGAGCTCCATCACCAGGAACAGGCTTGGAGCCCGTGGCGAGCTCCTCGTGGAGCCGGACGGGCGTACCTTGCTTGACTTGGTGTCGCAGCAGTGCCAGGGCAGCAACGACCTCTCATTCGCCGTGGGAATCCAGCGCCTTCTTCTCTCCTGCGAGGCCGAGGCCTTGGAGACGCCATCTCGTCGCTCGTCGTGGAGCTTGAGTCGCCGTCACCATCGCCGTCCATGGCGAGGCCCGGGCGCGCGACCAGCGACGTCTCCTCGAGGAAGATCCTGTTGTGCGAGAAGGGCATGGTGTAGAGGAAGGTGGGGATGTGGCGGTTGCGCTCCTTGATCTCCGACCCCGCCGGCAGGTGCAAGTCGCGCGCCAGTTCATGAAGAGCATTCTGTCGATGCCGAACGGGTGCTCGTCGACCTCGGCGAGGATGCCGTAGCCGACCTGGTAGCCAGGGTTGTAGGGCTTGTCGTACTGCACGAGGCAGCGGGAGAAGCCGGTGGCGTCGAAGATGACGGTGGCAGGCACGGCGACGCCGTCGTCGCAGATGAGGAGGAGGCCTTGTTGTGGACGGCCTTGGCGACCTTAGCCTGGTTGAAGATGACGCCGTTGGCGACGCACCGCTCCATCATGGTGGACTTGAGCTTGCGGCGCGCGACGCCGACACAGGCGTACGGCCGGCCGAGCGACTTGGTGCGACCGTCATCGATGAAGGCGGACGCCGACGAACAGATGGTGTCGAGACCCATTGCTTCGAACTCGTCCACAGCTCGACTGCTCCGGCTGCTGTTGGCCGCGCGGACGCCGTCCAGCTGCTCCTCTCCTTCCCCGCAACTAGTGGCGCGCGCGGGAATAAGGGCGCCGCCACGGCGCTCTATACCGGCGCGCCGGCGAGGACGCGCTGCCTCCGCCGCCTTGCTGCGGTGACCTTGCCGCAGCTACCTCCTTGCTCCTTCAGTCGCTTCATCATGGTCTTCGCTTGCCGCCTCAGGCGATGGCGGAGTGAGCGAGGATGGCTGGATGGCTCGATTTGGAGCAAAATGAGAGCCTGCGCGGCGCAGAGGCAAGATGCAGCACGCGTAGGGAAATGGAGAAAGAGCAAGCGTGCGGCAGACGCGTGCAGGAGGTGCTTGGCCGCGTGGAGACATGCACCTGCATGCTCGCCAGCCAGGCAGTTGAGAGACGGACAAAAGAAGAGAGAGGGAGAGATGGAGAAAAGAACAGAGAGGGACGTGACAGCAGAGAAAGGGACAATTCGCTGGCTGTCGCCTCTGTTAGAGCAACTCCAACAGTCTCCCAATAATTTGTCTCCCAATATCCTCTATTGGGAGCCTCCCAATAGCTTTTTCAGGATATTGGGAGGTGCAGCTCCGGCAGTCTCCCAATAACTCCCTCCCAATATCCCCTCCTCCTTCCTTCTTCTCTTCTCCCCTCACACATGAGTAATTCAAACAATACACAATGATATGCAAACATTTCAAATGTTCATACTTCAACCACAAACAAGCGAAATTCAAATTTAGGTTCAAATTTCAAACTTCAAATTCAAATTTGAATTCAAATTTAAACATGCTACATTGCCGAAAAGGGAAAAAAACAATCATGGATCAACCCGTTGGCCAAGTCTTTGCCACAAGTGCTCAACAAGATCTTCGCGAAGTTGATGGTGCTCCTCCTTGTTAGTGATCTTCTTATGCACTTCGAGGAATTTCTTGAGTCGGTCTTTGTTCCTTTCTGGCTGCACCTCCGGAACGCGTGTGCCCTCCATCTCATAGATGTACTCCACATCCTGCCCTCGCTCATCCTCTAAGATCATGTTGTGCATTATGATGCATGCTGTCATGATGTACCATAGTGTATGTTGATCCCAAAATCTAGCAGGTCCTCTCACAATTGCCCACCGAGCTTGCAACACACCAAATGCCCTCTCAACCCCTTTTCTAGCTGATTCTTGAGCCTTGGCGAAGTGCATTCTCTTGTTACCGACCGTCTTGGAGATTGTCTTCACAAATGTTGCCCAAGAAGGATAGATGCCATCAGCCAAGTAGTATGCCATGTCGTATTGATGGCCATTCACCTCATAGTTCACTAATGGTGCCTTCCCAGCTGCTAACCTAGCAAACAAAGGAGACCTATGCAGGACATTGATGTCATTGCAGCTTCCTGGCATTTCAAAGTAAGCATGCCAAATCCAAAGATCATTGGATGCCACTGCCTCAAGAATGATTGTAGGATCTCTAGAATGACCTGTGAACTGACCATACCATGCTGTCGGACACTTGAGCCACCTCCAATGCATGCAATCGATGCTGCCCAACATCCCTGGAAATCCAAGATCTTCACCCATCTGCATTAGCCTTGCCGTGTCCTCTTCATTTGGAGCTCTCAAGTATTGCTCTCCATAAATCTCAACAATAGACTTGACAAACATCCTCAAGCTTTCAATTATGGTGCTCTCGGCCATGTACAACCAATCATCAATGAAATCAGCCGAACAACCGGTGCCTAGCATGCGAATTGCCGCTGCAACCTTCTTCAAACAACTATGCCTAAGCTCACCGGCTGCATTCCTCTTCTGCACAAAGTAATCACAATGCCCTTCCACGGCATTGGCAATGCGCAAAAACAAACGCCTCGACATCCTAAAGCGACGACGAAAGAAGTGGTGGCCATAGATAGGGTTCTCACTGAAGTAGTCATCCCATAGTTTGTCATGACCGGCTTGACGCTTACGATGAACTATGCCCCGTCCAATCACCGAACCACCACGCTTGCGTCTCTTCTTGCTTCCAATGTCGACAAGCATCGAAGCAACCAAATCTAGATCGGCCAAGTCGTCGTCATCGTCTGACGAGGACTCATCGTAGAACCCCGTCTCCAATAATGAGTTCATCTGCAGGAGTGGTGAATGTTGAGAACATTTCGTCGAGCAACACAAGTGCAGCACATTCGAAGCATCATGAGGTTCACTGACCTTTGACGGCACACAGCGACGGTGAGGCGTCGAGCGTCGCCGTGCGCGACAGGGAAGGGCGGGGCGCCTGGCACAGACACGGGCAGGCGTGGAAGAGCGGGGCGCTGGGCACCGGAGGCGTGGAAGGGCCGGGCGCCGGACGTCACACGAGTGGAAGGGCCGCGCAGCTGGACCGGGTGGGGGACGGCGTCGCGCGCGCAAGGCAGCACGGCGTGGTCGCGTGCGCAAGGCCGGGCATCTGGACCGGGCGGGGCACGGCGTCGCCCGCGCAGAGCAGCCGCGCGCCGCGCAGGGCAGCCGGGCGCCGCGCCGGGCAGGAGATCGCGCTGCGCCGGGCAGGGAAGGGCAGCCGGGCGTCGGGCGTCGCGCAGCCGCGAGCCGAAGCTGGGGGAGGAACGCCGATGACCTTGCCTGCGCGGGAAAAGCTCTCGATTTTGGTCACGCCGAGGCGCCACGGCGTCCAACTCTTCTCAGTTGGGGGCACGGACCATCGGGGACGAAGCCTCCAAGATCGGAGCGGCCGGAGACGGCAAGGGCTGGGGGAGAGGCGACCAAGACTCGCCGTCGACACGCCGCCCTTGACCTCGTGCGCCGCCGCGGTTCACGTCGATTTGGCGCCGGATTTGGCGTCGATTGGGGCCAAATCCGGGTCAACGGGGCCGGGTGGAGCTCGCCGTGGCCATGTCCGGCACGCGCGACGACGAGGGCGACGTGGCGGGGGGCTCCGGCGAGGCGGCGGCTTCACGGCGCTCGAGCGGGAACGGAGGGACGCGAGCGGGAAAGGGGAAGAAGTGCGCGCGCTCAGCTGGAAGCAGTGGGGCCCACGTGAAAATGGTATTGGGAGGGGGAGGAGAGCCTCCCAACATAAAGGGAGGAGAGGGCTGGTTTTGGGAGGGGGAGAATAAATGGGGAGCTTTTTGGGAGACTGCTGGAGCAGTTTTTCCCTCTCCAAACTCCCAATATCACCACTCTTTTGGTATTGGGAGGGGGATTGGGAGACTGCTAGAGTTGCTCTTAGGAGCACTACGAGGTGTTTGTTTTTTTTGAAAAATTTTAGCCCTATCACATTAAAAAGAATCTTGTCATTTACAAGTATTAAATCAAGTCTAATTACAAAACTAATTACAGAATCTATGGGCTAATTTGCGAGACGAATCTAATAAGAGTAATTAAGCCGTGATTAGAAGATGGTTACTGTAGCATCACTGTAGCAAACCATAGATTAATTAGACTCATTAGAGCATCTCCAAGAGACTAGCTAAAATACTTTGCAAAGCTAAATATAGAAAAATTCTCAGAAAAACTCAATCCAACAGGTTGGCCATCGGGCTCTCCAAATATCTTCGCTCGCTATCCGCTCGGCCTGCCTCGCCATCTTTGCCGAGCGCGCCTCGCTCGCCATCGCCTGATCTTGCCTTCTCCCGCGCGTGCCGCATTCGTTTCCCGCACTCGCATCGCCCGCGCCGTACTCTCCTTCCGCGCGCCGCACTCACCCCATCTCCTCGATCGGTTTCTTCTTCGACGTCCGCCGCAGTCCGCGACGCCGACGTGTTCCTCACCCGCGTCCCCTGCCCCGACGATGCCTTCCCTAGGTGGCAGATCATGGACTGCCGTGGCGGTTGCCTCCTCCTCCGCAAGTTAAGATTAGTACTTACTAGCCTTTGAACCCGTGCACCTGCACAGGCTAGCACTGTTTTGCAAAATTATTTACAAATTAACCTATTTCTTCTCTGTACCTTACACTACATGTTTTTCATACCATAATTTTGCATACTATCTAATTAAAAAGCATGGGCATAGCAGGTTTTTCTTCTACTAAAGGATGAACTAAAAACTACAAATGGATATTGTAAATAGAGATATCCTTCACTGTTATTTTGTGATGACAAATCTACAAACAATAGTTTTTTGAAATGCAGCAAGCAAGCGTGAGCCTGACAGTGTATCCAAATTTTTCTAAGGTAACTAAATAAAGCAGTTGGACTGCGGCGATTATTGTCTCTGATTTTTGAGCTTTTCATCTGTATCGCATTAAAAAAGGAAATCAAATGAACTGTCTTTGTTGTGGAACAACAAAGAATAAATTCTAGATTAATTTCTTTATTACTTTGTTAATCCCGACAGGACCCAGTTCCTTTGATAATCTGAAGTTGAGGTACTGAATACTGTGATGGGAGCGTGAAACTTTACTGTAGTGAGCTAGTACGGCACGTCTTCCTTCTTCAGCAAGCAATTTCTTTAATCTCGTCCAATGGTATTGTACTGATTCAAAAGTGTTAGCTGCTAAACAACTTAGAAAAAGTTCCTGAAAACAAATAATCAGTGATAAGGTCTGTCATACAATGTAGAACGCTACGATCCTGCAAGTCTTTCACCTACTCACCTGTATACATTAGAGCCCTTCATGACACCCTGTTCGACATGGAGACATATATGTAGGATTGTAGGGCTATTCACGGACAGTTGAAAGCCTTCATAATCGCTTAGCCCAAGCTCAGTTTCACTGCTAGCACCGTCCAACGAAGAACACCATCGAATACCTGGTCACCGTGATGCCGCAGGTATCAGTGTCAATTCCCGGCAGTTCGTCTCTGGCAGTCTGACAACCTCCATGGGTGCAGGCCTTGAATCCCCAGACCTTGGGAATGCGGGAGGACCAAGAGGGCCGCATGCCCGTAACACCGCATCAACCTAAGGACACCATGAAAACGACGATCTTAATTAGTGTTTCGACACTGCTTTCAAGGAGGTCGAGCCATCCACACATGCTGTGCATGCGACAACTTCAGGAAAAAGAGAAATCAATATCCTACTTGTTCACCGGTGACATATGCTCGTCGGCGCTGCATCTGAAAGTCGTGGTACTTCTGCATACCGCCATGCCTCGGAAATCCATGTCGCTTCTGCATCTCAATCGCCATAGCTCCAAAATCCATGGGCCTTCTGCACGCATCTGGGGATCATTGCCACAGCGACGTTCAAGAGTCAGCTGGTCCGCCACCGGCTAGCTCTGATCTGGTGTCCATAATCCTTTATCTCTAATTAGATTGGTGACTTAAGTATGATCACAGATCACATAATTTCGAATGCATCCCACTTACCTTCGTCGTTGTAGTTGTTTGACTTCAACTCGCCACAGCATGGTATTCTCCAACCGCCGCTGCTTCACGTGTGTATGTGGCAGACTCGTACATAATTTCTGCCGATGATTGACTCCATATCAGATTGAGTTGACATGGCAGCAAGACAGGGAACAGGGCATTGAAGATCTTCAGCTTCCAGTTCCTTGCTGACCTATACACACAAAAAAAACACGCACCAGGAAGCTATGGACACGGGCCTCTCGCACCTTTTGTGTTTTTTTATTTTTGACAAAAGTCCTCACCTTGAGGTATTGGAGTCGGAGTTGCTGGAGTACAGTTCTTGTGCTTGGATACGAAGCACTCGAACGGCTCGTCTTGCTTGATACGGCTGCTTCTTGAAGAATCTGGAACACGCAAGGGACTACTGGCAGGAATCAGGATGCATGCAAACTGATCTGCTTCTCCTTGCCCTTATCCCTCTGATATCTGCTACCTATTGTGGGGCGAGCAGTGCCGATGGATCATTCTTCCCAGCAAAAGAGGAACTCGATCCAAGTGCAGATGAAATCTCCTGAGAAGAACAGAACAAACTCAATTAATCAGGACTAATCTACGAACAGACAAAATACTCTACTGCAGTCTGCAGACGCCATGGACGACGGTGAGGCTGGTGGGTGGCGATCTGACCGATGAGACTGAGGCCGCTGCGACAGCGCCTCCTCATGCAAGCTCCATGGCGCGGAGGCCGCGCAGCGCCCTGTTTCACCTCCTTCTCCCGTAGCCTGAGTTTCGCAATACATGCTGGTGTAGCGTGGCGGCGGCGTGGCACATTGCTTCGCATCCTCCCGTAGCCATCGTCCCGTGATAGGGATCGGATAACCTAGCCTGGAAGGCTCCACGTCAGATGTGGGAAGGATTACACAAGATCTAACGGTTATGGGCTGTTAAGCATCTAAATTAACGGATGGATGTTTTGCTTTTTTCTCAGAATTTCTAAGAGTTTTCCTCCGATTAACGTGAGGGCTCTAAAAGGAGCCTCTAATTAGTAAATATAAGATAGCGGTTAATTTACAAGTTCAGTTTTGTCCTTGTAGCTAGAGCGCTATTTCTTACAATAATTTATAACTGGACCCACGTCCTAAATACAAAGTCATGTGGGCGAAAACTAAAGTGGCCACGTCTGGAGCTTTCAGATCTTGGCACCACTGATTTGATATGCAACACTTGATCTTCATTAATTATATGTTTATGCATACAGTCTAATTATTCAGCTATGTGACAGAAGGCAAAATATTTAATATGAGAATTTATTTTCTTGCGAGAGTAATATGAGAAACATCTTATGCTAAAAAGCTAGGAAAACTATTTCGGAAATAAAAAAATTTCGGAGGTCACTGATAAACATGAAATTTCGAGAATTTCGGAAATTTCGACGAACAAAATTTGAATTTTTCAAAAAAAATTGACATAATTTCGTATGATATTGTCTCAAATCTATAAAACATCACGATCGGATACATAAACAAGACAATTTGCACTCACGAAGGTGGTCAAGAACAATATTTCGTTGGTACTGTTCATTTCGATTTCATTTCGGACCCCACCGAAAAAGATGAAATGTCGGATATTTGGGTGAAATTTCGCCGAAATTTTTTTCCTAGCTAAAAAGTTTACAAAGTCGTGGTGTGCAATTTCGACTCCAGTACGTCGTGGGGTATATATACTCGGTCAAGAAGTTCAAATGGGTCATGGGTGCATGCATGATCATCGATCATAACAGCAAAAAATAGGGGATGCATGGATATAACCCATCAATGAACACATGAAGGTACCGTTTGTGGCTATGAGTTGACGACTTCTTCAGAGGACTATAACATGCAAACTACATGCAGCATTCAAAGGTGCATAGAGACTGCCAAGAAAGTGACAAATTTTGGGATGTAAGCCATAGTGATTCATAGGCTAGTACTTGTCAACACTGGCTGTTGAGCATTACTTTAATTTCCCATGGTTGATTAATTATTCAGATGAGTCATACATTGAAAACTTTTGATCCTTCACAACATATACAGACCATGAACATTTATTCGAGTAAATTACTTGAAAAAGTCAAATCAGCATGTGCTAGCTATGTGGGTAACAGGAGACTATAGCTAGAATGTTCACTCCCGTGCACACACATAAGAAGCAAACAAGTCAGACGCCACCAAAAATTGGCGAGAGTCAACCACGCAGGGCCAAGTACGCATTATCAGTTTTTTTTTCCCTAAAAAAAAGAAAAGTTTGGTTCATCAGCTCATCACTAGCTAGGCACAGCCAGTTGGGCCAATGGCGAGCACACAATCCTGTGCGGGCCCCACGGTTAGCTCTAGGTGGGCCCGGCATCCTCCTGCGTATCAAGTGAGATTACCAACTTAAATTGCGTGTGTGACACACAGACACGCACAGGGGGAAGCTTAGCTAGCTAGCTAGGGAACAGGTAGTTCCTTCTTCTACTCGCAAAAAAAGGTAGTTCCTTCTTCTGTGCTCCTTGTTGGGGCGACGCGTCACACGTGTCAGCTCGCACGAACCTAATTCTCCTCTGCCTCCTGCCCACGTGCCGCCCGAACAGTGGCCGCCCCGGCCTGTTCATCGGTCATTTCATTTTCGAAAATCAACAAACAACGCCAGCTGCTGAATTTGGCCACAGAATAAGTTATTATGTGACCGGCTATAAAATAGTAGTTCACTATATATATATATATATATATATATATATATATAAATGGACGAGCGATTGAAATGTCTTGCCGTATGTTGTCAAGTAACATGTCAACCTCACATTAAGATACTATGTTCTGCGTTCCGATTAATTTATACTTGTAGAGCTAGAACACAGCGGCTACACTCTGCATGCACACCAAATTAAGAGAAATTGAATGGTGTGCTCTCGCTTTCACATCCACAGTAGCATAGCCATGCAGGAGTATAGATTTGTACTGTACACGTCACCGTATATGTATAGTGTACGAGCGTACGTACGCAGCTGCACATGCATGCATGATGATTAAGCTTGTTGCATGGCGCATACTACGTACGTAGCTAGAGTGATCGATGTGGCACCAATACAGCTGCGCTGGATGGAGGACTTGGTCATGGGAAGTTACGTTGGATCTCTCGTATATATAGGAAAACAATACTAGCTACTTGCTAATAGGCTATTGCGTGCGTAACGTATATATTATGTAGGATGGCACTTGGTAGCGGATATGAAAATGGGAGTACGGACGACAACAAACACAAGAAAACGCAGTAGCATATCTATGCTGAAGCAAACACAGCGCGTTGGCCTGATCGTGGTTTGGCTAGTAACGACGTCGTCTTAGACTACTACGTACTTAAACCCTGACGTCAGCACTCGCGGCAGGGATGAGAGAGAGAGAGAGAGATCAGAGAGAGGAAGCTGCTGCGTCTCCCGCGCGCACACAAATTAAAGACGCCCGCCAGCAGCTGCCTGCCCTGTGGCTTGTATGCCGCGCCATGCATCCATCACCTTATCATCTCACGATCGGCGCCGTTGTTGCGTTGGCAGCACCTAATAAACCTCTATAAAACCCCACACCCAACGAATCAATCCCACATGCAGTTGGGAGAGCCAGCTGAGAGCCTGCAGCCGGCCTATAGCAGTAGCAGCTAGCTCGATCGATCGATAGAGAAAGAAAGAAAGAATTACATAAGCAATTAGATCGATCGATCGAATAATGGGTCGGTCCCCTTGCTGCGAGCAGGATGCCGGCGTGAAGAAGGGCCCCTGGACGCCCGAGGAGGACAAGCTGCTGGTGGACTACATCCAGCAGCACGGCCACGGCAGCTGGCGGCGCCTGCCCAAGCTCGCCGGCCTGAACCGGTGCGGCAAGAGCTGCCGCCTCCGGTGGACCAACTACCTCCGCCCCGACATCAAGCGCGGGCGGTTCACGGAGGAGGAGGAGAAGCTCATCGTGCACCTGCACTCGGCCATGGGGAACAAGTGGTCGTCCATCGCCACCAGGCTCCCCGGGAGAACGGACAACGAGATCAAGAACTACTGGAACACGCACCTCCGCAAGAAGCTGCTCAACATGGGCATCGACCCCGTCACCCACCGCCCGCGCACCGACCTCCATCTCAACCACCTCGCCGCCATGGCGTGGGGGGACAACAACAACATCTCCAACATCCATGGCGCCCTCAAGCTCCAGGCCGACGCCGCCAGGTTCCAGCTCCTCCAGGGCCTCCTCCGCGCCCTCGCCGCGCCCACCAGCGGCGTCGACCTCATAGGGGCCCTCCTCGCCGCCGCCACCACCGGAGGACTCGCCACCCAGTCCCAGCTCGCCGGCGGCGTTGACCAGCTGCAGCAGCAGCAGGGCGCCACCATGACCAGGCTACAGTACGACGGCGGCCTGCTCAACCTGCCGGCGCTGACCACCGTGCCGCCCTTGTCGTCTCCGTTCGCCGGCCTGCTCAACGGCTTCGGCGGCGTCCTCGCCGGAGACGGGCTGAGCTCCACGACGGATCAGCAGCTTGGTCACAGCGGGGCCAGCGGGAGCAACATGACGGCGGCGATGGCGCCGCCGTCTCAGCAGCTGGCAGCCGCGGCGGACGAATGCAATGCCCCGCCGCCGTGTGATCATGAGACGCAGGCGTCGAGCCCGTTCGAGGGGCTGGAGAGCCTCAACCTGCAGGATGACCTCAACAGCGACAGCTGGAAGAACTTGCTAGAGTGAGTAGCTCTCCCCAATTTACGTACATGCTTAATTTTGTCATCCACTACGTACGTACGCTCTATATATGTAATTTCTGCACGTATATATAAACACTCTTGTCACTCACCTTCAAATTATTTTCTCCATGCAGCCAAATGTCATGGTTCAACCCCAATGAGATGTGAGACACCTATTTCGTAGTAGGAATGAAGAACCACCAAAAGTTGAACAGATCGAGACAGTTTCTTCTTAATTTGCATACACATATGTTGCTTGGTTAATGCACACTTCTTCGTCGAAGATGTGAGCTAGATTTGTTTGTTCATAGGACAAGAGCTAGTGGTGCTTTAATTAATTTGCTGCACTTTGACTAGTGTACAAAGAAAACAAAAAACAATACTCACTGTACAACAAGGATATGTAAACTCACTTCGATCAGTGTTTTCGATTTGTTCTTTAGTTTTTTCTTCTTCCCTTCCTTTCTTTGATTGCCTCTACAGGAGGATCGGATATATATATATGTTCATGTAATCATTACCTCTTGTGACATATATTGAAACAACTTTCCTATATACTCCACCTGCACCCAAGCAAGTGTCACTATTCATACTGTTACGTGTGCAATGAAGCCAATTGTACATTAATTATCGTCACAAATGATGATAATACCCAGGTGTTGCCCGTCTAAAAATAAATAAATTACTGACCTTAGTATTTGAAACAATTAATATATGGCTAAAATCAATGAGAAAAAAAAATGTATCATGTCATATGGTATGTTTTAGTATATATCATACAGTCTAACTTGAATATACATATACTGATCTCCAAAATATATGTTACTATACAAGGTAGATAATGTTAAGGCAAACGTTGTACGTCGGAATGCATGGCCTACCAGCAGATGATAATTTGGGTCTTTTCAGAACGAGGTTACTTGCTTGAGGAGAACATAGAAGCAGACACATCACTAACTAGGGTAGATGCATATGATAACATGCAAACGGTATAATATTAAAATAATAGTTAGTTGGAGTTGGAGAAGGACGTACGGGTAGCTTGTGCAAGTGGAGAAACGGCTGTGACAAAGTTACCCGGCCCTACTCTTCTAGAACTCCAAATGGCTCTTCTTGTTAGTACTGACCGGTCAAAAGGGTACTCGAGTGTAAAACTAGCTTAATTACAGTGAGTACCAATCATCACTTGATCACCAATAAAACATGAGACTCAAATCAGGGTAGCTAATGCCAATTTGATCCATCTATCCTAAAAATGCATAACAGTTGTTTTTTTTTTCAACCCACACAAAAGCAAAAGCTAGCAGAAAATAATCCGTGGCCCCAATATGGTGGGACTGTTTTAACATGCCTTGTTCGCTTGTGCATGTATTTTTGCGATCCAGATTCCTTTCGAACGGACGTGGAAATATCATTAGCTACTTGAGTGTACTTTTAGTTAAAAGGGAAGCTAGCAAATTGTGATGTCTCCAGTTCAAATTAATTAACATTATTTTTTTCTCGGCCCCAGGAACAGAAGTCATACAATTAGTTAGCCAGTAGGTAGGCTAGATTTCCCGACGCCACAAGCCATTGACCGCATGTCCCAGCTTGCATTTGATCTAGCCCTATATGCTCAAAAGCTGCATCGTGCTTATGCAATCCGTTTTATCAGCAAATGAAGCTTACAAGCTTAGGAATTGACAAAGTGACCAGAGTGAAACCTACCCTTTGAACTCCAAACTGTTTTCTCCTCTCGTTATTAACAGTCAATGGCATGCAGTAACGAATGAGATTTTTTTGAACGAATTTGGCTTGCAGTAACGACCGTTCGGGTACATATCATCTTGTTATTATTAACAGTCCAACAATTATTTTCTTGAGATAGAGTGCATAAATTGTATCTATAGTATCATCTTGTGTGAATTAATTCAGCGTTCATTTAATCTGTTTGGAGTTGGAGAAGTGTCAAGATTAAAATTTCTCCTCTCGCTTTCTAATCATGTCGGATTTTGAAATGTTGATGGTGTGCCAATATTTGAGGGACAAACACGGACTAATACGACGTACGGTTAGCTGTTGAACAGATCAGGTTGCGTATGATGTTTGGCTGTTTTCAGGAAGCTACTCTACAGTGGCTTTCATCTGGTGTGGACCAGACTTGTAAGGATGGACGAGATGCAACAGCTTTTGCCTGTCTCGAGTCGAGGCCACTGTTTATTCGACCAAAGCAGATTACAGATACATAAGTAGAAGGTACCTGTTTCTTCAGACATGGAGTCCACCATCACTGCATCCAGATGGAGCAACCTGACAAGCCAGGATAAAATGCTGCAGTTGGCAATCAGATGGATGCAAGTGACATTGCATCAATGTTTTGATTAAAATACGTATTTCTTTCAGATATCCACATGAAAGCAGAGCGAGGCGAAGTTTCTCACAATCTGTTTCTTGCATGCCACCTATGCAATCCTGTCCACAAGTACACGGTGACATCCGCAGACTTACCTACCCGGCGAAAAGAAATGATAGAAAATGCATATGATGGCTGCAGTGCGTGGTCAATTTGACATTTGACTCCAATGTGTCAAAGCGAGACTTCC
The DNA here is from genome assembly GCA_012490785.1 of Eragrostis nindensis. Classification (NCBI taxonomy): domain Eukaryota; kingdom Viridiplantae; phylum Streptophyta; class Magnoliopsida; order Poales; family Poaceae; genus Eragrostis; species Eragrostis nindensis. Next base: position 1,195,804 of record JAAXCT010000023.1, read on the forward strand.
GATACACAAAATACGAATTGAATTCCTGAAATTATTCAGCTTTTGAAATGAGAAAAGGTGAACTCGGTTCCTACTCGCGAGGAAACTGCGCACCTGTGACATGGGTTAACCAGCCTTACAAGATTTGCTTTGACGAACTAATCTATCCACAGTGGCGGATCCAAACCGAAATTGTAGGGGGGGGGCTGAACTAATTTGCGCTGCAAGCGACGCGAGCCTAGCCGCAACATCGTTGGGCCAGCCGGCGTCGCAACCCACAAACGGCTCGCTAATACAGCCTCCTTCACCAAACGCCCTCCCGTGTTGACGCCGCATCCTGCCCCGCTTGCAGTGCTAGAACTAATTAACGTGATGATTTTTAAAATGGTTTTTAAGTTAGAAGTCATTATTAGCGTTGGTAGTATTGCTTGAAATTTAAAAATGTCGTGAACAATGTTCTTTTGGAATTTGGTACTTGCACCGATGTTATGCAATACAACAATTTACGACAGGTGAACCATTAATAGCTAATTACATACCAAAATAGATAAATTTGAATTTGGGTCTTTTTTTAATGAATGAATTTTTGGCTTGCAAAATGCAACAGGCATCTTTCCTTGCTCGCTTGTTGCCGTTGCCTGCTAGCGAGATTGCCGTGCATGTGCTGCTCCGCTGGCTGATGGGCACGCTGGTTTTTGGGCTAGGGGTTGCATCATTTGGCATTTTGGGCTGTTGCTTGAAGACTAACAGGCAGGCCAGAAGGAGAATTATGAAAGTTTCAACCCAAATCGCCTGACCAGACCAATAATGGTCGTCTTCAACCTCCACCCTCACGATCTCTCTCATGGCTGCGATTCCAATCTCTCTCTCTCCTCTCCTCCATGGCCATAGAAATGTAGGGGGGGCTTAGGGGGGGCTCCATGGTGCCACGACCAGTAGGGGGGGCTCGAAACCCCCCTGCTGCCCTGGTGGATCCGCCACTGTCTATCCATCAAAGTGAGACTTGCTCTCCGGTCCCAAACTTTCAAAAATGTCATGGATCTGCATTTGTCACGGCAGATTCTGTAACTTTCCTTTCAGATAAACTGACAAGCACATGATTAGTTACGCACGCAATTGTTATATATATCACAGCATCCTGCTTTGACCGACAAGATTAGCGGATTAGGGTTATACAGTCCAAGCAGATTTTTTTTCCTCTTCTCCAGTGAGTAAGTAAACGTGGATACATATATAAATCGGTTGTTCTGCTTCCTCACAACAACGTAATGTACGGAGAGTATATTCTATAGCCGGCTATAGATAGCTTATTCTACGGCCATTTTAGTTTTACGATAATTTTATCACAAATTTACGATAAATTGAAGCAAATTTACGACATTTGTGTTCACACACTTGTTACAAGCAAAAACCATGGTAAAAATGTTGTAAATCACGTGGCAAAAATATATACACACACTTGTCCATAAGCCTATGTCCGTAGTGTTAACAGAGTCACAAACAAATCATTTGACCTCAAAATGTATCACGTTGGAATTCCCGGGTTCTGTGAAGCTATCTCGGGTCGGTCAATTCACACTCTGCAACTGCTCCTCAAAATGAGTATACATAAGCAAATCTAGCAAAAAATGATAAAGTTAACGCATGGTGTTTTCCAAGAAACTGACAGCTTACATCTCATGGAGACGTGACGATTTTCACAAGCTACCCTGGAATATGGATTAACCAATAGACTTACTATTACGAGATCACAGAGTTTGACCTTCACTGATGAATCCTATTTTTGACGCGCAATTAGATGTAATGCTTATGAGTGCTGAAGAGGATACCAGAGTAGCAGCATAGTCAGGGAGCCAAAAAGCGTTGCCCCACAAGCGATGGCAAGATATTCAGTAGGTAAACCATGGACCTAGAAAGGAACAACCGCATACCTACTTTCGCAAGAATAATGCAGTGTTCCAACCTAAAGCCCTCGCTCACTCTCAATCTTATTGCATCATCAATCAAGAAAAAAATGCGACACATTATTGAAAAAACAATGCCACAAGTCACTGCCATGTTTTACAGTCTTTTCATATAAACTAGATAACGTAGCCAAATAAACTCAATTTTTATTTCAAATTTGTCAAAAAAAAAGAAGAAGAAGAAGCTCATTTCTAGCATTTTCATCAATATTCGCGTAGTAAAAAATGTGACCATCTGTCATGATACTCCCCCCACTGGCATTGTAGAATATGTATAAGAGCAGATTTATCTAGAGAAGTAGAGAAGCATGCACGTAGCTTCTTAACAGCTTGGTGTCGTTGCAAAGAATCAAAGCTAATAACTTAGCAGCTAGCAGAACATCGTCAGAGAGGAAACAAAAAGGTGTTTCAGTCCTACACGGGGGGTAAAATGGGTTAGGTTAATGTAGCCAGGTGATGTTGATTACATACAGCCTGAAGGCATCATTCAGTGCATCACCTTGATCAAAACAAAAAGGTGTTTGAATCCTTTACGTGGTAAAACAGTCAGTTTGCAGGACCTTGTACGATGCATGACCAATAAACCAAAACCTTCCCTGTTCAAAAGGTGTTTATGGTCCCGCGGAAATTTAACCGAACAGACAAAGATGGGTGCACATGGGGACAAAACGAAACGGATTATGCATATCCAAGAAGCATATATGTGTACCGTCCATCGATCAGGGGTCCCAAATCAAAGGTGACAGCGCCAAGACTGTTTGACTCTATGTTGCTTGTCGGCAAAGAGTTGCTTGCACATCGCTTTGTATGTATCAGCGTGCAGAAATTACAGCCACAATGTTGGCGACGAAAAGGCGATTTTGATTGACGATGGCCGCTGTCCGAAATCAGGCAATGTTGTTGTCATCTTACAGCGATTCAGTTCAACGACATTTCTTTTCTTGTTGGCAGCACGCATCTGGCGAAAGGATTTGCCGGCCGCCGTGCATGTGTGCGTATGGTACGTATACGGGTGGCCCAAATGTGTATGGGTGGTTCATGTCCTAATTTCTTCGGTCGTCACAGTACTGATGGTGTACGCGTAGAAAGCGTTAATGCTACTAGCTAGTTTAGCATCTCTACGGTAGTACTAGTATCCTCTACGTACACCATATGGTTTGGTTCATTAGCTAGATTACAGCGTGCTTCTGCATGCTGACGTGCATTTTAATTTGTTGCCCTCATTTTCACGGGGACAGGACGCACCGGGCAGGAAGAAGTCACTGACTGACAGGTACTAGTAGGAGTAGCATGAGAAGGACATGCAGGTTGCTGCTCGGGTAACGTGGGGTGTACTCCAAAACAACTGACGACGGGCGATTCCTCAAATGCCAATGAAACGGCAGGCAGAAATGGGTCGAGTGTCAAGACAACAAGAAACGGTGCATTCCTCGGTAAAGACACTACACCGTATTAATTAGTAATTAGCATCTTACGATTGGTATACGTACGTCTTTACCCACAATTCGACTGTACATGCTGAATTACGTACGGACCAACATCTCGAGTCATTCAGTAAGTTTTAATTAGCGATCGATGGTCTATCACTAATACTAGTCTATATTTTTATCGACTTGCTTAGGTCATTAATTAATTCTTTACCGTGGTGTAGTGAGCCTTTAATCTGTTTACTTCTCTCAAGCGATGCCGCAGATCAACCATAGCAAGAAATGGAGGATTATCGAAAAAAGATGGATGACCACTTCAAAAAAGAAAAGAAAAAAGATGGATGATTATTTATTCCTGCTCTCGAACGTACAAATAGATGAAGCTAGCATTATTATGGCGTGATTCAGAAGTGTAATTAAAAACCGAGCAAATTATGTACAAATATATGTCGATATAGGCTGTGTTCAAACAATAATATTGCCGCATGTAACCCTCGCTAATTTTCTGTACAGAATTATGCATCATATCCCCCGTCTCTGACTCCAAGCCTGTCTGCTGCTGATTTTTCCAGTGACGGATGGGGCCTACAACAAGACGCGGTTTTCGGCCTGGCAAAGCCATCCCATGAGTACCAAGAGGTGACGAACTAGGCCCTAAACAAAAATTCGGCCCATTGTATTGCGTTTCATTGCACGGAATTGGGCCATGTATATTCATCATACTTTTGATGAAACAACCTTGAAAACACCATTTTTTTTCGAAGGACCCCATTTGCGCTGAACAAAAAAATTGGAAATAAAATGCCCCCGCTATATATTGCTCAAAA